>JAZFAV010000012.1:5785000-6985000 GCA_037954035.1 Rosalia funebris | reverse complement strand
TTAAACTAACAAGTTCGGAAATAGTTTTATATATTTGTCTCTAAATGAATGAATATTTTTATAATCCCATAGGATTCACACATTTTCAGTATCCTTCTAGGTACACTCAGATAAAATAATTACATTTTTAAATGTATATAAATTGTTTCGTAAACCTCATACAATATAAATTAAAAATTTAGTATAAAAACTATAGGTTGTCTATAATTTACTATATATAGGCTCGGATAGCAGGGCGGCGTTGGCAGCCCTGAATTCAGCAACGACAAAGTCGAAGCTGGTCTATAATTGCCATGAAGCATTGAACCACTTGGCAGGGAAGGGACCGGTGGAACTCTTATGGATATCTGGGCAGAATGGTATTAAGGGAAATATAATTGCAGATGACCTTGCAAGACTAGTGACCAGGGAAAACCTCTATGGACCAGAATCTGCAGTGAGAATAAATCGGAATCTGATCAGAGACCGTATCAAGGACTGGGCAAGAGACCAGCACAATAAAAGATGGAGAGGAGTAACGGGTTGTCGAATAACCAAACTCTTCATCCAATACTCAGAGATTGAGAAATGGGCTCAAGAATTAATTAAATTGAACAGGCACAAAGCCAGAACCCTGGTGGGAATCATAACGGACCACCATAGTACTCTAAATGCATATAAGCACAAGCTGAGGCTGACTGACAGCCCGGCCTGTAGATACTGTAAAGAAGACGCGGAAACCTCGATTCATCTTTTTACACCTGACCCGCACTGGAGGGGAAGAGGTATCTTATATTAGGGACCTCTGTTATCCTAGAGGAGGAGAGGCTTAAGGCGGGGGACGTGCCTAAATTGCTCCTTTTATGGGATAGCATTTTTGGATAATGACCCGGATAAGAGGGGATCGCCAAGGGACTACCCATACGATCAGTGGCTAATGAGGCCTAAACCTATATAATATAATAATAATAGGTTGTCTAAAATAATAGGAGTATTCAATATTAATTAAAAGAAAAATCATAGAATACCTATTAATAGAAGAATTAATACCAAATTTTACCATAGTTGGTTAGTTATTATATGAAGTAATTATTACTTGCATTATTATTGTTGATAATTACAAATATAAAATATATTATTAATAAGCATATACTAGAGTACGCATAAATAAAGCGTATAACTAAATAATTCTACTATTGTTATTTTTACTAAATTAAGTTCTCTAAAAAGTTAATGTAATCATTAACTGTGCCTATAAGTAAAATACATAATATCAGTAAAATATATAGACTATTTTCAGATAAAATTTATTAAATAAAAGTGCAATAGTGCCTATAATTATAAGAAATAAATATATATTTCGCCATATTTCGATACGTTAACAGTTAATAATCATAATTATATGTAAATCACTTATTTTGTCAGTACATTAGTTATTCATTTGATTTAGTAAAGATTTAATATTCAAGAACTATGCAATAAAGATAATGTGGTATAAAATTTGAAGGGAGAGAATTTAGTTACATAAAATGAATATAAATCAAAAAGATTAAATTTAAATTGCTGCCAAATAACTTAGAGGAGTCTTTAGTCAGCTACTTTGAAATAATTCCAATGTTAACCGTGAATAATACACGAGCGAACAATGTGCTTGAAGTACTCTTGAATTTTTAAGATAGTATTTTAAATTTAACTGCGTTTTGAGATTTCGTATTCAGCGATGATACGATAAATTATTATAAAGTACTAATTACTAGTACTATGTATTAAGTACTATTATAGTAAAGTACTAATTATGTATTGTGTACTAATTTTAATTTATGTTAATTATATAAAATCATGAATTTTACTTTGAAATGTTTTATTTTACAATACATGAGAATATTGTTAAAATAATTATAAAAATTATATTTCCAAAATCGAAAATAATAACGGTATTAAAAGTTTATAGCTAAAAATCGTTCTAAAATTATTCCAAAATTAATAAAATATCAGGATGAAATTGTATTCACCGACAGGGATATTTGTGAAAAATTTTCTAATTACATCGGTGTATTTTAATCGATGTTTGAGCCTTTGCATACACTTTCAATAAAAAATTATGTTCAGCCAATGAATACAATTTCTCTAGACATTATTTCCATCAACCAGGTTAAAAATCAGATTGATAATTTAGATATAAATGAGGAAGCTGAGACAAACGGCTTACGGCCATTGTCCTTCATAAACTGTAAAAATACTATTTCACTTGTTATTCATTATATATAACAAATTATTCGCACAAGGTTTTTTCAACTGCCTGGAAAATGTACTGGAAAAGTTATTCCAATATTTAAAATTAAAAATAGAAAGTAACTACCGTCCTTCTATTTTATCTATTTTTTTCGCCCCGTTAAGTTACTTGAGGCCATAGTATCTGATTATTTATTTTTTTGAACAAAAAATATATTAGCAGTGAATATCAGCATGGTTTTTTTCTATGTCGATCTGTGGTAAGTAATTTAATACCCTTTGTACACACCATTAATGATGGAATGTGTAATGGTGAGCAAGTTGAAGTATACCGATTTTTCAAAAACTTTTTGGTAAAGTGCATTATAATACTCTCTTAATAAAGTTGGATACTTTTTTAATAAATATTGGTATTCATAGCAATTTACTAAGATAGTTTATATCTTATATTTTAAATAGATCGCAACGTATCAATATTAATAATTGTTCATCTTTATTTGTCGAAGGTGTTCCTCAGAGATTGCAATTAGGACCTTCCTTATTTTGGCTGCTTATATACGATATTGATACTTGTTTTATACATTGTGATTACTATCTGTATACTGATGGTTTAAAGTTTTAAAAAGAGTAAATAATTTAATTGATTTTTTTAAATTGCAAATGATGTAATGCGCTTTTATAAGTACTATAAGAGATACATTTTTTTGAACACTGACAAATGCTATTCAATTCTGCTGAACGTAGGCAATTCTGCTGGATAAATTCTTTTGTTTATGACTGTTAAAGCCCAATACATCGAGATTTTGAACAGGAATCGAAGGTGTTCCTCAGAGATCGCACTTAGGACCTTCCTTATTTTAGCTGCTTATATACGATATTGATACTTGCTATATACGTTGTGATTACTATCTGTATGCTGATGGTTTAAAGTTTTAGAAAGAGTAAATAATTCAATTGATGTTATTAAATTGCAAATGATGTAATGCGCTTTTATAAGTACTATAAAAGATAATTTATTTTTTGAACACTGACAAATGCTATTCAATTCTGCTGAACGTAGGGAATAAATTATTTTGTTTATGACTGTTAAAGCCCAGTACATCGAGATTTTGAAAAGGAACATTCACAAAAAAATTTTCCAATCGCTTTTTCCAAGCCGATGATGAGAAATGTGATTCAGATTGTATATATTACATATATAATTTTATAGACATAAGAAAACTTACATTGATTATAATCCCATACCATTCTGGAGCCATTGCATCTAATAAAAATTATGCCTAATATTATCCAATTTTAGTACTACATAAATAATAGTACGACAATTTAATACAGCATGATGAAATTATAACTTTAAAAAGAAAATTTATCGCGTTATATTACTATCTAGAGGTTATAAATAGTGTAAAAACATAATATCTATGGACAACGTTTGTGAATATATGGACATTGTCTATGAAAATCATCGCAATATACTATGAAACAAAAATTGCAATTTATTCTAATGACAATTAGGATGCTTGTCAATTAAATTTTCAATTTACCTTTAAGCTTTTACGTCTGTTGATGTAAAAAGTTAATTTTCTACATATAAAGTAGTGCGTTCGAATCGTTACCTATAAACTGAAACAAGGGTCGAAAAATGATTGGTTACTTTATCTGCTAGCCTATAAATTAACTCTCAGGATACTTTCTGGGTGAGTTTATCTTTAGATGTGTGTATTTTTGGTATCCCTGCTTTTGCAATATAAATTTAATCGGCCTCCCAGTACGATCCTAGCATACACAGAATATATATCTTCACAAGTGTAAGTTTTCGAAAGTTTACAATTACAATATCAAATAACTAAAAATCAGTTTTTAACCACTGCAGCAGATATAAAATAAACCGTGATGCTAAGTAAATACATTTTTCGGATACAGTTCCTGTGAAAAAAAATTTTTGACTTTAGTATATATTTGACTAATTTCATTTATATTAATCCTAGAAGTTAAATTAAATCAAAGCTATTTTGATTCACCCGCACGTTTAAATAAGTAAACCACTCGCTGTTAAATTAATAAATTATAAGATATTTCGTTATGTTATATATATATATATATATATATATATATATATATATATATATATATATATATATATATATATATATATATATATATATATATATATATATATTCATTCATTTACATAATTTTTCTCGTATGATTAAATGACTATACCTACTACATTTTAATATATAATTGAACGTGCTAATGTTAATAATTTAAACAGGAACTCCCAAACAGTATATCTCACTCAATAGAAATAATTGCGGCAACAGAACATGTTTTATAACAACTTGTAAATTTGATATCATTTACAAACTCATAAACAAAATTAGCATCACTCCGTTTTTCAAGAGAGTAAGCTATCTCAATTACTGAAAACATTAATATATCTAAAAAATTGTCTTTCTATAGTGATAATTTTTAATTCTTTCAGTAAAGTAAAATGATCGCTAGTAACTTTACAATGGTATAACCTATACTCAACTTTAGGATTAACTTGAATATGCTCTTAATTAAATAGTGATTAATGGGAATTAATTTAATAATCTTAGATGCTATTACCGATTTCCGTAAAATTCATAATCTTGAGGAAATAGCAATGAAATTAGAATTGGAAAATTCCAATCTATAAATATTGTCAATGATGATATCTCAACAGCAAAGAATACTCGTATACATACAATCAAATATATTAGTATATTTCATGATTGAATGTATTAATTATTTAACGTAAAATATAATACTTTAAATACAGACCAGCTCCATGAGTGTTTTTCGAGTTATCATAAAGATGGTATTTTAAAGCTTTTAAATTTAAGTGAAATATTTATTTAATTTTAAATGAAACACATTTAAGGATAAGATTTTCCCAAATTATTCTTATTTGATTAATTATTCTTAATTGTAACAAATAACGTTAGAGGATTTTAAATTGTTTCTAAAACAGCTTTGCTTTTGCTTTCATTCTCTATAGCAACATTTGTAAATCTGAATTATTTAATAAAATGCACAAAATACAGCTTTGGCAAAACTTAATCTATATGAACTTAAATTAAGACATGTGGGATTGTACGAAATACATGTTTACGTGGTAAATAATACAACAAATATTGTAACTTTTTGGTTCGTTTTAGATAAATTCCAGTTAGTGTTTTAATGTACTAAATACACTTGTGTAAAAAAATTACGTATGTGAAAGTAGATATACGATAAATTGGGTTAATAATTCTCGGCTAATCTTAAAAGTAATATAATATATTTATAATTATATTTATTTATTTTTAAATGTTTAGTTATTTTTAGATACTTTTATCCACATGGTTCTAAAAATAAAAAGTGAAAATTAGCAACTGTGAGTTATCTAGGCAATCAAATTTTAAATATATATATTATATTTACACACATATAATATTTGGATGTAACTATATAGTCCGAGAGTTCCTATTGAATTTTCGACAGCTGCTTTACCGAAATAGAAATTTTGCATTGTAGTACCTTTGTGGCAGATAGAAAGGGAATGGCAAGTCTCTCTGGCCATTTGTGGGACCTAAGCTACTGCGCATAATAAAAATTTGAAAAAAAATATGTGTAAAAATATGTTCTACCGAAATAATATGAAATTTAAGTCAACTTTGAGCATAAAAGTAAACATTGCACACGATTTAACAGGCGGGTGATTTCATAGAAGCAGACCACTTCAAAATTGTATTTTCAAAAAATGAAAATTAATGTCATTTACCAAGTGTTGTTTGAATAGCGTGTTAATTAAATGTGTTTAACGATACTAGTAAAAAGGCTATAAATAAATCACATGATGTAATCCAGGTGTACCTTCAGAATTTTTCTATAAGAGATTAATTTACACTTTCTTACTTATTGGGACCGCGGGTTAAATAATTTTTGTTAAAAAATATATGAAAATCTAAGCTTGAAAGTAGATAACTTATGGACAAATTATCGAAACATTATTAAAGCTTAATTTCGGTAGGGAAATATATAGTCAACTAAAAAAAAAAAACCCTTTGATCTAAAACATTTACTAATCCGTAGTGTTCAAAGTTTCAAAATTTTTCTTTCGCTGATTTTGTTATAATTTCTCAATCATGGTCGACTTTTTGAATTATTAGACTTAAACCTTAAGACTTTAAACTTTAAAACGTTTTTGTTTTCATTGCTATATGGACATATATGTTCCTCAACAACCTATCAAAGATAAATAAAAGATAATTAAAAATTATCTTGTTGAATTAAATTTAATTTTCGTGCTTATGTGTACATTATATTAAATTTCAAAATATAAATGATATTTATTATGTCATTGGTAGTTTTTACCTTAAATAAGTAAATCTGAAGAGGAAGCTTTTTTAGGGAGACTACATTAACCCATATTTTGATTCTTTTCATTCTTCAGTCGTATTAAAAACAAATATTTGCACTGCAATAGAAATTAAGTTGAATTATAAGTATAAACAATTAAACTTAGTCCATTTTTAAAGGGGCCCATTTTACCTCACATACTGAGTTTTAACTTCTCATGGCTGACTCATATTCATATTAAATACATATCTAGGGACGCTAAAAAAGTAGAAGTGGTAAATAAATTTTCTATATTAGCACTTGTTTTCTTAACAAGTCCATTTTCCCCTTCTTTCCCCATTCCATTTTTCAAGAAAATGTAAAAAGCTGTAAAGTCTCGAGAAATAATGAAAATAATACAAGAACGACCTAGAAAATTTTACAAACTTTAAAAACACTCTGTTGAATTGAAATCAATGAGTACTCCGTAAAAAACAATATTCTAAATTTATACCATTTAGAATAATGACGACGCTGAAATGAAATTAACAGCTTTTTAGCATTATATACATAGAAGCTACAACGGTTATTAAACGATACCTTTATAGTTTATTTCACCTCTATTTGCCAAATAAAAAATCCCTAACGGCTCTTATCTCATACCGTGGATTATTTTTATGGCTAGGTTCAGGTATATCGTTCAGTTTGTTGGCGATAAGATAAGAGAGTTTTTATTTGGCAAATAGCGATGAAATGAATAGTACATAGTTATTTTATAGAAAATATTTATTGATTTTACAACAACTTTATACAATCATTAATAATGGTTTGACATATCATAGGACATAATAATAAATTTATTTACTCTCATGTTTCATCTTCATCGTCACTGATCATCCATTCTTCGTCGTCCTATGATTCATCGCCAGAAATAATGTCTTCAAATTTTTTCCTTATCTGAATTTAAACATTTTTAATTACAGCGTGATAAGTGATATGATAGAATAAAATAAATGATTATTAAATATATATCTGTTAAATTCGTCGTATTTTCTTTCTGAATTTCGTTCATTTTTAAGGCATCTAAAATAAACTGTGGCATACAGTCGCCTTGAAACCAATTAAATTAATATTTCTCGTCTTTTAATTCCCAGCTATTCCTTTCTGGTGTTAAATTAAAGTGGGGATTGCTACCGATAAGCGCTCTCACTCACGCTCATTCTTATCCGTAACGCTTCTCACTTCAACATACGTAATATTTATTTTCACGTTTTCCAATTATTAAAACCCGACAAAATCATCTGCCTTTTTACTTATCGTTAAATATCTTTAATTAATACGCTATTAAAATTGCAAACTCGGTACAACATATTTTTTGGCACATATTTTTTGACAAATGTTTACAATGCGCAGTACATCAGGCCCGCAAATAGCCAGGCAGACTTACCATTTCTTACTTATCTCTTATCTAGTATAAAGGTACTAACATGCAAAATTTCTGTTTCGGTAAAGCACGTATCGAAAATCCCTTACGAGCCCTCCGACTAATATAACTGAAAATATTTTACACCAATGAATATTCATCTAAGAGAGATAGCTAACTTGTATAACATGCGTTAGAAAGCAGCTATTAATGCAAATAACTGATCAAACGTGGATGGAGCAGTTGTTTAGAGAGTAGGCTGTTCATATAATGTTGCCTCTGTAAGTGATCTCTGATAGCATCCTTTAATTAATCTTTGAAAGACTTATATCAGTAACTAGTACGTTTGTAAAGAAATGTTCAATGTATTTACAAGCAATCCTAAGAAAGATAAAATAAGATGCAGAAGATACAAAAGTGCCTATATACTCAGTGTGTGTGACCTTTGGATAATCATGGCAGCATAATACAAATAAGGCCAGCAAGAATGATCAAGTTGAGCGATATATCATTTTGTAGAGATTCAAGTGGAAATCTAAATCAATCAAGTTATTTGTTAAAGTTCAATGAAATAAGTTTCACATAAATTCACGAAAAAGGGAATAATCATCCATTGTTCAACAAATTTTTTTAATTGACATAAAGAGAATAACAAACAGAATTACATATATGAAATTCAAATGTTTGTTTGTACAAGAAGTTTTTATCAACACGAAAAATAATTACAGTAATATTTTAACTAGAACTGATTATATCCTTATGATTTTATAGTATAAGGTTTAATGATATATTTTATAAATTTCTATTAAGTAGCTGTGTTTTTATAAAGAACCTTTTATTTAGAAACTTACATTGTACATATATATGTAGTATTATTATTATGTGTTTTCATGTATGCGTATCGAGATTGTATTGGTATAATCCTAATTTATTTAAATCAACTGACATTGGTTGTGTGTTAAGGACATCAATGTCTGAAAATGAATTAATTGAAAAAAGCCATTTCAATATATTTCATAAAGCGGAGTCATTAGAGTGACGAAATTTCCATTGCCTGTTTTCTTAACTTATAATTGACGTAGAATATAAGACAAACGAGAAGTCACTTTATGGGTAGAAATATATACAATGGAAAGTGGAAACATTTACTGAATAATTTATGTAACATGGATATGGAGGATCTTAATAAAAATTCCTGAAGCATGTCGATTTTAAAATTTAGCTGCCACACTTAGGTTTCTTCTTATCTTTACCCTGATTACATCTCGCAATCGTCACTTCAAATGTGAGAATTTATCGAGTGACATAGCATTTGACCGTTTGCCTTTAAAAATATTGTTATGATAATCATTACTGCATCATAAAAGGTGTACAAAATGTGTACCATTTCTTTCTTCTTGACGTTTTATATTATAAGAAAAATATTGATAATACACATTTCTTGTATTCACTTTTTTATCTTGTCTTTAGTTGTTTTATTTTAAAGCCCTGATTAAATTCAATTTAAATAAATAAGCAAGTATCATTTTACTTCGAAATCCATTTTTACTTTAGTGTCACTTTTCACGTGTCATTTGTGATTTTACATTTGAAAACGTAAAATATCTTATCTAACGGAATATCTTCATAATAAAACTTTAACGATGATTGAGTACGGCGAAAAGTGCCGAGGTTGCTTAATTTTGCAGGGACCAATTTCTAGCCCTACCCTCCCATAGTCAAGGTGCAATAAGTAAAATTGAGTCTCGTTAATGAGAGTCTCGTCCTGTGATAGATGTGCTGTGGCTCGGAATTTAATACTAGTCATCAAAATTATGACATTATTAAAGAAAGTACTAATACACCATTACAAAATATAAACGGTTCAAAAACTTACTAAGAATGACTCGGATTGCAGAATTGGGTTTTGTGAGCTAATAATTCTAGAGAGTCTATTATCCATAATTAAATATCATTAGTATGAATAGCTTTTCCCGATGAAAATAATTTACTCTAAATAGTGAAGTTAATCGACACAATTGCAGTAAATAAGCTGGCCGAAAAGCTCACTAAATACGACATAGTCCTATCTAATATCAACAAAAAATAAACAGTTTTAAAACTTTAAAATGGACTATTTCGCACATAGAACATCTCTATCTCGAACTAGAGTGGCCGAGAAAAAAATACACCAACACATAAATGCAGAATATGTGTTTAATGCGACAGTTTTACTTCTTTCATTAGTGACTGCTTCAGTGCCGTATCAATACGTTAGTGATCGAACGAATTATTTTTCTCATTTATTCGTAAATTATACAGGCCGAATATATGTTTTTTTTTCGTTCAATGCAGAATCAGCAACGCGTTAAATGTTTATGTTTAAAATCTCAGAATGAACATAAACATTTACATCGTGCTTTCTCATGACTCATGGACAGGGTGGGGTATGTCCTATTCACCTGAAAATTAATAGATGTCGTCTGGTAGATGTTATTAATCAGAATCAGTTGAAACCCGATCGATCCGATACAATTTAGTTGAGTAATTGTGTTAACAAAAAAAATTCTCAAATAGTCCATCATTGTACTTTCTCATGAGCCATTGACATAGTAGAGTGTGTTCTATCCACCCTAAAATCAATAGATGTCGCCTGTGAGACGTTTCCGATCAGAATCAAAACCCAATCGATCCGACACGATTTAGTTGAGTTATCGTTCTAACAAGAAATTTTTATGCTGACGACAACGACACACACAGACACAAAGTTTGTAAAAACCACTTTTTTATACCGAAAAGCGAAAAATAAATTTTTCTTTACATGATTACATTACTTTTCCGCTGGTATAGTTGAGTGCGGAGAAGCAATAAATATATAGGCTGGAATAATAAATGACAAGATACGTACAGGGACCGTTATTTTTTAATAATAACTCTCTTCTAGCTCTTTTAATAAATCAATCTCTTTCACATTTAATTAGTCTAGATCTAATCTACATTTAGATCTAGACTTGACTCCAGAATATGGTGGCTATCAAGATTTTCGGACCTTACCTAAATTGATTCCTTTTTATGAGGGTGCTTGAGAGATTTTTGAAACAAACACCCAAGATTCTGCAAAAAAGAATAAGACATGAAATCAGACAAGACACTCTGGAAATGCTTCAAAATATAACATGTATTTTATCATCGACTAGTTTTTTATCAAGAAGTAAACGATAATAATATAAGATGTAAAATTTTATTCCTTTTACAGATAATAATTAGAGAAATTTAGGAAATGAAGTATACTTTGTGGGGTCCTTTTAATTATGTGTGACTCGACGGTGTATTCGTAAAAAAGTTGGGGATAATTACATATCCCAAGGTGAAGATAATTAAATGTCATCACCCCCTAAGTGTGGGTAACAGGAATTTATTATTATTATGTTTTGTGGGTTTGGGCCTCATCAGCCACTGATCGCATGGGTAGTCCCTTGGCGATCCCCTCTTATCCGGGTTATTATCCAAAAATGCTATCCCATAAAAGGAGCAATTTGGGCACGTCCCTCGCCTTAAGCCTCACCTATTCTAAGATAACAGGGGTCCCTAATATAAGGCACCTCCTCTCCTCCAGTGCGGGGCAGGTGTAAAGAAGATGAATCGAGGTTTCTTCATCTTCTCTGCAATATCTGCATACCGGGCTGTCAGTCAGTCTCAGCTTGTGCTTATATGCATTCAGGCTACTATGGTGGCCCGTTATGATTCCTACCAGGATTCTGGCTCTTTGCCTGTTCAATTTAATGAATTATTGGGCCCATTTCTCAATCTCTGAGTATTCGATGAAGAGCTTGATTATTCGACAACCCGTTACTCCTCTCCATCTTTCTCTATGCTGGTCTCTTGCCCAGTCATTGATGCGGTCTTTGATCAGATTCCGACTTATTCCCACTGCAAGTTCTGGTCCATAGAGGTTTTCCCTGATCCCTAGTTTGGCAAGGTCATCTGCAATTAGATTTCCCTTAATGCCATTATGCCCAAGTATCCATAAGAGTTCCACCGGTCCCTTCGCTGCCAAGTGGTTCAATGCTTCATAGCAATTATAGACCAGCTTCGACTTTGTCGTTGCTGAATTCAGGGCTATCAATGCCGCCCTGCTATCCGAGCAGTTACATACCCTCTCCTGGGTCCGATTTTGGTCAGCTCCCAGAACACCCTATGTAATTGCAACTAGCTCGGCCTGGAGTGCGGTAGTGTATTTACACAGGGGGAAGGTTTTACCTATCCCATCACGTCGCCTATACACCCCCGCACCCGCTCTGTTCTCAGTCTTGGCTCCATCCGTGTACCAGATGTCTCCATTGAGCGGTAATCTAGCTCAACCCTCTATCTAGTCGGTCTTACTGGTGAGGGTGATCTTATATTGAGGGTGATCTTGTCAAACAGGAAGTGCACATCCGTACTGTCAGAGGGCATCCATAGGAGCCCCTCCTCAGCTAGCTCTCTTGTCTAGTTATCTTCCTGTTCAAGTTTCTCACCCTGTGCATTGTCTTCGCAGCTTATTTTGCAGAAGAGATGGTATTCCCGTCATTATCCCCATCGCCTCGATCGGGATATAGATCGTAACAGGAATAAAAAATTAGCAACTTATTTCAGGAAATGTCCATCCTATATGTAGGATCTAGTATGAAACAGCAAGACAGCTCTTCATTCTACTGCAGAGAGCCATGAAAGTTCGCATTTTTGAATATCTAAACAATCAACATTCTGGCCTATATTCATCTTTTATTTAATGCGAATTATTTTAGAAATACATTATATCTTCAAATTAATGATTTTCATAAAGTTTTATGCAATAATATCAATTGTAAAAATTTTCGGTTTCCAAATTTCCAAATCTAAGAAGTAGGAATTCTATTTTGATTATCAGTTTACAACAGCACAGCTTAAATAATGATCAACTATATACAAACAACGAAAACAATTTTTATTTGATGTTTTCAACTTTTTGTAAATTTTCTATTACATAAAATAAAACTGAAAATAATAAATTTATTAATACTATTTTAAATTGTTCGCATTCCTTGTTTAATTACTGGAGAATAACTTTTGTTAATTTTTTATTTAATTTATTTCATCAAAGCCCCTCATTTATCTTTATATTCTCGAATACAAAGTAAACATGGAGATAGTAAACTCAGATACATTAAAATTAAGGATTGAATGTTGATATTTCAAAGGCATGCATGTTCAAAGTGAACATTTTTGAAACTAGCGGTAACAATATTAATTTTCATAATGTGACTTGTTCTAGCCCGGGTTATATATAAATGAGATGTATTTAAATGGCCTTTTATATGGGCATCGTATTGCTTTGTTACGCCAGAAAGTCAGTAAATGCAAAAATGCATGTTGAAGTATTCTGGAGTATAGGGCATTTTGAACTTTTACCAGTGTTCATTATTCAAAAGCAATTATATAGTTACATAAACATAAAGTAATAAATTATATTCAATACTTCATTATGAAAAACAAAAGAAAATTTAGAGATAAGGTATATTTTGATGAATATTAGTTATATTACAAGTAGTATGAATAAATATTGCTCTTCTTGTAATTCATAAAAACAGAGATGTAAATGTAAAGTGGTGTGGTGTTTTTCAGGGATGAAAAATTTAAACATCTGTGCTATTCATTAAAAAGTATAGACACAAGATTTCCTAGCTATATTACTCAATGCTAAGATGACATACAGAAAGTATTAAATACAATTAACAAAATTAGTAGTACTAGTTTTTTAATTTATTAATTAAACCAATTCTTTAACTAATTAGGATGACTGGTTAACTAATTATACTTTAATTAATTAGAGTGACTGGTACCGTGACGTATTCCTTTGAAGAGGTATTAGTAGTGACAATTTAGAGTCAACTGAACCAGAATGCATGATATCATCGTTGATAGTTTTCGAGATACTTAAATTTTTGTGTTTTCTTAGAAATGTACTACCTAATACTACGAATTGTAAAATTAAAACAAGGATTATTTTTTGTGGTTGTTTTGCTTCTACCGTTAATACACATAGTAGTTCATGTTGTGTAACAAAAAATATGTTAAATGGTTTGATATGACAAAAATACAGGTAAAATAAAACCTGCACGGGTTGCTACAAACGTTAACCTAGTTGTACATTCACCAAGATTTATTTCAAAAATTCGTGAATACATTAAACGTACAAATTATTTTAAAAACTTCTATGCTTCATCATCTTTCGAATGAGGTATAAGTTTTAAGAAATTTCCTGTTTCTTCTAGGAATAACAGAAAAATTGAAGACGCAGACACAATTTAGTTCTCATAAAAAATTGGGAAAGTAAATAAAAATCTATAAATTTATTTTACATTTTATTTGATCACGTTTATAACAGATTTTCGAAGTTAGTACCTCTACTCCTTATGCAAAAACGAGACTGTTTCCTTACTGCGGTTCTAGTAATCTTGGTAGAAAAATTATTTCGTAAAGTTATTACTGGTTCTTGTATCCTATGTATTAATTGTTCCCGCGTTGAAATTTCGATCATATACACGAGTTGTTTCATGTGTCCCCATACATAAATATCTAGAGGGGTAAGGTCGGGGCTCCTAGCAGGCCATGGCATAGGCCCTCCTCTTTGGGAACCATTGACCTAATAATTCTCTTATCGACCGATAATAATGCGCAGGACATGCTCGTACTGGAATATCATCCTACGTCTGCTTTCTGGAGGTACATCCTCTAACAATGGGGCCAAATGGTGCACGGGACACGTTGTAAGTTTTGGCAGAGAAGAGAGGGTTTATCGTGTTTACCACTTCTTTCTTCGGGAAACAAGTGGTAAACACGCCGAGTTGTTATTGGTAAGTGGGTTGCACTTTCGTGTCCAAACACGCTTGTTAAAATCAGGTGGAAACTTTCCTTATCATTATCTTCTAACTTAAGAAGAGAACATTAAGATAGCCTACCTGCTGACTCTGTTTTTGTATTATTCCTGGAAGTAACAGGAAATAAAAATACAAAAAACGATCCTTTTTTCTTATTTTACAATTAGTAGTATTAGGTAGTACAGTTCTAAGAAAACACAAAAATTGAAATATCTCGAAAACTATCAACAATAGTAGTATGCATATTATGGTTCAATTGACTGCAAATTCTCTCTACTAACACCTCATCAATGGAATACGTCGCGGTATCAATCACCCTGTATAAACATTTTCACGGGTTAGTCGTACTTATTATTTCTCATTTTCATTTGAATTATGCGAAAGTGTAAAAAATAATTTCAATGTTTTATGCTGAAGACATATTACCCTATTTAGGTACTCCACTTAAATTATTTTAATATTATACATTTGGGAAAATTAAAAACATTTTCAGGTTATTTTTATGGTACTATTATAAACAGCTGTGTAAAAGTTTGCAAACAGTTCACCGAAACAAATTTCTTAGTTGCGTAAAGATAAAAGTCTTTTTTATTAAGCGTTAATGTACGCTGATGTAGTTTGCTTAAGTATAACGGCAGTGTTACGTATAAGATACCGACCAAAACAAGCATTTCAAATTATTTGCGCCATTTCATTTTACTGTTATGTACGGTGTATACCACGAGCTATATAATACCGAATATTTACCAAAAAATTAACGTCCTTCTACAGGTGTTGATAATATGTGTAATATAATAAAAAGCACAATCTCATTATATAAAAAGTAGCAGATATACACACACCTCATGAATTATTCGATTAATTTGAAGGGTGCATACGAAGTTGAGGATATATTTTTAATGAAGACATTATTAATTATTAATGGTGTCTCTATTAATAATATAGATAAATTGATGTATCCATTAATAGAAACATATGGAACTGGATAGTCATAGTGGCAGAAACCGTGGGGGTTGGTATGGTGCTATGACACACACGACTGCGATGTGGAAGGCAAGAGGAAACCACCACATTATAATCCTCAGAACAGCTAGCTAGGTTAGCACAAGATAGGAGAAGCTGGAGGTTAGCGTCCAACCAGTCTTAGGACTGACGACCTAATGATGATGATGGAACTGGAAACATATCTTGATGGAATGATAGCACGTATAATAAAATCATATAAGACGAACATTTTACTTGGCTTTTCAAGGCCTGGAAAAGAAACATTACTTTTTTGACAGGAATATGCGAGCAAACTGTTAAATAACTATCACTGATAAAAATAATAGCTTATTTGACAGATCAAAGTAATTTATTCTCGTCATAATCTTATTTACAATCAGTATTGATGAATTGTAATATAATGCAGAAATTTTTATTCCTTTAAAACGAGTAGCCTTGGTGATAGTTGTATGGCTTGGTGGTGTATATTGATCTATATTTCATTTCCTTATTATTAGAGCAGGCAAAATAATACGAGTACCATGGGACGAGCGACTAGATACTCAATACAGGAGATGATAGCAATGGGGACGTTGCTGTCGAAGTCCGAAATGTGTTAAATGGGCAGGTATTCTCTGGACTAGGGAATGTGACAAAGACGTAGCAGAAGAACAAAAATTCCTCAACTGTAATGAACAACACACCGCCAGTAATACAAGTTGCCTGGTGTACAAGCATAGAATCCAGCAGCTGGAGTTGAGAAAGACAGAGATTAAAACGGAACCCAGATGCGGACCAGCCCCCATCCCAACCACATCCCATAGGAATGAAGAGTACCGCAACTGATAGTACAACAGCCGACGAGAGAAAATACCCAACATCAAGGACCTCAAGGTGAGCCCCCCCGGGGATAGCCAGACTGAATTTAATGAACTGGTTACACAAATGAACATTTTAAATAGTGAAATTAACCTCCAACAAATAGTTAAAAAGGCGGTAACCGTGTTAAATAAAATGCTAGATAACATTAAAAACTCCATAAATGCTACAATGCTATCATCATCATTAGGTCATCAGTCCTAAGACTGGTTGGACGCTAACCTCCAGCTTCTCCTATCTTGTGCTAACCTACGCATTTCGCTAATTGTGCTACAACCTACATCCCTTACTATTTGCGAGCAGTAGTCTAATCTAGGCCTACCTCTGCCTTTCTTCACTCCTATTTCTGCCTCCAAAATATCGCGGACTATTCCCCCATGTCTCAGCAAGTGGCCTACCATTCTATCTCTTCTCTTCTTTAAGTTTTTCCACATACTCCTTTTCTCGCCGACTTTCTCCAATACTTCTTCGTTTCTAACCCTATCAGTCCATGGTATTTTCATCATTCTTCGGTAACACCACATCTCAAAAGCTTCTAATTTCTTCCTACTTGCTTCCCCTACCGTCCAGGTTTCGCAGCCGTAAAGTGCCGTGCTCCATACATATGTTTTCAAAAATCTCTTCCTTGTTTCTAAGTTTATTACCCCCGAGCATAAAAGTGCTTTCTTTTTGTTAAAAGCTACTCGACCCTGCGCTATTCTTTGTTTTATGTCTTTATCGCTTCTTCCATCCCAATTTATTTTACTTCCTAAATAAGTGAAGTCTTTAACTTCCTCCAACCTTTCATTATTAATTTGTACTTTCGTTTTTGCTCTGCTCTCGCGCCCTCTGCACACTAACACTTTAGTTTTGTTTTTATTCACCCTCATTCCGTATTCCTCTGTCAACACTGCCTCCATTTCGTTCAATGCTGATTCTAGTTCCTCCTTACTAGATGCTAATACTGCTATATCATCCGCGAATCTCAGCATTTTTAGTTTCTGTCCCTGTACTTTAATCCCGAAATCCACTCTATCTTTTACCACATTAATCGCCTCTTCGATGTACAGATTAAAAATTAGTGGTGATAGCGTACATCCTTGTCTTACTCCTTTCCTAATACCTACTTCTATTCTTTCCCCTTCTACTTCTATAACAGCAGTTTGCTCTATGTATAGATTGTGTACTACTCTCCTATCTCTATACTTCATTCCCGCGCTCTTTAGTATCTCGAACATTTTTTCCCATCTTACGTTATCAAAAGCTTTTTCTAAATCTACAAATCCTATATAAGCGTTCTTTCCTTTTTCTATTGTTTTCTCTAACATTACTCTTAGCGCCAGAATAGCTTCGCGAGTTCCCCTATTTCGCCTAAACCCGAATTGGTCTTCTCCTAGTATTTCCTCCGCTCTATTTTCCATCCTCTTCTGCACTATTCTAGTTAGGATTTTTGACGCATGGGAAGTTAGGCTAATCGTTCTAAAGTTCTCGCATTTGTCGGCTCCTCTCTTTTTCGGTATAGTAACGATAATGTTCCTCTTATAATCCTCCGGCATCTCGCCCGTCTCGTATATGTATTTTACCAGTTCAAACATCCTATTTACTACTTTCTGTCCTGCACATTTCAAAATTTCCGCCTGTATTTTATCTACACCCGGCGCTCTATTATTCTTTAGCCCCCTTAGTGCTATTTCAAATTCCTCTCTCAATATAGGTTTTCCTACATCTTCCCTATCGATGCTAGATTCTTCCTCTAATATCTCTCCTAATTCCTGACCCTCGTATAAATTTCCTAAGTACTGCTTCCATCTATCCGCTTTCTCCTCTCTTCCTATCAGTATGTCCCCCGATTGACTCCTAACATTTCTACTTATTGTTCCTATATCCCTGAAGTTCCTCTTAATTATTTTGTAAGCCTCATCGGTCTTACCTACTTGCAACTTATCTTCTACTTCTTTGCATTTCTCCTCTATCCATTGTTCTTTCGCTTTTCTACATTTTCTAATGATTTCCCACTTTATTGCCTTATACGTTTTCAGTCCTTCTTCGTCTCGTCTGTTTTTGTAGTCTCGTCTCTTTTGCATTAAGTTTAAGATTTCGTCCGTTATCCAGGGCTTCCTAGCTTCCCTTTTATCGTGTCCTAAAACGTCCGTAGCCGCGGAATCTACGTCCTTACTCGCTTTATGTATTAACTGATCTGTTTTCTCCTGGAACTTATCTTTCATATTCTGATCCCTCAATATGTCTACATTTATACGTTTCTTATCCTTCCGGGTTTTCAGATTTTTGAACTTTAATCTAGCTTTCATGACTACCAAGTTGTGATCGCTGTCTACATCTGCTCCTGGATAACTCTTACAGTCTTTTACTTGATTTCTAAATCTCTTCCTAACCAGAATGTAGTCTATCTGATACCTGTCTATCACTCCTGGCATTTTCCATGTGTACCGCCTCCTAACGTGATTCTTGAACAATGTGTTCGCGACAATGCTATATATATATATATATATATATATATATATATATATATATATATATATATATATATATATATATACTACATATATACTCCACAAATGCTACACGCCACAAGTCATTCATGGATATACTCCAACTAGCTCATCTGATAATGAAGAAGCTAAAATCTTTTACGAAGATCAAATTAAAGCGAGACAAATGGAAAAAGCGAAATATGTAATAGTCACTGGAGACTTTAATGCGAAAGTGAGAAAAAGAAAAGATGGAGAAATGGAATATATCGGTAAATTTGGACTAGGTGAACAAAATGGCAGAGGAGAAATGTTAGTAAACTATGCAAACAATTAAAACCTATACTGTCTCAATACATTCTAAGATAAGCTTGATCAACGGAAATGGACATGGAGAAATCCAAACCACACTGTGAAAATCGAAATAGATTATATATTTTCCAACAACAAAGGAATATGCACACATATAACCGTTCTAAATAAATTTTATATGGGAAGCGACCACAGACAGGTCCAGGCAAAAATAAAAATCAATGTTGAGAGCGAGAGAAGAAAGCTCTTTAAGAATCATCTTTATCCTACATCGGAGGACTTAAGGTCGACTCAAGTTGAGTATGAAAAAATCCTCCGACTAAAGTTGACTCCTGCAGTAACACTAACACGATTAAATATCGATCATCTGACTGATAAAATCACGAATAGTGTAAGAACATTAGTTGAGAAAATATGCTACAGGATGAAAAAGAAGCCAGTAACCAAATTAAGTGACCACACTTTGAAGTTAATAGAAGAAAGGCAACGAAGAACTGACAGAATGTCCGAGAGCTTTAAAAATTTTAATAAAAAGGTGAAAAGAGAAATATGGAAGAACAAAAGGCAATTTACCACCAAGACCATAGAAGAGGCCATCAGTAACAATTGCAGAATGAAAGTGCTGCATTTAAGGCTTCGTACGGGGAAAACTCAAAAATCAAATGTAAAAAATCAAAAATAAACAGGGTATTTTGGTCCACGATAAAAAAGATATTATCAAATGTATCGAAGAGTTCTACACGACACTCTAATGCATCCGCTATAAGACGTCAAGTACACAGTAGAAATACTATTAAGAACGCCGGTTCTGAGGAACTGCTTGAAATCACAGGAAGTGAAATAAGAACAACACTACTTCAGATTAAAAACAGCAAGAGTCAGGGAGAAGATAAAATCACGGCAGAAATTCTAAAATTCGGCGGAAAACCAGTAGAGGAGGCAATAAAAATCTTGCTGAACAAATGCCTTCAAGAAGGCAAATCCCAAAAAATTGGTGCAACGCCGAAGTCAATTAATCTTCAAAAAAGGTAATAATACAAACATCAAAAATTATTGACCAATATCACTGCTATCACATCTCTATAAGTTGTTCTCCAAAATACTGACAAACCGGCTGACTGCAAAATTTGACTTATACCAGCCCATAGAACAGGCCGGATATAGAAAAGGATATGGCACAACCGATAATATCCACACCAAACGTATCCTGATAGAAAAATGTACGGAGTACAACGTTCTCCTACATCTAGCATTTATCGACTTCCATAAGGTATTCGATTCCATCGAAATTGGGCCTCATCTTAGCTCCTTCGATAACGCAAGGATTGATTCTCGCTATACAGAATTAGTCAAAGACATTTATAACAATGCAACTATGCATATTAAAGTAGACGAAATAACCAAAACAAATAAAATCAAGTTGGAAAGGGGTGTCAGACAAGGTAACAATATTTCTCCGAAATTATTTACGTTAGCGCTGGAAGACGTCTTCAAGGACTTAAATTGTAAAATAAAGGCATAAACATTGACGGATCGCGCATAAATCATTTAAGGTTTGCTGATGACATAATTATAATAGCCAACAAAAGCCAAGTGCTTGAAGAAATGCTTAATTAACTAAACTACGAGTCCAACAAAATTGGATTAAGAATCAATCAATCCAAGACAAAAGTAATGACCAACGTTGATACAAATATAACGCTGGAGAGACAACATATTGAAAAGACGAATGAGTATATATACTTAGGACACTCCATTAAACTAGGAAAAGAAAATCAACATACTGAAATTAGCAGAAGAATTAGACTGTCCTGGGCAGCCTTTGGAAAGCTACAATATATACTCAAAAACCATGAAGTTCCAGTCAACCTTAAGAAAAGAGTATACAACACATGTATACTTCCAGTCGCCACTTATGGATTGAAGACAATATCTATGACAAAAGTCTACGCTAACAAACTAAGAACATCACAGAGAGCAATGTAAAGAGCCATGTTCGAAATTTCCTTACAAGACAAAATTAGAAATAAGGAAATCAGGAAACGGGCCCAAATAAAAGACATCATAGAAGAAATAGTAACAATGAAATGGCGATGGGCAGGACATATAGGTAGACAAGACGACACCAGATGGTCACGCAAAGTCACAGAATGGCGCCGAAGAGAAACGAGTAAAAAGGAAGGAAATGGATAAAATGTGCACAAAGCAGAGAGGAATGGAGAGAATTGGGAGAGACCTTCGTCTACAAGTGGATGGATATGGATTGAGGAAGAAATGCTATAGTGATAATGCAAGAATTTATAAGCAATACATTACCAAAATATAACATAATGTATTCGTAATTGTCAATTGGAATGCTAATGGAATAATTAACAAAATTAATGAACTGAAACATTTTTTAAAAAGTAAAAACGTAGACATAATAAACATAACGGAAATTAAAAACAAATTATAACTAAACATAGAAATTAAAATAAACAACTACTTTACATATAGAAATAACAGATTAAAAGGTAGAGGGGGAGGAGTAACAATCCTGTTAAAAAGGGATGTGCCGCACCCCCCACTCCGCACAATAATTAATTTAAACGTTGAAAATATTGCAATACAGTTAGAAGATAAAACAATAATACGTGGGCTGTATAATACACCTAGAAATAATTTCAGTAACAATACACTAGAACAGCTATATCCAGAAAATAAAATAATTCTAATGGGTGATCTGAATGCCCGCCATAAAAATTTGGGCAAATCATATAACAATAAAAACGGACAAACATTAAATTAATTCAGTATTAACAATAATCTCGCAATTCGTACCCCAGATACTTCTACCCATTATCCCCTCAACCCCTATCGATATTGATATTACTATTGCTAAAAACTACCCCGAGTTTATCCAGCCGAAATAATTTCCAGAACTAACAAACGACCACAACCCTGTGATACAGACAATACGAGGCACACAAAGACGTGAAAACAATATATGACTGCAAGACAACGAATTGGAAAATTTACAGAAAATATATACAGCACAAATTAATAATTAACAACGACATACGAACGAGACGAGACATAGACAGACGCGATTAAAAAATTAAGAAGAGATTAAAAAATTAATAAGAATAATATAAAAAGCCAGAGACATAACAACAAAACAAATAAAAGTCAACCCTAAACAAGAGAAAATACCAGACGAAATAAAATAATTAAATTCAAAAACAACGTAAGACAGAAATGATAAAAACATAGAAAAGAAATAAACAAAATACGACTAAACGATATTCAAAAATCAAATGATAAAATAACCGAACATAGAAACATAGTATGGGAACAAAAAATAACAAACTTATAGACAGAAGACAGTACCTTATTCAAGCTAACGCAACTGCTATGTAAACAAATCAACCCTGTAGAGACGTATCTGTCTTTAATTCACTATCCAAAGTAACTGAGAGGATATTATTAAAAAGAATAAACAAACATATAAAATCTAATACCGGACACTAAATAAGGCATCAAACCTGGCTACAGTACCACCCATGATATAGCAACGGTAATACAGAACACTATAGAACGGTATTTATATAGTGACGGCTTGTCAGGTACGGCAGGGTCGGCCGGGCCGTACCAAAAAAAAAAAATCGAGAGAAAAGAGAAATTCTTTTTTGTCCAATAAATAAATATACATTTTATATTCATATACCATTAAAATGGTCTGTTCTTTATATATATATATATATATATATATATATATATATATATATATATATATATATATATATATATATATATATATATATATAATAGTTCTCCCTATTCCATTCTATAATAAACAGTCCCTATTCCATTATTTTTAATGTTTAGCGCCTTCAAATTGCTGAGGCGCTGGTCCGGCGTTTACGTCTCTTAAATCTTAAGTCCGGCCAGCCGTGCCTACAGCAGAACTACAATGCCGTACATATGCTAACTAATTATTATAAAAGGTGGTCCAACCAAAACGCACGATATTAATTGTAAATAAAACAAAAAGTTTTCAGAGAATTATCTTAATATTTTTTATTATGATAGAAGAATCTATGACAATTATGTGTGAAACAAAATATCGGCTAAATGCTCGCCACGGCTTCGGTGGCATACCTCTATCCGATGGTCCATATTTTCAATGACTCTGAGACATAATTGAGGTTCAATGTCGTTAATGTGCCGAATTATCTCATCCTTTAGCTCTTGAATTGTTCTTGGCTTATTGACGTACACTTTTTCTTTTAAATATCCCCAAAGAAAGAAGTCCAACGGTGTCAAATTACATGATCGTGGCGGCCAGTTAACATCGCCACGACGTGAGATAACATGGCCATTGAATTTCTCGCGCAAAAGTGCCATTGTTTCGTTGGCTGTGTGGCAAGTGGCACCATCCTGTTGGAACCACATATAGTCCAGGTCCATATCCTCAATTTCTGGCCACAAGAAGTCCGTTATCATCTCGCGATAGCGAACACCATTCACGGTAACTGCTTGGTCGACCTCATTTTCGAAGAAATACGGCCCGATGATGCCGCCAGCCCATAAACCGCACCAAACAGTCACTCTTTGTGGATGCATCGGCTTTTCAACAATCACTCGTGGATTCTCATTTGCCCAAATGTGACAATTCTGCTTGTTAACGAATCCACTGAGGTGAAAGTGTGCCTCGTCGCTGAAGATGATTTTCTTTGTAAAGTTACCATTCACTTCTGTCTGTTCAACCAACCATTCGACGTATTGACGACGCTTAAAATGGTCAGTAGGCTTCAGCTCTTGAGTCAATTGAACCTTGTAAGCGTGTAAATTCAAATCTTTATTCAAAATTCGCATCAGTGATGTTCGTGAGATGTTTAATTGTTGGGCATGACGACGAGTCGAGGTTGACGGCTCTTCTGCTACACTATCGCGAACAACAGCAATATTTTCCGCAGAACGAACTGGGCGAGCATGCACAGGTGTTTTCACATTTCCTACAGACCCGGTTTGCTGAAATTTGCGCACAATTCTCCCGATTGTGGACACATTTAGTCGATTATGCTGACCAAAAAAGTCACGAAGTGCACGAAATGCATTTTGATTTGAACGCCCATTTTCGTAAAAGGCTTCAACAATCTTAACACGCTGCTCAATTGTGTACCTCTCCATGGTTGAATTTGTCAAACACTGAAACAAAGAAATGTCAAATTAAGTTGGGCAAAAAACTTGACGCTAAGGTGTGACTCACAATTAACATCGTGCATTATGGTTGGACCACCCTTTATGAAATAATCTACTATCTACTCTCTACGATTCCACCTCCACCTACACAGACCAAGGTAGAGGCCCGTATTGACAGCGTAACGCGCAGCTTGTTTCATACAATATCGGCCAACATGGTTGGGCCGCATACCGTGTGGAGGCAACACAATCAAAGTATAGAGAATAAAATACCTAATAGAATAAGTACGTATTTTGGCACAATTAAATGTACTTTTATTATTGATATCTGATACCAATCTTGAGATTGTTTTATTTGTGTTGTTTGGTGAGGATGGAGAGTATAAGGGAAATATTAAGTGAAAACGGCGGTGATTTGGTGAGTTGCTTACTGTCACATAAATGTTTAGGATATCCTACGACGACTAAAAATGTTCATTAAAGAACAGCCGATTCCGCGACCGCCTCGCGCTGTAAATGCTTTATGCGATAACATATCTAGTTTAATTGAAGTTTTTGACCACATAATGGAACGTTTGGATCAGTGGGATGATATTTCTATACGGGAAGCTAACGGTTTAAAAAAATTGTTGACTGATTTTGATTTCATTTTTTTTTTACTTTTTACGTTTAATTCAATATTCACATATACCGATTCCATATTTTCTATAGTTTAGAATAGATTGTATGATATAACATATTGTAATGACAGAATAATGTCACTTTTAAATACATTAAAACAAATTAGAAACGACGATAATTACTCTAAAAATATATATTCTAAAGTAGAAAACATTTCAGTAATAACACCCCCCTGCTCCAAAAGACGTAAAATTTCCGATTTAAATGACAATTCATTAAACATGGAACGGCTGTTTTTCGAAATTTTGGATTTAATTGTAAATCAAATCGAAATTCGATTTAAAGATACTTCATCTCTTAGTTTTTTACAATTAACAGCCTATTCTATATTTGACACTTTTAACCTAAATTTTCCGGAAAAATAATTTAATGCTTTAATTAATAATTATCAGGGACTGTTTAACAATGAACAATTAAAACGAGATTTACAAATTCTGTATTCTGATAAATTTTTGTTTACTAACCCTGAAAATATAAGTGACATGATTAAATTTACTTATGATAACAATATTATAACCGATGTTCCAGTTATATAAATTGTTTTCGTTAATATTGTCTCTCCCTCCAACATCAGCGTCGGTAGAAAGAAGCTTTTCCGTCTTGAAGCGAATTAAATCCTATAGCCGGAATAAAATTGGGTAATCGCGTTTAAATAACTTGTCAGTATTAGCAATGGAACGAGGTTTGCTTAAACAATTAATCAAAGACGACAGTTTTTATAATAAAATCATTGACGACTTCGCGACAACTAAACCCCGGAGAATTAATTTATTATATAAAAATTATTAATTACCTACCTAATTAAATAATGTAGGTACATACATGTAACCCACCTATATAGTTTTCATTTTTTAGTTATATTTTTGTTAAGAGAGTATATTTTCGTTTTTTTCTTATTTTCCAAAATTTGTCCTATCCTTGGTCCTATGCCCTTTCCCACCCCATTCCTGGCAAGAATGCTCTAGACATCCCCGTGGTTCTCGCTGGACGATTTAATTTTTGTATATGTAGATACACAATTATTTTTAAATAATGTGCATTTTTAAAGTCTGCCATGTTAAAGAATTTTAATATCAAAAAATTAAGTCGACTAATCTTACTTAAAAAACCCATTAACAAAAGTTAAAATTAATAACAAAACATCAGAAGAAAAAATAATTACAGCTAGAGTACCACAGGGAACGGTGCTCTTACCTGTATCATTTTCCCTATACATGACGGGCATACCAGATTATTCAACAACAAAAATACAATTACACCCCGATGGTACCCTAATTTTCGCAAATTCGTTCCACTCACAAGCGGCCAAACACAAATTAAAATACAATGTAAATAAAATTATACACTATTATAAAGAGTGGAAGATAAATATAAATGAAAAAAAGACAAAACAAATCGTATTAACAAGAAAATGAACAACATTTTTACACAAACTAAAATAAACAACAAGGAAATACAAGAGGTAAGAAAAATTAACTACTTAGGTGTAGGGTAAAGTAGCCTAATATGAGTCCTCTTCTAATATGAGACACCAGCTTATTTCCGATAAAAATCTTTTAAATATTGCAGAGAGCAGTTTTCTGCGATGCTAATTGTGTAATTCTTCTACTGTGTCGACGATGGCGCTGCAGTCGTTTAACGAACGGATGAAACCAAAAGTTTGAGAATTTTGTAGTGAAAAGTTTTTCACGTAGTGTTGTTAAACTACAAATATTTCGAATATGGTAAGTTGATAATTACTTTCATTGACATGGGTACATAGTATAAATACCGCAGATCATGACCTACTATGTTTATTTTTAAATTAATTGACCACTAACCTTTAAATATTTTTTGTGCTTGTCAATTTAGTGCGGCCTATTATGAGACCCCTAAGAGGTCGCAATATGAGAGAGGTCTCATATTAGGCATCCTAATTCTTTTCATATTGTAAAAGATTTTTCTGGTTTAGGCGGATTCACCTAACAGTAAGAGGCGAAAACAGTGGAACAAACAGCAGATGGTTTTAGCAGTTAAGGCGGTTAGACAACATACTATGGAGTATAAGAGAGCGGCAAAACAGTTTGGTGTTCCAAAAGGAACTGTCGAACGTTATGTGAAACACATCAACTTTTCGCCTGAACAGCTGGTTACAGAGTCTCTTGGCAGAAAACCTGCATTAGGCAAAGAAATAGAAGGCGAGCTGATCCAGTACTATCCTGCTATGGATAAAAGATATTTTGGTTTGCGAAGGTCGGACGTAAAACGAATGGCGTTTGAGTTAGCCATTTCTAATAATCTTCGCCATCCATTTTCAGAAGTAGCCGCTGGAGGTTTCGAGGCTTCGAGGTTTTTTGAAACGGCACCCAGAATTGTCCGTTAGATCTCCTCAAGCTATTTCCAATGCACGCATACGATGTTTCAATCAAGAGAGCGTTGCAGCCTTTTTTGAAATATATGAACAAGAATTCCGAAAAGTAGGCACAAAACCACATAGATTATTCAACGTTGATGAAACGGGAATTACCGTGGTACAACATAAAAGAAGTAAAGTAATATCTGCTAAAGGTAAGAAGCAAGTAGCCGCACTTACATCAGCAGAAAGAGATGGTCTTATTACTGTTGTTACTTGCATGAATGCTGTTGGAATGTACGTACCTCCTTTAATAGTGTGGCCCAGAAAGAACATGAAGGCTGAATTAATGGATGATGCCCCAGCTGGATCTATCTACGCCTGTCATCCTTCCGGGTGGATTCAGACAGACATTTTTACACAGTGGTTTGATTATTTTGTAAACTTTACAAAACCAACAGCATCCGATCCTTTACTATTAGTGCTGGATGGGCATTATTCGCATAAGCGAAATCGCGAAATATGGCGGTAATCAAGAAGGCGAGAGAAAATCACATATCTATTGTTTGCCTTCCTCCACATAGTACGCATTGAATGCAGCCTCTAGATGTAGGCTTCATCAATCCGTTCAAGACATATTATGCCAAAGAAATTGAAACGTGGCTTAGGAATCATCCAGATCGTGTAGTAACGCCTTTTATAATTGCCCGGATCTTTGCTGCTGCTGATTACAACCGAGCAGCCACAATGGAGGTATCAGTCAATGCATTCAAGAAAACTGGTTTGTTCCCACTCAACAAAGATATTTTTCGGGAGCATGATTTCGACATATTCGAAAATGAAGCAGTCACTTCAAACATCACACCTACCTTCGAGCATTCGGAATCGCGGTTGTCCAATTATTTATGTGCTGATATTGGGCATTCTCAGTCAGGAAATTCGAACGATTCCAGTGAAGTGTCAGTCCGTCAAGGGATTTCAAAGGATCAGGTCAACGGCAGTAAAGAGTCTTGCTCACGGAACCCAGAAACTACAGCTCCAAAAGGTTCCATTTCGACTGAACAGTTTTATTCAAAGGCTTCTATGGCTCGTCAAGAGATTTCAAAGGACCAGGTCAACAGCAGCAAAGATTCTTGCTCGCAGAACACAGAAAGAGAAGCCCCAAGAGGTTCCATATCAACTAAACAGTTTTATTGAAAGACTTCTATGGCTCGTCAAGAGATTTTAAAGAACCAGATCAACAGCAGCAAAGATTCTTGCTCACAGAACTCAGAAAGAGAAGTCCCAAGAGGTTCCATATCGACTAAACGGTTTTATTCAAAGGCTCCTACTGAACTTGTAAGTCTAACTTGTAAGTCCTTGTAACTTGTAAGTCCTCAGCAAATCAAACCATTGTCAAAGATATATATTAAAAAGGTTGGTAAACGTTCTGGTATTTCAGCTGTAATCATCTCTTCGCCTTGTAAAACTGAGTTAGAGGAAAGTTTATATAAGAAAAAGACCAAGTTAGTTAAAGAACAGAACAGAGCAAGAGTTACTAAGAATGTTCTTGTTACGTGTGAGCCCAAAAGAGAAAACAGTTCCAAAAAGTCCAATAATAGGAAACGTGTGGAGTTGGAAAGTGACAGCTCATGTGACAGCGAAGATATGATTCTCGATGATGACAGTGATAGCGAAGAAAATTATGACGCAGAATGCTTGTTTTGCACTAATCCCTATTCTTCAGATACACAGCGTGAGCAATGGGTTAAGTGCACAAAGTGTTATCTATGTGCCCACGAAGACTGCGGTACTGAAGATGCGAATTTGGTCTGTCCAACGTGTTTAAAGAAACAACATTAGAAAATACAACAGGGTCTCATTTTAGGAACCCATTTTTTTATTGAATATTTACATTATTTGCTTTTATTGTATTATAAAAACAAATGTTATATATTTTTAAAATAAGATCCAACAGATACCAGAAGTATACTTATCCGACTTTAAGAAAATGATTTGAAATTTAATAAATGTGTTTCTAATTCAAAATTATGATAGTTTTTATAAATGGGTCTCATATTAGGCTACTTTACCCTAACACTAAACAGGCAACCGATATTTAAGGCACATATAACTAACTGCATACAAAAACATATATGTACGGCGATCAGTAAACTATATCCATTAATAAACAGACGTAGTAAAGTATCGTAGTTAAAATAAATTATTACTGTGCAAAACGATATGTAGACCCACATTAACGTATGCATGCCCCGTATGGCACGAAATCTCAAAAACACAATACAACAGACTGCAAACAAAACTAGATACCAAGACTATTAACAAACTCAGACAGATACATAATGTGATTACATTTATACAAAGCCGATGAAACAATACATGGAAACTAGCATTGAATAAAGATAGGAAACTCAGAAACCCGAACTAAACTTTTGTGCTTCTAAAGTAAATAATATATATATATAAGCATTACATACAACACAAACTTTTGTCTTTCAAAAAGTCGTACATTTAAAAGGCATTGGTTAGCGTCCGACCAACAAAGACATGATTTAGTACAAAAGAGTACAATACAATGAGACACGAGTTTTGGGATACACGTAGTGTGTAAAGCAGTAAAGCTATCAGGGGCGGCTGGTGTAGAGCTGCAGAACTTTCAAAAAAATTAGATATTTGTATATTTTCGGGACATAATAATTACTAAAATTTATTAATAAAATAATTTGGTTAGTTGGTGCAGCTAACCAAATTATTGCGTTAAAGTCGCATTCTGTCCGCCGTCCTCTATTTAATAGTAGACCAGATGAATTATCTGGGTCTCTACGCGAGCGCGTCGCGGTACATTGAACTGGGCCACACGAGATAGTTCTCAGCACGGCTCGGCACACCCGTCCTCCCCCTCAACTCCCGCGACAATCCACACTTGGCGCTCGTAAATGTGCGAATTTACACGGTCAGTGAGCTGTATTTTTTCCAGCAAGGCAACATCAGTGAATGTTTACTCCTTCCTACTCCTCGTACAGTAGGCGGGCGTAAATCGTACCTATTTCGTATTTCGGGTTAATTTGAGATTTTAAATACTGTTTTGTGAATTTGTGTAGTGATTTATTGTACTAATTATTAATATTTATATACTGTGATAGTGACAATGGATTTAGTTTATAATTTAGTTCATGTGAAGCGATTTTTTAAATACTCTTATGAAGAAAACATTGATTTAAAAAACAATGGTAGGCCATTGCCCGATATTGTTATTGAGACTGCAGATGTTAGCCGCGAAAAAGCATATAAACGTCAATTTAATAGAGACATTGATTCGAAGAACAATTGGATTTGTGAGTGCAACAAAAAAAATGCGTTATTTTGTTTTCCTTGTTTACTTTTTGGCGGTGATAAAGCATGGACAGAGCTAGTGGTGACAGATTTGGTGCACTTAACTGAAAAAATAAAAAGCACGACAACTCCAAAAGCCATCTACATAATACAATGAAATTAGCTTTATTAGGAACAACTAATATTAAAGCGCAGCTAGATTCAGCTTATTGGATAAATGTGCAAAAGCATAATGATAATGTGACAAAAAAGAGATACGTTTTGTCAAAAATTATAAACTGCATAAAGTTTTGTGGGGCCTTTGAAGTGGCGTTGCGAGGACATGACGAAGCTGAGACCTCTCAAAACCCAGGGATATTTCGTGGTTTGATAAATTTTTCTGCTGAGCTTGATGTAACTTTAAGCGAGGGTCTACAAAATGCTTCAGTATTTAAAGGAACCTCTAAAGACATACAAAATGATCTTTTAGACTGTATATTAAAAGTATGTCATGAAGAAATAATTAAAGAAATGAACAAACCTTCATTTTTGGCAGTTATTGCAGACGAAACAACTGATGTATCTGCAAAAACTCAGTGGTAGTTTTAAGATATATTCTCGATGGTGAACCGATTGAACGTTTTTGGGCATACCTGAAACCTACAAAATGTGACGCTGAAACTCTTTCGGAAAATATTTTAAGTGTTATAGACCCTCTAGTAGAAAATTCACCTTACAAGCCTTTTCTCTTAACCAAAGAATATGACGGCAAACATGAATGTTCTTCAAAAAGGTATTAAATTCCAAAAATTTTTCTTGTGAAAGTCTATATTTTTGTATAAACGGATTTTACATAAAAATTCTGAAGTATCAGGAAAACGCGTGACCTTTAAAATTTTCGCCTGCGGCGCAATTTTTTTGCGGCCCCTACGGCGTCAGTAGTTTGGATACGTTTGAAATTTGCACGCGGGCGGCCAATACCCTAGGATCGCCCCTGTGCAGAACACCCGTTTCAGTTCATCACGAGCCGCTACTGAAAGCTAATAATAGCAGTCATGATATCGACAATAATACAAATTATAATTACTTAAGAGATACTATGAAATTTATTTAATATGTTTATAATTCGCTCAAGCAATTCTTATTATATTCTACTTCAAGTAAAATACAGTTATGAAATGAAGCTAAATAATACTAGTGTAAAATAATTGAAACAATGCCACAATAGCCATCTACCCACTAAATAGAAAATCACTTTTTTCCTTGAGAGGCGCCACGTTTAATATTATAAACATTTATTATTTACTATAATTAAAGAATTTCTACAATTTTAATGATATTCCAATTATGTCGCTTTATTATAAATTTAAATCAAGCATTTTCAAAGGCAGCTTGCAATTAAATACCTTTTCTCCATTATACATTATTATAATGGTTTATAATTTTTAATTATTTATAACTTCTATATTATTTTTTCTTCATATATGCCAGATATAAAAATATGCAGATCCTTTCCGGAATAAAAAATCTGCAACTATTGTAACATATAAACGATATTACACAATAAGATGTATATTGTACATTTACGCTATATTTACGCATTTACAGTTATAGAATTACACGTACACAGGAAAACTGTTAACGTAGCTTAGTAATTTGAAAGTTGTATATTTTTTAATTAAATTCATACACAGATAATAAATAAAAATTGTTTATAACGTTACATTAAAAATATTGAATTATTCAATTCAGGATATCCTCTGTCACTACTGACAAACAATTTAACTTTTTTGATAGATGTACAGTAACATTTTACAATTGTTATAAGTCTAACCATTAAATAGAAAGAGTGCAATGACCGAGAGAAGATGGGGATTTTGTCTGGAACAGAGGCGTAGATGTTTTTATTTTTTGGCGGGGTCAGTGACAAGTACTGCTACAATTATTGATATGACGGAAATTTAAAAAAATTGCTAAATCACATAAGGGAGAATATTGTGAGTAAAACTAACTTTCCACACCACTTATGAAGTATTGCTAATGGCGCGTTATCATTTTCTTAGTGGATGGTTCACCAGGAGCCCTAGTCCCATATTAAAACAATTCTATATAAAATAAACAAAATTCTATAACAAAAACAAAATAAAAAATTCTTTTCCAAAATTTAACAAAACCCCATAACATAAACAAAATTCTGCAACAAAAACAAAAGAAAATTTTCTTATACAGATAATAAACGAAATTCTACTACAGAAATAAAAAGAAAATGTTCGAAATACAATCTTAGCCTTTCCAATTTTCAACTCATCGCTCACTATCACTTTAACTATCACTTTTACGGACACTAATAAATAGGATCGAGAGTTTCACCAGTCATATTATCTACATCCCACATTTTCTCTTCTCTTTGAACATGACCAGTACACTTTATCCAGTCTTCTGCTGTAACATTTTCTAATACTTTCTGAAGATGGCGTTGGACGTTGGACATTAACCAATTTAAATGTTATATTTTCTCTGGCCACATCCCCTTTAATTTTTGCCCAAATTAACACAATTGGGTTCAATTCACAATGATGTGGGGGTAATCGTAGAACAGTAGTTCCTTGGCTCAATGCTATAGCTTCTACAGCAAGTTTGTTATATTTACTTGCATGTATTTTCACAATTCTGATTGACACTATATTGACATTATATGAATGAACATATAAAAAAACATTAATGAAGCGCAAGACGTATACTGACTATTGCAGAAACTCGATGGTGTTCCAATTCGAGATTAGTTTATACAATAATTCAGGACTGGGATAAACTGAAAGGAGTATTTGAATTTATTATAACTTCTGAGGAATCGAACCAGGAATCCATTCAGCTTGCTAGAGGATTTTTAAATGATATGAATGATTTTGATCTTACGTTTTTGGTAGTACTATTTAATGATATTTTTAGTGCTACAGATATTTTATGACATCCTACAGAAAGAATCATTAGATATTAATTTTTGTGTGCATCAAATAAAACAAACACGTGAAATATTGAAGAAAGCAGAAATGACTTTCTTAAGACTATTTTTAATAAAGCAAGAAGAATGACAGAATTAGAAATTACAAAGCGACAATACGCTAGTCTTTCTAACGAAGCCATTAGTATAAGATATAATCACTTTTATATGAAATATTAAACCATATTTTAATGCAAATAGACGTCAGGTTTCAGGGTTGTGAAAAGTTGCTATTTGTTTATCTCGCTGATACTGCAAAATTTGAACAATATAGCTCGTGCTTCCTTTCTAATGCTTTTGAAAATTTGGAATAATTTTATGGAAATATATTTACCAAACAGCAATAACTTAAAAACGAACTTTGCCTGTTATACAGTGATGAAGGTTACAGAAATATACCGCTGCATGAACTACTCAAAAAAACTGAATGAATACAGACATTTTTACAAAACTTACAAACATTTTTGTATAATTTTAACTATTGCGTCAAGGAGTCCGTCAGTAGAAAGAAGCTTTTCGTGTCTTAAACGTATATTTATACGTTTCATCATATCATACGTAAGGCTTATTGAAGAAATACCATTTCCCAAGAAATACTTTCATCTTTAGCAACTATTTCTATCGAGAAAGAATTATTGCTAGAACTATAGAAGAATCCAGCCATTTTATGAAGATATATAGATAACTACGCCTCACTAAGAGATGGAAAATCAATCTACTTTTTTCTAACTGTTTACAAATTTACACTCTTCATCTGTTTTACAACCCGCGAGCCGCCACTGTCGTCCAATTGCCGTCAGCTCTTGAAGGCGCATGCATCGAAGACAGACTATATGAGTGAAATAAATAATGTTCTTCAAATGAGAGAAACAAAGAGGGCGATAACACCTGCAAAAATTGAAGTACGACGTTGCCATTTTTTGCAGAATATCTTTGTAATGAGGACTAATATAACGAAATTTATTCATCTTTTTATCTTTGACAAACATTACATAGATTTACATGCGCCATGTCGCAGATAGGCATTATACAATTGAATTCTAACATTTCTTGTTTAATATTGATTATAAATTGCAATTAAATTTAATATTACCGAATTAATGTAGGACATATAAGAAATTTACGAATTAAATATGACAATGGCGCCTATCAGCTTTTTAGGTCATTGCACTCTTTGCGCTATTTGGTTTCACTTTAGTTAGAAATACATTTAACTCTGTTTAAAGTGATTTGCAAAAGGCAATCAATTCAGTTATGCTAGTGATTTTTTTAATTGAGGCTAGCCGCACATAGGCAACTTTTTAAATTACGGTAATAGAACACAATGTTATTTACGATAACCCGTACACATATTTTTTAGTAGCAGCAACTAAGTAATTCCAACCAGTCCTATTCGAAAGGCGACTCAACTGTTGCGGAAGAAATATAAGTGTTCAAATATGACTTCGCACACGGGCAATAAAAAAATTGTTTCAGTCCTCAGGTAACCATCATGTCTCGATTTGAGATCGACGTGGAGGCGTTCATTGAAGCAATAAAAAACGACCAGCGTTATACAATACAAAACTTAAGGACTATAAAATAAAAAAGACTTCCGATAAAGTCTTGAAAAAAAATTGAGGATTGAATTATGAAATTGTTCTTTTAAAAGCCTCCTATTAATCATCGGATGGACACGATACTGTCTCTGGTTTTTCTTTCTTCTCCTTAGAAACAAGGCTCAAATGCATGTAGTTTCGACAAAATCCATTCTAAAACTGACGGACAAGCAACCATTTAGTTGCCTGTGTGCGCTTGGCAGAGAAGCGGGCAACTTTCTGGCGCGTAGTTTATTTAATCACCGGGACTAAAAAGTTGTCTATGTGCGGCTAGTCTTAATGTCATCAAGTGAATGAAACACCTTATCCAGTACACTTACAGTAGAAAAAGTGACTATAGAACCCCAGGACAATATACCAGGTCATAAGAAGTGTTGAGATGCAAGAGATGAACGATAGCTTATAGAAGTCACCTTGAAAAACTATGCGTTCTACGAGTTTATGGCTAAGCAGAGTCCTAGCAGCAGCTAGTGCAAATGTAGCAATTTCTGGACGAAACTTCTGGAGAAGGCTTAATGCATGAGAATTAGATATTAAAACGCTAATGTACTGTTGCTCACAGAGAAAATAGACTTACTAAGCTGCATTTTGCAAGAGAACGCGTAAATTTTACCATTAACGACTGGAAGCGAATTTTGTTTTCAAACGAAACAAGAGTAAGTATTAATTTATCAGATGGACGTTGACGAGTATAGCGAAGATATATGAACACACATTTGTACAGAGAAAATATTGTAGAACAATATGTGATACTATTTACCCCATTTGTCAATGACAATTTAATTTCTATGCAGGATAACTCTCAGTCCCACATTACTAGAGTGGTACTGGACTACCTTCGATTTGTGAATATTCCAACTATGGATTAGCCACCGAGGATTCCTGATATGAACCCCATAGAGCATCTATAAGATGCACAAATATGAACAGTTAGACGCCGCATGCCTGTTGAAACATTATTTTAAATCATTTAATTATTTTCGAGATTTTTCATTTAAATTTTCGAAAAAATAAAAGTAATAATGTGAATTGTCACGGATGTGTTCATTTTATCCAGGGGCTAATATTGATTTCTTGAAAATTAGGGATAAATTAGTGTCCAACTTTAACTCCATTTATAAACAATTTCGATATCAATCTTAGTCGAAGTCACAAATAAAATATTATTAACGTTAAATCACTAGTTTGGATTTAAACTTTTTTAAAAACAATTTATTTTATTTACTGGACGAACAAGAATTTTGATGTGTGAGTATAACAGTAATACTAATACTAAAATTACACTGCTCATGCAACGGGTTTGCTGCGACTTTATAAGTTTCGTTATGCTGACATCATTGAAATTAATATTAAAATACAATTGGCAAAAGATTAGTTTAAAGAAAGAACATTATAAGGTTTCAGCAAATCATCGTAAACGTTGGTTACAATGTATATAGTATATGATAAGACACATAGCAGTATCGAATTACGTCTGGCTTTCGGATAACATACTGAAGGTTTTATGTTACCTGATAATAAAGTTATGCAAGTGTGGAAGCTACTTTGAATAATGAATAGAGTACAATATATTTTATATAACATTAATATGTATTCCCCATTAAAGTAAACAGCCCAAAAAATATAATTTCATTTTCTCGTTCGCTTTATGTATATAATTCCCTTGCGAGGAATGATTGAAACTGTCTAACCCTAAGCTACAAATTCGATATTTTATGTCATACAAATATAAAATTTAAGTGGTTTTGTATTCACCCAGTCAATGGATAAATAAAATTTATGTGGATTTATGGTCAGTAATAAAATATAAATATAAATGTAAACACCTAATATATCATTGAAATTGTACACAACTTAAAGAGCACATGTATTAGAGTAAGATATAAATTCAGTTACTACCGTTTAACATATTCAATATTTATATATAAACCTTATTAAAATTATAGATCCATCCTTCATTTAATGGTCAAACATAAATGAAACTTCTCTCATGAAGTTTTAACTTAATGTTTTAAATATTAATACCATGGTTCTTATTTAAAATGAAGACACCCGGATAGTTTCGTAATTTTTTGAAATCCAGATTTGAGCTTTGGCACTATTGTAGCCTTATATAAGACGTACATTTCCAGGTAACCAACCTAAATTAAATAACAAACAGACAACGGCAGCCCACCAAATGGGACCCATTCCCCATATTTTGCTTTGCGTTGAGGATATCAAAAAAGTTATTAGGGAAAGTTGTTCACAATCTAAGTTTGAGCTCCAACACCAAATTAATTACAAAATTATTTTTCGTACACATGCGGTTTTCAATTTAATAAGATGTCATGAAAATTATGATTAAATTAAATGTCAATTTGACAAAACTTTGAGTTACATTCTGTAAAATTCTAATTTATAATCTTAGAATACATCTAAATTTAAAGGAAATTATCGAAATAACAAGACTATTTGGTAATGGGGCTTATAGTAGCAGAGAAGTAGCCGTAGGATTTAACCGAAGACGTCCTTTACGAGTTCCTATCAGTCACAAAACTGCAGCCGCCATAAATACTGTTTTCAATGAAACTGACAGTGTTATTAGAATATCTCAGAATGATCAACATCGTTGAATACTTCCGCATCCTGAATATAATGTAATCTCAGTAGCAAATCAAGCGAATCCAAGAGTGAATTTACGAGATTTATCGTCTCAACTAAATATTGACAAGGAGAAAATTAGAAGTTCCAGTCATCATAAAATCAAGACTTATAAACAAAAGTTTTTACATACTTTGAAAGAAGGTGATGAAAATAAAAGGTTACAATATTGCTATTGGGACCAGCAAATTTAGATGACCGGAATTTTCTACATCAAATTTTATTTACTGATGAGGCTACATTTATCACTAACGAGGTGGTATCTTCGCAAAACTGTAGATCTCTCAGAAGGTGATAGGAGGCAGAATAATTGGTCCGTTTTTAATTAATAACTCATTAAATGCTGAGCGTTTAGTTAACTTTCTCGATGCAGAATTATGGGATGCTTTTGAAAATCTTCCTCTTAGTGTGCGACAGGAGATGCTTTTTCAGCTAGATGGTGCGTCAATCCATAGTTCCAGAATTGTTCGTCCATGGTTAAACGAACATTTTCCAATGCGCTGAATATTAAGAAATAATCCTTTTGAACTCTGACCTCCTAGGTCCTCAGATATTACACCATTAGATTGTTATTTCTGGAGAACAGTGAAGAATAAAGTTTACAAAAGAAGGCCCAGAAATTCAGAAGAACTTTGTGCTAAAATAAAACGAGCCTGTCGCGAAATTAGCATTTCAGACCTAAGAAGAGTAGCTAATCATAATCGTAAAATAATTGAGAAATGTAATCAAATTGAAAGAGGATTAGTTGGGAGGAAGCTGTATTCGATAATTAATAAAAAAGTTCATTTATGTGTAATGAGTAATACTAAACACTAATTGTTACTATAAACTGTTATTTTTTAACTCATTTTCATAAGGTATTAATAGGTAATTTAAAAGTTAATTATTTGTTTTCTTTTCTCTTAAAATATATTTTTTGTCAAATCGGTATCTCTGTTTCTGTATTTTTTTCCATTTCCATGGCATCCTAAAAATTGAAAACAAAAATTGTAATCGTGAGTGGACTTAGCGGAAAAATATTAAAAAAGAAGATGCGAATTTCGTAATAAAATTTAAGTTGGAGTTGATGTTGGAGCTCAAACTTAGATTGTGAACAACTCTTAACTTTTAACAAATAACTTTTTGGCTATCTTGAACGCGAATAAAAATATTGGGAATGGACCTCATTTGGGGGATTGCTGTTGTCTCAGTTTGTTACTTAAATCTAAGTGGGTTACCTCGAAATGTACGTCTTAGGACTACAATTATGGCATAACTAAAATATAGATTTCAAAAAATGAGGTCTGGGTCTCTGAAAAACATTGTCTGGGTGCCTTCATTTTAAATGAGACATATGGTATACAATTTTTGTATTTCCTTTACTGAAAATATGTACCTATATATATATATATATATATATATATATATATATATATATATATATATATATATATATATATATATATATATATATATATATATATATATATATATATATATATATATAATAGATCAATTAATAAATAAAACGAGTAAGGATGAAATCAAGAACGCAGAAACTGAATGGGAGGGTATCAAGAATAGTCTAGCTTCCGCGGCTACGGACGTTTTAGGACACGATAAAAGGGAAGCTAGGAAGCCCTGGATAACGGACGAAACCTTAAACTTAATGCAAAAGAGACGAGGCTACAAAAACAGACGAGACGAAGAAGGACTGAAAACTTATAAGTCAATAAAGTGGGAAATCATTAGAAAATGTAGAAAAGCGAAAGAACAATGGATAGAGGATAAATGAAAAGAAGTAGAAGATAAGTTGCAAGTAGGTAAGACCGATAAGGCTTACAAAATAATTAAGTGGAACTTCAGGGATATAGGAACAATAAGTAGAAACGTTAGGAGTCAATCGGAGGACATACTGATAGGAAGAGAGGAGAAAGCGGATAGATGGAAGCAGTACTTAGGAAATTTATACGAGGGTCAGGAATTAGGAGAGATATTAGAGGAAGAATCTAGCATCGATAGGGAAGATGTAGGAAAACCTATATTGAGAGAGGAATTTGAAATAGCACTAAGGGGGCTAAAGAATAATAGAGCGCCGGTTGTAGATAAAATACAGGCGGAAATTTTGAAATGTGCGGGACAGAAAGTAGTAAATAGGATGTTTGAACTGGTAAAATACATATACGAAACGGGCGAGATGCCGGAGGATTATAAGAGGAACATTATCGTTACTATACCGAAAAAGAGAGGAGCCGACAAATGCGAGAACTTTAGAACGATTAGCCTAACTTCCCATGCTTCAAAAATCTTAACTAGAATAGTGCAGAAGAGGATGGAAAATAGAGCGGAGGAAATACTAGGAGAAGACCAATTCGGGTTTAGGCGAAATAGGGGAACTCGCGAAGCTATTCTGGCGCTAAAAGTAATGTTAGAGAAAACAATAGAAAAAGGAAAGAACGCTTATATAGGATTTGTAGATTTAGAAAAAGCTTTTGATAACGTAAGATGGGAAAAAATGTTCGAGATACTAAAGAGCGCGGGAATGAAGTATAGAGATAGGAGAGTAGTACACAATCCATACATAGAGCAAACTGCTGTTATAGAAGTAGAAGGGGAAAAAAGGGAAGTAGGTATTAGGAAAGGAGTAAGACAAGGATGTACGCTATCACCACTAATTTTTAATCTGTACATCGAAGAGGCGATTAATGTGGTAAAAGATAGAGTGGATTTCGGGATTAAAGTACAGGGACAGAAACTAAAAATGCTGAGATACGCGGATGATATAGCAGTATTAGCATCTAGTACGGAGGAATTAGAATCAGCATTGAACGAAATGGAGACAGTGTTGACAGGGGAATACGGAATGAGGGTGAATAAAAACAAAACTAAAGTGTTAGTGTGCAGAGGGCGCGAGAGCAGAGCAAAAACGAAAGTACAAATTAATAATGAAAGATTGGAGGAAGTTAAAGATTTCACTTATTTAGGAAGTAAAATAAATTGGGATGGAAGAAGCTAAAAAAAAAGACATAAAACAAAGAATAGCGCAGGGTCGAGTAGCTTTTAACAAAAAGAAATCACTTTTATGCTCGGGGGTAATAAACTTAGAAACAAGGAAGAAATTTTTGAAAACATATGTATAGAGCACGGCACTATACGACTGCGAAACCTGGACGGTAGGGGAAGCAAGTAGGAAGAAATTAGAAGCTTTTGAGATGTGGTGTTACCGAAGAATGATGAAAATACCATGGACTGATAGGGTTAGAAACGAAGAAGTATTGGAGAAAGTCGACGAGAAAAGAAGTATGTGGAAAAACTTAAAGAAGAGAAGAGATAGAATGGTAGGCCACTTGCTGAGACATGGGGGAATAGTCCGCGATATTTTGGAGGCAGAAATAGGAGTGAAGAAAGGCAGAGGTAGGCCTAGATTAGACTACTGCTCGCAAATAGTAAGGGATGTAGGTTGTAGCACAATTAGCGAAATGCGTAGCTTAGCACAAGATAGGAGAAGCTGGAGGTTAGCGTCAAACCAGTCTTAGGACTGATGACCTAATGATGATGATGATGATATATATATATATATATATATATATATATATATATATATATATATATATATATATAAACTTAATTCTAACGACTTTCTTTATTACTGTTATAAAATAAAATTAATGAATATATTACATCAATATTTAAAAGGTATTAAAAGTAACACATAAAGTGGGTTAGAAAGAAAAATACTAATACCCTTAATACCATTGAATAATTTAAATTTTTTTTAGATACGATATACATATTTTTTATACATATATATATATATGTACCCCATTACGTATATGAATATAGGTAGGTATATAAAACGCATTGGTTAACCAATACACTTATTCATTCATGCATTGAAAACCTATTATTCGGTAATCTTTGGTATATTGTTGCTTAACGTCAGTATATAATAATGGGTATTATATCTTTAACTCTGATTTTGTCTTTAAAGAATGCATGTTGTTATTGTTTATGTGAAGGTAAGTAAGATGTTTTGTTTTACTCTATAGGAAATCGGTAAAAACCTGTTTTAGAAAATTGAATTTGGTACTATATTTATATTATTTTTAATCAATTTTATATTATATTAATATTTATATTATTTTTGGTTAATATTCGGAGGCTTTTGTTTCGCATATTGTTCTATATTATTTTGTATAAGGACTTGATATAGTTACTATTTTTATATATTTTCTTTGTGGGTATAGCGAGATAAATATGTGGAAGAAGGAGGAGGGTGGGATGTGTTCGGGGTTAAGGCGTAGTTATGGTGGAGTTGAGGAATCAGGGTGGAAAAGAAAGCTCGTAGTTCATCTCCTTGTCTCAGTCGTAGAATGTTTTTCATGAAGCTATTTGTGTGAGACGTGTTTGGTTTGCTTTAAAGGTCGTGTAAATTGTATGGTGTATATGTGATAACATAACCGTAGAATTTCTGTGCTACCCCCTTGATGCACTTAGATAAAATTATTCGCTAACTTCAACTTGAACTCAATAATATATTAGACATTATTTTCAGTAAAGTACTTTCAGATTTTGTACTGCTAATTATAGTCCTTCATTTATTAAACATTTTTAAAATATCCATTATTAGTTTAATATTACAAGAAGACCAATATAAAGTAAATCTCATAAACTGATATCCTACATATATACCACTTAACATGGTAATAAATAATTTATATCATTCTGATTGTATTAGATTTAGGAAACATACGTCTAAAATATACTATATCAGCTGTAAACACTATAATAGTTGTAACTTATGATTTGGTTGTAATATATGATTTGAGAATAATGAAATAATTTTTGTTCAAATTTTAAGTTTAAGTAAAGCTTTTGAGTTATGTTTATTTATTAATAAATAAATATAATCTCACAGCCACCTCATAATTCTAATTAACAATCAACAGCTCTTAAATCCTTTTTTGTATATAGGACTCAACTCGTAATTATACGTCCACTAATGCTATTAATATTTAATTAGCTTGAACTGAATTCTAGGGTTAACTTTTCTTCTGAGATATTTAATGAATTAGTTCCATAAATGAATTAATAGATATACTTTCTTTCTTAATTGTATCGCATATGTAAACGTCACAGCTCTAAATATAATAGTAAAAGCGTTAATACATAAAATTAATTAAATAATGGAATTTAGGGGCCTAAATTTGCAAAGTCCGCCATAGCATTTCCATTATTATTAGCTTATTATTTTTTGAAATTTTCTATTCCACCTATTGATTCACAGAACCATAAACCATGGCTTGTGAGCAAAAGCCAAACCTGGAAATTATTTGAAACTGGATGGATGAAAATGGATATTAAATGCCTGTTAGCTCAGTATTTTGCCATAACTTTTACTATAAAATACCATTTTAGTCACATGGTCATTATGTTATTATTATTGTCTCATTAAAAAAGTCAGCCGAGTAAAAATATTATTTTTATTACACAAGTACCTAGGTAAAATACAAAAAAATCAGATGGTTAGAAAATTACTGTCGATTAATAAAAATAAAACCAAAAATATATTATGCGTTATCCAACTGAATTAATTCTTCAGAGTCGTCTGCTTAACTCGTTCTCGTTTTCCATGACAAAATCTTCTCGTAAAATATAAAAGAAATATATTGGGAACATACTTACATATATCTTTTATAACCTTCCTGATGTCAGCAATCTTTTTCTTATCGTGTTCGAATTGATGGGTTCATTAGAAATCTTAAGACGGTTTCAGATTTTTCTAATAATTTAAAAGTGTTCATAGTCTATCGATAAAATTGCGGGTTGTGACCAAATGGTCTTTGTATTCGAACGCGGATAGACCAAAATATTTTTTTATGTTTTGATACCTTTTTGCCAATGCACTATTATGATAGAACATTTTTCGTGAAATGCATTAGCCACTAGTCGTGGGACATGTCAACTTTTGAAAATAAATGAGATTTGTTTTATTTTTTCATGCCTTCTATATTTAAAATATAGCCACTACATTTCGCATATCGATGTAAGAAGGGCCAATTTACAACATCCCACTCAGATACGAATTTCGAAAAAAAATGGACATCAATCGTTTATTTTCAAAAGGTGACATACTTTTTGAAAATAAAAGATTGAATCATAACATCAGAAAGTTTATAAGTTACTGATCGATAAGTGATTTACTTAATGACCACATGGTCAGTAAGTTTAGTATGTGACATATATAGCTTTAATTTATTTCTTTTTATGAAAAAACCTTATTATAATTACAGTCTGAACAACTATGGAGAGGTTGTGGTGTTTACAGCGATATATTTATTCTCCAACACAATGTTCTTTTCAATAGTAAGAGTAGTGGTTATACCTACAAAATCAGTAGAATGTGCATGACCATATTCATGTAGAGTTTGTTTTGAATACTGAATTCTGTTTTGCATAGAATCTTTGACATATCCCTCGGCACCAGATGAAGAGCACCACCCGCCACATCCTTTAAAGTCCAAAATATCAACAGCTTTCTTTGCCAGAACAGTGACACAATTTCATCGAAACGTACATCTGGCATGGGAAAATGAATTTGGCAAATTTATACATTTTTAAACTAACCTTAACCTCAAACTTAAATGTATACAGTGCTATTCAAAAGTCCCCTCCCCCCCTCTTATCTTTGGAACGATTATACATAAACTAGTGAAATTTGGTAACTGAATATTAAGGGTTGTAAACTTCCCTACTACTGATGATAGATGACGTATGCGTCAAAGAAGACGTCACAAGGTCATTGTGACCAATAATTTTAAATGGAACCCTATGGCAAGCGACACCTCTTTTACAAGGTATCGAAAAAACCTATTCAATGATACTAATATTGTGTCTGTTTACGGCAGTTTTGACAACTGGCTTTCAAAAACCGCAAAGCTGTGATGAATTAAATCAGTTAATAATAAAATTTAAAATTCAAGCTCCGCCACTGGATAGTTGGATAGTAAATAATCTGACGTTTTTGCAAGTCTCCCCGATTTGATGTTTTTTTAGCTGTCAAAGTTTTTATACATTTAATAATTTGTGTATTGTTGATCGAACGTTTAACTGTTTTAGTACCTTGTGGTAATTTTAAAATATTTTTACATTCAATAATTTGTTAAACTGTTGTAAGCTGAACGTTTAAGTGCTTCAAGAAAAGAAATGGTACGTGTTTTAGGTGATAAAGTAGCAGCGATCCTAATACTTGGTGAAACTGGAGAAAATATTCATGCACCAGAACGCATTTTTAATGAAAGGTTTCCCGATCGCCCAGTTTGGAGGACTTATTTGAGAGAGCTTCTTCGTAAGTTTAAAACAACGGGTAGTATTAATGATGCAAAACGATCTGACAGACCACAAATTTCTGATGAGAAAAAAATTGATATACTGGCAGAAGTAATAGTAAATCCTACTTCTTCAACAACTCAAGTTGCATCAACCTGCGAAGTCAGTCAAAGTACAGTGCACAGGGTGTTGAAAAAAAAAACAAATTTCACCCATACAAATTAAAAATGGTTCATAAACTCTCAGACGACGATCCAGACCGAAGACTGCAATTTTGTGAAAATATGGAGACTAAAATTAACCAACAGCCAGACTATGTCAAAACAATTTGTTTTAGTGACGAAAGTACTTTCTATCTAAATGGAAATGTAAATACACAAAACGTGAGATATTGGAGTGACGCAAATCCTCACATGTTTCGTGAAACACATACTCAGTATCCCGAGAAGGTCAATGTTTGGGCAGGTATACTGGGAAACCACATCGTTGGGCCTGTTTTTTTAAATACCAACTTAACCGGTGAGGTGTATCTGCAGATGTTGCAAAATGCAATAGAACCGTTAATCCTTGAAATTTTGGAAGATAATCAAGATGAATTCGACATTTTGGAAATAACATTCCAACAGGATGGTGCTCCTCCACACTATTACGGTGCAGTAAGACGGTATTTGGATGAAGAATATCCTGGTAGATGGATTAGACGACGAGGTTCAATGGAATGGCCGCCTCGATCATCGGACCTCACACCTTTAGATTTTTTTCTGTGGGGGTATCTTAAATCGAAGGTTTACGCCACTCAGCCTGACAATATTGATGTTTTAAAACAACGTATTGTTACAGAATGTAGGGCTATTTCCGCAGACACATTTGAAAAAGTACGAGAAGAGTTTCGCAATAGGATGTTTTACTGTCAGGAAGTAGATGGAGCTCACTTCGAACAATTACTATAAGTAGGTACTGATTCTTGAATCTGTAATTAAAATTATTATCCAAGTTTACTGATTACTGATTTAATCCATCAAAACTACCATAAATACAAACAATATTAGTATCATTGAATAGGTTTTTTCGATACCTTTTAAAAGAGGTGTCGCTTGCCATAGGGTTCCATTTAAAATTATTGGTCACAATGACCTTGTGACGTCATCTTTGACGCATACGTCATCTATCATCACTAGTAGGGAAGTTTACAACCCTTAATATTCAGTTACCAAATTTCACTAGTTTATGTATAATCGTTAAAAAGATAAGAGGGGGGGGGAGGGGACTTTTGAATAGCACTGTATAAATAACACTGCATAAATAATATGTTTGAACGGAATACGTCTCTGCCATATTTTAGATACTTTTAAGGTTCGTGGTTACTTGTACTTCTCATTGCCGTTGGATTTCTTTTCATAGATACTTTTGCAATATCAAATGTACATATAAAAGTATATCATACAATTTACAACACTTTCTCCATCGAACGACGGAAAAAATATATCTTATTGTGTCAACGATACCGAACTTATTACAAAATTTGTGATCAATTACGTCATTGCCATACTACAAATTGGACACATTTTAAAATTTATTATAGCTAAAATTAAAAGTGTTAAACTTTGTATATTAAACAAAAAAAAGCAGATTCTGATTATTTCACAGAATTAAACGTAAGTCTTGTTAACTATTTTTCAATAAGCAGTTTTAAGCTAACTGCGATTAAATGTACATCTGTTCCCAGTCTCGTCAACTATGACGTAAATTTTTTTAGTATGAACTTTATGCCATCAAATACATAAAAAATATATTTTGCAATGCAAAGATCTTTTGACTCAAACAACAATTCTCAACAGCTTTTAGATTTTCATATTTACGTTTTCATATATATTTAATTTTAAATTTTACATGTATTGTGTCAATTTTTTTCAATATCATTAGGTAAGTTAGAATATTTATTGTAATAAAATGTTACGATACATATTATGTATCGTAACACGTATCGTATGTACGTATATATATGGGGTAAAAATCGGATCAACAGCCTCCTCGTGGCGCGCCCTGGACAGGTAGGGGTAACTCCATTTGATCAATGTTGGCCGTATGCTCTTGGGACTAACCATCCCAAGGATCTGAATCTGGTTCTAAACCAAACCAGAGAAAGTGCTCGTCACACTCGGCCTAATTCGGATGGAAGTTCGAGGCAGGTGGAAGGGGTCTTACCTGACCGTCTCAATGGCAACGACCAAGGCATTGGACATAGACGCTTTAGGTGGACGAGGGAACTAAGGGATGATCTGCTCGCTTGTTACGAAAGCAGTCCTGACCGCAGGGGATACATGGTGAGATTGGACGTAGCTTGGGCGAAATGCACCCCGAGCATCGCGCTTTCTCTAAGCAAAATCTGAGAAACCAGGTAGTCTATCTGCGAAGGTCAGGATATGTGAGGCAGCTTCGATTACAGCTAATAGAAAATTTTAGTATTTTCTTATTTTCTTTTAGCTGTAATTTTGTTTGTATTTATTGCACATTTCAATACGACATATGAATAAATTCCTTATTGACAGTCATAAACAGTACCACGGTACCAATATAGTTCCATTTGAAAAAATTGAGTTTTGCCCCAAAAATAGTTTTGATGAACTCTATTTGTTCATAAATCTCGTGATTTAGTATTTTTAACGGAATATCGATTTTTGTAGCATTACACGGGTCATTTAGAATAAATCGGAACCATCATGGCACACTTAAATGGAGAACTAAAAATTGGATTATAAAAAATTTTTTAAGTGTCACTTATTTGGTATCGTTAAATTCATAAAATTATGCAGAATTGAAAAATGCAATAATATATAGGGTACTCTATTTAAAAATCGAAAGTTAGTGTCACTTCCGGCAAAACCGGAAGCGAAAGAAAAATTAATTGTATGTCAAAAAGTGTTGCTTATTACGTGTATAGGATATCCCAAATTTCAATCAATTATCTTCAAAACTAAAGTAGAAAAGGGGGCATACTATAATCCTGTTACACCCGGTATATATATATATATATATATATATATATATATATATATATATATATATATATATATATATATATATATATATATATATATATATATATATATATATATATATATATTAACGCTTCTAGGTCTTACGCCTGCAAACTTCCTCAGGTCAACATCATTTGCATTTGTTCTAGCAGTAGTCTACCATTGTATGCCTGGCCCAATGCCATTGGTAGCATTCTTCTATTGTCAAGAGGTCTTTATGGAAACACTCCTCATGTTCGTCATTTACAACACGAACGTTATTTGAGAAATATTTCCTGTATATGACTGTACAGGAAATGGAGCTTGACATTCATAGAGAAGTAATAAAAAACTAATGAAAGAATATTATTTCGGTCGTAACGTAAGACGTACCCACTGAGATCAATTAAATTCTCATACCTGAAAATGCATTTGTACGCCCCACTAAATATGTACGTCACAACCTGCGTATGCAGCTCTATTTACACACATCTATCTATTTACACAAACAAGTAAATGCAAACTACTTACTCACAAATAAGCAGAGACCTGCTTACCATAAAGATGGTATTTCATCAAATTGCATGCAAATCAGAGCTTGTAGCGAAAAAGCAATTTCAGATTTAAAATCTGAAATTGCTTTTTCAGATTTTATGAAAATAGATCAGCGATGAAAATATTACGAAAATTAGTTACAAAAGCTCTTGCAACAGCAACAGGCAAAAATTGTTCTCCAATGTAATTAATTGAAACAAATATGCATATACTGAGAAATAGGCGTTGACATTTATTTTGTTTGTCATTTTCATATTTTTTAGATTTCGACCAAGTTAATTGAATGAAAGATTCCTTATTTTGTTTATATCTGTTTCTTCTGTATTAATGATAAACTATTTTTATCTGAAAATAAAACTGAAAAATATTTACCCATTATGAAATATACTAATTGTAGCAGCAATTGTTAACTAAAAAATAATATCCCATTAATAATAATTCCTTAAAAAAATTTGGCCACTGAAACCCTGCATAGGTTACGAACAATATTAACAAGTGTAACATATTATACATAATCTGCATCTTAATTAACACCCAAGGGAAAAACGAAATTCACATGTGGCTGAATACATATAGAGCGTGATGGTTGAAAGGTTACTATTTAGTACTGAAAACTTAATATCAAGGTACGTAAACCCTACAAGTTGTTTATGCGTTAATGAAGGTGGTATGTTAATACTAAACAGCTTAAGATCAAGGTCCACTTCTGCCAGCAAAACTTCGCTGCGGTATTTTAGATACCGTTTATATGAAAAATTTTAATTGTGTAAATACAGAGGATTAGAAACAAGTAATGGTATTATTTATACTTACGGTAGAATTAGTGGACTTCGGCAATAAGAATTATTTAATGCCTATGCATTATATTATTCTATTACGGGGTGTTTCCTAAAAAACGCCGCAAGCCATAACTCCGTTATTTATAATCTGATTTTAAAAAATAAAAAGTCAAGTGAAATGGCTCTAAATACACTCTAGTGTGAGCATACCGCAGTGTTTTTAAACTTTTTTTTTTTTAAAGCGATAATAGTCAATTTTTTTTCAAATGGCAATATAGTTTTTTTTTATTTACTATTGTGCAAATTTCTTTTCTGAATCCAACGATGTATAACAAATGGACTTTTTGAAACATTTGTCACAGAAAAATGGTGAAAATATTCGCCGATACCTCAATAGGCGCCCGGTCGCGGTCACTTAATTGATGACAAACGTATTTTGACTAATCATCTGTGCCGTGAAAAACAAAAAATAATACAACAAATCGAGTAAATGTCATTTCAACTTCCGCATCCCAGTTTTTTTACATTATTTTGCTTTTGTGTGTCATGGTGTGTAACAGTAAGTTATTTTTTGCGAAATAATGCACTGTTGACTTATTGGACAATAATCAAATATTTACGGATATGATGCAGGTATACCTTCAGTGTAATCAGAATCGTGGTGCAACAGCCCACCTTTATAGAGAGCGGTTTCCTCATAGAGAAGTTCCTCAGAACCACGTAAGTTTGGAAGACTTAAAGAAAATTTAAGAAACTATGCGGCATTTAAGAAGCTGAAACGAAAAGTACGCGAATTTAATGAAAACTCTATGTTCTTCTTAATGTTGAAGAAAACCCAAAAACCTTGATTTGGGAAATTTCAAATAATATTGGAGCTTCAAAACGAACTGTGAATTCAATATTGAAAAAGCACAAATTTAAGCCATACATACCTCAAATAGTACAGGCATTAGAGGAAAACAATAGAAAACGAAGACAACAATTTTGCCATTTGTATTCAAATTCAGTGCGACGAGACCCATTTTCCACACTAAGATTATTTGGTCAGACGAATGTACATTTAGTGTCAATGGTATTTTTAATAGAAATATCCACCGACATTGGAGCCAATAAAACCCAAGGATTATCTTCGAAACTAATTTTCAGCGAAGGTTTAGTATTAATGTGTGGTGTGGCATTTTAGGTCAGATTGATTAGACCATTTTTAATAGACGGCACCCTAAATCAAGAAAAATATTATTAAATATTGACAGAACAACTTCAGAATTTTTTAGATGATCTACCTAACTCTCATAATGCCAGAATGAATACTAATTGGTTAAACACCACATTTACTAAAAGGTGGATAGGAACTTATGGACCGATTCGTTGGCCTGCCCGTTCTCCAGATCTTACTCCACTTGATTTTTGGTTGTGGGGTTATTTTCAAGATCATGTCTATTTAACCCGACCAGAAAATGAAGAAATTTTGAGGTAAAGAATTCGCGAAATATCCCCCAATTTTATATTGAATGCGACCAATGCAGTATTCAGAAGAAGGTATATCTTGATTGTGCCGGTAACCAATTTTAGCAGCACTTGTTGGGTTGTAACTTTATTTGATTTGCTAATTTGTTTCTTTAGTTGTTTCGAGTTAAACTTTGTTGCACTTCGTTTAATGTATTTCGTGTTTAATGCTGTTTAACTTTGTTTAATGTAGTTTCGTGTTTATCTTTGCATGTATTTAATCAACTTGTTTTTAATGGATCTTCATATAATGTTTCTTTTATAATTAAATTCTAATTCTGGTCTGGGTTTTATTGGCTTTGTTGTATTTTTTCTTTATTTTCCACGGCACAGATGATTAGTCAAAATACGTTTGTCATCAATTAAGCGACCGGGCGCCTATTGCGGTATCGGCGAATATTTTCACAATTTTTCTGTGATAAATATTTCACAAAAGTCCATTTGTTATACGTCGTTGGATTCAGAAAGGAAATTTGCACAATAGTAAATAAAAAAAACTATATTGCTATTTGAAAAAAAAATTGACTATCGCTTTAAAAAAAAAAGTTTATAAACACTGTGATATGCTCACTCTAGAGTGTGTTTAGAGCCATTTCATTTGATTTTCTGTTTTTTAAAATTAGATTATAAATAACGGAGTTATGGCTTGCAGCTTATTTTAGGAGACAGCCTGTATATATGTGCGTGGCTTATTTAATATAACGGAAAAATAAATTCGAAATTCTACGAATCTACTTCCTTGCTGTAAGCTATTAAGCTGTGGGTGCTGTGGGTAACATAGTGCCTATAAAACCTATAAAATATCTGCATTATACTGATATCACAGGTCAACAAGGATTTTGACTTTGATAAAGGGGTATGAAATTTCGATAGATTGCTCGACAGTTAGACGAAAAATATATATATGGCCTGAAAAAGTTTGCTTTTGGATTTAGGAAAACGGTTGAACAGTATTTTAGAAAATCCATAGTTTAAATTTTTATTTATCGATAAATCGAAACAAATACATTTATATCTGATTTTTATCAACTTTTACTATCATATCAAATTATAAAATAGTGGAAAAAGTTTAAAACCCTTTGAACCCTTTTACTTTTTCTTTCATGTTCATAAGTATTTTCTCTCATAAACCCCAAATGTAGTCCCCCATCATATTTTCGTTGTATTGGCCCTGATAACGTTGCCCGAAGTTCATGATATCTTGATGAAAACGTTCTCCTTGTTCCTCTGAGAACCATGTTCCCCATGTTGTTTTCAAATTTATTTAAATGAGCATGCAGCATATGTACTTTTAGAAACATTCTGCAACCCATGGTTTTAATGTTTTCTAGCATGTTTTCAACAAGATCTTGGTAATTTTCAACGTTATTATTCCCTAAAAAACCAGAGACTACTGCTTTAAACTATTCCAACTTTTTTTTTTGAGCACTAGTAAGTAATTTTGGAAATTCTTCACTGGCCATAAGTTTTTTAATTTGTGGACCAACAAAAATTACAGCTTTAACCTTTGCTTCTGACAACTTTGAAAAAAAATTATTAAAAAATATAAAAGCTTCAGATTTTTTATCTAGTTTTTTTACGAATTGTTTCATAAGCCCTAACTTGATGTGTAAAGGCGGCATTAATACATTTTAAGGTTCAGCATAGGTTCACATTTAACGTTTTGTTTTCCAACACAAAATTCTGTTCTTAGTGGCCATGGTTGTTGAACATAGTGTTTAGCATCCGCTCTACTATCCCAGAGCTAACACGGATATTCTGTATATCCACCCTGTAGTCCCATTAAAAATCCTACCATCTTAAAATCTCCAATGAACTGCCACTTATACTCTTGATACTTTAAAGCTTCGACTAAAATTTTGACATTTATACATTATAGTTTTCTTTCAGATGTACAGAACGAGCGACTGGAAGAGATGGATATTTATTTCCGTTTTGTAATAAAACGGCTCTCAAGCGTTTCGTCGAACTGTCAATAAGTAAACGCCATTCACTGGGAACACACGGCATCCCAACTGCTTCAAAGAAACCTCTTATATCGTTACAATAACAAAATCCATCTTCTTTGGTGAAGAACGTAGCAAATGTCTCATGCCGACTTCGTTGATCTGTCAGTTTGACATCAATAAGCAAATTCCATTGCCTCAAGTGAGAACCCAAAAGTTCTACCTTACTCTTCGGCGAACTCAAATTTCTTATTTATTAAGTCATTAAAGTCTTCTGAGGTAAGAAAATGGGATTTCGGTGGTTCCTGTAACAGTACAAATTCTTCATCTTCAATATTTTTATTTGAACTCTAAGATGAGTTTGATGGAGACAATTTTTTAGGAGGTTCAGGTACTGGAAGTTGTGGACTATGTGAGTTCGGAGCAGAAGATGAAGCAAGGTAAGGATATTCGATGAGTTTCGCATTTTTGCCTTTACGTTTTATAGCTGGATTTAGTTGGTCATTAACGTGGTCTATTGGCTCTCGTAAAATTTTTGGCACTGCGAATTTCATACTCCGTTTCTCACCTTGATACCAACCTGAGATAAATAAAGATAAAAGTAAACATATTCATATTTTTGATGTGGATATGTCTATGTTCTCGTTTGTAATAGGAATCATTTCAATTTTTTTACTAAAAATTGTTTACCTTCTAAACATCTCTTGCAATTACTATAAGCAACATGTGGAGTCCAGGGCTTGTCTAGATTCCAAACAAGGAAGTAGAAATAGGCTTCATAGGCTTCACAAAACTTTTTACATACGTTTAAATAAAATTTTATATCTCGTACTTTAATAAATATACCACATATATAACAAAATGCATTAGCATCATATTTACACTTTCTCGACGACATTTTAGCCTCTTTGAGTCTCTTACAAAACAGTCAATTGTTGTTTATCACTTAAGTGACATATGTAGACACTTTATTTTTTGGCGGTATTTTTAAATTTACCAGAACTATTTAATGTTTACGATAACCCACAAAAATGTATTATTATCATAACTATCACAAAAGCAGACTTTATATGAAATATTGGTACTTTTCCTTTATTTTGGAATATAATGAATAGAAAAATTGTAAAATAAATTTTAGGACATAGACAAAAAATGTTTTTGTAGAGTTGTGAGGCCATCTCATTTAAACATGTGCGTCCATCAAGGTAATAGGCCTTCAAGTTTATCACTTTAGGGGATGCAAGTTATTAGCATTATTGTAGAGTACTATTACTTCAATATATTATGGTTTGACAAAAGTTCTGAAATCAATTGGTAAGGAAAAAGTAATATACTATTACTTTTATTGTATTGGGGTAATAAGGATCATAGTGGTTCACCCAATATGGTAGCGGAATATAATGGAACCACTAGTTCAGTGAAATATGTTCTAGAATAATGAGCAGTCTGGACTGGAATGTCCAGTCCAGATTGCTTTAACCGAGACAAACTGAGATTTCCCTGCATCTAAGAAAAGAGGAATTTGCGATAGTAAGTTAGTTAACGGGTTGATTATGTCTATAGTATGTACACCGAAGACATAATTAGACATATATATTATGCATCTCCTCATTATTATTACAGTATTCACGATGAAAGTTAAATGTTTTTATACTCCTAAAAGAGACAAGGCCAAATTTTCGCTAATAATTGGAAAACAATTGCCACAAATTTGTCATCGACAATGTTATGTTGCATACAATGCAACATAACATTGTATGCAATATAGCATTGCATACGATGCTTTTGTACAATAAACTGAAAAGTGTTAAAATGGGGCGATTTCTAATTTTAGACTGATGGTATAGACTTTCAGAATTCTTCTTCGCCATGGCAATTCCGCACTCATAAAGTTTTTACTGAAAAACTGCAGTAATAAAACTATAGTTCTCACTGTGAAAAGTATTTTGACTTGAAATCATATATTCTTCATTAACATTCTTTAAAGCATTCATACAATGGCGACTAGTTCTCGAACTATAGATTTCTGTTTATTAGAGTTCAAAATCAGGAGAGATGGAGAACAGGCTGGATATTCAGGTAAGTTACCAGACGCGGAGCTATAAAAGTGCATTACATGGATGGGTGACTGTATTATCTTATAGAGCTGGCTGCGGCAATGTCATTCGTATTGTGATCAAGGGTGGTAGACTGGGCTCAGTATTGGAAGTGTCATGGTACGCTTGGGTTCGAGCCGTACGTTCGAAAAGGTTTTTACACGTAGCCCTCCCCTACTATAGGATTTTAATAAGGGAGGTTAGTTATTGTGTATACAATTTCCCTTGGAGATAGGAATGTCCACAGGATTTTTAACGAGAATGCACAAATTGGAGGGGAAGTGATAAGCAGTCCTTGAACAACAAGGGTAATACTTGCAATTATGTATACTTTTATTACTATTACGGGACTGCTTTTCATGATATTTTTGTTTTGCACGTATATTTGCATGACCCATTAATTGGTTAAATTTTATTGTGTACTTACACAAAAAAGCATTAATAAATAACTAAAGAATGCTTACAATAATATGTTGATTAAGTCATATAGCAAGAACGTAATTGATAGATATACACACTTGACATATGCTGATACTTATCTTATTCTAACATTTACGTTTATCCCTTCTGTTTCAAATATCAGTTCACACTAACTATAAATTTTGATATATGGACTAAGACTAAGTAAAAACAATTATTACACTACTAATAACACATGATTTTTTATTATATTTTATTATAATACATGAGCCAAGCTACGTTTTTTACAAACTATATAAGATTTTTAAAAACAGAAGATCAGTTTTCCAGGAACACCGAAAGATTACACGTTACTCGGCGTGAATTTCATCAGACAAGTTATCATAATCAGAAAATGATTACAACCCATTAATTAACAATGAAGTTAAAAGTTGTCATAATCTCCTGATGATGCAAACTTGTTAGCGAAATACTCGGCGAGTAATGTATAATGTTTCGGTGTTCATAGAAAACTGGTCTCCTGTTTTCTTGAGCCTCTTCCCAGAAAATAAAATATTGTGTAAATAAGTATAATGTTTAGAAATACTTTATACAGCATCTAAATGAACTTTTGTAAAATATTTTCATTCCCAATGTTGTTGATTTTCTTGATGGTATTAACGAAGATGACTTTTTAATATTTCATATTAAATTATTTTCGACCTCTTTATTACATATTTTGCATATTATGATAATTTTCTTACTTAATTTACTTTCTTTTATGCCTACGTATCAATCCAGTGTAATCATTAGGATTTCCATATTTTTTCAAACTATGTTAACTTCGTTACTAGTGATGTAACAATTATTTATCTGCTAGAATATTATATAATAGATACATTGTGATGCGGTATTTTAATACCATAAGGCTTTTTATTATAGTACTAGAACTGTAATGCAATTCATTATAGTACTAGTATTAGAATTATACAAAAATGTATAATAACTGTTGAAATTTTATTTAAACAAAATTATTTCCTATAAATATTAAAAACGAAGTTATTGCAGTTTATTAAATTAATGATAGATGCTTATCTTAAACTAGTTGATTGACTTTATTGTTGTATTGGAAATACATATTACCAGCATGTCGAAGAATCTCTAATGAGATTTATTCTTCTATCTGATGGAATTCTCTATATAGTCAGTTACGGTATTAATTTTCTAATCTCCCTGCCGTTTGGTAACTATGAACAAATCAGCATCAGAACCTCCCAAGACTTAAGTAGATCAACGCCGGAAGCAATGCCCACTATAGTCTTCTCGATATACTAGATTCAAGAAAGAAGCTAGAAAGAAAAAGATATACTAGATTTTTGATACTTTAGCAAGAGAATGAATTTCAACTTGTTATTTCATACATTTATTATTTATACACAAAACAAAAAACAATTATGGCTTATATTAATTGGGAGCATCGCAGTATGTTTTTTTACAAGTTCCACTATATCAACTCCGAAATATTTTCAGACGTGACAATACATTTTGGCCTAAATTGTGTTTTTGTATTTGGTAATATGTAAGGTACGAATTATATAACACATGCCAAAAATTTACTGGTGAACTTTGTATAGTTATCTAAAAAGAAAGAAACTCGTTTCCTCTGCAGACATGCTATTCAATGTTAAAAATGTTTTATCAATTTAAAAAATATCGATATTAGTGAGTACGTACATATTATTTGCAATTTTTAAGCTTAAAACAGACGGTCACAGTCCTATAAAAAATATAAAATATTTACTAAGCACGATATAACAAAGTTTTTGAAAGAAGCCAGAGATAACATATTTTTAGTTAGAAAAGTAACTATGATTATTGTATTGAATGGAGCCTGTAGAAGACCGGAATTTATATGTCAGATTAATTAATAAGAAATGTTATAGATGAAGGCTCCATTTTACGAATTATATTCCCTAATACGAAAATAAATATAAATGTTGAATACGATTTCAACAGTTAATATACGTTTGTTTTTTTTCGTTATGGTATTAGTAAATAATGAATTTCATTATAGTACTATATAAAACTTCAATAAATAACCTTATGGTATTAAAATACTGAATGTATCTATTATGACATGCTACCGGATAACGCAGATTCTAATTTTTTGGGCGGACGTTGTATATTTTACATATTCATAAATTACAAGTGGATATGTAATAGTATACATTATTTGAAAACAGGCAAATATGTAGATATATGGATACATAGCCAATTGTATTTTCTGCAAAAATGAAAATATTTATAAAATTAGGCCAATGACAGCAAAGCAAATAACAAACATTTTAATTAATATTTATAAAACAATCAAGAATAAAATCCAATTTAAAACTGTTTCTCTTCCTCCTTCAATAGAATTTTATAACAAATCTCTTTATAAAACGTTTCAGGAAATCTTTTTGGACAACAAATCAAGTTATCTTAAGAGCTGAAAATAACTCATTAAAATCTACCGTCATAACAAATTATATCTTATATAATATTAATATACGAGTATAAGACAAAGATATTGGATAGATCCTATTCTGCGTTCTCCTGAAAAAGAAATCGAAATATTGCTACGTAATAATAGTGACATCAATTTTAGGAGCAGATATAGATATTGAACATTGAACATGAACATCAATATGGATCCACTAATAAAAAAATATATTACTTCATTGTCAGAAGAGGGATTTCAAAAGTCAAGTACTATTCATTTCATTACTATTTGCCAAATAAAAAATTCTCTTATCTTGCCGATATATGGAACAGTCTACCTGAGCCTAGCTATAAAACAAGCCACGGTATGAGATAAAAATAAAAATATCCCAAACGGCTCTTATTTGGGATGTTTTATTTGGCAAATAGAGATGAAGTAAACTATAGATATTGCTCATACAGCCTTTTCAAAAGCCTTTGATTAAATTCGCCACTCCGTATGTAATGTCATTATATGTATTGTTTCTAGAACTTTATTTACATTATTGTAAATAATAGTATATTATATTATAATAGCTATAACTCTACATCAGTCATTGTAAATTTAGGAATTCCTTAGAGATAAATTTTAAAACTTCTCGTATTTTATTATTTGTTAATTAATATGAAAGGAATTAAGATGAGAAAATTCTATGGATAATATGATATAGTATAACCAGATTATTAGTCTTCAAAATTACCTAACTAAAGAAAATAATGAGTATTTGGTCTCCTAAAAAATATGTATCTAAATTGCAAGAAAATGTATTCTAAAAATATAAAATTTTTTATTGCATTAATGAAAATAAATATAATTTAGAGCCTCGGGAGTAGAGTTTGATAATAAATTATCTTTTAATGGGTATATTAATACTATTATTATTGCGGCATTAAACTCGCTTGGTTTAGATATCAGAATCTATTGTATATTCAATAACATTATTAACCTAATATCTCTTTATTAACCATGTCATGCCTAAGGTAATCCGCTGTACTTTAGTTGGTAGTTGGTATAATTTCAATCAACATACTTAGAAATGTAATGCTCTAAAGTCAATGCATTAGAACTGCTAGTTTTTCTGACATTAGATTTCAATGATCGTAGTCAGATGGTGGTTATCATCTATACATACCGCTGTAATCAATTATTATCCACTATTAATATATATTTTTATATAGGTAATTAATAAAAATATTGTAGAATACATCACTAGCATATTTTCATAAATTCAATTTACAATAATACTGACTGTCCCTATTTGTTAATACAAATAAATTTTCATATATTGGAATAAAAATTAAAACAAGATATTAAATTCTATAATACTACAGTTAGGTCTAATTTGCATAATTCTCCTATCAATGCCATATATCCTTGTTTAATAAAATTAGTAACTCATGTGTATATATTCTCCCTAGTATAGTATTGGTGTATGTTAACCATTGATTAGTTCAGAGTACATTCGTATGGTAACTTTATTATTTGAGTTACTCCATATATATTATTTTTAGTTTAGTCTTGGTTTACTTTTCTTTTTAAATTGTTATTTTTTCTAAATTGTTATGTACAATGTTATGAAAGGTTTATTTCTTTAGATTCTTATAGCCAATTTTTATGGCACATTTCTGTGACATATTTTTGTAAACCTTTTGGGTAAATACATTAATAAATAAATCCTGAATATTATGTACATGTTATGCTGATAGTGTCAACTTTAATGAACATATATTTAGAGGGAAATAATATATACTTTTAAAATATTTAGTGCTTCCGTTTTTCTTAAAAATTAATAATTCATTATAAATATATTCGAAGCAGTATTTTTAAACGTTCAAAAATTAATATATTTCTCATAGAAGAATGAATGTGTGATCTATTAGAGAAATATATTTTTTTGTGCCAATGGAGCTGGAAATTGTGTTAATTTAGTTAGTATATTAATTTAAGTATAGTTATATAGTTTAGTATATTAATATTATAGTTGTTCATCATTATACGTAATTGAATCGGTCATTTCAGAAACAGCACATGTCAATTTTTCGGCTATTTTAGGTTTGTCTCAGAAAGGTAATATTTATAGGTAAATATATCATTCCAGACAGTAACAGCACTTTCAAAGCAATATATAAGCAAATTTCGATAAATTCTGAATGCCTATATATCGCATTGCATTCAGAAATAGCACAAGTCAGTGAACTATGAATATACTTAATAATGATATATACTGAAATGATTGTAAATGTAACAAGAAAATCACAATTTTCTGTAAAAATGGTTAGAACTGATGATATTGTTGATACTGATGATAATTATAATGCATGGTGGCCGCGCTTTTATAAACGAAATAGCCTATCTTCCTTTGGGAGAGGTGCACTGAGTTCTACCTTCCTTTGGGAGTGGTGTACCGAGAGAACAGAAACAAAGTTTCCAGATAACAAGTTTTACCATTCTTTTTACTATTCTTCAGATGAACCAGGAGTAATCCACGCCTTTGACTTTATAAAGGGTGGTCCAACCATAATGCACGATGTTAATTGTGAGTCATACCTTAACGTCAAGTTTTTTACCCAACTTAATTTGACATTTCTTTATTTCAGTGTTTGACAAATTCAACCATGGAGAGGTACATAATTGAGCAGCGTGTTAAGATTGTTGAAGCCTTTTACGAAAATGGGCGTTCAAATCAAAATGCATTTCGTGCACTTCGTGACTTTTGTGGTCAGCATAATCGACCAAATGTGTCCACAATCGGGAGAATTGTGCGCAAATTTCAGCAAACCGGGTCTGTAGGAAATGTGAAAACACCTGTGCATGCTTGCCCAGTTCGTCCTGCGGAAAACATAGCTGTTGTTCGCGATAGTGTAGCAGAAGAGCCGTCAACCTCGACTCGTCGTCGTGCCCAACAATTGAACATCTCACGAACATCACTGATGCGAATTTTGAATAAAGATTTCAATTTACACGCTTACCTAGTTCAATGGACTCAAGAGCTGAAGCCTACTGACCATTTCAAGCGTCGTCAATACGCCGAATGGTTGGTTGAACAGACAGAAGTGAATGGTGATTTTACAAAGAAAATCATCGTCAGCGATGAGGCACACTTTCACCTCAGTGGATTCGTTAACAAGCAGAATTGCCGCATTTGGGCAAATGAGAATCCACGAGTGATTGTTGAAAAGCCGATGCATCTACAAAGAGTGACTGTTTGGTGCGGTTTATGGGATGGCGGCGTCATCGGGCCGTACTTCTTCGGAAATGAGGTCGGCCAAGCAGTTACCGTGAATGGTGTTCGCTATCGCGAGATGATAACGGACTTCTTGTGGCCAGAAGTTGAGGATATGGACCTGGACGATATGTGGTTCCAACAGGATGGTGCCACTTGCCACACAGCCAACGAAACAATGGCACTTTTGCGCGAGAAATTCAATGGCCGTGTTATTTCACGTCGTGGCGATGTTAATTGGCCGCCACCATCATGTGATTTGACACCGTTGGACTTCTTTCTTTGGGAATACTTAAAAGAAAAAGTGTACATCAATAAGCCAAGAATAATTGAAGAGCTAAAGGATGAGATAATTCGGCATATTAACGACATTGAACCTCAATTATGTCTCAGAGTCATTGAAAATATGGACCATCGGATAGAGGTATGCCACCGAAGCCCTGGGCGAGCATTTGGCCGATATTTTGTTTCACACATAATTTTCATAGATCCTTCTATCATAATAAAAATATTAAGATAATTCTCAGAAAACTTTTTGTTTTATTTACAATTAACATCGTGCGTTTTGGTTAGACCACCTTTTAGATGGATTTTACAAGCCATAAATTTAGACTTTCTACATCCAATTTGGGTAACGCTGCCTCATCCTGTACGAGACCGAGTTTATTTAGAGGGTTTGGTTCCCATAAATTAAAAAGAAAACTTGATAACAATAAAAAATTGGTTTCTTATGTTCCTGAAGAGTATCAGAACTGTTATAGTGGAATTCTACGTTGGTCGACAACGGATAATGAAGAAAATAATGAGTACATTGCCCTTAAAAGATGTTTTGTACATATTTCTTGCTATTTGTAATAAAGGTTCTTGAATCATGATATTCGTCTCTATTGTTTTCATTGTTAATTTCAGAAATACCACATGTCGACATTTTTTCAATGGCCATGTCTTTTTTATTTTGGTTTTTTGTTTCAGAATTATAAGACCAACAAAACTTGATATCACCGATTGATGCACCGGTGACATTTGTAATATTTTTTATCTGTCTTCTACTTTATACAGTTTTTTCAGTTTATGTAAATCTTTGCTAAATCGACATGTGCTGTTTCTGAAATGACTGATTCAATTCTGATAGGCCTAGGATTTTCTCGATCCAGAAGGCATTTCCCTAATCGTACAGATTCAAGATTTATTGCATTATTATTATAAGGCAAAACGTTGGGTATATCCAAAATGGGTACATATATATGATAGACTAGCCCTATTGGTTATTATTTTATGTTTAATTACATTGATAGTTAATCTCATACAAGCCATATGTTTACAAATACAACATGTCATTAATTAGTGTTAACCTGTCTCTGTATTAAAACAGAAGCATTGGTTATCTATTACAAATAGATTCCACACCTACACCTATAACATTTAGATATATTAGCAATGTATTAGCAAGCTAATACTTATTTCTTCTCGCTAGACTTTTTATAGCCCACAATTTATGATCTTATGTTTATTTTATTTCCTGTAAAATGTCATTTATTAAATTATTATCATGACATTGTCCTATGTTTATCGCTAGGGGAGTCACAATCTTTTAACGAAAAAGATTATCTGATATTCAATATTTGCTTTCAATTTATTCCATTAAAAAACGGGATATAAAAAGCAAGGAATGTTTGACAATCTATTCAACATATCTCAGTGGCAATCTTAATAAGTTGAGGGTATTAAAGGTAGGTAAGGATATGAAATAATATAGCTAGTCATAGTTAACATAGCAAGCACATCTGTCTTAAACGTATTCATTAATACTAAACGGACATTTTTGTTTGTGACAGATGCTTTCAATTTATTTACAATTAACCAAAACAGGTGTTCAAAAAATATTAGTTATTAAATATTATTTATTCTACTGCTACTCTTTGGATGAATCCTGAAGACACTTTCTGAGTAAGTTTATCATAAAGTATATATATTTTTGTAATCCACATGTCTGTTTCAATCACTGATTTGAACATTACTTCATTCGGTTACCTTTTCCATTACTGCCAGATCCATGATGTGAGTCTTCACTCCTTAAAACAACACCTGCTTATTCTCATCTTGAAATGAACCTTCTAATATCGCTCAGAAACATATCCAGTTCGAGAATTTATTGTTATGTAATGAACGGTTTAATGTATAGAAACAATTATAGTCCAGAGGATTAATATATAGAAAATAAAATGATTGACTTTAATCAAAATATGTTGCACCAGAAACTTTATAAACAAGAACTTTATAGGGCCTGGATATTTTATGGCCAAGAAGGACATTTGTGATGTTCTATGTTCTGAAATCCTGCATCACTTGTCAGACACTGAAGATATTTTGTCGATGAGGGATTTGTAGCGGTTGATTTCCGATTGCTATCCAAAAGTGAAGCGTCTTGTTCGGAGAACCAATATAGAAATTCCCCAACTTTTATATACTGTCAGTGTTGACAATACGTTTTCTGGATTATTTTTTGAATTGGAAGAACATTTTTACGATAGTCCAGGCTCTTCCTGTTATAGAGGAGCCTTTCTTGCAGTAATATATTCGTTATATTCCGCCGCTATAGTGTATTAACCATATCGATCCTAACATTAGTGACAATTTTAACAGCAGATTAGTTGTAACAGTCTAGCAATGAAACACGTCTTCCTCTTGAGAGCCTAGACTAGGTATGCGTAGGTATTCTAAACATGCTTAGTAATACGGGTACATCTATACTATTATGGAACAGTTTAAATAAAATTGAGAGGCTAGAAAGCACCCTTCTTGAGTTTTGGATAATAATTATCTATGTCCCAGTACTAGATAATAATTATCTATGAGAAATCACAAATACTCCAAGAAACGCCGCTAAACATTTTCAAGTTGATTCATATAACATAGATAGCGGGCATACATGAGGCTACAATGTTTTAATTTTAAACGAATTAATGCAAGATATAAACATTTTAAGGTATCTCTATTTACTAAACGGCTATTTTCGTGTGTGTGTCACGAAATTTTTAGGTCGATGTACGAAATTCTTTTCGTTCAAATTTCGGCATTTTGATAAAATCAATATAGTAAATCGACCCTTGCGTCAATAATGTGGTAACTTTTGTTTTTTGATTCGAAGCCTGTAGAGGCATGCTCCGGAGGTGCCCTCGATATGAGCGAGGGGGCAGCGCAATATTATTGCGATTTGCTTACTCGTCAATATTATTAAGTGATGCCGTGTTTCCTATCAAGAAATCCAAGGTTCTATATGGATTAAGAGCCACGTGATTGATATGCCCAGAGAATGATAGTTTATCATCAAAGTACACGCCTAGATCCTTGATATTTTCAGAGCGAATTAAAACTGTACCACCAAGGGAGTGATCGTATATTAGTGGTTGCTTCTTTAAAGTATAAGAGCAATATTTACATTTAATTATATTTATTGATAGTTTGTTCTCCGAACACCACGATACAACAAGATCTATAAATTTTCGCAATCTCAAGTGATCATAAGCAGGTTATATTATTTAAAACTGATTTTTAAGTTATCGACAAAAATAAGATGATGCGACAAGTATTAGAGATAAATAGCTAATAAATAATATGAAAAATAATAGTCCCAAATTTAAGCCTTGAGGTACTCCAGAGGACGCTAGGAATGTCTCGGATCCATTATATAAAACAGATAATGTACGTCTGGATAAATACGATTTTATTAAGTAGAGATTAGTACTGAATCCATATTATACTTATCCTTGTCAATAGCCTATCGGGTTGCACTCCAAGATAAATGTTGGTGTACAAAAACATTTCGAAAACCCTTGCAAGATTTAACAGAATAGTAGTTGGGCGATATTTCTTTTTGTCAGATGGATTGCCACTTTTTAATAAAGGGCAGTTGTCTACTACTTTCTAAACGTCGGGAAATGTGTAAGTAGAGAGTATTAGACTAAACAAAATAAGAAGTGGGTGTAGTAAAGCTCCTGGGTAATCTTTAACAAGAACATTTGGGATTTCACTATATCGATACAGGTTGAGTGATTGTCAAAACTTCTGTTTGTAGCATGTAGGTACATCGTCAGTGGAAAAAACACTAGAAAAATATATAGCGAATCCAATTACAATTTTGTTTGAAACATCAAAAGATTCCTCATCGAAAAAAACCGTTAATGGAATACGGGTCGAACTTTTCTTACTCTGAACATAACCTATAAACCACGAACCTATAGAATTACTCTTAAAGTTTTACTGAATATATATTAAGTAGTTATTATAAGCATCAACTATTTGTGTTTTAATAATGTCTGGTAATCTGTTAAATTCAATAAAATCAGTTAAGTGATACCTTTTCTTAAATTTGTTATGACTATATTATATAAATCATGACGATCACATAAACAAAAGAATTGATTCTCACTGAAAATGAATATATTTTTACTTGTAATTATCGAAAACAAAGTTGTACAATAACGTTACAAAAACTAATTCTCTAATTCAGTAATACTGGCAATTCAAAGAAGCAATGCCGTCATTATGTATTTATATATATACATATACATATATATATATATATATATATATATATATATATATATATATATATATATATATATATATATATATATATATTTTATATCGTGGTCGATAAAAATCAATTTTTAAAAACAATTTATTTTTGAAATATACAATTGAACGTTTTGTTATAAAAGATTTGAAATTACAATAACATTACGTGAGTACCGGAGGTTTGAAATGAGTTATGCTAGTTTGCCGGATACTATGCCGGTCTGCCGGATACTAACTTCTGGTCGCACGCTTTCGCCTATATAAACTGTCATTTGCTGACTCTGCATGGGAATGGCTTTAGCCATGAGTATTCTTAGAAGTTAGGCGTGAGTTGCTGACCATAAGCAAGTCTTTGTTTTTAAGAATAAGATAAGTCACGAATAGTATCAAGTAACTATGAGAAACAACTGATAAGAAAAAGCAAAGATTGTGTTACTTGAGATATGATACAATGTAAATGGTACCTAACTGAAATTATTCTAAGTATTCTAAGTCTAAAATGTATACAATTAAATATTTTATATAACAACTCCCCCCTTATAGAAAAGTTGGTGGTATACAGCAACTTTTGGATAAGCAGAAAGTTCCAAAAATATGAATGTTGCTATTAAGTGCAACATAAATGCAATAAGCAATATAATAATATAAGGTAAAATTGTAGTAAAATCAAGTGAACAAAATAAAATAATAATAATGACATAAGTCCAGTTCACTTGAACACTAGTCACAAAATATAAAATGTTAAAGTTCCAAAATCACTATAAAGTCTCAATTTAGTTCAATATCTTCTGGGGAACTGTCTGTTGGTCTGATAGGGGGCCTTCTTCTTGAAATAAAGTTGGTGAGTCGTCCAACGGGTTTTGATTGTCCAGGAGGCGGTGGAGGTAAATTTGACGTTAGGGAAATAGCAAGTCTTCTTCTTCTTCTACATTTGCATGTGAAGTATAGGATGACGAGAAGAATTATGACAGTAATTATGAAATAGGTAAACCAAGAAATGTGTTTCGTGACAAAAGGTTCGTTGATTAAATCATCAAGGGTTTTGGAATATTCATCTAATTTGTGCTTTGCAACTTCAAGGTCTTCAACGTTGAGATTGTTTAATTTTAAAGGCTTTAATTTTGGAATTTGCAGATCGTTAGGAATGTTGTCACAACAGTTGTAAGGGTTTAGAATAGGGTGAGAATCATCATGAGTTACATTAGTGTCTCTAGAGTTTGCTTGGACTTTGGTAGCACCAACAAAAGCACTACAATAAGGTTGTAACTTGAGAATAGAGTTTTTGAAAATTACTTCAGTTTTAGAATTTCGGTTTTGACATGAGATGGTTATTTGAAGGGGTTCAGAATTGATTATAAGCCAAGTGTTGTCTTCTAGATTGTGAACTTTGTATCCTTCTGCAAATATTAAAGATGTCTGACAATTTTCGGGAAGGGTCCTGGTGTTCTTCAGAATTTTGGCTTCGCAGATGGCGTTGTCATCAATGGGGTAGGCGAACAAATTTGAACACAGTTTTTGTCCAAAGACGAGTGGTTTGCATCCGTCGAGATTTGACATAGGAATGTACATTATAGAATCGTCGTCTCGCGCAACATATTTTTGATTGGTTGACAAAACATGATATAAACCACTCCTATTATTGAGAATAGGCATTGGGAATAATTGGAATAAGGAAAATCTTTGTTGATCAATAAGAGGAATTTTTAGAACAAATATTAAATTTGAATTGGTTTGAAATGCTGATAGTTCTATGATATCTAGATATCTACCAACATCAGATAATTTTATTGGAAGTGGTAAATTATTTTGATGCAAGTTTTGAGATATCTCCTGTAATGCGGATATCAGATCTCCAGGATTTATAATAGAAGTATGAATGATTTTTAGACGCGCGAATGTAATTGAATTTAATATCTCATTTAATTGATCGTCAATGTACAAGTAGCTTTCTATTAATATTTCGCATTTTTCTAGGAATCTGAATTTTACTTCGAAAATTTTGAGTTTCTCTTTAGTTCGGTAAATTGTGTCAGATATTAATTTAATGTCTCTGTTAAATGTTTCTTTGTCTAGTTGTAATTTTTGAATAGTTGTGTTGAAATTCTTTATTACCGATGTTGTTACGGATATTTGATTTTTTAATAAATTTTCAATTTGATGTTCGTCTGTAATGAATTTGTTAATATTGTTTGTGTAATATTCGCCATCTTCTGCGTCTAGATTACCTGTGATTGCTTTAAATACAGAACCAGTAGCATTTAAAATACCGCGTTTATAGCATTTTGTATCATAATTAATTTCATTTAATTTTTCTTTAATATTACCAGAAATTTGTGTTAATAAACTGATGTGGATCTTTACTTCGCCTCGAAATAAATTCATGTTTTCAAAAATAGGGCTGACGGCATGTATTAAATTTTCAAGAATATGTTCATTATGTTGATAAGCTAATCTTAGAGCTGAAATGTTCTTGTGAACAAGGAGGGTCCAATGCTTGTTTCTCACATAAATATGGCTTTCATGGTGATAATAGACTCCGATTGTATTTTCTATGAGTGTTATTGAGTATTGGGATGCTGCTGTCCCTATCAGCAGGAGAAACCTGTAATTAAATTTAATTTTCAAAATAGGGTTTCATTCGGTCAAAATTTACTTTAGTTGTTTGATTCTTTTGGGAGTTTAATAGGATTGCAGAATTTTTAAGTATTTCTTGAATTTCGAAGGGACCGTTAAATTTATTGCTAAGTTTGTTTTTGATCTGTGACTATTTTACGTAGACCTTGTCTCCGACTTTAAATTCGTATTGATTTTCGGGGACATTTTTGTCAAACCTAGTTTTTGATTTCTGCTTAGACAGTATGGTTTTTTCACGGGCAATTTTGTAGTAGTGAGAAATTCTGTTATTAGGTCTCTGATATATTTTGAAATTAACTAGTTTTCATTATATAATTTTTCTGGAGGTCGGCTGGAAGTATGATCGAAAATTAATTCGTATGGGGAGAATCCATGGGTTTTGTTGACGGAATTGTTGTAGCATATTACAGCATATGGGAGTACTGTTAGAGGGTGTTCGTGAGGGTTTTCTGTTTTATTTATTCTAATCATCTCTAATAAGGTTGCGTGGAAACGTTCAACCGATCCGTTGGATTGCGGATGATTAACACTGGAATACGTCAGTTTAATGTCATAGAGGGTACAAAGATCTCTAAGTAGGGTGTTGTCGAATTCCTTTCCATAGTCGCAGTGAATGCGAAGGGGTGTGCCAAAGTGTTGGAAGTAAACAAGTAAAGTATTTACTGTCGATCGTGCGGTTTTGTCTTCAAGCGAGTATGCTTGAGTAAATTTAGTTAATTCGTCTCTGATGGTCAAAACATAATTCCGAGTGGGGACTTCTAGAATGTCAATGTTAACTCGTTCAAACGGTGTTTTGGGGGTTTCCGTAATTACTAGAGGACTACTTAAATTTTTTCTCAAAATTTTTGTTCTTTGACATGTCTCGCAATTTTGAATGTATTTTTCGACATCTTTTAGTAAACCCGGCCAATTATATTTTGCTTTGATTCGTCTAATAGTTTCATTGATTCCTCGATGAAGGTTAGATTTTCCTGAATGATGTTGATCAATTATAATTGGTATTTGGTCATCGTCAGGTCGTTTGACTAAATTTTGACAAATAGTAAGTTTTATGTCTTTACCAGAATAAATATAGGAAAACATTTCTAAAGTTGGTATGTCTAAATTATTTTCAATATAAGAATGTTTTGTTTCTTCAAAATTGTCTTGTCCTCTAAATAATGTGATAAAAAGCGTTTCTATTATACTATCAGGTTCAAATGGTAAAAGAATTATATAGTATTTACGATTTTTAACGGATTTACTAGAAACTATGTTAATTTTGTTATTCATAAAGTCGGGTTGCTCTTCGAGTATATCCTCGATAATTTTATAGTGTAAATCTGCTAATTTATCTTTTTGAAAGAATGTAACAATATCTTTATGTTTTTTATCTAACTGATTATTAGTAAATTGGATTTTGTTGTAATCTATTAGGGATTGAGTTTTATACAAGTTTACGAAATTTTGGAGTTCTTCTACAATTGTCTCAGGGGATTCGTCAGTACTGATAGATTCGTTATCGTCATTGTCAGAATTTGAATTTAAAACTTTTGTTTGTAATTTTGCACAATTTCTGAAATAATTAATTTTTATTCGCGATAGTGCGTCCGCGTTTTTATTTATCTTACCTGGTTTATACTCAATTTCGTAGGAGTATTCCTCTAATTTTAAACTCCAGCGCGCAAGGCGGCTGCCTGGATCTTTAATCGAAAAAAGCCATGTAAGAAGTCTATGGTCTGTGACGAGTTTAAATTTTCTGCCAAAGAGGTACGGTCTAAAGTGTTTTACACTCCAAACAACAGCTAATAATTCACGTTCAATGGTGCTGTATTTAGTTTCTGCTTGACATAATGTCCTTGAAGCGTATGCAATGGGGAGGTCTTTACCGATAGGACCTTGAGATAAAACTGCGCCAATTGCGAATGCACTAGCATCCGTTGTCAGTACAAATGGCTCATCGAAATTTGGATAATTTAGTATAGGGGTAGTAGTTAAAGCTTCTTTCAATTGTTCGAATGCCGTAATACAGTCACTGTCAAAAAAGAACGGAACATCTTTTTGAAGTAATTTTGTCATTGGTTTGGATAATTTTGCAAAATTTGGAATAAATCGGCGGTAATAACCTGCGAGTCCGAGAAACGATTTAATATCTTTTTGATTTTTAGGTTGCGGAAAGTTTGCAACACAATTAATTTTATCGGGGTTTGGTTTTACACCGTCAGGGGTTATTATGTGTCCAAGATATGCGACTACTTTCCGGAGAAATTCGCATTTGTCAGGTTGAATTTTGAGGTTCGCGTTTCGTAGTCTCTTAAATACGTCTGTAAGTCTTGACATGTGTTCCTGAATAGTAGGTGAATAAATGATAATGTCGTCCATATAGACGAGACATCGCTCATTTTGAATTCCTAATAATATATTGTCCATAACACGTTGAAATATGCTAGGGGCGTTTCGTAATCCAAAGGGCATTCTAACAAATTCATAGTGACCATTATCCACAGAAAAAGCAGTTTTGGAAATATCTTCGGGATTAATTTCTATCTGGTGAAATCCAGAGGCGAGATCTAAAGTCGTAAAATATTCGCACTTACCGAGTTGATCTAATATATCCGAAATATTGGGCAAAGGGTATTTATCACCTACTGTGGCTTCATTTAATTTACGGTAATCCACCACAACACGCCATTTTTGTATACCAGAGGCGTCCATTTTTTTTGGGACAACCCAAACAGGGGAGGACCATGGCGAAACTGATGGCCTAATTATACCTTGATTCAACATTTTAGATACTTGATTTTTTACTTCATCCTTGTGGATGTGCGGGTATCTATAAGATTTGGTGAAAATGGGTTTCGAATTTCCGGTATCAATTGAATGTTTAATCTCGTTAGTGAAAGTGAGGTTATCTCCTTCGAGATAAAATATGTCTGAAAAGTTGAGGCAGAGTTCCGTTAATAACTCTTTCTCTTCTTTATTTAGATGTTCAAGTCTTAACTGATTTCTTATTTCAAAATTTCTATCAATAAATTGACCTGAATTTTGAATTTGGTTATTTAAATTGAATGCTGAAAATTTTTGAATAGGTTCTATTTCAAATTTAGAAAAGTCAATAGTTTTTGCTATAGCGTTAGCATTGATAACTGTTGTTAAAAATTCACCTTGGTTATTAATTTTCACAAGGGCATTCGGTATACTAACTTTTTCTATTTCTTGATTACATATTATTGCGTCAGTATTAAAAAGATTACATTTAAATTTGAAAATTTGTTCAGTTCGAGGACCTATACAAATTTTATTTTGAATTTTGGAAGGTTTTTGGATTACTTTTGGAGATGTCTGATTATAATTTGGAAAACTAAAATTTTCGTTTTCAACTGTAGTCAGTTTTTTATCGAATTTAGAAATTTTTGGAAGAGGATGAGTCACTTCTTTAGTCTGATTTGGAGTGGAGGGCGGCAAATCAAAATCTTGAGAAGGGTCTTCGACCTTAAATAGAGGTACTGTTTTAAAGTTCGTTACGAGTTGTCTATTATTAAAATCAATTACACAATTATAATGCTCTAGGAAGTCAGAGCCTAATAAACCATCGAAACTAATATCAAGATTGTAGATATATACTTTGTGTGGATCGTTGTCAGCGAATGGAATTAATGTTGATTCAGTAATTAGAAGTTTTTGATCGGTTATACCCTGTATAACAACGTTTTCAGGGGACCTTCTTTTATAATTCTGACATGTTTTTGGCTTAAGAATTGAAATACCTGCTCCTGTATCTATTAATATTTTAAAAGTGTTAGTTATGTCCTTTATATAATATAGGTTGTGAGGATTTACGGTGAGTAAAGGCCTATTTACATGAATTTCTGTTCTTGGCTGTCTTGATTTTGATTTAAGTTCATCGTTTGAAATTGAGCTTGAATTTGTTCTAAGGCGGTTGATTGATTCGGCGGGTCTTCGTAAGACTGGGGGTCTAATTGAAAATTTTGGGTATTTGAATTTTCAGGATATTGAGTAGTATCGAAATTTTGAGTTTTATGGTTAAAAGTAGCGTCGTATGAGTCTTGATTTTGAGCAGTATAATTATATTCGTAATTATCAATTTGATAATTGGGCTGAAAATACTGAGTTGAATTTGAATAATCAGGACTATTCGTCATTCCGTATTGTTCATTTTCGTACAAATGAGCAGTATCATTTGTGTAATATGTTTCATAGTACGGATGAGCAGTATCATCCACAGTTTAATTTAATTGATGCGTACGTTGTTGATTAAATTTTAGGTTTGATCTTATCACGGAGGGTCTCTGAAAATTTGGGTTTTGTCTAAAAATTGGCGGTCTATTTTGCATAAATTTGTTTTGTTGAAAATTATTATTTGGCTGATTTGTAGTTGTACAATAACATTACAAAAACTAATTCTCTAATTCAGTAATACTGGCAATTCAAAGAAGCAATGCCGTCATTATGTATTATATATATATATATATATATATATATATATATATATATATATATATATATATATATATATATATATATATACATATATACATATATACATATATATATATATATATATATATATATATATATATATATATATATATGTTATATAGAATCCTCTCTTATATTAGGTTAAGACTTAGATTAATATTGTATTTTATAATATTGTAATATACATTGTAACAGGCCATTAGCATACAGGATGTTATGTCCAGAAAAGAGTATACCAAAGTCATTGCGGTTATCGCGTAACTAAAAACCTTTCGTGCTTATCATAAGCCTACATTGTATTTTATCGCAATTATTGCAACTTGCTAAAAGCTTGAGAAAACACTTCTTAGAACATTCCTGCAGCATCAGCATACAGAAATGTTTTAAATAGAGAAACAACCATTGGTAGCTTCAGTAATCGGCAAATATAGTAATCGCTCCACAAGTAGTCCGCATATTCGTAATCAGAAGTAATCAGAAGTAGTTCGTAACTTCACATATCAGTAATATTCAATTAGTCGTCGAGTAAACGTCGAACAAGTCTAAATTAAATTATATAAAGTCGGTTACTCCTTTTTTGACATAGCAAAGTGTTCAAAATCGTAAATAAAAAAATAAATTGTTTTTAAAAAGTTAATTAAATAAAAAGTGATATAAAAATTGGCGCAGTCGGTAGGATTTTCGCGCAACTTTAGAACACGGACATTGCCTAACTAGAGTTGTGGAATTCCAATTCCTAAGCGAAAGAACCAATAGAAGAAAGAAACAGGAAGTTTCAAGAAATAAGAAGAAATAATTCACGAAGAAATAATTAAAGAAGATAAACAAGAAAGAAAAAGCAACTTAGTTTTAAGAAAAAAGAAGAAGGACACCCGGATAGAACACGGACCTTGCCTCACTGTCTGCGGACCTCTTCTCCACGATATTCAACATCAGCCAGGACAACCCTATCCAGAACACGGATCTGCCTCACTGGAAGTGGACCCTAGCCGACGAATGAAGTCGACAATTTGGTAAGTCGCAAAGAATCATCTCGCTTACCCCATTATACAATTTTTGTGTGTATATTTTTATTTTACGTACAATACGCACGAATAACTGATATAAACCAGTGAAACGAAATATATTTTTTTTCTCTGTCATATAATTTCTATATAATTGAAATATTTTAATTTTAAAATTTTTATTTTTTTTATTATTTTGTTTTTATAAAATATTTGATAATTTAATAACCAAAAAAATGGCTGAAGAATATATTGAACAGTATAGGCTATCGGAAATTTTTTCCATAGTACCTGAATTTGATGGAAATCAAATTTTCCTTCAAACTTTTCTCAATGCAGTAAGATGTGCTTACGATATGGCCATCGATAACCAAACAATTTTACTAACATTGCACGTAAAAAATAAGCTCAGAGACAAAGCCGCCGAGTTAATTAATTCCCGTAATCCATCCACTTGGGATGAGATTAAGTATTTACTAGAAACGCATTTTGGAGATTCTAGAGATCTCACAGCTTTAATTCAAGACCTACAAAGAATTATCCAAAATTCTAATGAGTCTGCACTAAATTTCGTCTCTAGACTACAGACTCACAACGCAAAAATGCATGCGGCAATACAAAAGCAACCGCTTACCGCAGAACAAAAATCAGCGCAAAGTACCCTGATTGAAACTATGACTCTAAACACGTTATTAACAGGTTTAGACCCCAAATTAGGCTCCATTATTAGAGCAAGTAACCCGAGTGATATGCTTCAAGCTGTCGCCCGAATAAAACGAGAGCTACAACTATCATATTTTGAAACGCAAAAATTTAATAGAACTAACAGACCACCCACTAATATTCAAAATTTTCCAAATAAGAAAATTTGTAATAAATGCAAAAGAGTTGGTCATACTTCTAACGAATGTAGGAGTACCCAACAAAATTTCGGAACTTTTCAGAATTTAGCTAGACCAAATTACACGCCAAATTACACACCGAATTTTTCGCAAAATTCAAATAATTTTCAACCACGTCAACCATTTAATGCTAATAACGTCAGACCTCAAACAAATCAAAATTTCCAACAGTTTCAACAAAATAGACCCTCTGCTATAAGACCAAACCCTAACTATTCGCAACAACGACCATCTATTATTAGGCCAAACCCAAATTTTACCCAACAAAAAACTCATCATATGAATCAAAATTATTGTGAGTATAACGAATATGACGATACAGCTCATCAACAAGAAATAACCCCACAATATTACCCGGATGATACCGCTCATCCATATAACTTTCAAAACCAATACTGTGAAGAATATTCACCATATGAGAACTATAACAGATATGATGATACTGCTCATCAATTCCATGACCCTAACGATCCGACAGAACAAAATACGAATCAGGATTTTCACATCCTCGACCATCAAGACCACCCTCCAGATTCGGAGACAACCAAAATTCAAATTATAAAATGCAACAAAAACCAACAACCCAAAGACAAAAAATTCATGTAGATCAAAACCTCTTAACTGTAAATTCAAAAAATTTATATTATATTAAAGATATTAGCAAAACATTCAAAATTTTAATCGATACAGGCGCAGGACTTTCGATATTTAAACCCAGAACTTGTGAGAATTACACTAAAAGATTTTCGGAAAATGTTATTATACAGGGAATAACGGATGAACGAATTTTTATCAAAGAGTCAACACTTATACCATTTACAGATTCGGACCCTCATAAAGTATATATTCATGACATTGACATAGAATTTGACGGACTATTAGGTTCTGATTTTTTAGAACACTACAATTGTATAATCGACATTAAAAACAGACAACTCATAACCAATTTTAAAACTGTCCCACTATTTAAAGTTACTGACGATTACGAACAACAAGAAAACACGCCACCAAATTTAGAAACCAAAATTATTAAAAATAACATTTCGATCGCCCCTCGTACTGAGCAAATATTTAAAATTCAATGTAATCTCTTTAATACGGACGCTATTTTAAGCGGTCAAGAAAAAGACAAAGTACGAATTCCAAATGCTCTTGTAAAAATTAATGAAAAAGGAGAATTTTTAACATCAATAATTAACGCGAATGAAATTCCAAAAATTATACATTTCGATGATTTAAAATTAGAGCCCATTAAAAATTCCAGTTTATTAAATACAAATACAGCAAATAAAAATCAAAATTACACAGATCGAAATTTCGAAATTGAAAATCAATTGCGAATTGAACATTTGAACGAGGAAGAACAATTTTTAATTAAAGAACTATGTTTAGAATATTCAGATATATTTTACTTAGAAGGTGACAATTTGACATTTACAAACGAAATTAAACATACGATTGACACGATAGACACAAAACCTATTTTCACAAAATCATACCGATACCCTCACATCCATAAAGAGGAAGTAAAGACACAAATTTCAAAAATGTTAGACCAAGGCATAATAAGACCATCTATTTCTCCATTGTCTTCACCAGTATGGGTCGTTCCGAAAAAATTGGACGCCTCCGGGAAACAAAAATGGCGCGTTGTCGTCGACTATCGGAAACTAAATGAAATATCCATAGGAGATAAATATCCTCTCCCTAATATATCCGATTTACTAGATCAACTAGGTAAATGTGAATATTTCACAACTTTAGATTTGGCTTCAGGTTTTCACCAAATCGAAATTGATTCAAAGGATATTGCAAAAACAGCTTTTTCGGTAGAGAACGGACATTATGAATTCACTCTTCCCTTTGGTTTAAAAAATGCCCCCGCAACATTTCAGAGAGTTATGGATAACATACTCTTGGGTATCCAAATCGAACGTTGTCTGGTATACATGGATGACATTATTATTTATTCACCAACAATACACGAACATATTAGTAGATTAACTGAAGTTTTCAAACGATTAAGGAACGCGAATTTAAAAATACAACCCGACAAATGCGAATTTCTCCGCAAAGAAGTCGCTTATTTAGGTCACTTAATTACACCCGACGGAGTAAAGCCAAATCCAACAAAAATTAATTGTGTAGCTAATTTTCCTCAACCGACGAATCAAAAAGAAATTAAACAATTTTTAGGACTAGCAGGATATTACAGACGATTTATACCCAATTTTGCAAAAATCTCTAAGCCTTTGACGAAATTGTTACAAAAAGACATATTATTCCATTTTGATTACGAATGCCAGAAATCCTTTAAAGAATTAAAAGAATCGTTAACTTCAACCCCTATTTTGATATATCCAAATTTTAATGAACCCTTTATCTTAACGACAGATGCAAGCTCATTTGCAATAGGAGCAGTTCTATCCCAAGGACAAATAGGAAAAGACTTACCTATAGCTTCTGCATCCAGGACCTTATGTCATGCCGAAACTAAATACTCCACAATTGAAAGAGAGCTTCTCGCTATTGTCTGGTCGGTCAAACACTTTAGACCTTACCTTTTTGGACGTAAATTTAAATTAATAACTGATCATAGACCTCTAACTTGGCTACTATCAATAAAAGATCCAGGAAGTCGCCTAGCGCGTTGGAGATTAAAGCTTGAGGAGTATGATTATGAAATCCAATATAAACCAGGAAAAATCAATAAAAACGCTGACGCTTTATCTAGAATAAAGATCAATCATTTCCAAAAATGTTCAGAATTTCTTACAAAAATTTTAACTTCAAATTCAGACAATGAATCAATAAATTCAGAAATTACAGAAATATCCCCAGAAACATGTACACAGGAATTAGAGACATTTGTAAAACTTTATAAGACGCAATCTTTAATTGACTATAACAAAATTAAATTTACTAATGACCAACTATTAGACAAAAAACACAAAGACATAATAGTATTCTTTAGGAAAGATAAACTAGAAGATCTTCATTATAAAATAATAGAAGACATTTTTGATGAGAATCCAAAATTTGATCACAATAAAATAAATACCGTATCTAGCAAAACTGTAAAACATCGCAGATATTATATAATCTTACTACCTTTTGATGCAGATGAAGTAATTGAGACAATGTGTGTTACCTTATACAAGGATAAAAATACTCTCGACCTTTCGAAAACATATTTTGTCGAAAATAATCCAGACCTTCCAATTTTAGAAATGCTATCATTCATCTTCGCTGAATCAGATCTAAATTTAACTATTTGTCAAAATTTAACAAGAACACCAGACGAAGATCAATTTCCTATAATAATAGATCAATACCACAACGGTAAAGCAAATCTTCACCGTGGTATAAATGAAACTATCCGTAGAATACGCGAAAAATATAATTGGCCAGGATTAACAAAACACGTAGAGAAATACATTCAGAACTGCGAAATTTGTCAAAAAACAAAAACGTTACGTAAAAATTTAAGCAACCCTTTAGTTATCACGGAAACTCCAAAAACACCTTTTGAGCGAATCAACATAGATATTTTAGAAATTCCAACAAAAAATCACGTCCTGACAATTAGGGACGAATTAACAAAATTTACACAGGCATACCCTCTTCAAGACAAATCAGCTAAATCGACAGTCAACACCCTTCTTTTGTACTTCCAACATTATGGAACACCTCTCCGAATTCATTGTGATTACGGCAGAGAATTTGACAATACGTTACTAAAAGACTTATGTACTCTTTACGACATCAAACTGACTTTCTCTAGCGTCAATCATCCACAATCAAATGGATCCGTCGAACGATTCCATTCGACATTATTAGAAATGATACGAGTCAATAAAGCGGAAAACCCAAATGAACATCCCTTAACGGTTATTCCATACGCAGTAATATGTTATAACAACTCTGTAAATAAGACCCATGGTTTCACACCATATGAGTTAGTCTTCGGACATACATCTAGTCGTCCTCCCGAAACACTATACAACCAAAAAGAACTGATTTCTAAATATGTTCGAGATCTAAATAATAGAATCTCATGGTACTATAAAATAGCACGGTCAAAAACGAACCTCCAAAAGGAAAAAGCGAAAACGCGATTTGACAAACACATTTCGGAAAATATACCTAAATTTAATATCGGTGACAAAGTCTATGTGAAAGAATCACAAATAAAAAATAAGCTTCACAATAAATTTAATGGCCCATTTAGAATAAAATAAATATTTCAAAATTCAGCGATTTTACAAAATTTAGAAACGAATCAAACTACAAAAGTAAACTTTGATAGGATGAAACCTTATTCTGAAAATTAAAATCTAATTTCAGGTTTCTGCTTCTGATCGGAACAGTAGCCTCACAATATACCATATCTCCTATAAATAATACCATCGGAATATATTTCCATAAAGAAAGTGAAGTAGTGATTTCAAACAAACAATGGACCCTATTAGTTCACAAAAACATATCGTCATTGAAAAATGCTTTCAAACATAATGAAAACTTATTAGAAATTCTTTTACATGCAGTCAACCCTACTTTCGAAAATATGAATCTATTTCGAGGAGAAGTTAAAACCCATGTAAGCCTGCTTACGCAAATCTCTAAATCAATACAAGAGAAATTAAATGAAATTTATTTCGACACCAGACGCTACAAACGAGAACTTATTAACGGTATTGGCTCAATATTTAAAACCATCACAGGAAATTTAGACTCTGCAGACGGAGAATATTATTCAGATTGTATTAAGAAACTAGCAAAAGATGAATTCCAATTAGAAAGTTTATTAAAAAACCAAATTTCAGTAACAACCTCTGTTATCAAAAACTTTAATGCCACTATACAAAAATTACAAATTGACGAAGCCACTTTTAATAGGGACATAAAAATTATTTCAGACACGATTTACAAAACGGCTGACGAAATAAAAGTCATCGAAGCCAAATTGAGATTTCTAGAACAATGTGAATTTCTAATGGAGAGTTATTTGTATATCGAGGATCAATTAAACAATATCATAAATTCAGTCACTTTCGCGGGTTTAAAAATAATTCATACATCAATAATTAATCCGGAAAATCTGGTTACATCACTTCAGGAAATATCTCAAAATTTACATCAAAGCAACCTGCCATTGGTTATCAAGTTATCTAATATTGCTAAATACTTAGACATAATGGAATTAGAAGCCTTTCAGACAGATTCAGATCTTATTTTTGTTTTGAAAATTCCATTAATTGATCAGCAAAGATACACACTTTTTAAATTATTTCCTATACCAATTCTAAATCACAGAACTGGATTATATCATGTACTGTCAACTTCACAAAGATATATTGCGCGTGACGATGATTCTTTGATGTACATACCCTTGTCAAATTTGAACGGATGCAAACAACTTTATACAGGAACAAAACTCTGTACAAATCTTTTCGCATATCCCATAGACGACAATGCCATGTGCGAGGCACGCATCTTGAAAAATCTAAAAACACTACCCGAAAATTGCGAAACGTCCTTAATATTCGCAAAAGGATATAACGTTCAAAAACTACCCAACTCATGGCTCATCGTAAACTCTGAACCACTTCAAGTCACTATAAATTGTAAGCAGATAAATACCAAGACAGAAATTATTTTCAAAAACTCCATTCTGACATTACAACCAGAATGCAGTGCATTTGTAGGAGTTACTAAAATACAATCCAATTCGAAGGAAACCACCGTAAAGGAGCTCGATGCTCATCCTATTTTAATTCCATACAACTGCTGTCATGACATTCCCGACGATTTCGAAATTCCCAAATTACAACCATTAAAATTAAATAATCTCAATACCGAAGACCTCGAAATCGCAAAACATAAATTAGACGAATATTCAAAAACGTTGGATAATATGATTAATGAACCGTTCCTCACCAAACATATTTCATGGTTCACGTACTTCACAATTGCTGCAATAATCGGCATTATCTTATTATACATCTGTTGTAAATGCCGAAAAAGAAATAGATTAGCCATTGCTATTACATCCAATTCACCGCCACCTCCACCTAGACCAAGGAAAACATTTAGAAGCTTCGCCAGCATCCTTCCCAGGAGAAGACCATCAATCAGACCAGAAGAACCAACCGAAGAAGATATTGAATTGAACTAATTTTCAGTGCTACAGTGCTAGTGCAGTGCTAGATTCCGTTTCAAGTTTTAATTTTAACTTTTAATCAGTGTAACTCACTTTGTTTAACCTTTATCCCAATGTTTTAATTTAATTATATTTCTATTTCTAATGTAATCCCATTGTCGATTTAAAGAAAAAGTTTATATGCAATTTCATGTTTTACGTGCTTGCATGAACTTAACGCCATCGATTTTGTAATCGATTTTTACAAAAAAGTTGTTGTATGACACCAACTTTTATTATAAGGGGGGAGTTGTTATATAGAATCCTCTCTTATATTAGGTTAAGACTTAGATTAATATTGTATTTTATAATATTGTAATATACATTGTAACAGGCCATTAGCATACAGGATGTTATGTCCAGAAAAGAGTATACCAAAGTCATTGCGGTTATCGCGTAACTAAAAACCTTTCGTGCTTATCATAAACCTACATTGTATTTTATCGCAATTATTGCAACTTGCTAAAAGCTTGAGAAAAACACTTCTTAGAACATTCCTGCAGCATCAGCATACAGAAATGTTTTAAATAGAGAAACAACCATTGGTAGCTTCAGTAATCGGCAAATATAGTAATCGCTCCACAAGTAGTCCGCATATTCGTAATCAGAAGTAATCAGAAGTAGTTCGTAACTTCACATATCAGTAATATTCAATTAGTCGTCGAGTAAACGTCGAACAAGTCTAAATTAAATTATATAAAGTCGGTTACTCCTTTTTTGACATAGCAAAGTGTTCAAAATCGTAAATAAAAAAATAAATTGTTTTTAAACAGTTAATTAAATAAAAAGTGATATAAAATATATATATATATATATATATATATATATATATATATATATATATATATATATATATATATTTTTATATCGTGGTCGATAAAAATCAATTTTTAAAAACAATTTATTTTTGAAATATACAGTTGAACGTTTTGTTATAAAAGATTTGAAATTACAATAATATTAAGTGAGTACCGGAGGTTTGAAATGAGTTATGCTAGTTTGCCGGATACTATGCCGGTCTGCCGGATACTAACTTCTGGTCGCACGCTTTCGCCTATATAAACTGTCATTTGCTGACTCTGCATGGGAATGGCTTTAGCCATGAGTATTCTTAGAAGTTAGGAGTGAGTTGCTGACCATAAGCAAGTCTTTGTTTTTGAGAATAAGATAAGTCACGAATAGTATCAAGTAACTATGAGAAACAACTGATAAGAAAAAGCAAAGATTGTGTTACTTGAGATATGATACAATGTAAATGGTACCTAACTGAAATTATTCTAAGTATTCTAAGTCTAAAATGTATACAATTAAATATTTTATATAACATATATATATATATATATATATATATATATATATATATATATATATATATATATATGTATGTATATAAATATATATATATATATATATATATATATATATATATATATATATATATATATATATATATATATATCATAAATGTCTATCTACACATATTCTAGAAAGATATACATATATTTGATACTTCAAACAAATAATATTTACATGTGTTTCTTCCTTAAGATACATAAATTTCACCCGACGTATCAGCGGTGAAGCTGTCATACCATAACGTTAGGAAGGCAAAATAGTTAGAAATTCAGTTTAAAGCAATCGGTGAAGAACTTCCGGAGATTTAAGATTTTGAGGAAACGATCATTTACATTTTTATTTATACAGATTAATAAAATACGTAGAAATAAATAAACGAAATATGATTGCTTCTTTTAATATAAAAATATTGTATATAATATACTGGGTGTCCCAATATTTCTTGTACATTGAACGACTACATACTCTTAAGGTTAAAATAAGTCGAAATTCGAAGGCTCATTCTAGAAAATTTCCCCCTACTTACGTTGTGGAACTATTTAATAAGAAATACTGGATAATAGGGAAACAAATATTTAATGGAACTCTATATATATATATATATATATATATATATATATATATATATATATATATATATATATATATATATATATATATATATGTATATATATATATATATATATATATATATATATATATATGTATATATAGAATTTAATAAAAACAATACTGCAGAACCTTCCGGTAATAATTTTCAAAACTAAACATATTGAGTGAAATATCCATATGCTTTCAGTTTCAGTGATGTATTGAGCAATCTTACGTGTGTTTTTAACAAAACATCGTAGTTTCCCATAAAATACAAAGACTACTTCACTTTACATAATCCACGAGGCGGAATAAGTCAGCAGACAAAATTGTAAAATGACAGATATATTCGACGTCTGACCCCCCGGGTGATTACAAATGGGACTCATGAAGGAGGGTTTTAGAAAGAAATCAAGCGCGGTTGTATAAACTGGCAAGAACAAAAAACAAGTTCATATATCTTAAAAAGGTCAACATATGATAAAGAGATTCAATGATGCGGGACAACTCCGAGCAAAAGTAAGGGTAGTTCGCGAATACCGCTGAGCTCCTAGTAAAAAGTTAAACAAGGAGGAATGTAAACTAATCAGGACCGCAATCTCTAGAAAACGCAATTTAGCCAAATTTATTTATATGTGGTTATCTTCATATTTAATCAATTTCAAACTTTATTTACATGTGGTAATCTTCATATTTAATCAAAGAAATAGGATATCTTTTCCAAAATTAGAAAATTAAAAACGACACATACTAACGTGATGTGAACAAGGTATCAACTTGAAAGGATAGTGCTTAAAAAATGTTTCCGTTGGCAAATTAATAATGAATATTAGCAAATTACGAGTTAACATAAACATCCCATATGTTTATTTCTAAATACAAAAAGAAAAGAAAATTGTTGAAAAGTTGGTTGAATTTATAATTACAGTATAAGAGTTGGAAATCACTTGTGAAATACTATGCGGAAGTTCGGAACGTAATCATCCGACAATTTGAATCATGTATGAGCCCAGGCTCATAATAGTTCGTTCGGGCATAATTTTACAACTAATATATTTAAATACAAGTAATAACACTTTCAAAACTATTTTATTAGAAAAATATTGGTAACAGAAACAAAGTATAGACATTTAACTTAAATACGGTGAAGTATTACTACGTTATGATGTGTCAGTGGCAAGTTTGTTACTAATAAACATTAGGATTCAAATACAGACGATTCGGAATAGTTCGGCCGCTTCATTAAAACTGTAGTAACTTTAATTCTGGAAGGCGTACATTGTATCTACCAGCTTAGCGCACTCTTTAAAAAGCGTGCTGTTCCAAATCTCTTGCAAATTGGTGCGTAGATCGTTAACTGAATGGGCTGGATATTTACGCAACTGGTTTTTCATGTTATGCCACAATGTTTCTATTGGCCAGAGGTTTGGACTGTTAGACGGCCATTCCATTACAGAACATAATTTATTTACAGAACATAATGTCCCAACAGGGAACATAATGTCCCAACATAATGTCCCAACTCGAAACCAAGCTTTGACAGTCTGCTGTGTGGCACGCAGCACCATCCTACTGGAAAATGTACTGCTCGCCAGTGCCTTAACATGTTGGCATTGACGGCAATAAACTGTCTGTCAAAATTTGTTTATATTTTTCTACTGTCATAGTACCATCTACGATTTTCCTACGCCCATACCACTCATACACCCCCAGATAACAAGAGACGCAGAGAACTTCACTTACCTAACCAAACAGTCAGGATGATAAGTTTCCTGTGGGGTTCTTAACACACGTTTTCTGGTATCACCCAAACAGGTTTCAAATTTGGATCCATCACCGTCAAATTACCTGATGTCACTGTTGTAAAGTCCAGTGCCAATGTTATTTGACCCACCGTAGTTGATTGATTTTATATCGTTTAGTTAATAACGACTTATCTTTTGCCTGAAGGAGAAACGGATAAGTTCAAAAGTAAAATGTAAAGAATCAAACCTTACCTTTGCTATCCCTATCCCTTTTTCTTTATTGAGCGTTTAGTTGTGGATACAAAAATATTTTTTTCAATGGCTTGTCTCCATAGTACCATAATATATTTTGCGCTGAATCGTCGGTTTGTTGTTACAATCTTCTTCAGAGCATGTTGATTTAAATGTGAAATTTGGAATGGTCGATCAGTTTTTTTCCTTTAGGCCGTGCATCCAGATTTTTATACAAGTTGATAATGCCTTGCACTATAAATTTAGACAGCGAATACATAGCAGATATTTTTCGAGCCGAAATTACCTGTTTACAAGCATTAATAATTGATTTTCGCATATCGTCACTTAATGCCACGCCACGTGCCATTTTTTTTTTATTTTAGCAGGCGCATATAAAACACACACTATAATATCCGTTTCACTTTGACAACAATTGAGATTCTATTTTCTTTGAAAACACTACAAACGTGTAGCCTACTATACCTTCCAGCAACTGGCCGACCTATTCTGAATCGCGAATCTTTTTTATTAACAATTACTTTTTAATTATTTTCTAATATTTTTTATTAACAAATTTGTCACTGAACTAAAAGTTTATACTTTCTTTCTGTTACCAATACTTTTATTTAATAAAATAGTTTCGAAAGTGTTATTACTTTAATTTAAATATATTAGTTATACAATTATGCCTAGCAGAACTATTATGAGCCTGGGTTCGTATACATTAAAAGTTCTCTATCCGTCCTTTTTAAGGCATCTCTCTAACGATGTAATACTGAACGGATCAAGGGAGTGATTACTAACCGCCTCCACAAGGTGCTCCCTAAATGGATTTCAATCCCTGTGAATGAATTTTATATCCCACATTATTACGACTTATAAGGCTCTATATCAGTGGACAATTATAGAAAAATGATATATGCGTTACTGACTAATATTCACACTAAAGTTAAAATTAAAAGAAAATACATATTTATGTAAATATTATCCCATGAAACTGATTTGTATTAAGACGCAAACATTATTGCAATGTCTGTAATGCAAGAATTTTGTGCTTTTCCCTTTCTTATGTTTTTCTTTTTGTGTAAAAAATGCATCAAATATATGAAATACTTAATATTAATCAATTACGATAATATGCAAGCTGGATAATAAACTAATTTGCTTTTAATGAATATACGTTGATTGAAAGTAATAAACAGTAATTAATTGTATAAAACCTAAGTTTTTATTGATCGAAGAGATATCATCAGTCCAAATATTATATTGTTAATAATATTTAGATGTTAATAACAACGTTACCTCTGGTATCACACCCATAAATTGGCGTTTACAAAAATGGATTCCATTCCTACCGTTCTTATACCCAACTCAGAAAATTGTATTTGTACCTTCCACACATTATCGATTTATAATGTTGAAATCAGTTTATAATGTTTGATGAAATCACTTTTCTTCTTCAACTTCATTTCAAACTTTCTTCTTTTCTAACTTGCTAAATACTATAAACATAATTATAATACTGGCCAATAGGTAACAAATATTTTAAAATACTTATATAATATTGGCCTTTTTTATGAACATGATTAGAATTTTGCATCATACGTATTGGCCAAAATGATTAGAATCTTCTAACTGCCATCTATAATACTGCGGATTTGTTTACAAATTCAAACACCCTCATCGGTAATTATACTTACACAAGTCGGAATTAATTCTTTAAACTCACCAAAATTAATTTGAAAATATTCAAACTATTTATTACTTATTTCGGCGACTGTGTGTGTTTTTTTTTTAATAAAATGACAACTTTTGGGTGTATTACACCAATGCCTTTGTTCGCTTTTTGCATTATGTAATCTTGTCCTCATTCTTTTCTCCACATGGCCGACACATTCTTTTTTTCTACAACAATTTCGCCTGCGCCAGGCTAGCACTTGCTGCTCTATATTTCCCCTAAATAAGCAAACTCCGGGAAATCCTTTTACAGGTACATTTTTCAAAAAAATTATTTTTCAGAAAAAAATGTAATGTTTTATTTCAAGTTATTAGCAATGCGATCTACTTTTAACTTTTTTCAACTAAAATCGAAGCGATAAATTGATAATATTTGCATTCGATAAATCAGAGGTTTTCAAATTGTAAGGCAAATATTTCTCAACACTTAAAATTTAATTAATTAATAATGATATTGAAAATTATTTTTCACTGTGATAATTTTTTTGATGTAGCCATTAAGTGGTCAAAATATGTATATAACTCAAATATTATGTATTTATATCTAAAATAGGATTAATAGTATAAACAATCTTTACATCATTCACATATAACAGTAATTGACGACGAAGCTCAACCATGCACACTGTTGCTTAAAAAATTGTACTTTTTTTCAAATATCTCGACGAAAATTGAGATCATTATACAAAAAGCCATTATGTTGTAATTTATTTAGTATATACCGTATACTTCATTCGATGAACAGCTTCGGAAGATATGTATAAATAACTTGTTTGTTCATTTCCAGTATTAGAATATGTAGTCATATAATAATCATATAAATAATATTTAATTTAAAGAGGAATATATTTATTTATTTATTTATTACAACTACTCTACAGGAAAACCCATTTAAAGAGCAGGAAAGTACAGTGAGTGTTCATATTCTAATTAGATTAATAAATTTCACAAACAACAAGCAAATTTAATACAAATACGTATATACGTATTTAATACCTAGGTATATGAAACAATGTATGAAAAATAAGAAAAACAAAGACGCGTGATCAAGCATAACAATGTTTAATAAACAGAAGAGTGCAGGTAAATGTATCGAATTTACCACAGTTGTTGTTGTATTTAGTGCATATTAGAAACAGGGGTGAGAAGTTTAGAATATTAGTACGTGGAATAGAGAGGTAAAAGTGTTTGGATGTTCGAGCATGCAATTGAGGTACATAAAAATGCAGCTTGCCTAATAGGTTTCGACAGTCAGTCATATTGTGTATAAGCTTATGTAGAAATATTTAAGAACAACATTCCCGCCTCCCGTCAAGTGCTGTCATCGCAAATCCTGCCAAAAGACCATTCTGAGGGAAACCAATAGGTGGATACGCAGTATCTGATTTTGACCATAGTAGTTTCAAAAACCTTCTTTGAACCATTTTCAAGCTATTAATGTGACATTGATAATAAGGATTCCATATTAAAGATACTCAATGTACTCAAGTTTAGATCGGGCAAAAGCAAAGTATAGAATTTTCAATGTTATCAGTGTTTGAGAAATCCCTGCTAGTCTTTATTAAGAAACCCAGTGTATGCAATGCTTCAGACACTACTTTAGTTACGTGAGTGGTAAAAGACAGATCTTTATCTTAGACAAATTAGTGGAATAGGGCATAATATTGCACTTAGATACGTTTAGATGTAGTTTGTTACTAGTACACCAATTATGAAGATTAGACAGATTGTTCTGCAGAAGAGCACAATCATCCAGGGAAGTAATAACCTTAAATAATTTAAGGTCGTCATCATATAACAGACAATTGACAGACATTACAGTAACAATGTCATCAATATAGATATCAAACAGCAAGGGGTCGCGAATAGAGCCTTAAAGTACACCTGGCGTGACACCATACTCAAGATACCTGAAACCATTGATTTCAACGCACTGTTTTCTGTCAGAGAGATAGGACTTTAGAAGTCTTAATAAATGTATTGAAAAACCAAATCTTGCAAGTTTACTCAGTAATATATTATGATCGAGCCTGTCAAAAGCTTTGATGAAGTCGGTGTAAAATGAGTTCCATTTACTTACGTTGGTCAAGAGTATCAGATATGCTTTGAGTAATACAAATTAAGTTTGACGTTGTAGATCGTCCTTGCATAAAGCCATGTTGATGTTGATACTATATAAGTTATCTAGATTGTAAATCTGTAGAAATGGCAATGTATGATGTAAATCTGTAATGGATGCGGTGTCAATGACATATATGATTTATATGTCAAATGTACTGAACGTAATTATGAAATGAAACAATTTTTATTCAGGGAGTATGAATATAATTATTTAGGGAATAATATATAGGTCCCAAACATCAACTAAACATCTGTTGTGTTATATAAACTTTCTTGAAATATTAAGTCACATGTAGATAATTATTTTATTTATAGAGAGCCAACCATAAAGAAATACAGAGAATAGAAGAACACATTGATATTTCTGACATACATCAGGATGTCATTCGTTTAGGATTAATTAAGTGCAGAATTTCATGCATTTAAATTAATCTGTCTTATTTACTGCCGGATTATTTTCCGGCTGATTAACTTTCAAGACGCCAAGGTTGACAATAAAATATTGTCTGCTGTAAACGTTAAATTCCATTGGAACCACCAAACCGTGCACGTAGAATGTACTGAGCTAATGACATACTTTAATTAAATTAGTAGGAAATATTCCGGAATTACGAAATAAATATACAGGAAATTATTGTATCAATAAAATAAAACATCCTCCCATCATATAGTATTTTGTCGTTGATAGTAATTTAGGAGCACCTTTGTTAAAAAGTACGTATGTATCTATATTTTTGATCGTTTCAGGAAATTTGCATTCCTTCTCATAGAAGAACGCGGTTTTATTTACAAACATTGAATCGTGCGATAATAGAACAGTTAAATTTGAATTTCAAAACAGATAATGATTAAATTTTTTTATTATAATTTACTTAATTAGCAATCAGAAGAATATAATAAAGTCTATGAGCTAATTTGTTGTCTTCTGGGCAAAACTGCCCTATAATGTCGTGATGACTCCATTAACTTATAGACTTTATTATATTCTTCTGATTGTTAATTAAAAAATTTATAATAAAAAAATGTTAATCGTTATCTGTTTTAAAATTCATATTTAACTGTACTATTATTGCATGATTTAATGTTGGTAAATAAAACCGCAATGATGTGTCCCCGCCAATATTAATTGGCAGGCGTAATGGCCTTGATGGGTTTTGTCGGCAAGTTAAACAAAATTACCGCTCTTTACTTGCCCATAGTGTAGACCAGGACCGTCGTACGAAGGTAGGCCCAGCTTTGCTTCCGCTTTCGCGGGTTTCTACGCGAGAGGCAAATGCCGCCCGCAAACAAGACCCGCGCGACTGGCAGCGGTTCGCTACCCTCAACTTCATTTGATCCTGACGCCTTTAAGTCCCGCTGGCAGGGAGTTATTCACGGCTTTTTCTTAATCGTTGTTTTGCCGCATCGCTTCGCCAGCGTTAGCCCCCCGGTGGTGTCTTGTCGTGGGCGCTATGACCAGCACGACGCCCGGGAATTGGGTCATATCAGGCGATCTTCCACGACAATGCGGACGAACCGAGTCGCTTGGATCACCATCAGGAAAGTGAGTCTTGTTACTTGGGAGGGGTCCTTCTCTATTAAAAAAGGATCCCAGGATTTGGAGTCAGAAGTGTGTGAGAGGGTGTAACCATTTTCTGTTATAGGAAAGTCGTGTGTCTTTTCCATAACAGAAAATTGTTAAAATGCCTCAGGGCCCCCTGACATAAAAATGGTTAGTGGAACAATAGGGCTCAGCTGTAATAAAAAGTTATATTTCACCTGTAAAGGGGGTCTATGAGGTTATGCTATCTGAATCTTGGGTTTTTTGAGTCTTCCTGGTCTTCCTGGGTCGTAGTCCGAAATTGCTCGGATGAGGGGGATGTCATGGGCACCTGCTTGATAGTAGAGCTTTCGAGCCCTGGCTCGGATTTTCTCCAGAACAGTGGTGAAGTCTAGGTGTCGCCGAATGTCGATGTTCCTCACGTACCACGGGGCGTCCACGATACGGCGGAGGGCGACGTTTTCGACGGCCTGAATATTCTTCATGTGTATCTGAGCAGCGTAGCCTAAAGCTGTCGATGCGTGCATTAGTTGGATCTGAAGGACTTGCCAGATGAGGAGCAGCTTGTTCCTGAGGTTCAGCTGACTGTTGTTTCCCATCATCGTCCAGAGTCTGACGGCAGTAGCTTTGGCGCGTCTCATCACTTAGTGGATGTGGTCTCTCCATGTCAATGACTTGTCCATGACAACTCCAACGTACTTGGTCTTGTCCCGCCATTGGATGTCCTCGCCGTTGAAGCTCACATATCCTTCCGAAGTTTCCCGAGCGTTCTTAAACAGCACCGCCCTGGTTTCTCAGCGTTGGTGGCTACCTTCCACTTGTTGCACCAATTGGCTAGTTCGTCCGCAGCACGTTGCAGGTACTTCATTGCCATGTGCGCTCTCCTCGACTTCGCGACGATCGCCGTGTCGTCAGCGTACAGCGCAGTGGCCGTGTGCTCTGCCCTTGGCAGGTCTGACGTGAAGATGTTGAAGAGGTGAGGCGACAGCACCGCACTCTGCGGTACTCTGGCCTCGATGGTCCTGTAGTCCGATACAGAGGTCCTTACTGTGGCCCGAAATCGCCTTCTTGTCAGGTGGACTTTATCAGTTTCACCAGGGCCATCTGGTATCTCAAGTCTAACATCTTGATTAGAATCCCGTCGTGCCAGACTCTATCGAAAGCCTTGGAGACATCTAGAAATATCGCAGTGACGTTCTTCCGGTTGAAACCCTTAATGTATTCTACAGTTGTAACACTTGCAGCTCTGTCAAGTGCTGAGGTCTATAGGCGAACTGTTCGTCAGGGATGACTTCCAGATTTTCTATATTCTCGTGGAAGCAGGCCAGGACGATTCTCTCTATCGTTCCAAATCTTTCAGGTCAGCTGGTCAGTTTCTTTTCAATCTGCTAATAGTGGTAAGGTGTTTGAGTAGAGCATGTAACAGGGTATGGTAGGGTAACAGATATTAGGATGGTCGTCTAATTTATCATGACGTTTTATACTAAAGGTTTTGATTACATATTTAATGAAAGGTACTTTTAAATCAATATGTAAGGTCTGATTCTTAATGTACCAAGGTGCATCAGTTATCATTCGCAATATTCTCGATTGGCTCCTTTATATAATAGCAAAATTCGAGTTGCTGGCACATCGCCAGATTTCTATGCAATACGTCCATATTGGTTTGATGATAGTTATATATTAGCATTTATTCTCCATCGACAGTTTGGACTTTCTTCCAATTAACCAATAAAAATCTTAACTTTTAGGTCTATCTATATTTTTTGTCTAGCTAAGCTTTCCAAAAAATAAAACCGGCCACAGGTAGGATTCGACATTTGTCCCGGATCGGAACCGAACGACATACAGCTGTTTCGAACTTGTTAGTTCTCATCAGTGCCTCATACGGTACGCCGATTCAGGACAAATGCCGAATGAACTTTATGGCCTATACATCTTTATCGATACGATCTCTGTCAGTAACTTATAAGTCGGAAATCGAGAAAGGAACCACCAAGCCGCCAAGTGGCTATATGTGGCCGGTTTTATTTTTTGAAACCTTATCAGATCGTGCAGAAACACGAGAAAGGGGTCAAGGATCACTTCTGGGTATAATTCAACGCCTGCCGGGGCTTTAGCCCGAGGAGTAGTTGTTTCCTAGAGCGATTATGTAATAGCTTTGCTATTCGGGAACTATTTTGATAGCCGCTTGGCGGTTTGGTGGTTCCTTTCTCGATTTCCGACTTATAAGTTACTAGCTAAGCTTGCTGTCCATGTGCATACCCAAATATTTGGTAATTGTAGTTGTAGGATTTCTTATATTGTACAAATTAGGGGCTGGCCATTGGCCTTCTTTTCAGAATGAAGTTGACATGTGCTGATTTAAGGATTAACATGAACAAAAATAGAAAAATTAATATAAACTAGCCATTGAACATTTGCAGTTAATATTTGTTCAGAAGAACACCGCTTTTAAATAGCACTATAAAGTAGTGCATATGTGTATAGTTGTGATAAATAATTCTATACTATAATGACCGCGTATATCTAATGCGGTTTCTGGGTCCAAACGTAGGAATACTATTTTCAGTATTTTTAACGAAATACGAACTTGGTTAAATGGAAAAAAGTTATACGATATTATCGATATAATCACGATGTTAACCCAGTGGTCATAGGTAATCTCAAAACTTATTTTTCGTTTTTGAATTATTTAAAAAAAAAGTAATTTTTTCAAGTTAAAGTAGCATTGCAACGATGTTTTCGTCCTCCGGCGGTTCTTGTCCATAGAATCAACTTATGTTTTTATTTTATTCATTATATACAGATATGGATTCTGGATATATAGTTATTATATACGGATTTGGATGCTTTTTATGAAGTTTAAATACATTTTGTATTCCAAATTCACCTATGGTACATAAAGCTTAAAATATGTTTTACACATAGAGCTCAAAATATGTTTTCCCTAGTTATAGTCCTTACTAATATTTATGTATGTAGTACGGTCTTTATTTTGAGAGTTGCAAATAAAATGTATTATTAATTCAGCCTTCAGTAAAGATATGGCAACAAATCGATTTTAAATAATTTATTCTTAAATCTTCATTAGTAAGCAAGCAAAATATTTTCCTTAATACTGTTTGTCATAGTCAAATCAAAACGAATATGTCCAATCACGATTTATTTGCCGCTATTATCGGAATACGATCTCAATACCAAAATTTGGTATGAATAACATCGTTTTGTATTCAATAAAGAATATTTTGAGCAACATGAAGGTAGTTTAATGTATAACTCCCTGTCCCCTTTTATTGTAAATCTTTTTATGAGTAGATTCGACATAGCAAACTAACGGGAATTCTAATATTTCCCTAGAATATTGTTCAGATATGTAGATGAAATTTTTGCAGTTTTAGATACTACGAAAACACATATAGATAGTTTTGTTTGAAAATTAAGCAACCGTTACACTTCTATCAATTTCATATATGAAATTAAAAATAATGAACAAATATATTTTCTAGAAGTATTAATAATTAAAAAATAGGGAAAATAGATTAGAATGGGATGGATGCATAAAGGAAACTACCAGTCTTAGATACATTAATAATGACTTCCATCATTATTGTCAGCATAAAATGGCATTTTAAATTGTCTGGTCCATCATCTGCTAATAAGTTTTGCGCTTAGTATGGTTCAGATGATAGGTTCGAAAAATAAAAAAAAATCGTTAAGAATGTACCTAGAACTACAACAGCCCGTACACAATGTACAGGCGAAGCTCCCCTGAAAATGCAAAATTTATGAATAAATTTTGCTATAAGTATCAAACCGCCGACGCCGCGGTGCCGACCAATGGGATGGAGCTACGCCTGATTGGCTGGAGACTGAATCACGACACACCGGGCTCAATTTCACTATAAATTAAAGCGCCTTCATCGCTACCATTGTGTCTAGAAATCACGAAGAGAGTGTTTTTCCAAAGTGCTCTCGGCAGTGCGTTTCTCCAAAGTATTTTTCGACAGTGAAATCGACGCAAGGGAAAGCTCCGACTACCTGCTCAGTTTACGGCACTTAAGCAACAAGGAGAAAACCCGACTACCTGCGAGGATTAAGTTAGAAAGTAATTGGAACACCGACTTGCCTGCGTGGGTAACTGCATAGACAATTGATCGATTCCAGTTGATTCATTTGATGTCATTCATTCATAATTTAACCCATACTTTCTGTTTACAAAATTAATAATATTTTTGCTGTTTGAGAAGAGCAACGTACGAAGAACAAAACGATCAGGTTACCGTGGAGGACAGTACCATGAGTTAGACGCCGAAGATCCAATGTCACCGCTGCGAGAGGTTCGGGCACGAATAGGGCCGCTGAACGGCGCACCCCAAGTACGTAAAGTACACGACGGCATGCACCAAGGAGAGAACAACTTCGGCGAAGTATGCCAACTGTTGAGGACCTCACCCCCAGCCAACTACCGTAGATGCGAGAAGTGTCCCAAGCATAAGCCGCAGGCGAGGAAAGCGACCCCCCCCCCCCGCAACCACCATCAGGAGATTAAACCTCGTAGTGGCGTAAACAGCGACAGTTCTACGCCGCAGCAGCCGGGCGGCAGAAAAAGCCAGCTACCTCCGCGCCAGAGACGGCGACTAACATCAGGAAGTTAGCCGCAATGATGGCCAACATGCAGAAAATGTACTCTGCCCTGAGTGCATTTTTTGTGAAGGTACACCCATGGAAGCACCTTAAATGCTAGCACACCCGGATGCAAGGAGGTCCCTCAAGATCACGTCATGGAACGTCACTTCGCTCAACGAAAAGAAGACGGAGCTAGAGGAAATCTTCCAAAGACATCAAGTCGACGTCATAGCCCTCCAGGAGACTAAGTTGCATCCAGGCCACCCCCTAAGAATAGGTGGATACGAGGTCCATAGACGGAACAAAAACCGGTGCAGCGGCGGAGTTGCATTGTTGATCAAGACTGGCATCGTCCGCCACGTCCAGCTTCAGCCGGACACAAAAAGTATGGAGGCGGTGATCGTGACCATTCGAACAGGACAACCAGACGAACTCCGGATCGTATCCTGCTATCAGCGTCCCGGATAGAGTGTGCAAGAAAGAGACCTGAACGAGGTCTTCCCCAGATAAAGCAGGACTCTTGCTATAGGAGACTTCAACCTCAAGAACCCGCTACGGAATAGTCGGATAACAAACACGAGTGGCCGAGCGCTACTGGCGTTCGTCGAAAACCACCCCGAAGTACAACCCGTCGGCCCCCGGAAACCGACCCACCACTAGATAGGAAGATCGGATGTACTGGACATCGCCATCGCCCAAAACATCCCCGTCGCGAACATCGAAAGCCTCAGGGAGGGATCCTCGGATCACGACCCGATCCTGATTCACTTGGAGAACGAAACACCGGAAAGGAGAGAAGACTTCGTTACGAGACACATGGATTGGAATAAATTCCGGACGTGCCTGGACCGTCTCATCGAGGTCATCTCCCCGTTGGAGACAGAGCAGGACGTCGAGGCAAGAAATTGATTACTGGATAAAGAAGCAAACTGGACAGCAAGAGGCAATGTACACAATAGTATCCCGATCCATAAAGACGACATGAAAGCACATCTAAAACAGAAGATTACTGATACATGGCTAAATGCACGGCATGGATAAATACTTAAATAATTCCAAATTAAAAGAAACCAGGCCTAAAGTTAGTAAAAGGAAAACAAACTTCGTATGTGGAAGAAGTAAAGAATATGTTATTGCAAGGTTAAGAATAGAGCATAACATAACAAATATTTATTTACTATACTACAACAGACAGCCTATATGTACAGAATCCAATGGAATTGTAACAGTAAAATCCATATTACTAGATTGCCGAAGATATGATAACTACCGTAGAGTACTGATGACTCCTGACCAGCTTGATCTATTTCTAGGTGAATCTTCAGAGAACTTAGAAAATACATTAATGAGTAATTGCTATTTTCCTATTTCAGTTAAGAAATCAAGATGCTTAAATTAGTTTTTTTTTTTTAGATTTCTACATGAAATTAACACTAATTCTTAATACATGTAGACGAGATGCAGACGATGAATACTTATTCTTAATATTACTTTCAAATGAATTGGAAGTTTCACTTACATTAAGAGAACTTTGTGTTACAGTATAGGTATTGAAAAAACAATAATTTAATGCACCTGTATATGCATACTTCGACAGCAATGGATACTGTTATGTCGTCACCAAGTCGTCGTCATACTTCGTCAGCATGAAATACTGTTCACATTCGAATTACTACAGGTATGCATATGACGGTATATTAAAACATCATTTATGTGATCAATAAAAATAATGATATATTCACTTAAATATTAAACCAATCTTCGCTCTGTATACTAAATAAATAATAAATCACACATGGAATTAGACACGATCATTGCATTACATTGATTCACGTCAAGTACCATTTAATTATAATGTCTGTGTACATACATATAACCGTAAGCAATAACTCATACATATTCATGTCAGTAATTTGATTTGAAAATCGTATTATATACCGGGTAAACGATTATACCCCGGTCCATTAACATGATGTACATTTAATTACAAAACTCATATTCTTTGGAGAGATAAATCTATTATTGTTTTTAGAAACTGAAATGACACAAGCCAGTAATACAATAATTTTATCACCTCACGTGTGATTGCATTAACACTAACTTTTAGTTAATCAAGTGGACAAGGACAATCTTTGAAAATGCATTTCACACACCTGCTGGAAAACTCACTTGATAAAATGGATTGTGTGCCGTAATGAACACCTACCAGTAAATGTAATGTAAACACATTATACGAGTATTTACGAAAGATCTATCTAAGAAAGTTCGTAATGGTTTACTTATTTTTTTTATTTCGAAAACTAATTACACATAAATATCAAAACTGTACAAACAATACATCGAATTAATGTGGTCAACTTAGATGTGTATTATATAATATATAATACAGATACAGTATGTAAAGGGTTTTTCAATAAAGACGCTCTATTTTTAAACATACATAAAACAAGGTGTGTGTGAAATATCCACTCAATTTTCTTTTTTATTTGAAAGAATATTTTATGGCATTAAGTATGGAATGTAATGTCCAAATGTCCACCGGGGTTTTGCTGGGTGGCACATATTCGGGAGGTCCAATTTTCGATGACTTTGTCGCATAAATCTGGCTGAATTTGCTGGATGGCGTTCGCTATGTTGACTTTGAGAGCATCAATTATTTGCAGTTTATTTGCATAAACCTACTATTTAAGATAGCTCCAAACGTAAGAAGTCTAAAGGCGTTAAATCGCCTGACCTCGGTGGCCAGATGCCATAGCCGCTGAGGGAGATAACCATGGCTTCAAATCGTTTGTGCAGAATGTCCATTGTGGCATGCGCTGTGTGGAACGTAGCGCCGTCCTGTTGAAACCACAAGTCGTCGGTATCCATATCCAGTTTAGGCCACAAGAAGTTTCTGATCATCGAATTATAGCGCTCACCGTTGACGGTTATGGCAATGCAAGTTTCGTTTTGGAAGAAGTACGGACCGATGATTCCGCCAGACCAAAATTCGCACCAAGAAGTTACTTTATCGGGATCCATTTGGTGCTGGTGTATCTCGTATGGATTGGTATCATCCCAAATCTGACCATTTTGCTTGTTTACATATCCATTCATCCAAAAATGGGTCTCGTCGCTAAAGATAATTTTTTGGCGAAATTTTGGTCAACTTCCAACTGTTCCAGAGCCCAATTACCTAACACACCGCGCTGTATATGGTCGTCTATCTTAAGTTCCTGGGTCAGTTGGTTTATGCAAACCGATGCAGACCCAAGTCGCGATGCAAAATTCGCCAAAGTTGAAGTCGCAGAAAGGCCAAGTTCTTGAGGACGACGACAAATTGACTGCCTCCGGTTTTCTCGTACATTCTCACACACAGTAGCGATGTTTTCAGAAGACCCTACGTTTTGATGATGTGCGGATGTCGGCTGATTATTTTTTAAGCCAGTTGACTCGAATGTGGCCACTAAATGTCGAGGATAAAAATTACGTAATACGCGAAAAGTTTCTCGAATGGAGTACTGATTTTGATAATAAAATTTGATAATTTTCATACGTTGTTGAACACCATAATACTTCACAAAACTACCGAGAGATGGCGCATGGCTTACGTTCTACAGTCCTACTACTATAGAACGTAACAGTGTCTATGAGATGTGAAGCCTCGTTTGTCAAACGCATACTCGCATCCACTACACTGACGAGACCCAATATAAGGTAGAAACCGGTCTACGGTTAGCGGTATCCTGAGATAGAGGAAGCTTTGCATCTTTCTTGTTGTTTTCGAGCAATCCAAGTAACAATATTTTATTTCTATGTTAGAATAAAATACGGCAAATTTCGCCACGTATTCGCCCGGCAAATATAGCCGAGGGAATAGCTGCTGTGGCTTAACTTCTTAATCCTTAATGTTTAAGGACTTACAGTTGGTTGGAGTATAAGCCCCCCCCCCCCTTACGACATCTTGTAAAACTTATCATCTGAAAATTTTGCGTTTATAGATTAAATGTATATATTTAGGAAATTATTTTAGAAGCGGCTCTGATCTATTTTATTTTATATGTACTCATAATATGCCTCTTTCTTCCTATTTAGCTGTTAAATTGTTTGTCTTTTTCCACCCTGCATGAATTTTTGAGTCACTCAGTGCTTCACTGGAAAGATTAATTCCATTCTCGTTTTAACAAAGATCACTGCATAGATAGGACGGAAACAGACCTTTGGATTATATTACTCCGGTAGTTAACAGAAAGCACCAAGTTTTTTATATAATGTTTAGTGGAAATTGATTTATATGTTCACTATATTCACATATAAACTTGCTACTACTGTTACAATTTGTATAATGGATCTTTGCGCGTGTACCAATTTAGTGACGACGCACGGACCACATGCTACACCACTCGCAATTCTTACTAATATCCAACAATTACCAGCACGTATGTCTAGCGACATATGTTTCAATCAACTACGTACGGCATAGACAGTTAATAATTTGCTGAACAAAATGCAATTATGAAGTTCGCTTTATTGTATAATTTGATTCATTGGCGTCTCAATATTTCTGTAAAATTTATTTCATTATTGCTATTATAATATTTTCTCCAAAAAAAGCAATATAAAAATCAGTATGTTATATATAAAGTTTAACAACGCAAAAAAATAAAAAAATACATCTATGCATATCATTGAATTGCCAGAACGGTAACAAGATACGTAGTTGAAATATGTAATTAAAATTTGCGAGGTTGTTAAGCAAACTTGACAATGAGAGATAATATAATTTGGTAGTGAACAAAGGCTAATTACTAAATTTCATAATACTTTTAGAGTTCATAGAGGAAAATTTAATAAAGTAAGTCTCTTATTTAACAAATCCTTATAACACTTGTAACACGAAAGTCATTCTCCTCAAATTAAAATATATTCATATCACACAGTAAGTGTAAGTTTCATTATGTACCCTCATTTACATTTTATAAGTAACATCGATAACTTATTTGATTGTATATAAAATTAAATACGATATAATTAAAAGAAAAAGTTAATATTTTAAAATGCGTTTGCACTGTAAGCTTTAATATACTCAAAGTAATTACTTAATTACTTTTCACGAATGATTCTTAGTTACAATTGTATATAATATCTCAAAGTTACTAAATAGAAACGTTAAAATTTGAGAGTTATAATTATTATATTATCTTGTCCATAAAAGCGATATACAAATCTGTATGTTATTTATACAATTTATCAATGCGGAAAAAAAGTTAATATTTTAAAATTGCAAGCATTTTAAGCTTTCATGTACTCAAAGTACTTTTCACTGCTCACAATACTCAATACAAATATTGGTTTGATTTACTGTGATTTCATTTGAATAATTATGTAATTGGGGTACTTCATTTTAATAACTTTTGAATTTTGTTAACACAAAATGTTATTTGTAAGTTGACCGTTTCATATTTATATCGATTTATACTTCTACATTTTGTCGCCTTTGTTGGCCATCATTCTTCGCAATCATCATCTCACTTTAAAAATAAAGTACCTACTAATACCGTCACTCGTTAAATTTCTAATATGGAAGCATTAACATGATCAATATTTACATTAAATGACTGTATAACAACAAAACACGATGCAAATATGTTATATAAAACCCTACCCTATTCTTCTTTTAGACTTAGGATAATATCATCCTGTATAGGGTTATAATTCAGGTCATTCACATATAGGATATTATATCTAAGAAAGAGTAAACCTAAAGTCATTATAATTATCATGTAATTAAATCCTTTCGTGCTTATTTCCAAACTAGTCTTTAACATTTATCGCGTTCATTACTAGTTGCACTAGAACCTTAGAGAGAAAAACACTTCTTGGAACCTTTCTGCCACCTCAGCGACAGCTAGGTTTTAAACACAGTATACATCTAATAGGTACTCAGTATACAGTAATGAAAAGAGAATATCCTTTTTCATAAATGTAGAAATCGTAAAGTGGAAATAAAATAGATTTTAAAAAGGTTAACACGTTCGTTGCCAAGCACATTTTTAGAAAATATTGCTACAGGCCCATGCTGTTTTATCATGTATTTTTGCATTAAAAACATTATACCACTTGTCGATTTAATTAATAGTAAACGATTTTGCAAAAAAACATGTGATGGTCCCATGGAACCAACATGCATTTGGTCCACAGAAGCACATTTGTTACTGCGTGCGCCGTTGGTCCCAGCCGGCACCGTTGCGAAAATCGCGTCATAACCTTACTTACAATGTAGTGTCTCAGTGTTTTATAAACAAATGTGAAGTGTTGTCTTTATTCAGTAACTTATAAGTCGGAAATCGAGAAAGGAACCACCAAGCCGCCAAGCGGCTATCAAAGTAGTTCCCGAATAGCAAAGCTATTACATAATCGCTCTAGGAAACAACTACTCCTCGGGCTAAAGCCCCGACAGGCATTGAATTATACCCAGAAGCGATCCTCGACCCCTTTCTCGTGTTTCTGCACGATCAGATAAGGTTTCAAAAAATAAAACCCGCCACAGGTAGGATTCGACATTTGTCCCGAATCGGAACCGAACGACATACAGCTGTTTCGAACTTGTTAGTTCTCATCAGTGCCGCATACGGTACGCCGATTCAGGACAAATGCCGAATGAACTTTATGGCCTATACATCTTTATCGATACGATCTCTGTCAGTAACTTATAAGTCGGAAATCGAGAAAGGAACCACCAAACCGCCAAGCGGCTATCAAAGTAGTTCCCGAATAGCAAAGCTATTACATAATCGCTCTAGGAAACAACAACTCCTCGGGCTAAAGCCCCGCCAGGCATTGAATTATACCCAGAAGCGATCCTCGACCCCTTTCTCGTGTTTCTGCACGATCAGATAAGGTTTCAAAAAATAAAACCCGCCACAGGTAGGATTCGTTGTCTTTATATTTAGCCTACCGATACAATTACATTAGAACTGTGAGTACAAATTGCCTTATGTTAGAAATACTTATTTCTAGAGTGTGTTGCATGATTTCAGATATCTAGACGTAAAACTTCTTCATCTAAACCTCTGACAGATAGTGAACTACAAGAAATTGCAGAACATTTATATATGTCCGACGAAGATGACTGGGAGCCCTTTGAGGGCTCGGGTAGCGAATTCGAGTATGAATTAGATTCGGAAGCATCAGCATCAGGTTCAGAAACTGTAGAGAAAATAAGAAAGTTTCTACGGAAAGAACATATATCAACGCCTACTCGAAATGTCCCTTCTACGTTACCATCTACCAATTTTTCACTATCCGGTATAGCATAAAATGAAGAATTGCAATGTTTATTGCAATTCTTCATTTTATGCAATTTAATGCAAATACAATCCTTTGGGACATCTTGAACGAAATCATTTAAAAAATAGTATGAAATATTGGTAGAAAGGAATCACACTTAACAAATACAACAATTTCTATTCGATCTTTCTTGGAATCAATTCCAAAGATAACAGTTATACAAATTAACATCAAATATATAATTTTATTCATAATAATTTGTAACACCGTACAGTAATACATGTCCATAGAAATTTCGATGATCATAATATCATCTGTTTAAAAGTTACTGTTGGTTTTACCGTAAGTATCAGAGCTTCTTATAAGCTTCAATTTGTAGTAAAATATTAATCGATATTTGCTTTCTCTCAACAGCCACCTTACTGGTACTGAAACAAAAAACGAGTTCTGATTAATAATTAATATTAATGAACACTAATTATTTTTTCCATTAGTCTAATGAAAATTTCATTAAACAGGTTACCATTATTGACTCGTGATATAGGTATAATCGTGGCGACATTTTCCAGCTAAAATTATTATGAATTGGCCTTTGTTCAGTTAGAATATCGATTGCTAACTCTGAATTATGTGTATATATTTTTAAAAGTGTATTTTACAGTACAGTTTTGACTGCTTATTTTAGTATATATTTTTATTATAAAACAAAAATATTCTTCTTATGTGCAAATAATACATGTTTACATACATTATCCTTACATCGGCTAATAAAGTGAAATGATAAATAATCGCAATTAAATATTTATTTCCCAAACAAATGGTTTGTTTAATAAAAATAATAATACTAGTAATAATAAATCCTTTTGTAATTATTATTCACATTAATACATTTAATTTAAAATCAGTAATCTACAGAAATAAGTGTAACATACTTACAATAAAGATGTTGGTAAATAGCAGAGTCCAAAATTTCCAGAAAGAAGCTTTGCTCTCTCACTCTGACAAAAAAAAAATAGAAAGTAATAATTTAACTACGAGTCAAGCAAAAAGTTATTAGTTGTTTAATGTTTTATTTTATAATAATCACAATACGAATTCTTACTTAACTATACTATTACACCTGAGTATTTATCTTTATATCTAACTTTGTATTATTTGAGAAGGTAATTTAAGCATGATGTATGTTGATCGTACATGGATCGTCATCAATATCTAAATTACTGTCTTAAATAATAAAAAGTTAGCCATACGATATATATATATATATATATATATATATATATATATATATATATATATATATATATATATATATATATATATATATATATATACAGGGTGTCCCAGAATATGTGGGAAAGCTCTCGAATTTATACAGGGGACATTAAAATAACATGACAAGTTTCTATAAAAATTTTCCCCAGAGGGCCCCGCTACGGAGATCCCTAAAGAGCGCCCCTGAAAATAAATTGTTTTTAAGTAAAAGCAACCATAGCAATAAAAAACAAAGAAAAAACAAATGTAAATAAAAGTGACATTTTTTTAAAAAGGCTCAGATGTAATGCAAATTTCATCGGTCTATTTCCCTTTATGGGTGTTATAAAAATCATATTAAACAAAAATAGTTTTTTCTCGAACAGTTCATTTTGTCGATATCAATCAAGATTGCATTTTTAAGGTTCAAGCTATTTAAAAACATTATTTTTGTGTTTTTATTGTAAAGGGTGTAAAAAATTGACATTACTGTGCTACAGCTAGTTCGTCCCTGGCAAACCAAATAAGCTAAATTGTTTTCATGGATCAATTTTTAAGGAGTCTTATGTATTATCCAAATTATTAAAAAATTATTAAGTTACACGAAGTATTTTAAAAGTTATTAAAAGAATCGATTTTCAGGGGCGTCCTTCTTTTCAGGGCGTATTATCCATCGTATTAAAAATTTTTTATAGGAACTTGTCATGTTATTTTAACGTCCCCTGTATAAATCCGAAAGATTATATATATATATATATATATATATATATATATATATATATATATATATATATATATATATATATATATATATATATATATATATATATATATATATTAATGAAGAAGTATATTGTTGAAGACAGATCTGATGTCTGAGTATTTGTAGGGGTGGGATATTTAGGGAAACTATTCCTTTTATAAAGTGTGTCCTTGTTCGGACACGACATCCGTAATTAAAAACATATGATTAAAGTCATAATTAGAAACGTTACCACAAGTATACTTAGGAGCGTTAAGAATTTCAATTTTATTTAAATGTTCTAACAATCAGTCATGCTTTAATTTTATCCGTAATCCATAAATTTTCATGCATAATATTTACTGTCAAAAATCTTCTTACGTTTTACTGCTTAAATTAATACAATGGGCGCTTAGGTCATTTGTTGGACACGGTAATAGGAGCGGAAGGAAATAAAACTATACCAAATAAATGCTATTAAAATATCACAGGGTCATAATAGCGACCGGGCAGCATTATTACATAACAGCAGGGAGGAGAATGCTGCTAGGGAAAAAAGAACAACATTACAACACGATGGTCACATATGCAGGATGGTCACATAGATATGCATGTACCAATAAATGGGTAGGCGTCCATACCGATTCAAGTACGAATTTTGCCATGATATAACAAAATAACAACATAAGAATAGGTTTGTAGTCAACAGGAAAATAAAAAGTTTTTTAAAGTACTAGTAAATCCGACAAGGAGCTATAAAAAGCATCTGCTACAAAGAGCTCGTCTACCGTCGCGGGCAGCGTTCTCTGCCCGTATCAGTGAAACGATCTAGTTGTACGATGCAATACCGTATCATCCATGTCACACATAATGAAGTCTGTCGCAGTGGGCTAATCTAGATCGTAGCGTGCAGCGATACAGTTATACAGAATTACAAAATATCGCGTAGTTGAGCGGTCAGTTCCAATCAGATTTGTCTCGCGTTTTTATATTGCAAATAATTAATTAAAAACATTTATTATAATAATAATTATTATAACAGGGATTCTTATATTTATTATTATAACACTTGACACACACTTGGAATACTTGACTTTTATTAAAAGTAGGAGCAACAAAATTTCTTATTGCATGCTTCATTTTCTGGCAAAGCAGTGGGTAAACTGTTCTTTAACTTGAATTGCACCAATAGTTAACCTTCGATTGGTGCAAAAATTCGATTCAACGTAACCTAACCTAGTTGACATTAATGCACGTACAGGCCTAGAGTCTTCTCCAGTTTCAGTAGATATCTATTCCTTATTATTCTTATTTGATATAATGTAAGCTGCTTTTACAATATGTTCTGCTCTTTCAACATCAGTTTCTATAGCTCCCAAGAGCACACGTTATTTCATAACCAATATGCCAAACGCATTTTCAACCACACGACGTGCTCAGCTGAGCTGTGCATTGAATTGTTTCTTTCTTACATTATTGATTATTCCTGCTTTGGGCTATGGTCTAATTAAAAATGGTTGAAGTGAAAAGCCTTCATCATCTACCAGAACATGAGGAAGAGGGGAAGAACTTGTACCCGGAAGTGGCTTAGAAAGTAGAATAACTTTTTGATCAATGTACTCTCGATAGAAAGTAGAATTTTCAAAAATTGCGCTCTCGCTATGACGTCCATAACTCCTTATATAAAAAAACCTGTAGTATGGATCAACTATATCAACATACGAAAATATTTAAAAAACCTACCTTCATATGATTTCAGTTCAATACATAAGCGATGGTATTCCCCAAATTGTTCTCTACTCGCATTGACATCATGCACCCGATATTGTCTTTTCTTTCTATTATCTCGTAATGCTAATAGAAGAAGGAGTTGCTCCTCGTTAGAACTACTCCTTTTGTCCCAAAATATATTAGGAATAAAAAGCAACAAGGCTGTGTAAAACCATTCGCCCGAAAGCAAACACAATACTGGATCGCTCATAAAGATATCGCACTGTATGTGCTATATCGCTGACTGCTGCGACTATCGCACGATCGCTGCCCGTAGCGGTAGATCGCGTTCTGTGTGGCCGAGCCTTAAGTGCATCACACTACTTCGCGGCACTACATGGATGGGCGACGTATCATATTCCTCTATAGAGGTAACTGCAATAGTGTAATTCGTACTGGAGTCCAGGAGGATTGGAGTCGTACTGGAGGTCCAATATTGAGCTGTCATTGTATGCTTGGGTTCGTATTTCAACAAAGGGAGTTTAGTTTGATCTTCCTCAGCATATGCGTATTTTCCTTGTATTTATATGTGAATTTCTCAATTTTGTTTTAAATAAAAAAAAACTGCAAAAAAGGTTAAAGTATACTGGTTATTTTCTTTGATATATGTATACCTTTCCCAATGTGTATAAATGTTGCTTGAAAATATTATTAAAATCTTACAAAACAATGGTTGGATAATATAATATGTCAGCCGATAGTTCAACAGTCGACAGTCATTCCCAATGCTACCTGTTTTGCAAATTAGTCCACAATACAGTTACAAGTGTGAATCATATTAGTGCTTCTCCCAAAACACATGTGACCATAAACTCTTTGTTGTTCCTTTTTTTTGTTTGGAGTATCTTACTTTGACTATACTGATGATTAATGTTCTACAATGTCATATGTTCATATCACATTCATAATATGTTCATATTACAATATTGTTATTTTAACTCAAAATTAGTTCTAATGTTGAGTTAAAATAATAATAAGAAATTGATCGAAGAAGCCGTTACTCTGTGGTAGTTCATAATTCACAACGGAATCGAGTAAAACAACTTTTAAGTTTTATACCACTATATTTACATAGAAACGTGATTGCAATTTCGACAAGTTTATGTCATTTTCAAAGCGATGATTCAACTAAGAATAAAATACAAAAATTCTGTTCCTATAATATATACATACTATTCAAATACAGAGACTAAGGGTTATGACACTAAACAGGTAATTAAGGTTTACAAGAAAACGTGTTTAATAATTGGTGCAATTCCGGCCATCAATTTGTGAGAACTTCCATGAATATTATTAAGACCTATTATACAGGGGGTTAATTAATTTTAGTAATAGTAGAAAGAGGAGAATATAGTATATCTCCTAGAGATTACTATAGTATAATATAGTGATCATTTAACAAGTTAAAATTATCACTATGGTTGTATTTATAGATTTCTATTGCTTCTAACCAATTAAGTTTTAAATATGAAAATCCTATACTATGCCAGCAATTTGTGAACAATTTAAAAGGGGCCTTAAGGTTATCATTTACTGCATAGGAAGTATAACCTGCACCATCCGATGATTTAGAACCTACTGAAAAATGTTTAACTACAGAAAAGTTTGATTTTAGTAAAATAAATCTCGTATCATATCAGAAGGTATAGCCCATATTATAATACAAGAGAGGAATTCCCAATACATAGAACATTTCAGGAATGATTCTGTCAGTTGAACACTATTCCTATTGGTAAGATTGCACAGCATCTATACATCGTACATATTTGTACAGCTTTATATTGAATTCTATCAACAGTGATCAAATTAGTATGAATATTCAAAAATCATACCTTAACTGTTAATATAAACGTAGTATTTAAACAATGAGTTTTTAATGCACTTCCATAATTACTTTGTACAACGAAATTTAGAATGAAAGGATTAAAAAGAAGACTCCGTTAAGGATTCTGAAACGAATTCGATTTCCTCTTTACTTTTTCTTATTTTTAATCTGTTTTAAGTAACCAAAAAGTCACTCCGGCAAATCTTACATGAATAATTACCTTTTGCGACTAAACTTTGTGAGATTTATTTCATTGTGTTAATGTAGCTTAAAGCGGTTTCGTTGTTATAGGTTATCTAAAGAAATAATTTATTCGTTAACTTTTTATGGAAAATCCGTGAAATATAGAGATTACATAAAATCCGAGAGATATTGCGAATGTTACACGTCATATATTTGCAAATTATTATTTTAAATTACTGTGGTGCCATCTCCGTATACTGATGGTAAAAGTGTGTCTTAAGTAAAATTTTATAAAATAATAAAAAAAGAGTAACAATACGAAAGCGTATTAGCAATTTATATAACTTTATTAAACTAAATGAAGAACTATAATAATTTACTTTTTACTTTTCCGCACTCAACTATACTAGTGAAAAAGTAATGTAATCGTGTAAAGAAAAATGAAATAAACGAAAAAAAAATATTTTTTTTCGTTTATTTTTCGTTTTTTGGCCTAGAAACCAAAAAAAATGGTGTTTAAAAAATTTTGTCTGTGTTTGTCGTTGTCGTCGGCATTAAAATTTCTTGTTAGCACGATAACTCAACTACAGTCGGGCCGCCGCAACTTTACCACTACGTCATCACCACATGGTAATATCACAGACAACCCGCTATCCCTATGAACGCATTTGCTGTAATAGATAAATAAGAGACAGGTGATGTTAGGTGTATCTTCGGTCTTCGAAGATGACCTGCATATATCACCGACAACTGTTTTCATATTTTCACGCTAATCGGTGAGAAGACAAATAGTAACATGTATTAGATTAAAAATATGAAACTTTTCTATTGACTAACGCAGTGTAGATAATTTTCGAGTGATATTGACAGTTGTTTGGCATCTGACTGCTAAGCTCGTTTCGTTTTCTAGAAATTTTTGAGCCTATTTACTAATATTTATCGTAGATCCGTTCTTCTTAGAGAGAAACTATTTTCAGGATTGGAGTTCATGTAAGTAAGCAATATTTTTTTATGACAGTTATATACACGTCTTGTTTTAGATGCCGGGAAAAACATTAAATTCTCAAGCACAGCAAATGGTGTTGAATTTCCTGGAATACTTTGAACAGGAGAAGAGAAACGGAGGCCCTTTAATATCTGTTAGTGCTGTTCAAGAGGTAAAAGACATAGATTCACAAATATCTGAAGTAATGTGTGTGTACTTGTTAAATTTTAGAGTAGCGGAAGCTTTTAAACTTTCGAAGAAAACAATATACACTATTATAAAAAGCAAAGAAAACAACCCAGTTCTTTCTTTACCCGGAAAAACAAAAAAACAGCATTTACTGTGTAGGCCAAAATGATGTGATAAAATTGTTTTTGTTTTAGGGCAACATGTAATTGTTGGTACTTTATACGAAGAGCTTAAAAGACGAGAAATAATGTGGGAAAAACATCACTTATACCTACATTATAGGAAGGTGGGTTTTAAATTCAAGAAGGAAGACAATCGATGAGCTTTAACTGAAAGAGTTAATATAGCAGCTAAGAGGGGCAGGTTTTTACGAAATTATTGGGATAACATGAATTCCTAAATAAACGTGGAAAGAATCTTTAGCAAAATGCAGTGAACATGTGAGCCTTTAGACGTGACATGTTTCTACCGTTAATTTCAAAATAATGTTGTCCTATTTAAAACACGAACAGGTTTTTTTGTATACCATAGCCAGCAATGAAATTATTTGTTTTATGTATTGTTATGAAAATATTTGTTATACATATTTAATTTTTAATTGTATAAGTATATAACCACTTCTTTATGGTAGAATAGCATCTTTATCATTTTGATAATGATTATGTTAGTGAGATCTATAATAAAGACATATTTAGTAAAATATTATATTCGTTTGTGTTGATTTTTGAAATACTGTTTTATAAACTAAATAAAATTAGTGTTTTTTTTTTGTGTGAAGGACATTTATTGCCAGACGTTTTCTGTATGTTTATTTTATTTGATACCTAACTAAAATGACATTGTTTTAGTATATTAGAATTTGAATGTTAAGGTTAGTTATGCTTTCTTCATATAGTTTGGGTGTTTAGATATGGAAAACTCTTGCAGAAAATGTACAATTAAGGTCAGTGTACTATAACAAACTAAAGTATACCCAAATAAATAATAGTGATGAATTAGGCGAATATGTACTATATAGTAGTTTATAATACTTGTAGTTTCATAACTCCCCAAGTTCCACAATAGAGCCAAAGCTCCGATTGGCGGAAAGACATAGTTATCTTGAAGAAAATCACAAACCAATTTATATGTATATTGTATTTTTTTTACATAATTTTTGCAAGTATTTTTTACGTTTGAGCCCATGGATTATAAAGTTTGTCGCCGTGATAACTTATTTGAAAGGCGTTTTCTAGTTTGTTTTGATGCCGGTAATACACTTGACTGTAAACGCTGTAAGTTTAAATGATTTAAATTATGTAAACAATCACTCACTTGACTCTGATTTTTCATCTTAGTTAATACGAATATCGCTTTTGACGTAGTGGTAAGGTTAGAACGGCCCGACTGTAAATCGTATCGGATCGATCGGGTCTTGACTGATTCTGATCGGGGACGTCTCCTAGATGACACCTATTGATCTTGAGGTGGATAGGACATACCCACCCTTTCCATAGGTCATGAGAAAGCACGATGGTGGACTATTTGAGAATTTTTTTTGTTAGCACGATAACTCAACTAAATCGTGTCTGATCGATCGAGTGTTGACTGATTCTGATCGGGGTCGTCTCCTAGACGACACCTATTGATTCTGAGGTAGGGAGGACACACCACACCCTGTCCATGGGTCATGAGAAAGAACGATGGTGGACTATTTGAGAAATTTTTTCTAGCGTTTATTTTTCGTCTTTCGGCCTAAAAACTAAAAGAAAATGTTAAACCATTTTGTGTGTATATGTGTGTGTGTGTCATTATCGTTGTCGTCGTTGTTGTTGTCGTCGGCATTAATAAAATTTATTGTTAGCGCGATAACTCAACTAAATCGTGTCAGGTCGATCGGGTTTTGATTGATTATGATTGGGGACGTCTCCCAAATGACACCTATTGATTTTGATGTGGATAGAACACACTTTACCATTTTCATGGGTTACGAGAAAGCACAATGGTGGACTGTTTGAAAAAAAAAAAGTGAAACTGTCACATAAAACACATATTCTGCATTTATGTGTTGGTTTATTTTTTCTCGGCCACTCAATTTCGAGATAGAGATGTTCTACGTACGGAAAAGTCCATTTTAAGGTTTAAAAACTGTTTATTTTATTTGGTTCATTTCTGTTTTTTACGTCTCTCGTATTTGGGCATAACCAAAACTTCCAAATTATAAATTAATAGATATTTGTACTTATATCTAAAGAGCCCTTATGTCTAATTGTAAATAATGAAAATGAACCCGGTATTTCAAGGCATCCGAATTTTGTGAAATCCTGCGTTAGAAGAAAGTTCACCATTATTTTAAAATATACGACCCAATGAAATTAATAGCCCCTGAATTTCATCTGGAACGTCCTACCTTAAAGAAAGGATGATTTCAGCAAGCAATTACATCAGTATTTTATTCTATTATGAACTCCAATGAGGGAAGTTATAAATGGTACGCCGATGGCTACAAATTAAATGAAGATGTAGGAAGTGCTTTCTCAGACGGTAACAACTGTTATAGCTGGATACTGCCGAGATCTACCAGCACATATTACGCAGGACTGCATGATATTTGGATTGCGTTAACCTTGCATAGTGGCGCCTAGTCTGAGAGACCAGAGCGTTCCTACCAGGGGGCTGGGGCACTGCCTATATGTTACATAGTGCGAGCTTGCAATTACCTGTACAACGATCGCCAGGGGTGCTAGTGTTCTTGCACTGTCGTTTCCCCCTTTTTCTTATGTCCCTCACCTACAGGACCTACAGTAAAAGTATACATAACCTCGCGTACATGTAAACAAACGCGTAATTACGAGTTGTAATAAATCTGCAGGATCTTCACTGAAAGGCATAATTTGTACTAAAAATACATACCATGTTAAATAGTTATCCACAATTGTACACAAGTGTGTTCAAAATTTGCGATATTGTGGCGTGTTCTGTTTTCGATAAAGTGCAGTGAAATAGATAGCTTTATTTTCCCTTTAAAGATACTTTGATTACTCCCAATTTAAAGTATTATAATTTGTAATACCCTAGCTGGTTGAACGCTGGGAAGAAGTCGTAAACAACAACGGAGAATACATTATTGATTAATAGTTGTTATATTTCATTGAAAAATAAAGTTTTAAAAAATAAAAAAAAATCGGCGGGAACTTAGTTTACAATCCAATAGTATATAATACAAACTTATATTATTTGCCTCTGAATTAATATTTCGAAATGATTTCTATTATTTGTAACAGAAACGTTCACAGAATAAGTTTCAGCACTTTTCAGACAGATTATATACGTATGTGTACATATTACGTGCAAAAAAATATTGCAGGAACACACGAAAACATTTTTTATAATTGAAAATTAACCTAATTCTATTTCACCTATACGGTTTGCTCCGTACCGAACGGCTTTCCTTTCCTGCCAGCAATCCCATTCCCTTCTCCTGCCCTAAGCCTGTGTGAGAGTGCCGCCTATGTCGAAAAGTAGCGCCGCGGAAGTGTATGGCAGATACGTTGGTTAACAGAAACACGTCGTACACGTGAAGCAAAGGTGCCGGTACCGAAGTCAACCCATCTACATCATATTCCAGGTAAGTCCATTTTTATCTTATTACCCATCATTATCTTCCTGTTACGAAGGTGGTCCTTCGCCTATTTCGATACAAAGAAGAATTCGTCCATTACCCAACACGGTTAACAATAATAATTGTTACGTAATACATTGTGGCTCAAATAATTTTCTTATAAATTTATTTTGTTAATAATTTTACATCATCCGTTACGTATATATTAAAATTTAAAAACATTTATATTCACATTTACCGGCACTTTCGCATTGCAAGACAACTAGCGCCCCTTCTACAATAATTTACACGCGAACTACCGGAATGCCAGGAGGCTGGTTCCTGCTTAGCGGATAATTCGGAAATTAATTATGCGACAGTTGCGCACTGCTCAGTACCTTCCTACTTTCTAGAGTAGTAACGTGTGGTGTAATATAGAGTTATTTCCAGTTTAGCAAGAATAGTTATCACTTGAAAGGACTCGATAGATCCGACGCCACCGTGTACGTTACTTGATTGATAATTTATTACAAAATTGCAAACTGACATACGTTAGCGCGGTACGAAAATATAAGAGGGAAATTCCTCCTGACTTCCTGAACACAAAAGACAGACCGGTCACATCTACCACTTTTGGATATCAGACAACTTTGGTTTCATACATCCCAAAAAAGGGCAAAAACGTCCACCTAGTCTCCAGCCTCCATCATGATGACAGCATTGACCCAAGATCAAAAGACAAAAATAAACCAAAGATTATAACCTTTCATAATTCAACCAAGTGTTGAGTCGACACAGTAGATCTTTTATCGTCAGATTATGATGTAACGTGTAAAACAAGTGGCCTACGGTGATCTTCCATATCCTAATGAATGTGGCCAGGATCAATGCCCAAGTAATACATACTGCTAATAATCCAGATTCAAAATTGCTGAGACGTAAATTTTTGAAGAGCGTCGCCTTGTTGTTAGTGGATGACCATCAGAAACGCCGTTCATTGGCAAAAAATTTGTCAACTGAAGTTCGCGAAAAGCGCCAAGAAGTAGCTGGAACTTCTGCAGACTTTGGTGAATAACTAATAATTCCTCCTGGGCCAAGAAAAATATGTTCAGAATGGCGCAAAGAGAGCAAGACGAGATATTACTGTGCTCAATGTCAAAGATTTTTGTATCTGACCCACGCCAAAATTGTCTGTCGTAATTGTGTGGGACAACTTTAAAACCACGATTAATAAGATATCTTGTTTTGTAAATTTAAGATTTATTGGTTTTTTTACTTTTTTTTTTTTTTGTTAACTATATTTTTTTGCATTACTATTATTTCGTCACAAAATTAAGTACCTATGTTATATTTCCCATATACTTAAACTGTATAAGATATTCTTAAAAGTCAAATTGCTTTTTACAAAAAATAAATACCAAACAAGAAAATATAATCATATACAAAAAACCTAACATTTGCTGAATGTTTTATTATTTATTTACGGGTCTATGAAGCCCAGCGCCACCGTCCATGTTAAAGTATAGGGCACCACTACTGCAAGGTTAAGATATGCTAAGAAAAGCGACTTTCTTTTGATCCTTATTAAGTTTCTCTGATTCATTAAGTTTTCTTTCTTATCGAATTATACTTCCATGGATCCCATAGAAAACTATGTCCCTTGAACTAATCCACTGGTTACAAAGTCAAAGTAATACGGTAGTCTTTATTTAAATGCTAAGTCAAGTAGGAATCTGAAGAAATGAATTTGGGAATAAATACGCCAAAAAAGCAGCACAAATTGATCTACCAAACAATATATACCACTTATTTAATCCAAAATATACCTACTAGCAGTAAGGACTTAAAAAATGAAACTGAAGCAACGTGTAATTGATCAATATCAAGAAGAATGAAATACAATAAACTTCAACTAAAATAGATAAAAACTCATGTTAATAAGTGGAATTCTACAACACCAGTAGAAATAAATAGAAAAGAATGATATGTTACATCAATATTCAGAATAGGTCACGTGAATTTAACATATAGCTTACGTGTTAACAGGAGATCAACAACAAAATTTTGAGAACTGTAATCTTACCTTAACAGTGAATATCTCCTACTAGAGTGTCCAGGCTATTGATGTCATAGACAGCAGCCAATCTTGTAAATACTGTTAAATTGTGCTTAACTAATAAATATAAAAAATTATGCTACAATTTCTAAAAGGAACAGATTTGTTAAAAAAATTATAAACATGAGAAACATGTAATATACATGTGTAAATAAAAAAAGTAGAAAACTGGGCAATTACAGTGCTGTGTAAATAGTACTTAAGACAGTAAGTACCTTACTTATTTTGATTTTAACAAAATAACTGAACCAAGAAAAAATAGTATTTTTTAGTTGTTAGAAACTCTAGGAGTATTATTCTAAGAAAGAGTTTGTGAATATAATATATGGTATAAGAAAATGCATGACTATTATCCGCCAATATATTACCAATTACGATTCCTTGAAAATATAATAAAGGTATTTTAAGGGACCACAAATGCTACGATTTATATTGGTAACGACAAGAATAAGGAAATTTCATCTGCTATCTGCATGCTGTTGATGGTATAGAATCCAAATATCTACATCAGAAAATTCATTATTGAAATTGGTATTTCTAAAATATTGTGGATAAATTATTATAAAACCCTTTCATATTTATTACGTTTCTCTGATCGATAATCATTATCAAATTGTGACCATCTACAATTTTATAACAGCTTTTTTTGGCGCTACAAAAATTAGTTGCGATCAATTTTACATATGACATGTGATTTGTTTATGAATAATTTTCGAATAACTACAGAGCAACTCGACAAAATTTTCTTTATTAGTAAAGTAAGCAGTAAGTATGCAGTACGACACTGTAAGAGAAATATAACATTTTGTACGATTATAGATTGCTACACACAATGGCATATGTGCTACATTCTTTATTATAATTTAACTGAAGAAATGTATGTTATGAAAATATATGTTCTTCTAAACATTTTTCTTCCGCAATAATATTAACATGTGATAATTTTACTGATATCTTCAGTTAAGTTTTAAGTATTTATATAACACTTAATTTGGTTAAACAATCTTATTAGAGAGTGACGCTGCTTAGACTCAGTTAAATATAGGAAAACACAAAACACTCACTTAGAATAAATGTAAATGAATATATTGAAACAAAATAGAATACAAAAATAGTATACATTATTTGAATTTTATACAAAGACTAACTAAAGGAAGGGTGACGTGCGAGAACAGAACAAAGAGAGCAAGGATACGCGCACTTATAAAGTTCGTCAGAAAAACAACAGAGGCGCGAACTTCAAAACTAATGAATCACTAACATCTGTTAACAAAATACATTCGAAAATACAAAGATAAGGAAGAGAAGCATTTGATTCCTATCTTCATATTCACCGCATTTGCTCTGTATTATCAGATCAACTACAACAAGAAGGGTAAATAATATATACACTTGCTTTTACTCTAGGTACATAATTTTTAGCTACCGTAATGGTCACGCTTTCGTATAAATTGAAAAATTGTATTCACTGCAAACAAATAATCATTATATTTCACAATTTTTGATACTTAAAGGGAAGGGAAGATATTGATATGACAAAAATTTATTTATAAAATTATTTGCATATAGTGAAATATGTAATGAAACATTTATTTAATGTCAATGGATTGTAATTAAAATATTGTACTTGTAACGAATAGATAAGGTAAGAAAATTGAACAACTATACGTCATATGCTCCTATAATCAGAGCGTTGGTATTCGATACTTCTATTTGTATAAATTTAAATCAGTATTTGCCATTACTCTCTCGTGTGCAAAATTATAAAACCATTTATACAACCCAGTAGCAGAGTGACAATCACAATAAGTACAGAATGCACAATTCCCTACTTCATTGAGCAATTGTCCGCAATGTGTAGTCCGCAAATTGTGCACGTTATTAAAGCAGTAGCATTTGAAGTTATAAATAAAGCACGTAAAGTAGATAACAGGATACCTACTGGAAGATATATACTTTTATTAACCTCATTATTCAAATAAAGGTTATGTAAAAATAGGAATAGTATACACATGTGCACTTAAATCTTTAAAGACAATGCAATGCAATAATCACAAAGATATTGTCAACTTGCTCCATACCACTACATTATGGAAGGTTCCAAGTTGAGCAACTGGTGCACTAATACCATTATTTTGTATTATGACCGAGTTAACTGAAATATTTATTAAGAATATTATAATTTTCTTGCCCATCGTCACAATCACGCTTATTTCCGATAGCTATTCCTTCTTTTTTTAATGAGTTTTTTCTTATTTCTATCTTCTTCCTTGTTAGCGTTTAAAATGATTTATATTTAATTTAGAAATGGTTAGTAGTACTAATGGTTTCATTCCATTAGTAGCTGCATAGCCAATCTCAGTGGAACTATTCGGGTTTAAGAGATAAATACCAATAGTCCTAAAGCCAAAGACAGAGTTCTCCATAGTAGCTACTTTTCAAAACACCCTACTTAAAATTTCGATTACATCCTTTGATATTTATTTGTGAGTTACGTCAGCAAGATGAATTTCCACATAAAACTTTCAACCTGTTCTAAAGCTGTTTAAAAGTCCAAAAAATGTTCAATTGGTGAATGGTAGATGGTTGGATATCATTTCACCATGCATTGGAAGAGATACTGCTAATAAAAGTTATTTCTGTTCAAGTTATATGCTTCTAATAAAATATGGCTAGAATTATTATCTATAACTAACATAACGCTACATACAATACAACGGTATGTCTTCGCTGCAATGACATATATTTGAAAATATTTTAATCATTCAATGAATAAAGTATCACAAGTCTCCAATTGATATATATTCTTAAAAGGCTAGGGATATTTTTTTTCGTACATATATTAACAAAAGTGGGTAATAATTATCTGGAGCATTGAATGCAGAAAATATAACTGTTCTTGTTCATCTTCCTTCCCCCAAAGTGACATCTCTCAGTTACTTAGCATATTTAGGTCCATACATTTTTCAACATTTCACTTGAACTACAGTAATATTAGTTTAGTCCATGTTAAATATTGTGTAGAAAAAAGTTTTAATTATTCAGCAAAATTTATAAAAAATTTGCTGAATACGATTTAGTTGAGTTATCGTGTTAACAAAAAAAAATTTCTCAAATAGTCCACCGTCATGTTTTCTCATGGCCCATAGACAGGGTCGGGTGTGTCTTATCCAACTCAATGTCAATAGGTATCATCTGGTAGATGTCCCCAATCAGAATTAGTCAACCCGATCCATTCTACACGATTTAGTTGAATTATCGTGCTAACAAAAAAAATTTCTCAAATAATCCACCACCGTGCTTTCTATTACACGCACACACACACACACGCACCCACACACACACACACACACACACACACACACACACACACACACACACACACACACACACACACACACACACACACACACACACACACATACACACACACACACACACACACACACACACACACACACACACACACATACACACACACACACACACACACACACACACACACACACAAAATGGTTTAGAAACCTTTCTTTTGGTTTTTACGACGAAAAACAAAAAATAAACCCTAGAAAAAAAATTTTACACGATTACATTACTTTTCCGCGTATAGTGGAGTGCGGAAAAGGTTTAATATTACAATACTGCTGTGACGTTCCTTTGATCGTAAAACCTCGATCGATATCAAATAGTTAACAGATTTCTGGATGTATCAGATATATTGTAAGTTGTACTAGCTTCTTTTATTATTAATTGTTTATCAAGTAAGCATATACGGTCTCCATAACTAACGAATAAATTCACGTTATATTTTCTACGTAACTTATGTGTTTTAAGTAAAATCTCAAAACAATTCAAATTTGGTTTGGGATGTTACAAGCAATTATATTCTGAATACAAAGAAACCTAATTTACAAAATATCCATCAAAACTCATTAATCTAATTAAATGTCACATTTAGTTAAACAGAATACAGTTTAATTGCAGAGAATTTATTATATCATTTACTTAACTAAAATGTTATAAATTTTCTACGATAAGGATAAGTGAGTAAACGAATATTCCACCTAAGAATACTTCGCAAATAGTGTGAGTGAAAATTGAAAGTCGTTACTGTAATGACATGAACATTTTAAAACTGAGTAATTAGTAAAAAATATAATCAGTTTTCAATTCGCGTTAGAATGAGAAAAGGTTAAGGAGAATGTAATAAATGTATTATATTTCTAAAAGCCACAGAAACATTTGTTAAGCGCGACTGATTTTTAATGCATTCTGCTATACGTTCAATGTAAAAACTAAATGTTATTTGTGGTATGTAAGAATATTTTTGTATTGCAAATTTATGTAAATATATGAGTCTAGTTATTCATGGTTTATTATCAAGTTGAAATTAGATAGATGACATATCTTGGGTTATTTTAACAGTGAGTATTTGAAATACACAAAGAAAAATTAATTTTATTATTATTATTGTGGGCACAGATATGATGATACAGCAGCAGCTATAATCGCTGTGTAGCATTTTGATCCTTCGATGTCGGTTCTTCCTATCATTGCATTTATATATATATATATATATATATATATATATATATATATATATATATATATATATATATATATATATATATATATATATATATATAGAGAGAGAGAGAGAGAGGGAGAGAGTCATAAGTCATAAGATCTACATATCTACAGTGATATTGCATTTATGCCTGCTATATCGCTGTCATTACAGTGATATAGCGGGCATAAAACATCTCAGAAAAGCATGCGAATGCGAGGAATAGGGCGGACTCCAATTCATATTAAATATCAATATTTTAAATATGTTAAATTATAGTTTCAATGCACTTTACTCCAAATAATCGCAAACTTGGTTAAGAATATATTATTTATTTCGGCAAAATCAAATATTCTTTATAATCGATATATTTATTTGTTTATTTTATAATTACGGATTACCATAATATAGCTGAGAAGTTCTTTTAAAGTACCCATAGTTTAGACAATTAGTCACAAGAGTTCCTAAAAAGACAGACTAATGAGAATATACATATATACATCCTCATGCAGATCATACACTTCATCCATATGGATGGAGTGTATGATCTGCAATAAAGAGTTGCAGGAAATGGAACAAGCTCTAGCTGAAACAAGTAATAGTTCCTAAGGCCCAGATAAGATTCCGTATGAATTTATTGGATAGCTTTCCCTACAATATATTAGGGACAATATACAAGCTAAAAAATGTAGATTTATATAATGCCATATGGAGAAGTGATGTGTATCCAAGTCAGTGGCAAGAAGCAATAATAATTCCACTACTGAAACAGGCAAAATACAAATATCTTCGAGCCAGTTATAGACTAATTTCTTTAACGTGCTGTTTAAATAGAATACTGGAAAAGATGATTAGTAAACATTTAGTGTGGGTGTTAAAGACTGAAAATTTTATTTCAAATTTTAAAATGAGTTTTTGCATCCACAGGTCAACTACTAATCATATGGTGTTTTTAGAAGAATAAATTCTAAATGGTTTTACTAAACGGAAACACCTTGTCATTGTATCATTTGATATTGAGAAGGTATATGATACAATTTGGAGATATAGAGTCCTACGAAAGATGCATCAATGGAATTTATAAGGTCAACTTCCGTTGTTAATGCAGAACATTTTAAATATTTGTAAATTTCGTGTACGTATAGGCTAACTCCAACTCTAATTTGTTCACGCAAGAAAATGAAGTACCACAAAGTTTCACTGTAAGTGTTACTCAGTTGTGATGGTAATCAATGAATAAATTTAATCGCTGTAATGACAGCGATATAGCGAGGAAGAAAACCTACGTGCGTTGTGCTCCACTTAATCGCAGAAAGGAAAAAGGCGGACTCTCATTATTAGTAGATATTAATCGTTTACCATTACATATTTAACAAAACATATTATATTTATTTATTATTAAATATTGGATTAATATTGTTACAAAATAAACTAATAATGTAGTTAAATAGCGTATAACAATATTTAAAATTTATAAACTATAAATTAATTAATGTATTTAAATAGCATATCTCTCCTAAATTATAAAAGGGGGATGCTTGCTTTGCAAAAGATAGAAATTACTTCGAGGATTATTAGAAAGGTTTGGCGGAATGCTCCAACTGCCTAGAGATTTTAGATATAAGGTATGTATGGTGTCTAATATTCTCAAATGGGATATCCTACCAGATGAATAAACATATTAGAACATTTCAACTTGAACAGCGTAATGATGAGTATAATCTATATAGTATATCTCGGCTAGCTTCCCAATGAATGCCAGATAAACATCGAATATTTATTTTATTTAAGTTTGATTTCACTTTATGACTAAATCTGATATATGGGGGGGGGGGGGTGCCCAAAAGAAACGGAATTTTTCTTTTATTTCTTCATCTAATTTTTAAACAAAAAACTTTTCAACTTCCTTAAATGTACTCTCCACTGGCACTAGTACACTTGTCTAATCTTTTATTCCATTTTTGAAAGCATTTTTAAAATTCGTCTTTTATGATGCCCGACAGTGCCTCCGTCGTATTTTTCTTCACCTCAGCAAAGTCGGCCAAACGCGTTTATTTCATGTTTTTTTTCATTCGGGGAAATAAAAAGAGTCACAGAGGGTAAAGTCGGATGAATAGGAGGGATGGAGAAGAGGATGCCATTTTTGGTCAAGAATGATGCACAGACTATGTGAGCAGGGACGTTATCGTGGTGGCAAAATCAGTCGCCCGACTGCCAAAAATCAGGTCATCACTTCATACAATTCGTCATTTCGTCACCACAACTTTGTCAATGGTCCGTCGTCGATCTTCCAGGATGATTTCGCGAATTTTAAAATTGAATGATTTTCCAACATTGTCATCAGTTCGAGTCTTGGAAGGACGACCCGAGCGAGATTTGTCATCAATTGACATATCACCTCTTTTAAAACGGGAAAACCACTCAAACATTTGAGTTTTCTCAATAGCATCATCCTTGTAGGCCGTCTTTAATATTTAAAGAGTTTCTGTGTCAGTTTTTCCAAGTAAGAAGCAAACTTTACGACCTCGCGCTGTTCACAAGAATCAGCCATTGCAAAAACGACGAACACACCAAATAACTCTCACTAAAAGATTCACACAGGCAGAACGGAACCTTCTTTAGCGACAACTAAACCTTGGCCTACTGACTGGGGAATGGTAGCTCTTTACGCTCCTAGCGGCAGAACGCGGTACTACAAAAAGTACTCCCACCAGAGCATCAGTTCGATTTTTTCCTCGTATATAACTCTCATGTAAGCTTAGCATCGACGCACTTTAATATTAGTGAGAGCAGCCATTATATCATGAAGAGGACTTCTAAGACAACAAGAATAACAGCACATGGTTTTAGATTTAGATATTCTAAACCCTAAACCTTCTCGTCATATATACTAAAAAAATATTTTCCTGTAAAACTCTTCTAATCTCGATCATATCTTTACTTGAGTAATAGACTATTAAATCATCCATATGATTTGATTGAATTGACATGAGACATTTATGATTGAAGTTAATTCATTGATTGCGATAGAAAATAGAGTAATACAAATGAAACCTCGTGGTACTCATTTACTTGTGTGAACAAGTCAGAGAGGGAGTTAGTCTATATGTATAAGGAATTTATGACTATTTAAAAAGTTCTGCATTAACAACTGAAAATAACCTCGTAAATCCCATTGCTGCATCTGTCTTAGGATTCCATATTTTTAAGTTGTATTATATGCCTTCTCAATATCAAAATAAACAACGACAAGATGTTTTCATGTGGCAAAATCATTTTGAGTACTTGTTCTAAATCAGCATGTGATTTACAGTTGATCTGTGAATACGAAAACTCATTTGAAAATTTGAAACTCCTCAAATATATTATAGTAAGCCGTAAGTATACAATGCACAAATAAATATATCAATAGGATCTTACATTATCTTTGCAATAACAAATATGTATCTATTACATACATATTTTATTTCTCTAATACCATTTCTCTGCAGCCGGCGGTTTATTATCAAGGATGGTAAAATCAACAGGACCATAGTAAACAATGTTGTGGGTGATGACACTGATAACTAATGAATAATAATTGTTGTTTTCTTTTAAATCCATAATTTGCGTTGATTAGTATACAGTAGCTCTAAACTGTTTTTAAGAGGAAGAACATGTAATTAACATGAAAAATAAAATATTAATTTGTTAATTATGCAGTAAAAAATAAAATGAATCAAAATAAACGAGATCAATGATATAGGACTATTTGACCTTTTATTGATACAATTTTTACTGATTTATAATGGAGTAAATACTTTTATGTGAGTATTTAAATTCTATTCACTAATTCAAATATTAATTACATTGGAACGTTTAATGACATCACGGGATTATCTCTAGCACATTTCTATTTCGTCAACTTATATAAGTATGATGACATGAGCTGTCACCATCTCTCATTATCAGTTCCATTTTATCATCCAGTAAAATAAAAAGGCACATAAAAAGGGTTTTTAAATAATGTTTTTTGAATAATAATAATTAAACCGCATTAGCATATATTCCATTTTTATAAAAACGTTGCCTTCGCTAGAAACTGTTTTATTACACTATTATTATACTCCTAGAGCAATACGCGAATTAACGATGTGCATTATATATTTACGTAAGCGTATTATTTATTTGCATAATTAACATTGCGAATGCAAAAACAAACACAAATAGGGACCCATCATACTTTATTAAAGGAAACTGGACCAATAGAATATAAGGGGATTATTATTTAATTAAGACCTAAATCAGGAATTATGCAAAATAAATTTTCTGTATTTATAAAACCATTTATTGCAATTTTATTTTTCTTATACTCGTATAAGGAATACTGAATCGATTGAAATAGCAGCCGCAGCAGTTCACCTCATTTTAAGAATCGCTGAAAATCCATCTCAATCGATATTCGTCTAACGCACTTACTTGATTGTGATTTTCGAGGATATTTATTTAAGAAGCAAGTAAGTAGTGTAGGGTTGTTCTCCCCCTAGGAGTCGCCACCTTGTCGTGGCGGGGGAGCTTAAGTGTGGAGGCTAAGTCCTAGGGCGAAAGTCGAGGGCATGTCAAAGCACAAACTAAGTAGCGACTCACCCCCAGGTAATGTGTCGGAAGACACATCTCGGGATTACTGGCGAACCCGGGGGTACTGAGCTGTGGAAGAGTTGAGCGCCGCTCAACCACTACATACCGTAATCGCGGACAACACCTCAACGACTTCAGCAGGGCGTGACTGAAGAATGTAGTGTGTATACGTGATCGGGGGGCCTGCCTTTATCGGCCGGCTCGCGAGGAGTAAACCTCTATAATAAACCGACAGCGAAGTCGTTAAAACCTGCGGGGCACCAGGCACACCCCGTAGTGTAAGTGCCTTCTCCCCGGTAAGGACCCACTGCCGGGGAGCGAGATTTATTTGGACCCAAGACGCGGGAACTATATGGAAAATAAAAAGGAATAAAAAGGAACGGAAAGTGGAGTAGGAGAAAGAGACAGAGAGGGAGAAGGTGTTGAAGTAGGAGCAGAAGAAGGAGTAGAAGTAGGAGCAGCAGTTAGACCAGGAAGTTCGGAAAGAGTAGGAGGAGTTAGGGAACGAGAAGTAGATGGAAGAATAGGAGGCGCGGAAAAATCGGGAGGAACAGGAAGTGCAGAAAGGGCGGAGACTAGAAGGGGTCAAAAGACCAAATTGAGTACTCAGACCCTAGTCAGAGCGGCTAGGGCGAAGAGTAACAGAATAGCTCTATCTGTTTTAACGTCCCCACCGTCGGAGTATAGAGGGGACAAAAAGAAACACGCCCACGCAGGGAGTGCTGCATCGGGGACGCCGGAGACGGCGACCCCCCCTAGGACACCAGTGGGAAATGTGGTGACAGTGAGCCTTGAAAGGGATGAGGAGCAGGCCACGTCGGTGTGGAAGCCGGAAACAAGTGAAGTGGTGACGGGGAGGCCGACTCCTCGCAAGTTGGAAAGAAGCCAGGAAGAGCAATTGGCGATCAAACTACGGCGGCTGATAAAAGAGGCCAAATAATGACGGAGAAGTGCCAGGAACTACTTCAACGCCTAGGCAGATCACGGATGGAAAGCGGTACTATGGCGAATACGGTCGACGCCTCCACGCAAACGGTGAAAGGACGTAACATGGTGGATATGGTTGATGCCTCCATGCAAACTGTAACTAAGGGTTCAAGGGTAGAGAAGATTCGAACCGCCCTCAGAGAAGGAAAGACGGAGGACTTCAAAGTCCTGGCGGGGGAGGAATCGCCCGAGGCAGTCTTCGAAAAGACCAAAGTGGCGGAGGGGAAAATAGGTGACCTCCCCACCGAGTGGGATTTGGTGTGGTGCGGGGCCACTGATTTATCGGTGGACGAGGGCATCCCCAAGGCTACGAAGAAGAAATTCTTCGAAAGCCAGGAAGTTGGTGACCAGGAGGTTCCTGTTGGGGGAGTAGCATACCTGCGTCACCTGACAGCTAGACCCTCGAAGGAAGGGGAAGAGGAAGTCATCAAGGATAGGTATGCCTATCACTTGATGGTGGCGGAGGAGGGGAACAGACCTGGAACCTCTGAAACCCTGCTGGAAGCATTAGGTCGTCTTAAGGACTTGATGAAGAAGCAGGGAAGGAAGAGGTTGGCGTTCCCACCTCACAGGGTTACGGAATGGAGAAGAATCCGTAAGGTGGCCGAATTCGTCTTTAGAGGCGAAGAGGTAGAAATCTCCATGTACCCTCCGACGAAGGCGGGCCAGGAGCGACAGGAGGGAAGGGAAAAGGATCCTGAATGGAAAGTCGTCGAGGCAAGACGAAGGAAGAGGAAACCCAAGGAAGATGGGGCTGAGATGGCCCCTAGGCGTAGCAATAAACCCGCGGCGGTCATTGTGAAGGTTGGAAAAAGCACGTACTCCGATATGCTAAGAAGAGTTAAGGAGAGTGTGGATCCGAAGGCCATTGGAGTGGAGATACAGGATCTAAGGAAAACCAGGGAAGGAGAGCTCCTCCTGGAGGTTAAAGGAGGGGGAGCTAAGGCGGACGTCCTTAGAAATGAGATTTTAAAAAGGGTAGAAGGGACGGAGGCTAGGGCGATGAAAAACGCAGCAAGGCTTTCTGTGAGGGACATTGACCCACTCGCTACGGAGGAAGATGTAAAGGAGGCCCTGAGGGAACAACTAGGGGATGGGGAGATCTCCGTTGTGTCCCTAAAATCGGGTCCGGCAGACAGTCAGGTAGCTGTGCTAGAGGCCAGCAAGGCGGGGATTAAGAAGCTCCTAGACAAAGGGAAAATACGTATAGGTTGGGGAAGGTGTAGGGTAAAAGCCAGACCCTTCCAGACGAAATGCGTGAGATGCTGGAGCATCGACCATTTCGTGGCCCAGTGCAGAGGGGTGGATAGGAGGCGGCTGTGCCTCAGATGTGGACAAGAGGGACACAAGGTGGCGGAATGCAAAAATGCCACTTTCTGCCCTATTTGCAAAAAGGAGGGCCACAGGGCCGACCCGGCTAAGTGTAAGCAAAGGGTCGAGACTGAAGAGGGACAGAGGAAAGGAAAGGGATCGCTAAAACGTTCAGGGTCATCCAGGTCAACCTAAATAGGTGCCGGGCGGCCCAGGACTTACTCTGGGCAACGATGAGGGAAGAAAGGGTGGATGTGGCCATCATCAGCGAGCCCAACGTCAGAATGACCCGGGGGAAGGGGTGGCACGTCACGAGAGAGGTGGATGCTGTCATTAGGGTGGCGAACTCAGGGCTCATCGTCGTTGGTTCAGGCCATGGTCCTGGATACGTGTGGGTTAAGATAGGCGGGATCATCCTGTGTAGCTGCTATTTTTCTCCAAACGGAAGGCTAGAGGAACTTCGGGCCTCGCTGGATAGTTTGGAGGAATTGGTGGCAGACGCGGATGATGACTGCATCATCGCGAGCCATATCAACGCCAGAGCCCCCGAATGGGCGGGGAGAGCTCCAAATTCCAGAGGGGACCTGGTACTGGAGTGGGTAGCAAGGCTGAATCTGGTCGTGTTAAATCGAGGGACACAGCCAACGTTCGAAAGAGGGAGATGGACGTCGAACCCGGACGTAACGTTCGCTACGACAGGTGTAGCAGCCAAAATGATGCGATGGAGTGTATCTGACAAGGAAACACTCAGCAACCATAGATACATCCTTTTTGAGGTCGGTGAACGTGCGGGTCAGACGCCTAGCGTGACCAGGAACAGAGGTTGGAGCTGGGACAGGGTTAGTTTCTGTGGGGTCATGGACGACCAAAGAGAAAATGGATCAGGGATCCCAAATCTTTGGTTGAAAGCGTCACGAGGGCGTGTGACGCATCCATGTCCAGAAAAGGGAAAAGCAGGCAGTCCTCGAAGATATATTCGTGGACAGAGGAGATCTCTGCTTAAAGGAAGAAGTGCGTTGCCGCACGAAGGCTATATATCAGGGACAGGGCCAGACGAACCTGGAACCCTAATGAGCAGAGAGAGGCGGAGGTAGCGTATAAGGCTGAAAACAAAAAGCTGAGGGACGCTATCAAGGCAGAGAAGAGGAGAAAATGGGACGAGTTGTGCGCCGACATAGATAGAGATGTCTGCGGTAACGGGTACAAACTGGTGGTGAAGAGGACGAATAGTCACCAGCAGGAGATTCCTCTAGAAAACATGAAAGAGGCGGTGGACGCGCTCTTCCCCGTGAAACCGATGGAAGAATGGGAACGCCAACCAGAAGCAGATCTCGATCCGCTTACGAAGGAGGAATTGCTAAGGACTTGTGCCAAGATTAAAAATGGCAAGGCGCCTGGTCCGGACGATATCCCCCCTGAGATCCTGAAGGCCGTAGTGGAGGAATATCCTGTGGAGGTGCTGCGAATAATGAATGACGTCATGAGGAGCAGCGACTTTCCCGAGGGATGGAAGATGGCCAGGCTAGTTCTAATTCTCAAGGCGAACAAGCCGGTGGAGGACCCCACATCTTTCAGGCCGATATGTCTGATCGATGTATTCGGGAAACTCCTGGAACATCTCATCCTAGGAAGACTCCTAGGTGAGTTGAAGAGAAAGGGAGGCCTGTCGGAGAACCAGTATGGGTTCAGGGCGGGGAGATCTACGGTGGATGCTGTCATGGTCATAAAAACCATTGCACATGAGGCGTGGGAGTCCAAGAATTTGTGCGCGTTGATCACTTTGGACGTGAAAAACGCGTTCAATTCGGCCTCATGGGAAAAGATCATGGGGAGGCTGCGGGAGCTAGAAATAGTACCGTTTGTTGTAAACATGATCGCCAGCTACCTGTCCTGCAGAGGCCTGATATTGATGGCCGGGGACAGTAGCGAGAGGAGGAGAATCTCGTGTGGAGTGCCACAGGGGTCGGTTATGGGTCCTACTCTATGGAACATTATGTTTGATGGGGTATTTAGACTCAAAGTGCCCGAAGGAGTGAGGATCTTGGGCTACGCTGATGATATCGCGGTGGTCGTTACCGGAAGAAATGACATCGACGTGAGGGAAAACGCCAACCTCACTATCGAGAGGATCAAAGGATGGGTTGAAGAGAGGGAACTGACTCTGGCGTTGGGAAAAACGGAGGCAATCCTCCTGACAAGGAGGAGAAAGCTTCCGTGCATCACGTTTCGAGTAGGGAATACCGAAATCGTGCCGAAGCAGAGTATTAAGTACCTGGGAGTCTGGATTGATAGTTCTCTGTCGTTTAGGGAACATATCAAACAGACGCTGGAAAGGCGGGAAAAACTGTTTCGGCCCTTGGTCGCTTGATGCCAAACATCAAGGGCCCCAGGGCATCAAAGAGGAGAGTCCTCAGCGGGGTGGTGCAGTCGATTTTGCTGTATGCTGCCCCAATCTGGGTGGATATATTGAGAAGAGACAAATGGAGGAAAGAGCTCACCAAATTCCAGAGAAGAGCAGCGCTAAAAGTTTGTAGCGCATACAGAACCGTATCGGCAGCGGCAACACTAGTGATAGCCTGTATACCACCCATCGATCTTCTGGCAAGGGAGAGATGGGTGGTGTACGGAGGCGCTGACAGAGGTGCAGCAAGGGAGAGCCTATGGGAACACTGGCAGGAGAGATGGGAGGCGGAGCCCCAAGGGAGATGGACGAGGGTGCTAATCCCGGACATAAGGCCATGGTGCGAAAGGGCATATGGCGATGTCGGGTATTACTTAACCCAGGTCCTTACTGGGCACGGCTGTTTCGCGGACTATCTATTGGATATAGGCAAACGCGAGAACAGAGAGTGCTGGTTCTGCGGAGAGGTCGATGATGCCGGCCACACAGTGTTCAGCTGCAAAAGGTGGACAGGAGAAAGGAGAGCTGCAGAGCAAAAGATAGGACATGTTATCATTGCGGACAACATGATCCCAATCATGCTCGAGAGCAGAGAAAGATGGACAGTGGTGGAGCAGATGGTAACGTCCATCATGAAGGAGAAAGAGAAGGAGGAAAGGGAAGTGGGGAATGAATAAATATCCTGATTGATATGCCGAGGAGAAGTAAAGCGAGAGCGGTTCCTCTTCGGCATTACACTGATAGGATAGCGGGGGGTTTTTTAGTCGGTAGGCGTATACGAATCCGACACTACCTGGCCAAACAATAACAGAACACCAGAGGCCAGGTGTCTTTTGAAAATTTTCCCCTCGAGAAAAAAAAAAGGGTTGTGATATGCTTTCAATATGTTACAAAGAAAAGTCAAGATGCAAATAATCCCGAAATATGACTATTATCAACAAAGCAGCAATTTATTAACATAACTCATCTCTTCTAATGTTTTTTCTAACATTATAATATGGATATTATATCATTTTTATGACTCGTACAAAAAAAAAATTTAAATTGGATTTTTTAAGTTTTTATAGTTTTTCTATTGTTAAAATAAAATTCGACAATATCCTGTGTTATACCTTTATATTTTAAAATACATAACTAGTGATATACTCGTATGACGAAATCATATTTTTTATTCTCTTCGCACTTAATAGAGCACACCAGTTAGAAAATAGTGTTGAAAGATTGACAAGAGTTGTATTTAAAAATATGCAAATATTCCTTTCATCAATAATCTGAGCCTTTAGAGGAAGGGGGTGATTTATGTATCCAAACTTTAAAACTATATATCGATTAATCATAAGCAAAGCTAATTACCACTTTTAAAACCTTTATTCTAGTTTACATTAAAGTAAGTTCATTGCAATATAAATAGTACATTAACCTCAACGTAATTCATTGAAACATGGTATAAGGAAACTCATTAGAATTAGAAGAGAACTTTAAAAATATTCATAGTCCACATAATCCGGTTTTGGTATCATTTTACTTTAAAAACACATTTTCAAATATTCCTCCGAAGGAATGTTTAAATCTAATTCAAAATTTACTAGATAAAATTAAATTAAATAACACTATGGCAACAGAAACTGTACTAACTTTCGACACGTGCATCAGTTAAAATTACTTTCAATTCAACAACTAATCTACCAATGAAACCATTGTCTTTAAGTCCTCTATTAGCAGATATTTTTATGTCTAATCTAGAAGAACTTATACTACCAGATATTAATAATGTAAAAATTCTACACTATGCAAGCAAATGTTTAAAACTTAATTTGTTAGAAGCATTAGAGATCTATAAATACAACCATAACGATAATATTAATTTGTTAAATGATCAAGTAGATATATTGCATTCTCTTCTTTTTACTGTTACCAAACTTAATTAACCCCTGTATAATACTTCTTAATAATATTTCTGGAAATTCTCACAATCTGATAGTCAAGATTCCACCATATTATCAACACGTTTTCCTGTAAACCTTAATTACTTGTTTATTGTTATAACCCTTTATACTGTTTAATTGGATAACATATATTATAGGAACCGAACTTTGTGTTTCATTCTTATTACAATCGCCGTTTAACAATGACATAAATTGTTGAAACTGCAGTCACATTTTTTGTGCAAATATAGTGGTATAAAACGTAGTAGTATTTTACTCAATTAAGTTGGAATTATGAACTACCACAGAGTAACGGCTACCTAGATCAATTTTTTAATATATTAATATTATTTTTAAACATAACTTATTCCATTCATGTCTCTAAATATAGAGGGCGTTTGTGAGAGTGTGAGATCACTTGAATATCAAAAAGAGGCATTATTAATATTGATTTTAGTACATCCAATATTATCTTTTCATATCAACATCTATTAAGGCAAAAATATATTATAATAGTACTACCCTACTGTATTATTATGCAAAGCAAACTACATTGTTAGACATTATTACTGCATTGGTAGACTTAAAATGATAATAATGATATCACTGATATCAATGATAATACAATAATGAGGGAGGTAAATAAATAAGTTATTCACGTTGAACCTGTATAACAGTCAGTCATTATGGTTTTCTGAATGTATTACTATCACATGGATACACTCGAGTGTGTTAAAGGTTGCAGCAGATGGATAATAATCCTAAGAGCTACCAACCAAGTTCATAGTCCCTCAACAATATTGTAATCTATAATACTCTTATTATACTCGTATATTAGTATTATAGTTTGTGTAACCAACAGTAAAATATTTAGCTTCGTCGATGTAGTTCACTCATAATTATAATTCTAGTAAACCTTCGACTACAAATAAATGTTGCAATCTTAAACTTAATCTTAAGGTCAAACTTAATTTTACTTTGTTCTTCCAATTCTAGTAAAGTTATACAACCAGAATTAGAATTACTTGGATTTGTACTCAAATAAATTACGCTATTAATGAAAATGTAGTCTTTTTAGTCAAAAAAAGATTATTGCATGAATAATGAAAGTCTAGTTCCCGAAAGACTAGAAGCGTAGAAAGCTTCATAATAGCCGAGATATTTAAGCCGATAATCTTAAGTCGTGATTTATTTTATTACCTCTTATTATTATGAAATTAATGATTAACAAAAATTGTGCTTCCTAAGCAACATAAAATATTTACAGCGACCTTTTAGTTCCGAACTTCTAAGCTCCGAACGGACTTTTACGCTCTACAAATGCATTGTATCTTTGGAACATCAAACATTGGAATATACATTTGTTCATTTATAAAAGTAAAAGAGTATGTCCGTGTACGAATGTACGATTTTTTTGTGTTATTTGTAAAATAGTTATAATAAATAAAGATTATTTTAAACGGCAACTAAAGATATGAAATAAATTTAATTATTTAAACATTTTAATAACATTTAGCTATGCAATAAATACAATTTATATTTAGATTAAATGGTTTCCATTTGTGAATTTTTCTGTTTCTGTCAATATAGCCCATCTACAAAAGATATATATTAAATAAAAGAGGTCTGATTTAATAAAAATTTACCTGAATTTCTGTTGACTTTAACGTCTTAAATTCATTAAATTATTGTAAACATATTAATTATAATAGTATTGCACATTAAGTATAACTGTAGTAAATGCACCGTGGTCAATACTCTACGCTGACGATATAACTCTGATAGCAGAATCGCTAGCAGAAGTGCAAAAATACCTCATTACATGGCATGAATCTCTGGAAAACGAAGGTTAAGAGTCAACAGTCAAAAGACGGAGTATATGTATTGAATTTTTTCCGGGACCAATGCAGGAAACTTTCCATCAAAGGTCCCTCCATCTCAAGCACGCCACTGAAAAGAGCTGAAACGTATAAATATTTCGGATCCATAATTACATCAAGAGCCTGAACGGAAAGGGATATCCAATACAAAATTCAGAACGGGTGGCTAAAATGAAGATCACTTACAGGCGTCTTACGCGATCCCCGTTTACCAATAAAAATAAAAGGAAATGTTTATAGAAAATCAGTAAGGCCCACTTTTCTCTATGGTTTCGAACGCTAGCCGACAAGAAAGATGGACGAACAGAAAATACATGTTACTGAAATGAAGATGCTTCGTGAGAGAAGCCCGCTTGCGTTGGTATGGTCATGTTATGAGATGCGAGGATGATCACATGACTAAACAGGTGCTTTCCATAAACGAGAGAAAGGGAGGCCGTGGACGAGCTTGAGTATATCTGCATGCAAACTATAAAAAACGACCGGAAAATCACAAACACCACAACTGAGACAACCCAAAACCGTATGATGTGGCGCAGTAGTACTAGGAGAGCTAATCCCAAATAAAATGGGATAAAGACTACGAAGAAAAATATTAGGTATAGCAGTACTCCAAAACCTCTTGCAGTCAAACCGTTATAACTTTACCACGACGTGACAAGCGATATTCGTATGAAATAAAATGAAAAATGAAAGTCAAGTGAGTGATTGTTTACGTAATCTAAATTTACCGCCTTTACAGTCAACTGTATTACCTGCACCAAGAGAAACTAGAAAATACCTTTCAAATAAGTTATCACGGCGACAAACCTTATAGTCCATGGGCTTTAACAGATATTAAAGGGCCTCCGTTTCTTTTCTCCTGTTCAAAGTATTCCAGGAAATTCAAATTTATAAAAAACGAAACAAGGTTAACAGTCAGATGTCAAGCAACTATCAATATATGTCGAAAATTGTCTAGTGCATTGGTCAATAGAAGAGTTTCATATGTTTAATCTAATACATATGCTACCGATCAGCGTGAAAATATGAAAACCGTTGTCGGTGATATATTCAGGTCATCTCCGATAACCTGACCTGTCAGGTAACATCACCTGTCTCTTGTTTACCTATTATAGGAAATACGTTCATAGGGATAGCGGGTTGTCTGTGATATTACCCTATGGTGGTAACGTAGTGGCAAACTTATAACGGTTTATAGTGATTCCGATATGAAAAAAGAACTATGTTTGAGCTTCAATAATATATTATGTGCCTTCAATTATCTTCTGTTTTTCCGGAGTCATCAAGATAGTGTCGTTTAATTTTGACTATTCCTGCCACAAGTAGTTCCGCGGAACGATCATTTTCATATTTAAAGAGAATAAAAGACTTATTTTCGAAATTCTCAAAAACAAGAAAGTCTGTCGGCTTTAGCATTAATAAATATTAAATTGCCTTGTTAAAAGGTATGATATCGTCGAAAAATTAGGATAAATACCTCACCATAATCATTTTAGGTTAATGTCTTTTTTTATTTTTACCATTTTCATATGGCCTACCATACATCTGACTATACCTCTTCCCCTTATAAAATGTTTATCACATCCCAAGATTCTTTCCTCGCGCTACGCTCCTGATAAAATCCATAGATAGCAAAACTGTCATTATTAAAGTTAAAATTTCGAATAAATACATCGATATAATATTAACTATTGTTGAGTGTGGTCAAATTGCAAGATTGTAACATATCACAAAAAGACAATGTAGCAACTCTGAATAAGGGGATTTTGACGTTACATTGAAATGTTTTATTTTAAACATGTATGGCATATAAAAGGATTCCTAAGGAATAGCCTCATTGTTATTCTCTTGGAACATTAGCTGAATATTAATTGTTCATGAACGTCATCAAATAACTTACGGTTTATGGCCGAATATTGGTATTAATGAGTTTTTTCGGTGATAAGTTACCTTAGAATCTAAAACATGCAATCTCAGTTAATTTTCTCATTAACGGGAAATGGCGAAGTGCTCTCACTGCGCCAAAATGGAACACGTAACTTTTAAACATTCTTCTCTTTCAAACTTTCAAGCAAACTTTAGGTCGATAGACAAAACATCCTAAGGACAAACAAATTTCGCTGATGTTTAGTTATCCTGTAGCGACGTAAAATACATAGAAATAAGAAGGGAGTTTAAAGATCCATCAGAGATATTTAAGAATGGTTTACCCTCTATATAGTTTCTGCAACTCTGTATCAATATGAAAACATTTTTTTCAAATTAAATTTGTAAAAATAGTATTCTTCTATGAACTTTATAAAAAATATTATAACACACAAATGAAATTTGTATACATCATGCCCACCCGTGACCCAATATCTTGTAATAAAGTGAATAAATGCATAATTATGCAATTATTCAAGTCTCACCATACTCATTAATGCTCATTATTCAAGGTGTTTCATATAATCTACCAGAATATCAATTTTTTTTTCTGAATTGACTACCTATACCATTTAAAATTTTTACATTATTACATTAAAATTAAAGTGTATGTTAAGTTGATCCTTCTATAAGCAAATCGATTGTTGAGATATTTGGATTTGGAGGTCTTTCCTCTCGGTTTTCGTCTCATATTAGTTATGCGAAATCCCAGTAAAATAATTTGTTGGCCAAATGTTAAACTTTGATGAATTTTTTAACCGATATATTGTACATACATCGACCTGTCATATATAGATTGCAAATGGCGCCTTAACAAATATTATAAAATACGATGTGAAAACCCTTTCTTATTTAAAATGGAACACCCTATATACTCGTGCACATCTGATGAGCGACAACGTACACATATGATATCTACAGATTTCCTATACATAAGTTGAATTATCTATTTAATTCGACAAACAAAAAGCTTCAAAAGTGGTACAAAATTATAAAAGTTAAATATAACTATGGTGTTACAAACAATAATAATAATGATATATTTCTAAGTAAATATAGGTATACATATCGTACCTTAATAATTATAATACATAAATCCGAAGGATTATTTTTCTGTGCATTTATTATAATTAATAAAAATAGAATTTCCAAACTAGTCTCTGGATTTCTGAAGATAACAGAGAAAGAATAAATTAAATATACACATATTTATAAAATAAATAGATACAATATATTTCCGACAGAGCCAAGTACAGCACCTGGAAATATAGGAAAACCTATACATAAGGAGCAGATATAATTATATTTTTTATTTATTAGTAACTACAGCAGAAAACTTTTTACTTGTTGAATATTAATAAGAATAAAAATTTTCATTCCTTTTTGTATCTTTTAAATTTACTGATTTAACGAACAGCTAAGGGTGAGTTATTATAATAAGTTTTTATCTACATATTTTAAAAAGGATATTTTCGATAGGTAACTTAAAAGATTAATTCATATTTGCTTTTGTAATGCAATGGCCATTTATTACGCTATTAAAATTTGCATTTATTAAATGAAAGTGAAGATTGAGAAATCATATAACCCTACTACATCTACGAATAAGATGCACGTTTGAGAAAATAATGCATCTGCCGGAAGAGCTTTTGGTTTACTGTAAATGATTTTTATTATTGGTTTTTGTAGAACTAATAAAGGGTTTATCTTTATGCTATAAACTCTGCTCCAAATACTTTTACAATAACTAATTACTGACACAACCAGTACAATATATGGTGTCAGGTGTTTCATTCCAAGATACTGCTTTAATTGGTAAAAAAATATAACAAGGACAGTTATGTGAAATTAGTTGATTTATACCCGATCTATTTATTTTATTTAGAGAGAATGTAATAGACAATAATTGTAGTATGTTTTGTCCTATTTCTATTTCAGATCTTAAATGCCATCCATCATACATTTGGTGTACTTTTCGATATGGAAATATCGATATACAGTTGCATTGGAAATAACTAACTTGTTCCTGAAATATAAATATACTGGGGAAAATATTTAAGTCAGAATTTCAAACAGCATAAAATTTTTAGTTATCGTTATACATATTAGTGACTATCCACTTTCCTGACTTGTTATGAGTACATAATTGCTACTGTTTTATTATATATCTGAAAAATTGGGCAAAAACTTAATTAATAGCCGAAATATTCAGCTAAAGACCTTGAAATTTTTCTCATTACCAACAGTTCACTCACAACAGAAAAATATTTCTGGATTATTAGATTCCACTTCCAAGGATGTTCTTTTGGTTTACAGATTGAATTTCCAATTCAGAAATTAAGTAAGAAGTTCACATATAGCACTTATAACACTTATTCATCACAATAGATCTCACTGCCTTTTGCAACAGCTTCTTTATCAAGTAACGAAGTAATAAGCATATACGAGGATGGACCAAATATAAAAGGGATTCTTGTTCGCGTGCGTCTACGGTTGTTAGGACCGAGCCCGAGGTTCTAGTATGCTTGGCTGGGCTCATTATGAATGGGAAGAGCCGACCATTCCCACTCTCAATCAGTTCGTCAATAGCACTCATGATGTCGGTACGAGAAGTTACGCAACGCATTATTATATAATTTCTTCTTCATGAAGGAGTTGAAGTGGCGGAAATTTTCCGTAGATTAACTGCACAGTTCAGGGATCAAACACTGTTAATCAAAGACTCGTGTGTTTGCCTAGCATAAAGAGTTCAAGGAAGGGCGAGAACGAGTGATAAATCAGAATCACGATCGCCGTCCTCAATCCAACACTACGGACGAACAAATTCGCGCTGTTAGAGACATTCTCGAAGAAGATCGGCGTGACCGTATCCAAATTGCAGAAAAGGTCGGAATAAGTTATAGGAGCTATCAGTCGATCATCAAAAATGACCTGGAGTTCCGTAAAGTATGTGCCAGGTGGTTCCCTCGCCTTTAGACAGCAGATCATAAGTTATTGAGATGTTTGGAAGTCTGTCAGAGGCTTACAGCGAGGTTTTCGGAAGAAGATGATGCATTTTTGAGTCGAATTGTCACCTGCGATGAAACGTGGATTCACTACTACACGCCCGAGTCCAAACAAGCCAGTATGGCAGAGACAGAGCCAGTGAAATCTAAGACTAGACTGCCTGCTGGCAAGGTCCTTTCAATCGTTTTCTTTCGACCGATGAAGCATTTTGCTCTTTAATTTTTTGCATGAGTGACCCATAATCAATGCTACTTACTACTGCGAGCTATTTAACTAAGTGAGGGCTGCAAACTAACCGATTCGATAGTCATTCACTGGACTCTACTTGAACATCCTCCCTACAGCCCAGACTTATAACCCTGCAATTTTTATTTATTTAGGCAGCTTAAAGAAGCTCTAGGAGGGTAATGATTTGAAGATGGCCAGAGCCTAGAGGAATTCGTGCTCAATTGGCTCCTGACGCAACCAGATTCATTCTACAATACTGGGATAGAAAACCTTCCCTCTCACTGGGAAAAATGTATTTAATAACAGAAGACTATGTAGAGAAATGAAATATCTTTGTCTTTTGTTTTTCAATCAATATATTTTTTAATAAGACCCGTTTATATTTGATCCGCCTTCGTAGAAGAACCAATCATTAGTATTTTCACAGTACTTATGTATCACTTTTATTTCCTTATATAACCACAAGATATATTACAGAAGTTTCAAAATTAACAGGGAAGTACATACAGGTCTAGCCCACTATGTGGGAATCGAACCCACATTCAAATTAGCAGCAATCTAGCACATTTCCAAATATTTTTGTCCAATATTCGTATTACAATCTGAAAGAATATAAAAGTAATGGACAAAGAAATGTCAAATTCTTACCATTGTTCTTGTGTTATAAATTACTGTGTTCAATGAATTTATATATAATACTTAAACTTCATGCAATTTTAACATAACATTCTGCACCTATTTTCTGGGATTCTTGGGATTCTAATAGCTCTAGCAGCAATAAGTCTTCATACAAGAATTTTACAGAAAAAATTCTTATCAGGAGAATTATGTTGTAACATAAAGAAGATAAGAGAATATGAGATAAACAATCCATGTCAATTTCATAGGAGAAGTGAGACTTAATTAATATTTAAAAATACTTATGAAAATAGAAAAAAATCTCTACGAGAATATTAAAATTTGTTTAAGGTACTAGTTCAGTTTATGTATAAAATTATTACATGGGGTATATTAAATTATAAAATAACTATAACGAGAAGGTACAATTTATAAAAACTATACATGAGTGGGATGGAATTTGCTCAAACTAATGAATGCAAAAGCTCATAAATTTTATAAGCCTAAACAATAAGCGAAGCCCTCAAATTAGAAACGAAATTATGTAGGCTATATTAAATATTTTATAGAATGTCTTTAAAATAAAATACGATGTCTGTGAAATACATTTAGCCAAACATTTACCCCCAATTAATGATAACCAATTTATAATTAGAAGTATGTTCAAGTACAGAGTATAACAGAAATGTGTGGATATAGTTCAAAGGTACATTCAAGTATCAAATGATATCAGTACACGAAATAAATAAATTGACTCATGGCCTCCAAAAAGACACTTCAATTCTGTGATCTATGTTCAACTTCTAAGTATAATACTTTGTAATAAATTACCCAGTAGTAATGAATTCGACTTTCAAACATGTAGTTATTCCCTTGAAGTTAATAATCATTATTGATAGTATTAAGTGTAAAGCCGGTATTAATTTGTAATATTTTTTTATTTAAATGCGACGTTCTGTGATTATACTAGTTCTATAACTTATTTGTATTTATGAACTGTCTAAATGTATGCTAATAAGGAACAGTTAAATATTAGATGTTTTATGCAGTTTTATTTACGTATATATATATATATATATATATATATATATATATATATATATATATATATATATATATATATATATATATATATATATATATATATATATATATATATATATCTTATATATATATATATATATATATATATATATATATATATATATATATATATATATATATATATATATATATATAAGATCGTTATCAGCACCTTCAATCCAAAATGGTTCTGCTTTTTTTACACTCAATGCTATTACTATTTACTTTTTTAATTTTATTTACTTCAAGAAACAGACCACATTGATTAGTCAACAGTAGTCAAAAATATTAACAGCGCAACATAATATTTTACAATGTTCATGAAACATTTTAAAAAAAATCATGTAAAGATTTTGTTGAAATTCAGCAACTTCATGAAAAATATAATAGTTCTTGACAGTTTACGTTATTTCATTATACAATAATTTAAAAACAGATTATGTATAGAAAGTAAAAAGACCAAAAGGCTTTTAATTTTAATCAATAGAAGTAATAAATGTCAATACTAACATTTAAAAAACACATAATATTGAAATAAATTATATTACAACATAAAAATAACTTACGTTGTGCAGAATAAACATATTACTATCAGAACAAGATATGTATTATAGGGTAAGAAGGTAATGTGACAGTGGATACATTCTCCTGTAATACAGGAAAAATTTTTATACCACATGCAATGAATCAAATAATTAATCAAAGGTCAGCAATAACCAATATATTTTATAGCTAACTATATACCTAAAATGGTTTCCCAATCGAACTAAGCTGATGTCAAGCTGTTAAAAAAACATGAACCCCAATAACGATTCAGAGATTTATGCACTGGACACTGCCAATAAGAGGGAAAGTCAAAGTTAATATAAACGAAAGTAATACAGAAAGGATCCACATTGCGTACGTGTAGTTTTCCTTTTAAAAGTATTTACAACACTCGTAATACTTTAACTATTTTTTGTGTGTAATGACTTTACTATGCAATCTCTTAATTACACTAACAATACTTATACAAATATGTATGTTAAACATAAAAACGTAATCCAATGGCTAAGTCTCTATATAAAGTATTACACTTTTATTTCTAAGAGAAAAATATTATTTATTGCTCAAGTCAGAGTTTATTGCTAATATCATATACAATAATTCAGTGATGTTAGAGATGGTCAATATACTTTCTTTTTCTGAGCTGCATGATAATTACGGTAATACTGAGCACATCTAAGTTATTATATATGTATTTGTCCTATCATACTCGTATGTATATATATATATATATATATATATATATATATATATATATATATATATATATGTCTTTGTCGTATATCAAGGAGCATCTACATATATACCATACAATGTAGTACTTTTGATTGAAACCACTCTTTGAGAGGGAATTCCTGTTTTTCGGTATCAAAAAATCGATTTATTTAAATGAAAATCGATGCATTAAAAATTCAAAATTATTGTCTCAAAATTTAAAGGTGAAATTCAGGCTTTAAAGTTATAGTCGAATTACAGTCGAAGTCCCTACATGGTGTTACTATGCTCATCGGCAAATTTTCTGGCAAAGTAGTGGACTCAGTGGTGAAATCCAGTTTTTGTAATGCATGTAATATGTGGAAAAACAAGCAGGACACTGACGAATTCGAAGAATGGGAAGCAACCTATATGGAAAACTGTTCAGCAAACAATGAAGGAGACGAAGGAAAAATGAAGGTGGACAGTGTGAAGGCAATGTTTCAACATTTCGAAGAAAAGTATAATGTGATATATGCAATTTACATTGGTGACGGCGATAGTAAAGCATTCGAGGCTATTTCAAATCTGGACCCGTACAACAATGATTCGAAAGTGACAAAAAAGGAATGCAAGGGCACGTGGAAAAATGAATGGGAACCAGGCTTCGTGCGGCGAAGAAAACGAAAAAGGGATTTCAGGGGAGAGGTGCCGGCAAACTGACCCTTCAAATAATAGGTGAATTAACGACTTATTACGGTTTAGGCACTCGGCGAAATGCAGATTCGTTAAACGGAGAAAATGCGTGACGCTATTTGGGCAACTTTTTATCACAGTTGCTCAACCGACAGAAAATTCATAAGCTGTGCGGTTTCTCTAAGTTGTACAATTTAACTGTTATATGGGAAATAATATTTAAAAAAAAAATGTAAACTCATTTTTCTCTAAACTACGTTTTTGTACCTTAAATGTAGTTTTCCCGAGATTCCAATGAACAGATTTTAATGATTATTGGTTTAAAATTTTCACAATCGATATCGATACATAGTATTTTTGCAATACGTCTGTTTTGCAATCGTAGTTTTTCTTCAAAGTTGCGCTAAATCGCGTAAAACTAAAATTTTTAAAAACTCTTATGGTGGAATTTAGCTATAACCCTATATTTCATAAAAATGCTTTATTTTCTAATTTCAGATAACACCATTTACTACAAAACTGCACTTAATGCAAGTGTATCCGCTGGAACAGACCATAAAGCGGCATTGCTCTACGGCCGCCATATATTTTTTTTTGTAAAATACAAACATTTTTAATAAGCCTGAATAAATTTATTCTTCAAAAGATAAAAATTATTAAAGTCCGTTTAACCGTTTTGCTGCAATTAAGTCTTATAATAACTCTGTTTTCTTTGAAGAAAAAACATGAAAACTCCCATAATAGCGATATTTGACTTGGATGGTGTCCCCCATAGATGAATTCTGTAGGTTCAAGCTGGGTTGATTATGACACTGTATTCCGATAATTTATTCCGAAGTGAGACGTGTGATTTTCTTTCTAGGAACCAGTAGTCTTCTTTCCATTTACAGTTACTTTTTTCCTTTTCTTCCAAATATGAGTGCCCCATGTTAATTGCTTATCCCAGTGCAATCCCAGGTATTCTGGAATTACACTTCAATACTGTTGTATAGTACAACAGTACGCTATTTGTTTTTGGAATTTGTTTATTTTTCATATTGACCGTTAATGTTTCACTATGGTATTTTGTGAACGTTATATTTATTGACTTTGTTTATAACAATCCCCCATTTCTTTGCCCATGTTTTTATATTTCCTATTTATATGACGCTATTATATGTTTTCAATTTACTGCCAGGATTGCCGTATCATGTGTAAATGTTCAAGTGGTGGTGCTATTATTGGTATTATTATTGGTGATGGAAAATCGGCTGTAAAAATCGGACTCAAGATACTTCCATGGATAACTCCTGATTTAACTGGATGTAGTCTATTTACTTCATATCATATTATAAAGTACCTGTCTTCTAAATAAAATTACATAATGCGGTACTTAGGAATAATGCATTGTTCCTAATTTTTAGTTTGTAGAGAAGGCCATCATGCCATAATTGATCAAAGGTCTGGATGACATCTAAAGATACCGACGTGAAATAACTTTTATCTTCAAATGCATTGTTTATTATGTTGATTTCTGTTCGATCGTAAAATGTTTTTGGCGATACCCGAGCTGGTGTTCCGATATTAATTTTCTTTATACGACAAAATGAATTAAACTCACCACTAGCAGTTTCTCGAGAGTTTTTGACATGATAAATAATAGACTAATGGATCAATATGAGCTGGTTATCAGTTTTTCGGATTTGTGAGTAAGGTACTTCCATTGCGCCGGAACGTGTTTCAGTCTAAATACTATGTTGAAAAGCTCTACTTAGCACTACTTCATATTTTCTTAGAAATTATTTCATTATTTATGTGGTAACTAAATCAAACTGACGCTTTTTGGGTTCAAATTATTTATTATCATCTGAATACGTTTTCAGTGAAATGTTAAAAGAATTCACTTGGATGTTGACCATCATTAAGTAGGAAGTATATTTCTTCATCATTTGTCCTACTTACTGGTAGTAAAGGTCATATACCTGTACCTGCTCCAGATGTTCAGCAGATGGTGGCCATTTCACGATTTATTCTGGGCCATGATATATTCTGATTTTCTAGTTGGTAGAATCTGATTTCTTCAATATTCTTATAGCTTTCCAGGGATTCTTGTAGTCTGTTTCAGCCTGACAAATTTTTCTAAATATTAATTGACGAAATCATTTTTTCATGTGTTCAGTAGATCCTTCAGATGTCTTGTTACCTGGGTATATGAGCCCGGGTTCATAATATTACGGCCAGGCATAATTTTACAACTAATATATTTAAATAAAAGTAAGAACAGTCTTAAAACTATTCTATTAACTAAAAATATTCGTAACAGAAACAAAGTATAAACTTTTAAATGAAATACGATGAAATATTAGTACGTTGTGATGCGTCAATGAAAAGTTTGTCAATAAAAAACATTAAGAATCCCAGTTCGGAATAGTTCTGCCGCTTCATCAAAACTGTATTATAACACCTTTATTAACAATAGCAGCTTTAATTTTGGCAGGCACTGTATCTAACAGCTTAGCGCGCTCTTCAGAGACGGTGCTGTTCTAAATTTCTTGCAATTTGGTGGTGGAGATCGTTAACTGAACAGGCTGGATGTTTACGCAACTATTTTTTTTTCTTATTTGATGCAACAATGTGTCATCTGAGTTTATCGTGAGAGTGTCTTGTAAGAGAAGGACGTGGCAAAGCCACATCCTTCTGAGCTTATTCTTTTCACTTATTTTATGTCTGATATTTTATGGACAGTTTGTTTTCCTTTCTATTGCCTTCGGTTTGGTGTTGCTTCTTATGCAGCCATTTTAATCAGTATTATATCATAAGTTATGATACAATATCAATGATGCACTGCATCATTTAGTTCCGATAAGGTTTTTAAAGGTGCATTTAGAGTCAATTCTTCATCTACTTTGTGCCGAAAAGTCTATTTTTCTGTTATGTAATGTAGCCTTTTTCTGTATTTTATTGTAGAGTCTATTGTAGCTTGCATAGGGATATGATCAGATGTAAAATCATAATTCGACGATATATCATAGGCTGTTGCAAATCCTTTTATAAAAAATTCTAGACAGTCCGGGATTTTACGAAGATCTGTTGGCAAGTAAGCAATATGTTGATACCTGACCTAAGTGTAGTTCTTGTTTTATTTGATGGAGTATACTGCCTCTACCGGGTGCTGTGTAGTGTGCTGCGCCTCTAGGACCTTAACAAATATGTCAAACATGTCTAGCTATAATCGAAATCTGCCAAAAATCTGTTGCTGAGGCTCTTGAAAAAGTCGGTAGACGCATCTTTATTTGGTGGATAAATGGGGGGGGGGGGGTGGATTTTCCTAATATTACAATTGGGTAAATCTATATACATACCCAATCTACATTAACATGTAGATTGGGTATGTCTACGATAAAAAAACGTTTTATATTACGTTTATATAAATATAAACATAGTATAAACCAGTATGTTCATAAACGTTTATATTATACTTATATAATATTATAAATAAAATTTAATTATAAATAAAATGTATACATTTTATATAAATATTTTGTCTACAAAATACGACACAACGGAACGTTGTCTTTAGTGTCAACTAATAAATATATAGTTGTGTGTATACTTATACATGCAATGTCTGATTATAGAGTACAATCTCTGAATGAAAATAATGAACACTAGACTGCTGATATTCCAAATATTTTACGTTTATCTGCGCATTTATTTTTGGATCGGGCGGTACCGAAGAAACTACCTTAAGTATTTAAACACTTTAATTAAAGAAACTAAATTAATTATAGAATTTTACATTTATTGGTGTATTAGCAAATTATATTAAACTGTATATATATATATATATATATATATATATATATATATATATATATATATATATATATATATATATATATATATATATATATATATATATATATATATCATCATCATTAGGTCATCAGTCCTAAGACTGGTTGGACGCTAACCTCCAGCTTCTCCTATCTTGTGCTAACCTACGCATTTCGCTAATTGTGCTACAACCCACATCCCTTATTATTTGCGAGCAGTAGTCTAATCTCGGCCTACCTCTGCCTTTCTTCACTCCTATTTCTGCCTCCAAAATATTGCGGATTATTCCCCCATGTCTCAGCAAGTGGCCTACCATTCTATCTCTTCTCTTCTTTAAGTTTTTCCACATACTTCTTTTCTCGCCGACTTTCTCCAATACTTCTTCGTTTCTAACCCTATCAGTCCATGGTATTTTCATCATTCTTCGGTAACACCACATCTCAAAAGCTTCTAATTTCTTCCTACTTGCTTCCCCTACCGTCCAGGTTTCGCAGCCGTATAGTGCCGTGCTCCATACATATGTTTTCAAAAATCTCTTCCTTGTTTCTAAGTTTATTACCCCCGAGCATAAAAGTGCTTTCTTTTTGTTAAAAGCTACTCGACCCTGCGCTATTCTTTGTTTTATGTCTTTATCGCTTCTTCCATCCCAATTTATTTTACTTCCTAAATAAGTGAAGTCTTTAACTTCCTCCAACCTTTCATTATTAATTTGTACTTTCGTTTTTGCTCTGCTCTCGCGCCCTCTGCACACTAACACTTTAGTTTTGTTTTTATTCACCCTCATTCCGTATTCCTCTGTCAACACTGCCTCCATTTCGTTCAATGCTGATTCTAATTCCTCCTTACTAGATGCTAATACTGCTATATCATCCGCGAATCTCAGCATTTTTAGTTTCTGTCCCTGTACTTTAATCCCGAAATCCACTCTATCTTTTACCACATTAATCGCCTCTTCGATGTACAGATTAAAAATTAGTGGTGATAGCGTACATCCTTGTCTTACTCCTTTCCTAATACCTACTTCCCTTCTTTCCCCTTCTACTTCTATAACAGCAGTTTGCTCTTTGTATAGATTGTGTACTACTCTCCTATCTCTATACTTCATTCCCGCGCTCTTTAGTATCTCGAACATTTTTTCCCATCTTACGTTATCAAAAGCTTTTTCTAAATCTACAAATCCTATATAAGCGTTCTTTCCTTTTTCTATTGTTTTCTCTAACATTACTCTTAGCGCCAGAATAGCTTCGCGAGTTCCCCTATTTCGCCTAAAGCCGAATTGATCTTCTCCTAGTATTTCCTCCGTTCTATTTTCCATCCTCTTCTGCACTATTCTAGTTAAGATTTTTGACGCATGGGACGTTAGGCTAATCGTTCTAAAGTTCTCGCATTTGTCGGCTCCTCTCTTTTTCGGTACAGTAACGATAATGTTCCTCTTATAATCCTCCGGCATCTCGCCAGTTTCATATATGTATTTTACCAGTTCAAACATCCTATTTACTACTTTCTGTCCCGCACATTTCAAAATTTCCGCCTGTATTTTATCTACACCCGGCGCTCTATTATTCTTTGGCCCCCTTAGTGCTATTTCAAATTCCTCTCTCAATATAGGTTTTCCTACATCTTCCCTATCGATGCTAGATTCTTCCTCTAATATCTCTCCTAATTCCTGACCCTCGTATAAATTTCCTAAGTACTGCTTCCATCTATCCGCTTTCTCCTCTCTTCCGATCTGTATGTCCCCCGATTGACTCCTAACGTTTCTACTTATTGTTCCTATATCCCTGAAGTTCCTCTTAATTATTTTGTAAGCCTCATCGGTCTTACCTACTTGCAACTTATCTTCTACTTCTTTGCATTTATCCTCTATCCATTGTTCTTTCGCTTTTCTACATTTTCTAATGATTTCCCCCTTTATTGACTTATAAGTTTTCAGTCCTTCTTCGTCTCGTCTGTTTTTGTAGCCTCGTCTCTTTTGCATTAAGTTTAAGATTTCGTCCGTTATCCAGGGATTCCTAGCTTCCCTTTTATCGTGTCCTAAAACGTCCGTAGCCGCGGAAGCTAGACTATTCTTGATACCCTCCCACTCAGTTTCTGCGTTCTTGATTTCGTCCTTACTCGTTTTATTTATTAATTGATCTGTTTTATCCTGGAACTTATCTTTCATATTCTGATCCCTCAATATGTCTACATTTATACGTTTCTTATCCTTCCGGATTTTCAGATTTTTTAACTTTAATCTAGCTTTCATGACTACCAAGTTGTGGTCGCTGTCTACATCTGCTCCTGGATAACTCTTACAGTCTTTTACTTAATTTCTAAATCTCTTCCTAGCCAGAATGTAGTCTATCTGATACCTGTCTATCCCTCCTGGCATTTTCCATGTGTACCGCCTCCTAACGTGATTCTTGAACAATGTGTTCGCGACTACCATCTTGTGCTTCTCACAGAATTCTATCAGTCTGCTACCTCTCTCGTTTCTGTTTCCTAATCCATAAGGACCTACAAATTCTCCTTCTTTCCCCTCACCTACGACTGCGTTAAAATCTCCTACTATTATTAAATTTTCATGACCCTTCACAAATCCTATTACCTGGTCTATGTCCGAATAAACGGCTTCTAACTCTTCCTCACTATGGCTAGAAGTAGGCATGTATACTTGCACTATTACTGTTTCCACTGGCTTCGAATCTAACCTAACCATCATTACTCTCTCGCTGTATTGTAGGTAGCTATCTACACACTGTCCTGCGTTCTTCCGCATAACGATCCCTACTCCCGCGTTTCCATTTACCGATCCTGTGTGTATTACCCTATAGTCACCGCTCCAAAAATCTCCTACTTCCGGCCAGCGCATCTCACTTATACCTACTATATCTAATCCTAACCTATCCATTTCTATCTTCAGATTTTCTAGCTTCCCTGCCTGTCTCATGCTTCTGACATTCCACGCTCCGACTCGTGAAATGCTACACTTACTATTATTGCACTCGATCACGTCTCCCGGAACAGTCCTCACCCGGAGATCCGAACGGAGGACTATTTTACCTCCGGAGTTTTTTGCCCCAGGAGACGCCATCATTAATTTAGGATAAGCTTTCTTCTAGCTGTTCTGAGGATTATAATGTGGTGGTTTCCTCTTGCCTTCCACATCGCAGTCGTGTGTGTCATAGCACCATACCAACCCCCACGGTTTCTGCCACTATGACTGCTGAAAGAGCTGCTGCCCTCCTTCAGGGACTTGTCTTAGTTTGGTTTTTCAATTACGACCCTCCCACTATGGTTAAACCTATGGTATGGCTCCTTAAATCATTAAAACGCGCAAGCCGACCCACCCGCTCTAGTTTGCACTAGAACTTCGTCAAGGTGCAAGTCCTATCGGATCAGATATATATATATATATATATATATATATATATATATATATATATATATATATATATATATACATATATATATATATATATATATATATATATATATATATATATATATATATACCGTTCTTTCATTTTTTTACTAGACAGCAAGTCAATCGGTCGATTTCGTATAATGTGAAGGGAGGGGACGCGGACGGTCAGCGGCGCTACGACAGTTACGTTCTTACACGTGAGGGAGTGTAATGTGTACATCGTATTTGTAACGGGGAAAAACTTTTACGTGGGAATTGATGTTGATGGGTTTACTGTTAAAAGATGATCAAGGTATTTAAAGAAAAAATATCTTGGCCATATTTATAACTATGATCTTTCTTGCATTATTTTTATAATTGGTTTTGCATTAATAAAAGTACCTTCTAATAAAACGTTAAAAAAATACATAGATTCTCTTAAAATAATTAAAAATAAAATACAAACTCTTTAAACTTAAAAAATATTCCCTTGAATAAGAAAAAAAACTAAAGAAAATTTTCGAAGATGCCTCCGTCTTGCGCCAAACAATAATCCAACCTGTCGTAAAATTCTTAACGAATAGCCCAATACCTTAGAATTGATGGATTGTGCCTACCATGTAACGGAAACGTGGATTCATCGGTGAACACGATGTTATAAATAAAATTGTCATCCGCATTTGCACGTTCCATTACCGTGTTAAAAATTCCATTCTACGGTACTGGTCTTCATCGAAATTTTCTTGATGGGCTTTGTATTTATAGGAATGATATTTGTATTTCTTTAAAATTTTGTGAATTTTATCCACACTAAAACCAGTCTCCTCGGAAATTTCTGGGATAGAAATATTTGAATCTTCTTCTACCATTGCACACACCATTAATTCCTGCATTTCAGCATCCTCGTTAATTCTAGGTGTCTTGTGGCATTTACAACCTAAAATGCATCCCGTTGACTTAAACTTTTCGACTACTGCCGATATTGTGTTCAAGGCAGGGATCGGACGATTTACATATGTGACTGAGAAGAGGTCCCTTATTGCACGTAATGAATGTCCTTGAAGAGACTATGATATCAAATCAATTTTTTCCTCAAATGAGTTCGTCATAACTACTAAGTTTTGAACTAAAAGGATCTATTTAAAATTACACGTATTACTACGAAGATCACTCATCTAAATGCCAAACACGTATGCGACGGTAAATGTGAAATCTAAGTCGTCGATCATCACGGCGCCGGCGTACGGCCGGACTCCCCACCTGAACGATGGCTAATTTTCCGAGAAGGACCGAACGGTGGAACCTATGTACAGTTTTAAAATGAAAGCACGGTATATATATATATATATATATATATATATATATATATATATATATATATATATATATATATATATATATATATATATATATATATATATATATATATATATATATATATATCCAGGTTAAACGTCATTAATTTTAACAGGTGATAGAACAACAAGAAAAAAGTAGACTCTCATAAGAAAATTTTGTTAAAAAATGTTTCCTAACAAAGATACAGAACTGAACTACAAAAAAAATACGATATGAGATTCCAACATTTTATTACTTACTAAACATAATGTACATCAAAGATACAAAAAAAAAGCAAATAAACAAATAATTACATTAATAAGTTCTCATTTCAATATCGTATTTTTTTGGTAGGTCAGTCATAAGGTTTGGCCTGCTTGCAACACTTTAAATTAAAATAAGTATCTCAAAAACGAAGCCATAAATCAAAAACTTGCAACGACAATTTTTTTTCTAAATTAAACAGAAAATCCAAAAATTTAATCTTCTTTGTAAAATATCCAGTGTCGCCGAAGAATGGAAGGGGAGAAGGGGTGCCGACGCCCCAGTATCTACGCCACTGGAGAATTTTTTTAAACGATTTTAATCATTACTTAGAGATGTACTACATTAGTCTGTGTGAAACATTTGATGAAGATAGATCGAGTGGTTTAGAAGTTATGATGAGAAAACCAGTTTGTTTTTACAACTTTGACATCCTTTGTTAGAAAGCATTTTTGAACAAAATTTTCTTACGAAAGTCTACTTTTTTCTTTTTGTTCTATCACCTATCAAAATTAATGACGTTTAAGCTGGACCACCCTGTATATATATATATATATATTAGTGAGGCAAATGCAGATCGGATGCTTCACGCATACCGACTAGGAAGCTGCAGCTCCTTTACCTAGGTACTCACCTTTCGGCATTACTTGTAGGTTCTCTCCTGTTTTTTTAGGTATTCTATCTACTGCTCAACTTTTCACTTCTTCAACCACTCTGCTTCTACTTTGATTTTTACTTCATCTACTCCCTGTACTGCTCGGGCTACGATTACCCACCTTCATTCCTTTGTCTCGCTCTTTCTTCCTCCTCTTTCCTTCTAAAAACCTCTCGCGCGAATCTCTTAACTGTCTCCCATTCTTCTTTTCCGCTTAACATTATTTCCTGGAGATTCTCTTCCCCGACTATTGCACCGCATTTCATTCCGCTGCTTTTGCTGACTACATCTTACGTACACGAAAGAATACCTAGGATCGTTCATCTTGCCACAGTGGTGGCATCTGTCGTCTATCGTTTTCCCGATTCTCTTTGTTTATGTCCCGAGACTTACGTGTCCGGTCAACAACCGAGAGAAATAATAATCCGTCTTCCCCTCTCTTCTGCTATGCAATCTCTCCAGGTCCCTGACTCTTCATCTAGTCTATTCCGCATGAGCGCACTCTCTCCATCTTCTGCTCCAATCATTTATTGTCTCTTCTTTAGCCGTCGCCTTTTTCTTCCCCCATCTAAATATTTCGCATTTCTCCTCGGCCAGTAGGTATATCGGTATTTGCGTCGCTAGTATCAAATTCGCCTCGGTAGACACCGTCTTGTATGTGCAGACACATCTGATAGCGAGGCCTCTCTGCATCGCCCGCAGCGCTTTTCTTTATTTGCGATGTTTTAGTGCTGAGTACCATATCTCGGCTCCGTAGAACGCCTTAGCCATCGACACCGTGCAGAAAAGGCGCCTCTTCGTTTTCGAGGGTCCCCCTATTCTGGACATCAACTTCGTCAAGTTGTTTATTAGACCGTTCATCTCGTCCACCGTTCTATTTATGTGGTCTGCGAAACTGACATTCCGGTCGATGCTAATGTCCAGATACGTTAGCGCTCCATTCTCTGGCCTTATTTCCTATCCCGGCACGGTAATGATCCTTATATGCTGCTTCCTTCTTTCCGCTATTATTAAAATTTGTGTCTTTTTGGTGGCCAATCTTAAGTCTTGCGCGATTAACCATTCCTTCACCTCCCTAGCCGTTCTTTCGAACTTTTCCTTCAACTCGCTCTCCCCATTAACAGTAACCACCACGGCCACATCGTCGGCATAGGCTACCCTTCTGCTTTCAAAGCTCTGACTGCCCCGGATTCCGTCATAGAGTACGTTCCACACGGTGGGCCCTAGGACTGAGCCCTGCACGACGCTACATGTTAATACCTTTACCTCGCTGGTCATTTGCAGCGTCCTATGGCTCAGATAACTTTTCACTGCTTTCTTCATATGACTTGAACATTTCTTTCCCTTCAGACCCTTCACTGCCTGTATGCAACCTGCGGAGTTGAAAGCGTTTTGTACGTCGAAGGCGACGATAGTGCACCATTCCTTAGTTCCTCAAGTGCCCAATTTTGCCCATCTCGTAAAATTTATCACTTCCTCCATCGCCGGGATGGTAGACCTACCTCGCGGAATCCATGCTGATGCTCTGAAAAATCTCATCTGTCCCTTATATCCTCGTTTAATCTACCGAGCACCAGCTGCTCGTACAGTATACCTGGCGTACATGGGAGGCAGATCGGCCTGTACGCTCCTACTCTCAGTTTCTCCTTACCCGGTTTCGGTATTAACACAAGTTTGGCCCTTTTCTGTATTCCATTTCCATATATTCGCCCTTCACCCACAGCCTTTTCTATTTTTCCTTGCCGAACCTCCAGCGTACTCGAGCCTCTTTCACCTTCGCCTTTCTGTTCATTTCCAAATCATGCAAAATATATGCATCATCTGACATCGTTTCCATGTCTAGGACGTTCCAGTCCTTCACTACATTCACCGCATTTAACGTGGATGTGGTAGTGTCTATACGCGTTCTTTGTGCGCTTCTATTCCATGTAGGTGTTTCTCCGAAGTTTCGCGTCACCGGTACCATCTACTCTATCCACGCTAATATGACGCGGCCTCTCTTATCTGTCTGGTTCGATCCTCATAGGGGAGACTTGGCGTTAAAATCTCCGCCGATTACGATTCGATGACCATCCCTCTCTTTGATGTTATCACCCAAATCTTCGAGTCTTTCCTCGTACTTCTCTACCGCTATATTCGGAGAGAAGTAGCGAGCGTACATAATGTACTCCTCTGTCTCTATCCAGTTAAAGGGTTTTCTTCGTCCTTTTCCCTTTATCCCATGTTTCTTCCCGTTTGTTATAATACAGGTATCGTATACCTCATCTCCGTGGTACCGTTTCTGCTTAACCAGTTTTTTATTTGGCTCCGATGCCAGAATGATGTCGACGTCTAACTTTCTTGACACCTTATATAGTGGGTCGCGGGACAACCTACAGCGGTGCCTCAGATTAGTTTGCAGCACCCTGACCCGCTGTTTTCGATGATCCCCGCTGTCTCTTGTCTTGCTCTTCCCTGCTTTGCTTGAGAACGAGGAGGAACGTTTCCGTTGTTATAACGGACTAGTCATTTAGTACTTATTGCCCCTCCTTCCGCGATCTTTGCTTCCGCCAGCGCTCCCCTAAACTTAGGACAGCCGACTTTCTCTGCCCTATGACCAGCTCTTTTGCATAAGAGATAGTTTTGCTCCTGATTACAGTCCTTGGCCGTGTGCCCTATTCTGCCACACCTACTACAATATTTACTCCCGTGAACCCTCTTACAAGCTGCGGCGATATGATTATATCCCCAACATCTGTAGCATATATTCAGCTCTATCATCTCCTCTACCCTACAGCTCATTATGCCGGTGATGATTTTACTCCCGCTTACATATTGTGCCTGTCTCCTTGGCAGATAACCGTAGCTGTCAAGCAGTTCCCGTAACTGGATCTAATGCTAGTGACTTGTATTTCCTCTTTCTGAAACACCTCTCCCTCGACCTCTATGGCTGCCTTAATGGCCCTTACTATTACCTCCTTGGTGCTGACTGCATTCATGCCTCTTACATGAATGGTTGCCTTCTCGACATTCCCACCTCTTAATAACGTTACGTTCCCCTTTCCTATTTTCTTCCATCAGCGCCTCTTTCAAATTTTTCGCTTCGTCATTCTGTTTAATTAATAGTACCATATCTCCGTTTTTGCTCTATCTTACGTCCATTATCATTATTAAGTCTTTATTCTGACTTCTGCACTCCTGCGCGTACCCTTTCAAGCAGGTCAGCGTAATATCTCCCTCCCGTTTTAATTAGGATTGCCTCCACTTCCCTGGTCTTCCTGACCTTCTTCTCTTTACTTAGTGCGTTTCCAGTTTCCCCTGCTCTGCTCCTTGGCTTGGTTATCACGATTGTAATTTTGACTTAATATATTTTACTCACTGTCCGCATTATTTAACGAAAATATCAATATTAAATAAATAAGTAATCTATTTTTATCATCAGTAATATAAACAACCGTACACGAAACCAAACTACAAAATATATGTTACAACTTAAATACGCTAGTTTTCATGCCTAGGATACTAAAATATAATTAATTAAATTGTGTATATACGTATGTATAACTAATACACGAATAATAAAATAATGATGGTCATTAAAACCTAAACGTAAAATAAATTTTTTTTTATTCATTTTATTTCACCCACAACGCAAGAAACAGAAAACAAGTGAAGTATATGTGATCACCTTTATGACAAAGGAGAGTGTGGATTTAATTTGTTTTTCTTATAAAGATAAACCTCAGTAACACAGTAGCAAAAACTTACGAAATTATTTATATCTCTATATAAATATAGGTAATAATTATTAGATACCACTATTATAATGCCAAGTTGAAACACTATCTGCAAGTCTGAAAAGGTTATAAACATATAAAAAAGAGTCAAAAATTCTCAAAAATTGCTAAGCACCACAAGTAAAATATCTGCTTCCATCAGGCACCTCACACTTCACATTGCGAATATATTTATAGCCTTGCTTTCCTCAAATTGTTGAAATAACCTACATATGTTGCCAACACTATCTTGCCTATGTATACTACTTTTGTAATAGACATTTGTCTACGACGTTTATTGTCCTTATCAATATATGTGTCAACATTTAGCTATAACGAATTCAAATCGAATTTAGGATCAATATCATATGTTTATTTTTACATATGAACCGTTATCCAGTTTCCATGAGTCTATAAAATTACGCAAGCATATTTTCTTATGTTGAAAAAAAAATTAAAAAACAATTTACAATAGTGAAACCTAAACATATATTGCCTATTTTATTAGATACTCTATAAGACATATTTAGCCTCAATGAATCATTTACCTCAATCATCAATACCTACTTTCCGTTACGATACAAATTTTTCAATAACACAAAAATCATGTAAGTGCCTTATTGCAGACTACTTCAAAAATACGAAACTTAAAAAATATCGCTTACGAAATTGAAAGAGCATTGGGGTATAGGTATGGAGAGCCCCGATGGTATACGATTCCATTAATACGGACGAAAAATAAAGTTAGATATAATGGATGGAATTATATTAAAAAAAACTTACATCAAGTGAACTTATAAGAACTCAATAACATTAAAGGGAGATTTTCATCAAACTCGACCAAAAAATCGATTTTTTTGCCTTTTCTGATACCTTATTATATGTAGAATATGTTCCTAAAACGATTTGGCCGACATTTTTATAAAAAAGATATGGTTCTGGAATTGCTGATTAGTCGCAAGGTACTATTCATTTCATCACTATTTGCCAAATAAAAAATTCTCTTATCTTGCCAATAAACGGAACAGTCTACCTGAGACTAGCCATAAAAATAAGCCACGGTATGATATAAGAACCGTTTGGGATTTTTTATTTGGCAAATAGAGATGAAATAAACACGTTTTTCTCGAAACCAGGTCGAGACTAGTGGGAACTGTAACTCAAAAACTAATTGAGGGATTGTCTTGATTTTTTTTTACTTTAAAGTAAATTAAATTTATTGGAGCTTATATCTAATAAAACATTGATTTCGCTGTTATTTCTTATAACACTTTAAGAGCGAAAAAAAAGTAAAAAGTCGGTACCGAAAATTCACAGGTTCGCCATTTTGTTAATTTTCGATTTTTTGTTATTAGTATAAGCTCCAACAAATATCATGTATTATATAATTTTTTTTAAATTTTGATTTTTATAAGTGCTAGAGTTCCCACTGATTGAACACCTTTTTTGGGACGATCACATTACCGACCATATAAGTAATTACCGTGTCATTTTTCTTAATAAAAGAAATTTTTGTGTACATCTGAATATTTGACAAATATGTATAAAAAATTATGAGGACTGTATTTACTTCCTTCTATGAAAAAATAAATGAAGAAAATCATGTAATTTTTGGGTCTTTTGTTGACAACTTTAAATAAAGTTCCGTCCTACTTTGCATGAAAAATTTAGAAAGTTCAACGGGAAATAAAGGAGAACAAATAATCTTAATGTAAAAAATAAATAGCGTTTTCACCTAAATTTTGTGTACATGCTCACGTAAAACTAGTATAAATAGGTATAATACCGAATAAAAATATAACCACAATAACAATATACTAGAGACAATATACTAATAAAATGAAGTCACGACTTGCTTTAAGGACTGGCAACAGTTTGTTCAAAATTAAATTGAAAATACAGGCTCCTAAAGTAATAGCCTGACTGTTGGAAAAAGCAACAACATTTAAAAACCGCCTTCATTATTTACTAATAAAATTCCTCTGACATCAAACACCGAATTCCGAAACAGCAAAGAGAACATAAACCGCAATAAAGCTCCGGAGATTTCTACACTGGCTATTGGCAATGAAAATCCACAATACAAATATATTCCAAAAGGACCCGTTGATTCAAGGACGCATGTCCTAAAAATAACAAATAATTAATAATACCAGGACTATCTATCTACATTCTTTGTAACATTTACATCACATTATAATTGTATCGATTGCAATGATAGTTTATTAATTAGTATTAAATCGTGTTAATTAACAATTAGTGACTTGTCAATTTCTTGAGATAGGAGGTTGCAAAAAGATAAATATACATTCTAAGCCACGGAAAGATGGTTAGAAAGCTGATGAGTTCACAATGACACCAACACTTTTAATATATGTATTTCATAAAGCTAGGTGATATACGTCCTATAACTCAAAACCCAACTTTCAGAAGTTTGTGTCACTACTCATTAATATTATTTGTTGACGTGCAAGATTTATAAGCGAAGCAAGGAAGTGAAGATGATAAACGAGACAATGTAAGTAATACACTATTCGTTTCGGTGTTTTTTAATAAATAATAATAATATGCTATATTAAATGCATAAAATATTTCACACTAAATTCACATTAAATGAGATACGTATGAAAACAAATACATGATTTTTCGTTCTCGAATATCCATGACAACAAATTTCACTACATTTATCAATAACACGTATCAATCGATTGAGTTCAATCAGCATTTCCCTATACTTACTACTTGCTCAAGAAGTTAAAAAAATATTTTAGAATGAATTTAATTTTTCTGTTTAATTAATGGATGATAGTCAAACATAGCATAAAACATGCAAGATCCAGGTAAACATATCTAATATCAGATCATCAACACTATTTGCCATTCTGAATATTTAATCAATAAATTAATTCTGCATAGGAACTTTGTGTGCCGTGCCGCATACTATCTATAGCCACCGGAAGCTATTATTTACCCGATTTTATTCACACGGCAATCTCTTCTACCTTTGAGGCACTTTATGTCAAATACTTCATTACCTCTTCGATTAACAACACGAAAAGACGTATATGGGGATACATAATATTCTTTGTAGTCAATATTTCCATAGGTCAGTGGCGGCTCGTGATGAAATGAAACGGGTGTTCTGCACAGGGTCGATCCTAGGGTATTGGCCGCCTACGTGCAAATTTCAAACGTATCCAAACTGCTGGCGCCGTAGAGGCCGTAAAATAATTGCGCATATTTCGAAAATCTTCAAGGTCACGCGTTTTCCTGATACTTCAGAATTTTTATGTAAAATCCGTTTATACAAAAATATAGACTTTCACAAGAAAATTTTTTGGAATTTAATACCTCTTTGAAGAACATTCATGTTTGCCGTCATATTCTTTGGTTAAGAGAAAAGGCTTGTAAGGTGAATTTTCTACTAGAGGGTCTATAACACTTAAAATATTTTCCGAAAGAGTTTCAGCGTCACATTTTGTAGGTTTCAGGTATGTCCAAAAACGTTCAATCGGTTCACCATCGAGAATATATCTTAAAACTACCACTAACTGAGTTTTTGCAGTACATCAGTTGTTTCGTCTGCCATAACTGCCAAAAATGAACGTTTGTTAATTTCTTTAATTATTTCTTCATGACATACTTTTAATATACAGTCTAAAAGATCATTTTGTATTTCTTTAGAGGTTCCTTTAAATACTGAAGCATTTTGTAGATGCTCGCTTAAAGTTACATCAAGCTCAGCAGAAAAAATTATCAAACCACGAAATATCCCCGGGTTTTGAGAGGTTTCAGCTTCGTCATGTACTCGCAGCGCCAGTTCAAAGGCCCCACAAAACTTTATGCAGTTTATAATTTTTGACAAAACGTATCTCTTTTTTGTCACATTATCATTATGCTTTTGCACATTTATCCAATAAGCTGAATCTAGCTGCACTTTAATATTAGTTGTTCCTAATAAAGCTAATTCCATTGTATTATGTAGATGGCTTTTGGAGTTGTCGTGCTTTTTTATTTTTTCAGTTAAGTGCACGAAATCTGTCACCTCTACCTCCTTCCATGCTTTATCACCGCCAAAAAGTAAACAAGGAAAACAAAATAACGCATTTTTTTATTGCACCCAAAAATCCAATTGTTCTTCGAATCAGTGTCTGTATTAAATTGACGTTTATATGCTTTTCCGCGGCTAACACCTGCAGTCTCAATAACAATATCGGACAATGGCCTACCATTATTTTTTAAATCAATTTTTTCTTCATAAGAGTATTTAAAAAATCGCTTCACATGAACTACATTATAAACTAAATCCATTCTCACTATCACAATATATAAATATTAACAACTAGTACAATAAATCACTACACAAATTCACAAAACAGTATTTAAAATCTCAAATTAACACGAAATACGAAATAGGTACGATTTACGCCCGCCCGAGTAGGAAGGAGTAAACATTCACTGATGTTGCCTTAGCTGGAAAAAATACAGCTCACTGACCGTGTAAATTCGCGCATTTACGAGCGCCAAGTGTGGATTGTCGCGGGAGTCGAGGGCGAGGACGGGTGTGCCGAGCCGTGCTGAAAACTACCTCGTGTGGCCCAGTTCAATGTACCGCGACGCGCTCGCGTAGAGACCCAGATAATTCATCTGGTCTACTACTCAATAGAGGACGGCGGGCAGAATGCGACTTTAACGCAATAATTTGGTTAGCTGCACCAACTAACCAAATTATTTTATTAATAAATTTTAGTAATTATTATGTCGCGAAAATATACAAATATCTAAAGTTTTTGGCAGTTCTGCAGCTCTGCAGCACCTATACACCAGCCGCCCCTGCCATAGGTATTATGTGGGTAAAGAACCATATCTGTTTTTAAATAGTAATCGTGTTAGTTATGATATAAAATTAAAAATAATCTAACAAGGGAGGACTTTATAATATCTAAGTGTAAAAGATACAAGGAACTTGCAAAATCTTTTGTTTCTGGAAAAAATCCTGAGAATAGAAATTTTTATTTCCAAATGGTCTTTTCATTTATATGTTACCCACTTATTCAGTGCCATATGATGCACTTCATTCAATGTGAATTCAATAGTTTTTTACAAACCCTCTCCTAATTTATTATTTGTTTACTTAAATCATAATATCTACTTATTTATAAAATAGACAAGTAAATCGTATGTAAAGCACTGGCCTATTTTTCGTAATATATACAGAGTCACCGAGAGAAAGTTCCAGATATTACGTTACATATTTGCAATATATTTAAAGTATGCTAGCGCACTATTGCGCATAGGCGTAGTTAGGGGGTGCCTGGGGGTGCTATGTGCTATGCACCCCCAAGTTTCAGGTTAGCACTCCCAGAAATATTTCAATATTAAGCAATTTTTTCCTGTGCTCCCTGTTTACAGCATTATAATACATTTAAAAAAGGATAATGAAGACAAAGAAAATTGAAAACTGCAATAAATATCAATTAGTAATAAAAAATAATCTTATATTGTAAATCTGGCAACATTGGAAGTTGTATTTGTCGACCTGCCATTTATGCAATACGCCTCGCGGTTTGTGTTTCCATCGGTAGCTTCTCGTATCGAATATCTAGCAGCCAGCAGCCAGAATATCCAGCAGTAAAGTTCATAAATCTCCAGAAAACACAATATAAAAGTAACTCGGCTAAGTGATACCTGATGGAATTGTAGGGCTGAAAATAATAGCGCTGTAAAGAAAAAATATTTTTCTATCGTTCAGTTGTTGAAGGAGGAAATTGAATTTAATGAAAATAGAGGGGCTGTTGAGGCAGTAGGTGTGTTAAATTGCATTACAAAAATAAAATTTTTGACATTATTGTGTATTATGACTGATATTTTGAGTGATATCAATATACTGTGCAAACAACTTCAGAAAAAGCAAGGAACTAGCAGAATCTACATCAATTGTGAATGCTCTTATCAAAACACTGGAATGAAAGCGAAGTCCAGATGATATTTCCATTTTCTGGAGGGATATTGAAGCAGTTGCTAAAGATAATGGAATTGATGTCGACCCTAAGAGGAATTCCAAAACAAATAGAAATGAATCAAAATTGCTCAAAGATTACGTTGTCCTGTCTACTGTAGGAGGATCCAGCCTAAATTCAAATGTGGATACTGATTGTGCTACCAATTTACTCACACCTATGAAATATAGTTTCCGAACTAATGTTTGTAATCGCATATTTGATAAAATGGCGGGACATATGAAAATCCGATATTCCCCGAAAAGCCAGGAGTTGGCAAAGGCTATAAACAATTTTCTAAAACTTGATTTTCAAGGAAGTTGTAAATTTATTGAATATTATGCCATGACTTCTTCCATTGACAAACAAATTTTAAAAGCTGAAATGCTTATTCTAAAAAATTATCTAAATTACAGCGAAGAAAACGAAGCTTTTGAACTTGGTAGTATGGAAATTAAGCAAATTCTTGATCAGAATACATTCAATAATTATTAACAACTTTATAAGGTTGCTCTCATCTTGCCAGTAAACACAGCATCTTGTGAAAGATGATTTTCAACTATGAAAGCAATTAAGAACTGGTTGAGAACTACGATGACGCAAAGCCGATTTGTCATTATTGAATGTCCAAAATAAAATAGCAAAAACAATTAATTCCGAAGAAATTATGCATGAGTTTATTACCCGACCAGGAATTCGAACATTACCGCTGAGCTAAGAATAAGTGACTTGTCCTGTACGTTTCTGTATATCTTTCTATTTTTATTTGTTTTGGAATAGAAATTTTTGTTGATGTGAAGTAAAAAACAAATATATAAATACATAAATACAATAAATAAAGTAAGTCCCAAAAATTTGTGAATTCTAAGTTTTGTTCCCTTTTTTCATCCTCCGCTATTGTATATTGGTAGAACCCTTGGGACTTCAGCACACCCATATCTGAGAGTATAACTACGCCTATGCTATTGAGCTAGGTTTTGTAAGTTTTCGACTATTAATATATAAATAACATAATTGCGTTAACTAGAGAAAAACAAGATGTATTTCATGCTACATCTGTGACCTTTATCTATTGTATATAAAATTACGATCCACCAACCTCGATCCGATAACGCTATGTCAAAATAAAGAAATTTTGCTGCTCTAATACACGTTTGAGAACACAGAAATCTATCAAATTATTTTCTGTGATAAGATTTTATCTCATTTGAGGGATACGTTTAGACAAAGAGAAATCGACTTTTCCATAACGTCTGAGAGGGTTGTAGAGGGGAAGGTTATATTTAAAGATAAGGATAAGCAGAGAGAGTGGTGCCAGACCCGTGCCCCCCGTTGGGACTCGAACTCAAGCATACAATGAGATCCCAATACTAGGCCCAGTCCACCACCCCGAATCACAGTACGAGTGACAGTGTCGCAGCCACCTCTATGGGAGAATACGGTAGGTGGCCCATCCATGTAGAAACGCGAAACAGCGTGCTACATATTTATAGCTCCGCGTAAGCCAACTGACCGAGCGCCCATCGTATTCTCATTAACGTCAAAATTACCTCAGAATCTCAAGAAGTAAACCCCCATGTAATTTCGACTAAACTTATTTTATATCTTGAAAAACATATAGTTATAATAACGACGCGCGACAATTATAATTCCTTTTATGGAGGGCAACATCATAAGAAATATATTAATATGTTAGATACTGACATTCTACTTCTTTTTTTTTTCTAGAAATAAGCGAAAGTAAGACTCTGTGGTTTACATGTGGACTCGACTTCATTGTACAGCTTCCATTTTTAGAGTACCAGAAAATTATTTTTGAGCCGTAACAGCGCTAGATTACCATAAGTATATCGGAAGGATGTAGATTGAGTTATTCGCCTCACTGTAACGCGGTCGACTCTTTTCTCTCATATCATATGAAAGTCATATGAAATAAAAATATATCATATAAAAATCCACCGAGGTCTATTTCTGAGTTGAAATGTATTGTTATAGCCAAATCGTAAAATGAAACAAGACACTATAGCAACATCTATGAACTCCATTTCTAAGCTAAAATCTATTATTATAACTAAATTACGTGAATTTAAACATAACATTGTCACAGCATATATGAGCAATTTTGTTTTCCGCACAAAATATGCGGCTAACTTTCAAGGATTTCACTTTCAACCCATACATAGAAAATGCAGTTATTGTTCAATTATAGGAGGCTCAAGCGCAATTTGCACGTAACTTAATTCTAACCCCACACAATGATCCTCATGATAGTCTAATCAATCTGTTTGAGCCCCTATGTTAAATAGTCACTAATTGTAAACAGGAAAAAAATTGAGCATATAGAAAATAAAACCTCAAGAAACTTGTTTGTTCTCAAAATGGCGGTCGCTAACATAACCTAAAAAATTCGCAAAAGTCAAAAAAACGTTTTCCGCGAATAAAAAAGAGACTTGTCCTCGGATTGGAAAAAGTTTAATAAGAAAAATGTAAATAATGAAATAATCTTTCGATTAAATTTTTGAGAGCTCGAATCGATTCATTACTTGTCGAGATATATCGAAGAAACCGTTGAAAATTGCGTTTTTTTATATTGCTCTGAAAATAACAATACTTGATGAAAACATTTAATAATTTCAAAAAATGTAGTCCCAAGTGAAACGAAAACAATTGTTTTTGTACAATTCCAAAATAATTTGTTTTCCAAAGTTATACCTGTTTTCGTAAAAAAAGGTGTTTTCGCAAAACGGCTTTTCCATCGAAACGGATGGTCCTACAGACTTGTTCGAGGGCTTATTTTCTTCGTTAGGAGTTGTACTATAAATATATTTTCAGCAATAATTAATTTTTTTTATTTTTTATATAAACAATCGCATTTGAAAATGAAGTGATTTTCGTACATCGATTTTATTACAAGAATTTATTGCCAAAAAACCGATGTACGAAAATTACTTCATTTTCAAACGCGATTTTTTATTTAAAAAATTTAAAAAAATGATTTTTGCTGAAAACATATTTGTAGCACAACTCCTAACGAAGAAAATAAACCCTCAAACAAGTCTGTAGGACCATCCGTTTCGATGGAAAAGCCGTTTTACGAAAACACCTTTTTTTACGAAAACAGCTATAACTTTGAAAAATATATATATTTTGGAATTGTACAAAAATGGTTGTTGTCTCACTTAGTACTATATTTTCTGAAATTATTAAATGTTTTCATGAAATATTGTTATTTTTAGAGCAAAAACAATAAAAAGCAATTTTCAACGGTTTTTTCGATATATCTTGAAAAATAATAAATCGATTCAAGCTCTTAAAAATTGAATCGAAATATTTTTTCATTATCTACAACTTTCTCATTTAACTTTTTCCAATCCGAGCACAATTTTTTTTGTATTCGCGAAAAAACGTTTTTATGACTTTTGCAAAAATTTTTAGGTTATGTTAGCGGCCGCCATTTTGAGAGAAAAAACTGTAAGTTTATTGAAATTTTATTTTCTATATGCTCAAATTTTTTTTTGCTGTCTACAATTAGTGACCGGGTCATTCCCTATTGATTGGACTATGAATAATATCTCGTATTGATACTGTTAAAACACAACTTAGTTCACTGCCACAGTCCAACAAACATTGGTCATTAATAAGCCTTGGATTTTACTACCAACATGACATAAATAACAGAGGCAGACTTACAATGAGAAGCAGATTATATATAAAAATTATTCACATATTAATTTATCTTTCATTGCGTGGTCACAATTAGGATCAAATGAGAACTTGTAATTGTATTCGTAGAAATGCGTAGTCAGGTTCGGGGGCAGAGCAAATCATCATGTCACCGTATTATCAAAACAATCTGGATAACACAGTAGTTCTTCAGAGTAACATCACCACACACCATTTAGGCGTATGATCACATCAGTATATTATTAGTAGCTGCTCTATATTTCTCAGCAGTGAATGAGCGACGTATGTCAGTAAATATCCATTTATCATGTGAAAATGACCGTTTCGCATCAACGGAAGTCAACAGAACATACGGAAATATAAATAATGTTGTAGAACCTTCATACTGATTGATCGATTAGGGACATACTACATTCTACTGTAAAATATCTACTACAACTGCTATAGTAGAAAACTCCGAGCTGTTATCCAAAACTGCAGTCAACATTTTCTCTATAGCCTTCGCAACTGAAAAATATACTACCGAAGGTCCCAAACAACGTTTACAAACTGTAGGTTATTTCCAACTTTTCAATGACTTTTGGTATGCGCGAAAAATGTTGTTGAATAACTAGATCCAGTAATTCTATTGCGGATTCGTAATAGCAATAGTATCATTTCAATCCAACTGCCGAAATATCTTGGTGAAATTTTCAAAATTGCACTAATAATATGAAGCTGCCTCGATCCAAGTTCCCTCGGGTTATTGCAAGCACTAGAGGTAACTGTGTATGGAGATGTATTTCTGTGAATAATGCCACTCTTTGCGGGGCTTTTAAAAACAGTTTTATTCGCTATCGGGCGATCGACATTCGGATAACGGCCACGGATAGCCTCTGCTACGCGATGAAGACTATACGCTAGATACGTTACATGTTAATATATCGTAATTATACTTTCCGTTCAAAAGTCGACAAGCCGCTTTTATGTGTGGTGCAGCATCCGTAAGAAAAAGTAGAGCCATGTTTTTGTTTTCCTCATATTTAGCGCCCCATACTTCTTTTACCGTCTCATCAGCTAATTTTGCAACGGTTTCAACACTTGTGTTCCTCAACATTTTTGATACTATCACTTGTGATTGTGTTGCCGATATATCGTTCATCTCTCCTATAACTATATTCGCCACTTGCCAGCCGCAGGCATTTGTGATTTCATGTGTGACAAAAACCCATAAATATTTCTCCTCAGCCTCTGCATAAACAATAGATTTGACAGTGGCAGCAGTTTGCGGTAGATGATTTTTTCGAATCGTCGATTCTGTGAGCACGTTTACTTTCCCAAATTCCCCATTTAAACATTTCTCTATAAAGTCTTTAAAAATAGGATTGTCTAGTTGGATCCATGGGATATTACACCTAACCATGAATTTAACCAATTCGCTATAAATCGTCGTGTGACTTTCACAAGCACTGTTTTGTCCAGTAGCCGCGGTTTTATGTTGTTCGGAGCATCAATGTCTAACAACATCCGATTTATGGGTATACGCTATGTATGTATCATAAATGGATGAGATACTTCGCGTCGCCGGTCATCTCCACAGATATTTCTTTTGCCCCACCCTTGCATACCTTTATTATTAGCACATAGCGCAATGTACCTCCGACAATACTTTCAATATTTCTAGGGAAACAAATAGAGCAGCAGGCAGCAGCCGGTTAATGAATAAATTCCATTTAATATAAAATTGTTGTTTGATGTCCTACTAATTTATACAAACATTTAATTTACCTTACAAAAAGGAATAAGCCACTGTCCACAAGTGTGGACAAGCTACTGACATGAAATATTTTGTTGTATAATGTATTATGAGCTTGTGATATTTATTTAATATCATCAAGTCCGTCTCTGAAATGTCCTCAAGTTAAATCCAGGGAGTAATTGTTAAAAAATGTAAATAGCAATTTGATTTTAACAAACAAAACGTTTACATGAGAAATTAAATAAAAATGGTAACATGATAAGCTGGTTATCTTTTGGTGAAATATTTTAGTATTATCATAAATGGGGCAGTAAGTGGTTTATAATCCATTTTTGTTGGCGTGATATTAATTTATAGAAAATTAGAAAATTTGGAAAATAAAAAACTAATTCTTAGCAAATAAATAATTATTTAAAATAGTACAAATAACAATTTCAAAACTAAAATGATGTGATTTTAAAGTAAACATTTGTCACAATAAAAATAAATTGTAATGTAGATACTCAAATAGACCTCCCTAAACAGTATCCCAAGCAATCATAAAATCATTAACAAAACAGTTTCATGGTAATTTTCAATATGTAATCGAAATTTCTACAAATCATTAGGTGTGTCCTTCTTAAAATCATAGATTTTTAACTTTAAGTAGCCCCACGATAACACGTCATGTAGTGCAAGATCTGGAGACCTGGCTAGCCGCAAGATATTACAACATCCAGATTTCCCTTAGTCCATCATTTGCTGGTTCCTGAACATTGGAAACAATTTGTTGTTTAAATAGATCCAAATATTTTTGGTCTGTTAAACTACCGTCAATTAAAAATTGTTTTATTGCCATATTTGTCCTGTATACCTGCCCCAACGTTAATTTTTAAAGGATGTTGAGTACACAATTCATAAGACTTGTAAATTTTCTTGTAACCAATACTGAATTTGAGTTGAATTATATTTAGCAGTTAATGAAAAAGTTCATTCATCAGTAAACACAATATTCCTTAGAAAATGTTCGACTTCATTCACCTTTTCCGTTACTTGTTCACTAAGTTCCATTCTTCTTATATTTCATGAATTAAAATTTCATGTGTTTCTCGAACTTAAGATGGCTTTTTAAGTCCTAACTGTAGATGGCGTACAATCTAGCTCAGCAGCTATTTCTGAAATAGTAAGCACTGAGTTATTAATTGCCAGTGCACAAACATTAACATTTCGTTCTTCACAGATTTGAGTAGTATAATCTGATTTTTTGTGGTTTCTATAATCAACATAACAATATATATATATATATATATATATATATATATATATATATATATATATATATATATATATATATATATATAAATATATATATATATATATATACATATATATATATATATATATATATATATATATATATATATATATATATATATATATATATATATTATATATATATTAGTTCAAAGGTATTGATAAATAATACTATGAATTGTTAACATCGCTGGTATAGACTGACTGGGAAATGCTACTTAAAATTAAATTTGAATTTGTCATCTTCACTGCCCTTAATACCATTTAAGAATTGGAAAATTTTCGACTGACTGTTTCGATAGAAATTTTAAAGAATTTTTATTTATAATACCATTAGAAGTACTCTTTCAATTCCCAAATCATACAATTTCAATGCTCGCTGATCTTTATTGTGCCTTGTTATGCTTGCAGGTATGTTTAGGATTACGTATTATATTACTACACTATTTGTTCTTCTTCTTCTGCTCTGCTCTTGTACATTTGCAAGACATTTCCTATGATCAAGATACGTTTGCATTGTCTATGTAGTAAATAAAGATACCCTTCTACCAGTTAGATATATATTTTATTCGATATGTTTTGAGAAAAATACAATTAACAAATTTGCAATATTTTTTCGGTTACACTATATATCCTTAATTACTATCTATTTATTATTCTTTAACATTCTTATTTTTCTATTGTAAGCGATCGTTGTATATATTATGCACTGTGGTAAATATTTCTATTACAAAAAAATGTTATGCGATACAATTTAGGAAACTCATATGTGAAATAAAACATACAGAACCCATATATGCATATATGTGGGTTCTATATTAATTAAATAAAGAACCTTCAAATTTATTTAGCCAACATAGGTTCTCCAAAAGAAGAAAGCATATATAACGATTTAATCTCAGAAATATGTTTAATAAAAGTTCGTACTATATAGGACTAAAAATTTTATATGTCTTTGATATATTTTGGAAAACACCCAGGCATAAAAATTCTTTTGTAGACAATCGATGTTGAAAATGAGTCTTACATATATACGAGAACATGATTTATTACCGTTAAATAATATGTATGTCCATGAATGAAGATAAAAGTTTATTATCTCTTATAGTATAATTCTGTTAAATTTGATTTAAAATGTTTAGTGTGTGGGAAAACAATATTTGATGACATTTTCTAAATAATTTAATGTAGCAGAGAACAATTTAATTAAATGGATCAGAGCTATAGAGAATTAAGAATAGGTAAATCAATGCAATTATCTAGCGCACGCAATTCTTCAAATTAAACAGTGCTTTGGGTCTAATTTAAAACTATCATTTTAACCTTTATTCTATATATTTTCACCGCATATTTAAACTGTAATTATTTTATGACCATGAAAATGTAATTTATAGGAATAATGTTTTAATTCATAGTTGCAGTAAGACTCACAGAATATTAAATACGAGTATATATCAAAAGTAAGGTGTTATTTATTATTTAGGAAGTTACATTGTATGCTTATATATTTTTTATTATTATCAATGAAAATATAATATTCATACAAGATCTGGATTTGCCCATACCATTACCGTGATAAATAAAATACATAAATAATTTAGTAAAAACAGATTTTATGTTGATGTAAATACCAAAAAAATATTACCTTGTATAAACAATAATTGAACATGATTAATTTACTGTAGGATAGTACACAATCTTTCTAGAATATACATTAATTAATATCCCAAAATCTTAAACGTGATACTATAAATTATCTAACTGAATACTCTATTAGTCACGTCAATTTAGTTCACGCAAATATAATTCATTTCGCTCTCAATGACTGAATTAGCAGTACCTTTTGAATGGTAGTATATTTTGTAATAGAAAAGTGGTTTCTGAATAAGCTCAGTGAATATCTCCCATGTAAGTGGTTCTTTGTTGAATCAGTGGCAACATTATTAAATTGTATGTGCATCTCAAAATGTCCTAATAGACAAATAATTAAATAAAGTTTGTTTTGGCTTGTTCCTACAATACAATTTGACACAGTTTTTTGAACCTATAGATTACTTAACAGGCATGGTTTTATTTAATTGCTTGTATCTATTAAAATTACTTAAGTTTGATGTATATTGAATAAGTAACTGGAAGAACGAAAGTCGAATAGTATTAGCTAATATTTAGAACATTTTTAACATAATATATTTTTGATTATGTATATAGAATGTAATAATTATATTGGGTGTTTTTTATTAAATATTTAAATAACTTTCAATATTTAATAAGGAAACGTATTTTTTTATTAATTATTGAAAGTGATCAACGTATTTATACAATAACTTTAATTACAATCAAAAATTGATAGAATAACTCTAGAAAAATTATCTTGAAACATTAGAAAGCAATAGTTAGATAAAATTAGGTAGTAGATTCATTTAGTTAAATTGATTAAACGGTTTTTCTCAATATTCTATCCAGACAAATCTACCCAAACAAAAACAAATTATGGTAGATAAATCTTATTTGTTTCTAAAGTCTAAGAAAAAAATAATAAAAAACAATATTTCTGACAACTATAGAGTCATGTAACGTCACATACCCTTTAATTCATATTCAATAAACAATATAGAGAAGCCTATAGTAAAATATCAACTATCAACATCAGTCTATATATTCCAGCCTAAACATTTGAAATTCAAAAGAATCAGACGTGGACGTTATAAAACTCGTTGGATCCTCCGATCTTCTTCCACGTCGATATTCAGTTTGCAGCCGGTGGTATATTCTCAAGATATCCTTAACAATATTCTTCTCAGACTCCAGTATCAAAATGTTTTTTCCTGTTTGTGTTTTATATAACGCATATGCATTTAGCAACGATAAATTCACTTTTTGCGCCATTTTATCGTCTTACGTAAGCACTTCGTTGAACTTAACATCATATCATTTCTTTAATAATACAACTCGGTTTTCTAATTACTTCATTAGTATTTCTGTCAGTCTTTTCTGTGGCCTTCATTTCGCTATTATAAAGAGCTGAAAGCATTCTAACCTCTCGTTTACATTGCCATTTGAGAGCAAGAAGATTGTCCGTAGACATGTATTCCACGTCACCTCTTTTTAAGTGCTTTGTTAAAATAGGCAGTCCCACAAGCATTAGTCATTCTATTATGCAGGTAAGAAAGCAGGACTGGGCTTGTGTACCAGTTATCTCCATATAAAGTGTGGCCATTTCCCAAATAACGTTCCAGTAAAGCGAGGACAATATTTCCATTTATGCCAATATTTACACCAAAGTCTGTTTCGCCTTTTATTTCTGTAGTAGCACCTACACAGATAATAAAGTCTACTCGTAGTATATACCCAGTCTCGCAGTCACAGAGCACAAAAAAATTTACGCCAAATTTATGATGCCTGGACGATATATATATATATATATATATATATATATATATATATATATATATATATATATATATATATATATATATATATATATATATATATATATTGTTGAGAGAATAAGAGAATAACGGATATTTCAATAGAAGTAAACTTTCATCAATACACAGATTCTGAAAGGGGGAAGGTAGTCTTTGAGAACGTTTTTCGTAACAGCTCCACAATTCTTTTAATTTTATGTAGTTTATCATCTCTAAATTGTACATTGTTATTAACGAAATGCAGCTTTCTATTCAATATTAGATACCTATCCCTCGGGATAATTTGGGAAAATATAGGAGCTGACAATAATGGATCAGCAACTATTTATTTCATTTTTTTACCTGAGACATCAGAAAATTTACGGCTAAAAATCAGTAAATTTCATCGACCTTTGTGTTTTCCAATGTTTCAACCTTAATTTTTCCCATATATCATTATTAGAACTATACCGATAATATAGATTACACTGTTGTGCAATGCGTTTTACTATTTCTTGGCCAAAAAAATACTGTAAATCAGTTGAAGGCGCTAGATTCATTATCGATATTTGGTATTTTATACCCAGAATTGTTCTTATCAAAAATATGGATTTTAGGATTCAAATTGGAGTATTTCCAGACAAAGTCGTCGGTTTTGCACCTTTTAACAGTTTGAGTTGGTTCATATTCAGACCCCGCCATAGATTCAGAGGAAGAAACCGTAACATCCAGATCTGAATTTGGTTCTACAGGAATGCAGCAGATGCGTTCTCCTGTCAGCCATAATCACCTTCGTCAGACAACAACATATTATCGTCCTTACTAAAGGGTGGTCCAACCAAAACGCACGATGTTAATTGTAAATAAAACAAAAAGTTTTAAGAGAATTATCTTAATATTTTTTGTTATGATAGAAGGATCTATGACAATTATGTGTGAAACAAGATATCGGCCAAATGCTCGCCACGGCTTCGGTGGCATACCTCTATCCGATGGTCCATATTTTCAATGACTCTGAGACATAATTGAGGTTCAATGTCGTTAATGTGCCGAATTATCTCATCCTTTAGCTCTTGAATTGTTCTTGGCTTATTGACGTACACTTTTTCTTTTAAATATCCCCAAAGAAAGAAGTCCAACGGTGTCAAATCACATGATCGTGGCGGCCAATTAACATCGCCACGACGTGAGATAACACGGCCATTGAATTTCTCGCGCAAAAGTGCCATTGTTTCGTTGGCTGTGTGGCAAGTGGCACCATCCTGTTGGAACCACATATCGTCCAGGTCCATATCCTCAATTTCTAGCCACAAGAAGTCCGTTATCATCTCGCGATAGTGAACACCATTCACGGTAACTGCTTGGCCGACCTCATTTTCGAAGAAGTACGGTCCGATGACGCCGCCAGCCCATAAACCGCACCAAACAGTCACTCTTTGTGGATGCATCGGCTTTTCAACAATCACTCGTGGATTCTCATTTGCCCAAATGCGGCAATTCTGATTGTTAACGAATCCACTGAGGTGAAAGTGTGCCTCGTCGCTGAAGATGATTTTCTTTGTAAAGTCACCATTCACTTCTGTCTGTTCAACCAACCATTCGGCGTATTGACGACGCTTTAAATGGTCAGTAGGCTTTAGCTCTTGAGTCAATTGAACCTTGTAAGCATGTAAATTCAAATCATTATTCAAAATTCGCATCAGTGATGTTCGTGAGATGTTCAATTGTTGGGTACGACGACGAGTCGAAGTTGACGGCTCTTCTGCTACACTATCGCGAACAACAGCAATGTTTTCCGCAGAACGAACTGGGCGAGCATGCACAGGTGTTTTCACATTTCCTACAGACCCGGTTTACTGAAATTTGCGCACAATTCTCGCGATTGTGGACACATTTGGTCGATTATGCTGACCAAAAAAGTCACGAAGTGCACGAAATGCATTTTGATTTGAACACCCATTTTCGTAAAAGGTTTCAACAATCTTAACGCGCTGCTCAATTGTGTACCTCTCCATGGTTGAATTTGTCAAACACTGAAACAAAGAAATATCAAATTAAGTTGGGCAAAAAACTTGACGTTAAGGTGTGACTCACAATTAACATCGTGCATTATGGTTGGACCACACACTTGTAGCCAATATATTATATACTCAATTCTTCCTCTATATAGAAGTGTGAATGTCCTGTCATTCTCTGAGATGAAAGTACGATCTATGTGCTTTTCCTAACCTAATCTAAGCGACAGAACAGAACTAAATAGGTCGTTCTTTCTAAGTTCTTACAAGTGCAACCTCGCGTCGTACCCCAAAAAATCACTCGCATAATCGCGGAACTATACTCGATTGATCGATGTGTTGTTAGACGTTGTACTATTCATTTCAACGCTATTTGCCGAATAAAAAAACTCTTATCTTGCTGATAAATGGAACAGTCTACCTGAGCCTAGCCATAAAAACAAGCCACAGTATGTTTTGGGATTTTTTATTTGGCAAATGGCGATGAAATAAACTATACGTATGTATACTGCTGGAGCAAGTTCCGCTATAAATATTTTATCGATATGGAGCGTATATACATATACAACTGGACCAGTACACCAATAACCATCTGGAGCAACGAAAAGGCTAGATATAAAACTAATATAAACGCATCACACTGTACTGCATTTTATTCTACAAGAATAGACTATAATTTAATTCATATAAATATTCAAAAATACGGATATACAAAGGTGTAAAAGCGTAAGGTACAAAAGGAGCAGAAATATTGTTCATGGGCAATTTTTCTGTAATATTCGTAATTACTATAACAGAGCATTAATAGAAGAACGTATTGCCTTTATGTATATAATGTGACTATCAACAGAAATAATTCTAGGTTAGTACGGTTTAACTGAAAGTCATTAGGAGTCATAAGAGACAAAATCCCACAGTCTTCTGAGAATGTTTAACTGAGAATGAGAATTATCAACTATTTCAAATATTCTATACCTAAAATAGATTCTGATGATGAGCATAACCATAAATATTATGAGTCTAAATTTAATGATCATATCAGATTCATTTATAGTCCTGTAAGTACAGAAAGAATAAAGAAAATCATAACTAAATAAAAGCCGCATGGGCCCAGATAAACCAACTGCAAAAATTTAGCTCTTATTATAATGAATATGTGCACTATTGACGTACACATATAATTAATATATGTTTTGATATAATGAAATTCCTCATTAAATTACTTCCTCAATGTCGTGTATTAAGGTTATACCTAAAAAGAAAAATCCAGAAGATTTGCGTCCCATTTGTTTGCTTCCATTTCTTTAAAATTGCTGAATCTGCAATATACTAACAACATTTTCAATATGTTACCGAAAACGGAATAATTATCCCAAATCAGTCAGGATATCGAAAAGATTTAGTACCTCTGTTTTACTTGTTAATGTAACTGATGACATCTTACGAGCTATCAACATCTCACAGGTAAGATCTTTAACTTTACTGAATATATCTAAAGCATTTAATTCTTTAGATATGAGTTATTTGAGAGCCAAATTACACCATTATGGTATTTATGTAAAAATACAGTATTGGTTTAAAAACTACTTTTCAGGTAGATATCAATTTACTAGAATTAATACAAACTCATCGATACTTATATCACACATTAAATCATTGGGACGGGAATTCCACAAGGTTCTGTACCGAGGCCACCTCTATTTAATATTTCTTTCTGCAGATATTAAAATATACGTTGATGACATACGACTTCTCTATAGTTTTCTCTAATTCGTTCGTGGCATCTAAAATTAAAAAATTATTTCAGAGCTATTCTTGAGTCGACATTAAAAATATATTGATTATTAATGCTAATAAAAGTCAAAATATCGTTTTTGGTATGTGGTGTATCGTTTTTGGTACGTGGTGTGTGGTGGTAAAAACCTCAGGGTTCCATTTGATTCTACACGGAAATTTTCTATTTATATCAACAACATGTAAAAAAGCATTTTTATCCTTAAAATAGTTTTGTTGTTACACTTTCCTTTTGGAAGAAATTTGTACTTGTACTTTTTGTTTCAATAAATGCATTATTATTATTAAAGCTTCAGAAAATTCGTGATTTTGGAGTAACTAACATATACCCGATGATGGTATCTGTCGAAAGAAACAAACGTTAAAATGTTGGCGAAGTTTGTTTAAAATAATTACCTATGTCTAAATAATTTATTGAACTTTAAAAGTCGCTGCTGGATTACACGGAATAAATAAATATATATATATATATATATATATATATATATATATATATATATATATATATATATATATATATATATATATATATATATATATATCTTAACCTATTTTCCTTCTGCTGCAATAAAGTAAACAAAACTAAATAAATGCATATTCTATGTCTACCATTTAATTTATTCACATTAGGATAATAGGATTAAGAGATTTAACTAGAATTCTGGATAAAACAAACAGAAGTATTCAAATAACTATAATATTCATGAATTTTCCGGCCATACTGAAATATTTCATTACTGCAATATACATAAAAAAAGAAAATGGCATTAAATTTAAAAGGTATTTTTTTCTTTTTTGAATAATATGTAACTCCAGAAAAGAGATAAAGAAATAAAGTTTATATTAGATGTAGTGTTGATTCTTGTCCATTCCTGATATGAAAATTTATATCAACAAGGAGTAAAATTCTATGGTCTTGCGGTATTTATTTTACATCAAACTACTGAGTGTAAACTATATGAAATTTTACATCACATTTCAGACAATGCACGTGGAATAGTTAAATGTTTAGCATTACAATTATGTTGAAGATATAGATTTTACACACGTTCTATTAATAGCTTGTTGTAAAGACGTTTATTTTAAGTGTATGAAAGTCATAGTTAGAAGGACAGCTACTTCTCTGAAAATTATAAAGAAGAAAACTCGTAAAACGCTCAGGAAATAAGTCACAAATAATATGTTTGCACTATTGGATGTTTATTGAATTAATTATTACATCAGATTGTTTACAAATTACTGACAGGTAAGTGATTTATTTGCCTGTCATGAAATTGGTAAGTAAAATGAAAATAAAAATGTCAGATTTATAACTTTAAGTTAATTGTGTTTATTATAAACTGTACTGAAATTACAAGCCAAATAATTATTGAAAGTTATTTGGGTATAATCAGCGATAGACTTATTTTTTAACACAACGTTCACAATCATTTGATTTTGCACCAAATCTTCAACATATGTCTGTCTCAGTAACAAATGAAGAGCACCACTCACTATGTACATATTAAAACCCAAAATATTACCTTAAGCCTTACTTACATACATACAATTCGCCTTTCACGCAGCTATTTCAGATATAGTTATTTCACTATTGTATATGTGATCGAACTGTGTTGAAACGCTTGCTTGTCCGGGATAGGAAAGTGAATCTGGAAGATTTTTACATTTTGTTATCTTGCAGAGTTAATTTATTATTATGTTCTTATTCACTATTTTATTGGTGACTTTGAGCTAAGAATGATACTATTTTAAATTTTGTTGTCGTAATGTCAAGTATTTTCTATAAAAATCCAAATATTTCTTCGTTTAATAAATGAACCTTGATTCTAAATATCATATAATTTTATATTATAGAAGTCTTTCCCTCTGCGTGCCTCTGCTATTTCAAATACTCTCGGTATTTTTACATATCAAGAAAAGTTAATTAGGACATTCCTTTAAAAACTTGTATATATACTCTGCTGAAAAAAATTCGGTTTGTTCGGCTAGAGTCCAATGTTCCTTCTCTTAAGGAAAGCAATTAAAGTTACAAACTTTGAAATATCGACAGCGTTATTCAAACCCTTCAGCATGGAATACTCAGCCCATAAATCTACCTGGAAATTTAATTGTCTAATTTCTTCTAACAAACATTACTTTTTCTATTATATTTTCGTAATTTTTCTCGGTGCACTAAAGTTTGACGTATTCGCAGTTTTTTCTAAACTACATAGCACGCTACTTCACGATCAATATCGTCAATTTCTTATACCATATCTTACAACAAATTTACAATTATTGTTACAAATTTTGAGCAACACCAATTTTCATTATTTATTTAACAACGCGTCATAGTAACTTACATACATTAGAAACCATTTCACGTTATGTTTGAATAATTACAATATTTTTAAATATCGCGTCATTTGTGAGAATGTTAGTGTTATTGAAATTTATGAAAGGTATTATCGAAATCCCTTACCATTCTTAATACTTAATTTATTTCAATGTAGTTCAATTAGTAATATTAATAACACGCAGTTACGGAAATATAGGCAAGCATACAACAGTTTTGTCAACTTTATTAATTGTTTTAAAGAAGAGAATGGAACTTTGTGGTCCACATATATATAAAATAATGTTTATGTAGTTATCACAAAATCTGATAAACTGACAATATATTTTTTCAAAAAATATATTCGTTTATTTGTAGTCATAGTTTATCTCAGAAACAGTAAGCAAAAGATACTATTACGTCCTGATTAACAACATATTCAAAAATAGAAGAATTTTACGTATTATTTATGTATAATGAAAACATCTGAAGAATAACAGTCTGATTCAACTGTTAAATGTGTATAGTTTTAGATATTTATTCAGAACAACTTTATAACAGTTTGTTGGGACAATTTCTGATTACGCATTGTTGGATAGTTATAAACTACCATATCCGTAAAAACATTATAGTTATGTTTCAGTTCTAGTACGTAATAGGTTTTCATCGCCAAAATTTAAAAATTTATTCTTGTTATTAATTAGAACGAAGTTGCAATATGTGCTTTAATAATAACATATTAAATACAATAATATAATGATATATAGAATAATTGTAATAGATATAGCAAATGTAAATGGAACAAATATAATATTGTCACAAACAAGAAACAAAAATTTAGTTCAATTTTACATATCACAATATTTAAAGGTTTTTCACGTAACCCATTCGTTAAAAATTTTTTGTGTTCCCATAAATATAAGATTTAGAATATTCAAGACATAATAAATCATTAATAAACGATATAATGTAAAATCATACCTGCGCCTTCGCCATTTTTGAGTTGATTGATTGAGCGAGTTGCCTACAAAAATAACAGTTTTTGTAAAATGCAATATAAAAAAAAATCATTCAAAGCATCAATATAGACTTTATGAACTAGTTTACTTAATGTTGATTTTCAAATAGATGATTTATGAGGATGGTCTCTTAAACTACCAACAAGGCTACTCGTGAAATCTGTCGTCGCATTTATCTGTCATTATATTCAACCATCATTAACACATTACTCCACACTATTAAATATGCAGCTTATTTTTGTTTTTAGTTAGTGTCCAGATGAATTTGTATATTTAAAACGAACCGGGTAAATTGAATATAGGTAGCTTCATTGAATAATTTTATTCATACTTCATGATTTACATATCATATTTCACGAACTTTACATAGATTTAGGTCGTTGTGTTTTACAAATTATTGTATTTAATGATAGAAAGGATCTCGAACTAAAAGTTTAATTTAATCGAAAGGAGTGTTATGACCACTTGGGGCTTGAATTCGGAAACCATGAAATGGATGTATGAGGCAATTCTCAAACCCAGACTGACGTATGCAGCACTGATCTGGTGGAAGAGAGCCTGTTTAATGTCGGAAGCCAACCGACTTAACAAGCTAAGAGGATTGATTCTTAGAAGTATAACCGGAGCCCCAAGATCAACATCGATCGAAGCGATGAGGATACTGACGGGGATACCACCTCTTGATGTCATCGTGAAAGCGGAAGCCGCAAAGACAATGCACAGGGTGGGAATCATGAACAGGAAGGTAAGGGACCTGAATAGACTCTCAAGAGAGCTAGCTGAGGAGGGACTCCTATGGATGCTCTCTGGCAGTACGAGTGTCCACTTCCTGTTTGACAAGAAATATAAGATCACCCTCACCAGTAAGACCGGCTACATGGAGAGTCGAGCTGGATTGCCACTCAATGGAGACATCTGGTACACGGATGGAGACAAGAGTGGGAACAGAGCGGGTGCGGGGGTGTATAAGCAACGCGACGGGATAGGTAAAACCTTTCTCTTGGGCAAATACACTACCGCACTCCAGGCCGAGCTAGTTGCAATTACATACAGTGTTCTGGAGGCCGACCAAAATCGGACCCAGGAGAAGGTATGTATCTGCTCGGATAGCAGGGCGGCGTTGGCAGCCCTGAATTTAGCAACGACAAAGTCGAAGCTGGTCTATAATTGCTATGAAGCATTGAACCACTTGGCAGAGAAAGGACCGGTGGAACTCTTATGGATACCTGATAATGGCATTAAGAGAATTATAATTGCAGATGACCTTGCCACACTAGGGACCAGGAAAAACTTCTATGGACCAGAACCTGCAGTGTTCTGCAGGAATAAGTCGGAATCTGATCAGAGACCGCATCAATGGCTGGGCAAGAGACCAGCACAATAAAAGATGAAGAGGAGTAACGGGTTGTCGAATAACCAAACTGTTCATCCAATACTCAGAGATTGAGAAATGGGCCCAAGAATTCATTAAATTGAACAGGCACGAAACCAGAACCCTGGTGAGAATCATAACAGGCCACCATAGTATGCATATAAGCACAAGCTGAGGCTGATTGATAGCTTGGCACGATAGTATCTACATACTGTAAATAAGACGAGGAAACCTTGATTCATCTTCTCTACACCCGCCCCGCACTGGAGGAGAAGATGTGTCTTATATTAGGGACCCCTGTTATCCTAGAGAAGGCGAGGCTTAAGGCGCTGGACGTGCCTGAATTGCTCCTTTTATGGGATGACATTTTTGGATAATGACCCGGATAAGAGGGGATCGCCAAGGGACTATCCATGCGATCAGTGGCTCATGAGGCCTAAACCTATATAATATAATAATAATATGACCAGTTGATAAAGAATCTTTATCTACTGCAAAGCTGACAATATTACAAATAGAAGTAAAAAACTCACACTCATTGAATAGCAGCAATTGTGCTCCATCTTTCACACGAATATAGATTTTACCAAATAAATAACCAATTATTCTCACAGACTTCCATGTGGTTTTCATAAAATTCGACAACAACCAATCCTTCCTTAACCCATTTTAAACACTATAGAATATCCTACTTCTACTCTAGTTTACATTACTAAATGAAATGATCTTGAAATTAACTATATAGTAGAGCATCTCTTTCCACAAGATTCTGCCCCCGATATGCTATTAAAGTAATTGTTTGTTATATCTGCACCATAATATTTGTCTACACAATAGATATGCGAAATCCCAAGATTAAAGCATGCCCCATTTTGAAGTTTATTAAGTAACAACTTCTATAAGAAAAGCTTTTTATTTTAGGTCACATTGCATCAAAATGTTAAATGAATAACAAACGATACCTAGTAGAAATGGTTTTTAAGCTATTTCATAAATGCTTTCAACAGAACTAGTTATTTACAATAATAACGCATAGCTTCGATAATATAAATACAACACTTTTTTCTCGCCACAAAAGTCTATAATCTAGTTAAAAAAATTACGAAGTACATAACTACATAGTCTGAATTGTTAGATTATGGCCATTAAAATAAGTAAACAAAATCTTATTAATTACATCCTTTTAACATATTTTTCCTGTCTATTTAAAATCTCCTCAATTTATCTTTGTACGTTATGACTTCCAGACTATTTTGTTTAATTATCACATGACTACATAATGCTTAATCTTACCTCTCCCGTTGATCTTCACAATTTTCGTATGTTCCCATAAATAAAAGTCCTTTCCACTATTTCCAATCCAAATCTTTTCAAACATATTACCCACATGTTCTTGATACACTCACCTGGAGGCATATGAACCCATGGAGACATTTGAGGTTCAGTTGATCGCAACTAACTCATAATCAGGAGTCTCTCCATAACGATAAGATATCGAGAAATGTTGATACAATGCCTCTTAATAAATATATGTCTCTGCATTTAAATTTTGTTATCAGTCCAGAAGTGTGAATTTCTTCTATTAACAATTCTTCTTTGTAATAGAATATAACAATCAATTTAACTACGTTTTATAATTTCTAGAAGTGATCAATGTTTTGCAATATCGTTATTTAAACCTTGTACCCGTTAAGTTCCACACTTAAAAATTACATCCTTTCATAAAATAAAGAACTCTGTGTTTAAAATATTATCAAAATCTGCAACTTATGGTTAGTAAGGTATATTTGTTAAAATAAATAATGCATATAAACTCACAGAAATACTTGGAGTCCTCGAGCGTATAGACATAGAAGTGGTTTTTCGTGAATGAAGTAAGTGCTCGTCCTGTAACAAAAATACACAGCGATAGTCCATTTGTTCCACTTCAAATATATGTTCAGTGCTACTTCTTCAAAATGTCCTTGCATCAACTCCAAGTAGAAAATATGTATTACATATATTTCAAATTTATTATTCTACAGTTTTTCACTGTCGTCAGGTATTCTATTTCATCGTCTTTTGATCGGCGTCGGCGACATCGTCGTCTCTAGACACATCTCACAATATATATAGTATTTTATACCCAATGGAACATAGCCGAACGTATCAAAAGTCTCACAGGCTCAACATGATTTAAGAAGAAACGTGGACGCCTGATAAGAGGGCCTCTCTCCAACACGTTTAATATAAGGGTAAAAAAAGCTAGGCATTGGGGATTGATGTTGTTCACTGAAGTGTCATAACAAGGGAATTTTCCATCTAGTTTCTGTAAAAAGGTTCCCGTTTTGTATATTCCTCCTTAATACAGTGTTAGTGACCAATTGGTGCGGTGGCTTAAATTTCATAGGTTCAATAGTAATTCCATAACCGGGGAAATATCGTACAGTTTTGTCACCTACTAAATATGCAATTTATGTTTTATAAATGCATGCAAGTTTCATATTATTCTCATAACTTTAACTAACTGAAACAGCATTAAAATGTTTTAAAAACTAAATTAAAATCTTGAATAATGAATAATAAATAACAAAATAATTACATTTTTATAAACAAAATAGATTACGCAACATCTTATGAAATAACATTCATAATAACCTCTGCAAAGTTATACAGAACGTAACTTACAGAGCAAGTTAAACCAATAACAGTTGAAATACATCATTTATATCCACAAGAAATGAGTACATAATATCTAGGAGCTACAAACTAAGATATTAGCTGCAATTCATATGATAACATTTGTAGATATAAGTAAGACGTGAGATAGGCAATACGAAATGTAAGCAAAAATGCATAAAGGTTGACAGAGGACAATTTCCTATTTCCTAGTTCACTAATTACCTTTCTTAATGACTAGTTTTTACTGATACTAATTAGTATCATTACTAGCATTTATTCTGTTCTTGAAAAAGAAATCCTCATATCAACGCAATATATGTAAATGCAACAATACGTTACAGCTTCATCATCATAACGTATTTCAATTAGCTGATAGATACTCATATTCATTTCAGTTATCTGATGACTGACGAGCATTCAATTAATGTGCATATTACAATAATGATTAGTTGAACATACAAGTAACACTATATCGGCATCAAATAGAATTTTTTAAATGTACAGTTATATTTTGTCCATCGAAAGAGAGATCCTTTCACAGGAACAAATAGTAGACCTATATAAGAATAATAATTTCCTGATACGCGAGTTTTGTTCATGAGATTAATTGCGGTGAAATAATACACGAATCGGTTTTGTAAGTAGCATAAATTTAGCTCGGAGACTTTATTGTTATAACTGCATATTCAAATGTTACAATGGAATATATATGATTTTGATAAGCTGACTCAATGCTTATTCTTCTTATTTTTATCTCAACTCGATAAATATAGTTTATAACATTTATGTTATGAATTGAATAGTAATACATAGGCAAAAAATATAATATACGAGGGACATCACTCCTCCCCCTTTAGAACGGACCATGGGCACTTGTTGGAGCCATTGGGACGTCTTCAATTGGAATTTGGGAACTCTTCCTGTTTCGTGAGATTTTCCATGTAAAAGTTGTGATTTTCTTGCGGCATATTGTCCATATTAATATGAGGCAGATAATAGCGAATAAAATAAACAGGATTATCCATAATAACCCAAATTGATCCTCAGGGATTGCCTCAATGTGATTAACAGAGGATAAGTGCTGACTAGATTCGATTATCCTATTAATATCTTCAAAATGGATAGGATTTAATTTTAGAATGTGTGGTGTTTGATTTGAAGTATTGACAGTATCAGGCAATGGTGGCAATAAAATTCCTGTTCCTACGTTGGTAATTGAATCGGAAGATAATGGGAACGGTTTATCGTTGATCCACATTTTACAATCATTATTAATGGTAATCAGGGTTGGAGAGCTTCTTCTCTCAGCTCCATTGGTGTCGCACTGGGATCTAATGATAGTGTTGCTCAAAGGAATCAAGAGTATTTGATTTGACGTAACTTGTGTCGTGATAGGTTGTATGATCCTGGTTTTGGCAAATTGACGATGACATGGCTGTTGACCATGGACGATTGCGGAAATACAATCCTCTTCAATAGGTTCTGGTTTCTCGTTACATATGTAATATCCTTCTACTAAGGTACATTCTTCATCTAAGTATTTTTGACTTATTTCGCCAAGCATTATTACAGGTTTGGGAGGAATTAAGGTAAGGTTAGCTTGGGGAATCGGATAAAGTTTGTATAGGAATATATTTTCATTTGAGAACAATGGCATAATTACTATGAAATTAAACTTTGGATATTTAAAGAACACTTCTTGGTGCATTAATTTAAAATATGAAATATCACTTTCTAATTCTAGTAGTTCAGATTTTTTGTAAAGTTGAGAGAGTGTTTTCTTCATAAATTTTACCTCGTTAAGGGTAATAATGGGATTATAAACTGTTCTAAGAGCAGCAAAAGAAATTGCTATATATATTTCATCTATTAAAGTTAAGAGAGAATTACCATTATTTATGATTTTCTGACTAAGGAATCTAGTATTTTCAAGACGAAAATCATCTTTTAATTCTTGAATTTGGAGCGCAATTCTGTTCTGATTAGTAGATAAAGTAGATATTGTTTCGTTAAAGGTTTTCAAAAGTGGTTGCAGAATAGAGATTTGTAGATTCATTTGAGTCTCAATATTATGTTGATTTTTATCTAAAGTTCTGATGTGTTCAATTATTTCAGATTTGTCATCTTCCGTTAGAGTACCGAAGAGATATTTTGATATTTTACCTATACCATCTATAAGTCCTCTTTTATGGATTCTATTAGGGATTAGAGGTTCTAATTTTAATGTAATTTTATTTAATGTGTAGCCTACATGTAGAAAAGATTCGTCAGAACTTATTGTTGTCAGATTGTTGTAAGATTCATATAGTTCTGCTAAATAGTCCGAAATTATTGAAATGTCAATTTGATATAGGAATTTATGATTTGATTCTGTTAGTCTTACGGGTCCTAGTTGAATGGGTAAGATCGAGTTCGTTATTGTCTGGAACGTGGGGTTGTCTCCCTGGTTCAATGTCACTCGTAAACTGAATACGGTGAGTAGGAATAAGGTCTTCAATGTCGTCTTCATCTTCAACCTGCGGCGAAGAAGAATATTTTAGTTTCTTTCTAGGTTTTTTGATAATATTTTTATGATAGGTGCCTAATTTTGTGGTTGCTAAATGATCTTTATCGGAAATTACTTGGGTTTCTTTATAAATAGGTTTTGTTTTTGAGGTAAACTTATCTTTGGCTTTTAGATAAACTGTCTCATCAGCTTGACATTTTACAGATTCGTCACGTTTCTTATTTAATTTCGAAATAGTTTTGTCTTTATTTTCGGACACACGTTGTTTAAGGTTATCGTACAATTTCTGGGAGATGTCTTTTTGCTCACTGATATAATCGTTTAGAATTTCGGTTTCATTAATATCATATTTATTTTTCGTCTATCTACGAATACAATTTCTAAAGGTGTCAATTTTGTAACCGAATGAATGGAATTATTGTAGCCAATAATTGCTAGTTTGATAATTTGTGTCAGGTCTTTGTTTGGGTGTTCTAGTTTGACGCAACGTATTAAATCGAGAAGGGTAGAGTGGAAACGCTCTACAGGTGCATTAGAATTTGAGTTTTTGGGTGTTGTTATATGAAATTCTATTAGATGTAAATTACAAAATTCTTTAAATAAGCTGTTATCAAATTCTTTACCGTTGTCCGTTACAATTTTATTAGGGATGCCATAGTGTGAAATAAACGTAAGCAGGGCTTCGTAAGTGTCAATAGAGTTTTTAGTTTTAATATGGTAGGCTTGACCTAATTTGGAAAAAGCGTCTAGAACTGTTAGAAATATTTTGGATTTCGCAAAAAATAGATCCATGTGTACAATTTCAAATGGTCTTTTAGGAGTTGGTGTTACTTGAAATTTAATATGTTGTGGGTGTCTTTCGTATTTTGCTTTTTGACATGTTCTACATGAGTTTACGTAATTAGTAACATCGTTAACTAGGTTTGGTCAGTAATATCTTCGAAGAAGTGATGTTTTAACTTCGGTGATTCCTCGATGACCAGTTTTTCCTTCGTGGTAGTATTTTACCTTTTCATTTTGTTCTTCTACGTTACTTACATCGTCGATGAATTTTCGTGAGATGCGCAGTTTTATATTAGTGAAAGTTTGTTGAAGGATACGAATTAATTTTTTCTCTATTTCTGGTTTCTTAAAGTACAGGCAATAAGTGAATTTAGGTGAAATTAAGGATTTAAATAATTTGACAATATCTTCATCAGGGGCTGTTGTTCTAAGGGTTACTAGGTGACGGATCTTTGTTTCGAATGGATTTGCGGATATTGCTGACTCTATAATTGTGTTATGTGATTCTTGGATTATAATCTGATGATTATATTGGTTGAGGCAATTTTCAGTATAAGGTATTTCCTGAATTGGATTTTCATTAGCGGAGTGTTGGGTTTCTGCGTCATCTGGTGGATTAGGTAGAGTTATTTCAATATCTTCAAATATTTTTCAGTCGTAGGCGTGTCTATTAATCTTTCTCCAATTTCATCTCCTATTAGCGATACGAAGTCGTCTATATCATCAATCTTATCTCCTGGGTTGGTCATTAAATCGATTGGATTTGCATCGATTTTTATTCTCGAAAGGAAGTCCGCATTGGTGTTATGTTTTCCTTTTTGTATTGTATCTGATAATCATATTCTTCAAGCCGGAGTCGCCACCTTACTTATCGACTGTTGGGTTCCTTTAAATTGAATAACCACTGTAAAGGTTTGTGATCGGTTTGAATAATGAATTGCCTACCGAAAATGTAGGGTCGAAAGTATTTGCATGCCCATACAACTGCTAGGAGTTCTTTCTCGATGGTGCTGTAATTAATCTCAGCAGGATTAAGGGTATGTGAGGCGTAACTAATCGGAAGGTCATTTTGACTAAGAACAGCACCTATAGCGTAATTGGAAGCGTCTGTTGTAATGGTGAATTGTTTCTCAAAATCAGGGAATGCTAGAATCGGATCATTGCATAATAGGGTTTTACAATATTCGAATGTACTAACGAATTCCGGAATTGAGTGAATTCCCTTTTCTCCTTTTTTTAAACATTTAGTGAAAGGTTTGATTATTTTGGGAAAGTTATTGATGAAACGTCGATAGTAACCTAAGAGACTTAGAAAACTTTTAATATCACGATGAGTTTGTGGAATCTGAAAATGTTTGATAGCTTCAATTTTCTTTGGGTTCGGTTTTACGCCATTAGGAGTTACTACGTGTCCTAGAAATTCGACGGATTTGGACATAAATTCTGACTTGTCAAGTTGGATTTTAAGATTATGACGGCGAAAAGCTTCGAAAACTTTATGAAGGTTTAAGATATGTTCTTGTAACTATGTTGAGGAGATGATGACATCGTCCATATAAACAAGGCATATCTTCTTCTGCAAGTCTTTAAGGACATTATCCATAACTCTCTGGAAGATACTTGGGGCATTTTTAAGACCGAAGGGCATCCTTAAAAATTCATAATGCCCTTGTTCAACGCTGAAGGCAGTTTTTTCGACTGAATTGGGGTGAACCTCGATTTGATGAAAGCCGCTAGCTAGATCAAGTGTGGTAAAATAATTGCATCTTCCTAACTTATCCAATATATCCGTTATATTGGGTAGTGGATATCGATCTTCAATTGTTTTGTCATTTAATTTGCGGTAGTCAACAACAAGTCTCCATTTCTGGATTCCTGAAGCGTCCTTCTTTTTTGGTACTACCCAGATTGGTGAAGACCATAGGCTAATACCTGGCCTAATGATGTTGTCGTCCAACATTTTTTCAATTTGATTGCGCATTTCCGCTTTGTGCACATAGGGAAACCTATACGATTTGACATAAATAGGGTTTTCATCTTTTGTTCGAATTTCGTGTTTTACCGAATTATGAAAAGTTAAAAAATCACCGGGTTTAGAAGAGCTTGTCTTTCTTCCAAATTTAGATGATCTAAACGAAGTAAACCTTCGATATTGGTTTTGATACTATCAGAATCAGGGGATTTAATTTTATAATCGAAAGAATCATAATTTTCAAAAAATGGTTCGACAAAGAGTGGTTCTTCGAATTCAGCGGTTTGTATTTCTTGGGACATATTATAGATTTCAACTGGGGCATAACCATTATGACATGTACTTACAGAAGCTGGAATGAAAAGACCGTTGGTTGATTGATAAGGGATGTAAATGTCACCATCGGGGGCATCTACTGGAATTTCTTTCATTAGAATTTCATGAGCATTTATTGAATATCGTTTTGAAGTATCATTTGGATGTCTATAATATATCGGAATATTTATTGATTTGTCGAGATTACATAAGGATTGCTCGGAAAAATTAATTGATAATTGGAAATTTTGTAGATCGTTAAATCCTATTAAACCATCATAGTAATCATGGAAGTCATGAAGAATAACGTTTATAAGTTTATCAGAGTTAAACTCTTCAAAAATCGGAATATCTGCTTTATATCGTGCAGTGGTAGTGCCTACACAAGTTTTTAATTCTGTTTTGTCAATGAAGATACATGAGGGGTAATATTTTTCGATTATCGAGGGACGAATTATTGACGATGCGCAACCTGTATCTATCAATAATTTCATCGGTGGATTTTGAATAATTATGTATGGTAATGGGCAAGCTTGTTTTAACGCATTTATTTCATTAGGTGGTGGTTTGCTTTCCTCGGTCTTTAGGTAGGGTTGTTCGAATCCATAGCCATATGAAAATTTGATGTTGGTTGACCTTGTACTTCTTCATCGAAATATTTCTGAATTGGATGTTCAAAGACTTCGGGAAGACTTCTTTCCATATTTGAGTAGTCGTACATTTCTTGCGTTTGTTCTTCATATTGATATCCTTCTTGGGAATTTGTTGGGTCTTCTTCCAAATTATGTATTTCTTTTGCTATCCGGTTTCTTGGTGCAGCAGGTTGAAACGTATTATATCGTGGTGCTGTCATTTTGGAAGTTGTCGACATTGGTGTTGGTTTATAAGATGGAACTATACCTTTAGGTTTGAAAGCATTTTGTTGCTGTGGTGGTCTTCCAAAAACTTTATTGTTCGTGAAAAATTTTTGTGGAGGTAATTGTCTTGGTTGAACGTTTATCGGTTGTGATGGGAAAGTCTGCTTTAAAGCTTGCGTTTGGAAATTTTGATGTTTAAATTGATTTGGTATTTGGTTATAATTTTGAGAATAACCTACAGTAGGTCTTGGCATTACATTATATTGGGGTTGTTTAATTTGAAATGGTGGTATCGTTGGTTTTTGATAACCAGATTTGTTTGAGAATACTAGATTTTGAAAAGATTTACTATAGTTAGAAAAATTTTCTTCCTCATTAATTTTATTAATAGCAGATTCTAAGGAATCTACTTGTTGTACTCTTATCATGAATTGTAACATTGGACTCAAAGATCTGGTAAATGTGTCTAATGCCATTTGTTCGTAATGTTTAGAGTAAAATTCTTTTTCGGGATAAGTTTTATTTGAATGAATTAATTTACTCATTAAGAGACTACGGAGCTCTTGACATCGTAAGCCGAAACTATGATAAATTTCGTTTCGTTTTCGTAAAGAGATATTTTTAAATTTAAAAGATCTTGCTCTAAACATCTTATATCTCTCTGAGCACCAAAGTTGACTCTTAAAATTTCTTTAATTTGCAACCAATTCTGAATTTCTATCCGTGAACCAACTAACATCTGCGCTTTACCCACTAGTTTATTTAAAATTGCTTGATGCATAAAGGTATTTAATGCATCTCTATCCGCATTAAAAAAATGGTTTATTAAATTATCGCAAGAGTTGATGAATGTATTTAATCCAAAAGGATTTCCGTCATATTTTGGGATGTTATCTATATATAGCCTTAATAATTGATAGTCTACGCTAGGAATAAATGTATGTGTTTCTCTAGTAGTCATTTTATTAGTTTTTGAAATATTCAAATTTTCTAGGAATTTATTAAATTAGATAAATTAACTAATTCTTATTAACTAAAACTAATTTGAAAAATCAAAATTGAAAATGAAATAAAACTAAAATTTCTTAACCTACGTATTCTCGTTGAATAGCGAGCCTATTGTTCTCAAATAATTTTCAGAGAAAATAGGTGGTGAGTTATAACAATGGTCAGGAGCGAAAATAATGCTTGACTTACTTTTTGTTGTCTTGTCTGCACTATCTTCTTGATAAACTTGTTCGATCAATTGGACAGTTCAGCCGGTTGTGGAAAAAATGATTCTTGCCTTCGAAGATGAACTTCTAATTAACGGTCACTCTCGATGTGTTAATTGACAGTCTATCACTTTTTCTACGCGGGATCGTGGCGTCTTCAACTTAGAAAAGTTTATTCGAATCACTCACGAATTTCAGAGGTTCAAACGACACTATATCCCATCCTCGTCGCCAGTTTTGTTCATGAGATTTATTGCGGTGAAATAATACACGAATCGGTTTTGTAAGTAGCATAAATTTAGCTCGGAGACTTTATTGTTATAACTGCATATTCAAATGTTACAATGGAATATATATGATTTTGATAAACTGACTCTATGCTGATTCTTCTTATTTTTATCTCAACTCGATAAATATAGTTTATAACATTTATGTTATGAATTGAATAGTAATACATAGGTAAAAAATGTAATATACGAGGGACATCACTCGCGTCTTCGTATTATAAATACATTGTTCTTTCAGTGTAGTATCCTTTTACATAAGAAATCGTGTATATATTTTGTATACAGTTGAAAATTAATTTTTCCATTATTTCCTTTCCAGACTGTAAACATGTATGTTATATAAATTCCTCTCTTATTATTAGATTAGACTTAGACTAGTGCTGTACTTTATACTATTAGATCAGGCTATTCACATACAGGATGTTATGTCTAGAAAAGAGTATACCAAAGTTATTTCGGTTATTAGGTAATTAAATCCTTTCACGCTTTGTTTCAAAACTACATTGTATTTTATCACAGTTTATTGCAACTCGCAAAGCCTAGAGAAACACTTCTTGGAATATTTCTGCTGCCTCAGCAACCGAAATGTTTTAAATAGAGAAACATTCACTTAGTCTTTAGTAATCCTCAAGCAGTCAGCAAGTAAGTAATCGTCGACTAAGTTTCAAGTTTAAAGTATAAAGAGAGGTTACTCCTTTTTTGACATAAATATGTGTTAAAATCCTGAAGTGACAATAAATGGTTTTTAAAAAAGTGAGATTAATAAAAAGTGATGTAAAATGTATATCATGTTAATAAATCAAGTTTGTTGTCATCATTATTTCTCTGATTATGTTTATATAAACTTGCGATTTATTTTTCCCTGCCTTTAATTACTATTTTGCCAGAAATGCAGAATTAATATCAGATAAGATAAAATCAGTTTTCAGATATGATAATTATCGAAAAGAAATTATAATTTTGTTTTGCTTGTTAATATAATATCGCCAAAGTAACATCAGTTAATGACAATATAATTCCAAGCTTCTCCAATTATCCTTGTCTCGAATAAATATCGAATAATATAGTATCACAACTCCATAAATATATAAACTTTACACAAACCAAATCTTTGTTGTTCTTGTTTATATATGTACTATTTGTCTTCCAAATTTTTACAATGTTAAGTATTATACTCACGTCTATACTACATAAATTCACATCTAAACTGCTATGCATGTTGGGATACTTATTCAAATGATTCAATGAAACAGGAAATTCATTTCATCGCCATTCGATCGATAACAAAATTATCATCTAAATGCAAATTTCTAAGTATTATCAAATCAATAAGGTCTTATATTTCATAAAATACGGGAAATATATAATTTCTCTCTAATTTATGTTACCTTCTGTTTAGAGAGAAATCATTATATTTATGAACACACATTTTATCTTGCTTTTGCTAATCCTTAATACATTTCTTTCATCTAGAAGAATTCAAAGAATTTAAACGAGTCTAGAATTTGTTAGGAGATATATATCATTACCATGATGATGCAAATGATTTTGAAAATATGGTTTTCCAGGCTTCTACTGTTATCGCACCTAAAATTCCATAACAAAGCTACTAGAATCGGGGACTTATATTTTTATAGTACATAACAATACATCAAGTGCAATCCTTGTAGTAACTCAATTGATGGAATCAAGTTTAGTCTTGCTAATGCTTTCCGTTTTATGGCAAGGGCTTTTCACACAGTGAAAATTAAAAATCCAACACTTATTAATGAGATTAAAGATCCAGTTAAGGAAATAATATAACATGATATAAATTAAATAGTTAAAGCTAAAATAGCTTAAGATTTAACCTAAAATAGCTTTAAATCTAAAAATATATCTACGAATGAAACAACAGAATGGCCATGACTCGATATTGTAGTGCTTTTTCAAGTCTAAGAACTTTCAAGATGCTATAAAGCTCTGCAGTAAATATATACAAGGTATTATAATATATAAAGATATACACAGGGTATTATACTAATGTACGTAGTATATATATATATATATATATATATATATATATATATATATATATTATATATTATAATATATAATTATGTATTATAATATATAAAGATATACACAGGGTATTATACTAATGTACGTAGTATATATATATATATATATATATATATATATATGTCGTAGTCTCATGGTGAAATACGTCAATTCATGAAAAGTCTAGGCAGTACATGAACTGCCGGCATATTATGTAAATTCTTAATGTTACACAATCTGCCTAGGCATTTTATGAAACGCCGTGCTCGTCTCGGCACATGATGTTTCAAGTCGTACTACACGATCTGCCGTAAATTATATATCGACTGTTCGTGAAGTCACCACGATGGCCGGCAGATTGTGTTCTCTGATTTATCGTGTATCTATATGGATGAAATAAAATAATAATACAAGTAAAATCCATATATTTTACAACTAAAAAACTAAAAAATAAAATTCTCTTTAAAAAAATAAAAATAATCTTCAAACTTGCAATAAACAACAAAACGAGAACAATAAAAAATAAACTAGCTACCTATATATACAGAATTTTTTTTTCACTTATTGGCCCACAGGCCACTTTTGTGACATCTGGAATTGCATTGCAGTTTTGCTTTAAGACATTTGCATCTATTGGTCTTACATTGCACCTTAGAGGGTCGGCATGAACACTTTACATACCCCTGCCCGTTAAACAAAGATTCGAAGGAAACGGCTTCTCTAGTTGACATAAATTTAGATTTATTTACCTGATTAAGGTTAACAAAGTTTGATGTTGCTTTTTTAAGGTCAGGTCTATTGAACCACGATTTGATAATTCCGCCAACAGTAGCAACCTGGTATACGCCGTTTTTAATATCCGTAACTACTGAAATAAGATTTGGTGAATCTCCTGGACTGCGATCAACTTTATCAACATTAACTAAGACGCAGTCCCCGATGTTTATGTTTGGCAACATTTTTTTTGTAGTCACAATCATCTGTTCTGCTTGGCATTTTTGTCCCGCAAAGCTTTCTTCCTGCTGAGTTTTTATAGTTTCTTCAGAGCTACAAAAATCGCACATGTTTGTCCCATTAGTACAATTTAAATGTACCGGCATTTTACAAATATCGCACCTACTCACGTTATCTGTTATATTGTTTTCACAAACAATACAGTTATCTGTATTATTTTCTGCACAATTGCCTAACTCAATAGCCTTAATTTCAATTTGTACATCATCTGTATCGACAAGATTGTTATCATAATCAACCAAGTCATTCTCATTTGACAGTCGTATTACCATATTATTTTCTGGCAACCCCCCTTGCTCTGTTTCGTACCGTTGAGTAGTATCGACTTCTGACAATTTTTCTGTCACTTCGTGGACTAGTGTGTGTCCTTGAACACCTAATTCATTTTCATTCATTTCATCTTGCTGCTCATCGTGCTAATCATTTTCATATTGTTGAGTTACATCTATGTCATTCTGCAATTTGTCTACCTCCTCTGCAGTAGTTATAGTTGAAATAAAATTTTTAGGGAGATTTGTTGATTCCAGACCTTGCTTCGAGTCAATCCCAAAAACTGCTTTAAACGGGCTTCTATACCTATCACTCTATGTAGAAAAATACGCACTTCTTTTAATTGATTAATGGTACTCGGTCGTTTGCTATGTAGTATTCTTTGTAATGCTCACAGAACAGTTCTTTTTCACTCTTACTTTCCATAGTTTCCATTAAACAGAAAAAAATAAGCACAAGTTATGGAACACAATCTGCCGGGCAACGCTGGTCACTTCACGAACACTCGATATCTAATTTACGGCAGAGCGTGCAGTACGACTTGAAACATCATGTGCCGAGACGAGCACGGCGTTTCATGAAATGCCTAGGCAGATTGTGTAACATTAATAATTTACATAATATGCCGGCAGTTCATGTGCTGCCTAGGCTTTTCATGAATTGACGTATTTCACCATGGGACTACGATATATATATATATATATATATATATATATATATATATATATATATATATATATATATATATATATATATATATATATATATATATTATATTACGAATAAAGCCAGAATGAGAGGTAGACCTAGATTTAACCAGTTAATGTGTGACTTATATCAGCTTTGAGGTTAAAACCCGAGAAATCTCCAACACTTCTAGCTTTAACCGACTAAAGCTAGGTCTAACCAATGCCACTCGGTTAATAAGCAAAGTTTCGTTTTATATGTTAGTACAGTAATATATTTATTAGATGATAAATAAATAAAAATAAATACTGAGTGAAAACATTTATTTATTTATAAAAATACAAATTATAACGCGCAAAAGTATAATAATAAAACAAATAAAACTGTCAAAATCCATAACTCAAATATTATTATCACTACAACATTTTGTCTATAAAGAAACAGACTGTTTACTCTATTTATTGTCACAAGATAAACTTGAGTGGAATTTGGGGTTACATAAAATACCTCCTGTTTTAGTAACCAGAAGGATCGACATTACGGACTCTAACCAAAAGGCATTGGTTAGACCCAATTTTAGCCGGTTAAAGCTGGATATATTGAAGTTTCTTTAGGCTTGAAAACAGAGCAGGACAGAGCAGATAATCCGCACATTAACCAGTTAAACTTAGGTTTACCCTTCATTCTGGCTTTATCCGTAACATATACAAATGTACACTGTACTACCACAAATGTGTATCTCCCATTCAATAAAATGTACACTCTATGCCTTAGTATTATAACAATATACATACATATAATACAACTATAATACATATTATCGAAACACCTCAATATGTAAGTTGTTGGATAGGTGGGTGCCCTGCCTTCTAATGTAACACATAATCGAGCAGAGATTCAATGTGTCTTCCTCGAATCTGTATTTCTTTAGTAGATAAAGTTGTGTACCGAGTTCCGAGTTGTGTGTTTTGTACTAACCTTCCGATTGAAACTATGTCTGATTTTGACTAGAATTTGAAATCAAACACCACAAATTCCTTGTCGAGAAAGAATAGATCAACAACATCTATAAATGAATGTTAATTGACACTATGGATTTCGATGACATTGTATAACGGGTATGTCAACGATGAAGAATGTGTTACATTTGTGCGGTACCTCCAGTTTCGAATTGACGTGGTGCGATATTTCAGTAGAGGAGATAGTATTATCACCATACTAAAGAAATGATTAGAAGAACAAATTAAAATAGTCGTTTAATGTCGTTCCATATATCATTTACAACTCTATAAGATTAGTTCATTAAATAATATTCCAAAATAAACAGTTTTAAAACCTTAAAACAGACTTTTCGCACGTAGAACAACTCTATCTCTAAATTGAGTGGCTGAGAATAAATAAACCAACACATAAATGCAGAATATGTATTTTATGCGACAGTTTTACTTTTTTGTCAAATAGTTCACCCTCATGCTTTCTCATGACCCATTAGCAGGGTGGGGTGTATCCTATCTACCTCAAAATCAATAGATGTCATCTGGTAGACGTCTCTCAGTAGAATCAGAATCAGTCGAAACCCGATCGATCCGACATGATTTAATTGAATGATCGTGCTAACAAACAAATTTCTCAAATAGTCCACCATTGTGCTTTCTCATGACCCATAAACATGGTAGTGTGTGTCCTGTCCACCTCAAAATCAATAGGTATTATCTGGGAGACATCCCCGATCCGAATCAGTCAAAACCCGATCGATCCGACACGATTTAGTTGGTTTATCGTATTAACAAAACAAATTTCTCAAATAGTCCACCACCGTGCTTTCTCATGACCCATGGACAGGGTGGGGTGTGTCCTATTCACCTCAAAATTAATAGATGTCGTCTGGGAGACGTCCCCGATCAGAATTAGTCAAAACCCGATCGATCCGACACGATTTAGTTGAGCTATCGTGCAAACAAAAAAAAATTTCTCAAATAGGCCCAAGGGAGGGGGTGGTGTGTGCTATCCACCTGAAAATCAATAGATGTAGTCTGGGAGACGTCCCCGATCAGAATCAGTCAAAACCGGATCGATCCGATACGATTTAGATGAGTTATCGTGCTAACAAGAATAAATGCCGACGACAACGACGACACAGACAGGGCAAGAAATTTGTAAAAACCATTTTTTTGGGTTTTTTGGCCGAGAAACGAAAAATAAATCCACAAAAAAATTCACTTTTTTCACTTTTTCTTTACAAGATTACATTACTTTTACGCTTATAGTGGAGTGCGGAAAAGTAAAAGTGTATTTACCATTGAAAAAGAAGGTAGTTAAACACTTTAGATACGCTTCTCTGTAATGTGAACAGCAATGAAATTATTTCAGAGTTAATTATATTTTTGCACAATAGGGTGCATAATTAATTTAAGACCGAAGACATAATTAACTTCATAGTTTCAGAAGAACTTATTGAAAGTATCTTATTACCTTATTTGTTAATATAGCCGCACCACTGAAGCCATAATATAAATTTTACATAACATTATTCGATTCAAGAACTTCTAAATGTACGTATATGAAATGAAAACACTCACCAGAATGGCATTACGTGCATTAAGACTTGAATTAAAACATCCAGATAATTCTTTTGTACTTTGGTTTATGTAAATAGAGCTATTTATGTTTGGCGATAGCAAGGATAAAGGTGCATATGCCTTGACCGGGAATCGAACCCGGCTCTCCCAATTTTCGGTTGGTTGCTCTGACCGCTGGGCTATCGAGGCACACTCATTATCCTTGCTAATGCGTCAGTTTAATGCGTCACTACAGTACACCCTCCCTAGAGATATGGTTTGTCTCGATACAATTTAACGGAATGTGACCGGGTTCACCATTCTTACGAACCGTTGTTCGGTAACCCCCGAACTGTAGGGCGATGGATAGGACGGGAATCGAATTCGCGAATTTGAGATGTAAGGGAGGTTGGATGTACTGGAACGAGTCACATCACGTCGGGGTCGCCACTTTGGCGATAGCAAGGATAAATGTGCATATACCCTGACCGGGAATCGAACCCGGCTCTCCCAATTTCCGGTTGGTTGCTCTAACTGCTGAGCTATCGAGGCACACTCATTATCCTTGCTAATGCGCCAGTTTAATGTGTCACTACAGTACTCCCTCCCTAAAGACATGGTTTGTCTCGATACAATTTAACGGAATGTGACCGCGTTCACCATTCTTACGAACCGTTGTTCGGTAACCCCCGAACTGTAGGGCGATGGATAGGACGGGAATCGAATTCGCGAATTTGAGATGTAAGGGAGGTTGGAAGTACTGGAACGAATCACATCACGTCGGGGTCACCACTTTGGCAATAGCAAGGATAAAGGTGAATATGCCTTGACCGGGTATCGAACCCGGCTCTCCCAATTTCCGGTTGGTTGCTCTGACCGCTGCAACCTACATGTGTATAACTTACAGAGTAATGCTAGCAGCAACACTGATGCACAATATAAAATAATTATTAAGAATTTTTAATACATGGGTTAATATTAGATGTCTTTAAAACTTAATATGAGGAACATTAAAGACTATAACTTGAAAGGAAACTTTTCATATATACAGATTTAATTAATATTACACAGTATATGGCACAATATTAGGTACGGCTAAAATATTTACATAATCATGTGTACATACTAATGGCAAGCGTGGTATCATTAGTACATAATTATCAGTTTAAAGAATGTTAATAAACAATGCATAAGATTAGTAATGAAAAGTTATATTTTCATTTTATACGTATATTGTCTATACAGGAGACAAATTTGTCAATTCATATAAAAATATCATGCCCAATTGCCTAACAAATTTGTATCTGATATTTTAATCTGAACTGAGATGATAAAACTTCCATAGTTGGTTTTCCAACATAGTTGTTTCTGTATATTTAGTTTTTCATGGTGATTACTGAAAAAATAGAGTTTTGGATATTTTTGAAATAAGATTTGAGACATTGGATTTGAGATAAAATATCCGATCGCAATTTTATAACAGAAAATAACTGAAATCGCAATTTTATAACAGTACAACATGAAGACTGTTGTGCATATCCAAACATCCACTACTTTGTAGATCAAGTCTTTATTCCCAGGAACCGTACAATAGCCTATAAGTTCATTCCGCTAATAAATCGAATTTACATAGGGTTGGGCATAATAACTTGATAATTTTTGGTTAGTGTCGGTTACTATCATTTACGGCAGTTGGCCCTGTGGAGTATAAGATATGAGCAAACGTAGCTAATGCCATTCGGAAACCCTTTAAAAAGCTATTCAGTCAGTGATTCAAACTGGGTCACACTTTTGTAGAAATTTTCAAGTTCTGCGATATAGCAGAACTTAAAATCTAGCCGTAACATAATGAACATGTAAATTACATAATAATGTGGGCAGAGTGGTTCTACGTTAAAAGAAACCATCGCGTCATTGAGACCAGTATATAACTTCTTGAAATTTTGGAAGAACTTTTTTTTATTAGAAGATTTAGAACTATTGGATTGTATAAATAAACCAAACTTTCACTATAGGGCTTACAGGAGTTACAGCGGCTTTCAAAGCTCGAAAGTAACAGTGTTTATATTTCGGTAATATGCGCTTTCATGACACCGCAATATTACGTACCTCGCATGTTTTCTCCATTTTGCCCTTTTGTGTTTATTGGATACGAGATTACCTTAAAGGTGAAATGTATTCTCCTCGACAGATTAATACCGAATGACTTGAAGCAAAAAAAATCTGGGTAAAATGTATCACATCTATATATCTATCTATACTATATATATATATATATATATATATATATATATATATATATATATATATATATATATATATATATATATATATATATATATAAATGAATGTTTGTCTGTATGTCTCTGATGCCTTCTAAACCGTTCATCCGATTGCGATGAATCTTTGGGGAATGGTTGGACGCTTGCCCACGAAGATTTCTGAGTTATTAAAACTATATTTGATAGATGGCGCGCGCGTCGTTTCACCGAATGTGTGAATTTTATATTCTTTAGGGGCAGTTCGCATATTTTTGATGTTGCATCAAGTATAAATAGCGGCATTTCAGATCGTACATGACGCAAAAAGATGTAACAAGTGGTGATCGATTAAATGTGATCGTGCTAAAAAAAAATTTACAAATAGTCCACCATTGTACTTTCTCATGACCCATGTACACGGTAGAGTGTGTGCTATCCACCTCAAAATTAATAGATGTAGTCTGGGAGACGTCCCCAATCAGAATCAGTCAAAACTCGATGGATCCGACACGATTTAGGTATCGTTGAGTTATCGTGCTAACAAGAATAAATTTCGACGACAACGACGACACATACACAGCAAAAATTTTTTAAAAACCCTTTTTTTTAGTTTTTAGGCCGAAAACGAAAAATAAACCCAAAAAAGGAATTTGTTTTTTCAATTTTTCTTTACACGATTACATTACTTTTCCTCGTATAGTGGAGTGAGGAAAAGTAATAAACATAACTTAATATTTTCTTAAGCGCACTTCTCATTTTCTGCATTAGTAAATTATACCCGCGCGAAGCCGGGGCGGTTCGCTAGTGAATAATAAATCCACAAGCATGTTTCTGAATGAACGCTTCTGTATTATTATTTCCTAAAGTTATCAATTTCTAAATGGTTATTAAGTATAGGATGGGACATAATAAGTTCATAGTTTTTAATATAAAATAATATGTGATGAATGTAAGGTATTAGTTAGAGATATATATTATAACAAAGGTGGTGTTGTTGTATTTTGCAAACTAACTAAACTAACTTATAGACTAAAGGACGCACATTTATTTATTTTTTAACAAAACATCAAGAAAGTGAATACCGCCTTTATGTACACATTGGTCGTGTACATAAAGAATATCCATAGATATTGCATATTGAATACTCAAAATGTATGTAGTTTGTAAGTAATATTATATACAAATTTCTAGTTAGAAATGTAAATTAAATTTAAATCTTGTTAAAATAGAGAAATTGACATAAAATTTTATAACCTGTGTAACTTTTAAAAACCAAATACATCAATTAAATTGCCATACAGTTAATTTAGTTACTTAATACAATTCAGATTTACTTATTTATTTAACACTTATTATATTAATTAATTTGCTATATTGATGAAGAACTCTCTCCAAAAATCACTTAATTTATCAGAATATATAGTAAACAATAAATATGATTGTCATTTTTGTAATCATTAAACTTTCTCAATAGAGAATTCATATAAACATATATGACAACATGCCATTTTTAGGAGTAAGTCACTATTATCTTTAATATGATATTATAGTAATATAAATAGATTTTTAGTTTATTTATCAGTTAATTTTAAGAAACTAACTTTATTCTCATAAAGTTAAGGATTTTCTAAAGATCAGGTGCAATACTTTGGTGAATTTTTGTAACCACTAAAATGAATCCAGTAATTCTCACGTATCTTAATGTTAACGGGTAATAAATCTTTCACTACAGTGACCTTATATGGAATGCAGATGTAACGATTTTACCGCTCTGTGTGTGGAACCATTTGGCATCTTTTTTAGTTTCAAGGATATATCAGATAAATATTTATTTACCTTTCTCTGTAGCAATCTGAGATAAAAGTTTAATTGGACTAACAATTGAACGTTCACGAACATCTTCTAGAGTTGCTGGAAAGCCATCAACAAAGGCCACATCATGTATTGCCTATTGTCTATTGCGATATCCAAAATCCTTGAAAAACTAATATTGAGCCGACTAAAGCCAATATCGAAGGAAAAAATATCATACCACCGACACAAGAACACCAATTCGGCTTTTAGGAACAACATACTACAATTTAATAAGTGCATAGAGTGGCAGGGGTGATAAAAGGAAACAAATTATACTGCTCGGCAACCTTTTTAGATATCTCCCAAGTCTTCGATAAAGTTTCGCATCAAGCTACTCTTCAAAACTAATGGATAATTACCACAACATTACCATCAACTTATTAAATCCTATCTGGTCGATTGATACTTCATGGTGAAATACCAAGATTAAATCACAAGTCTACATCGAATACAAGCAAGAGTGTCTTGGGCCCTTCACTCTACCAATCGTACATAGCTGATATCCCATTATATCGATGTATAACAGCAGCCATCGTTTGCTGATCATGCGGTAGTACTATCAGTGAATCAATTGCTCAGAAATATCTCCAAAAACATCAAAAGTCACTCAATGACTTAGAACATTCGCAAAAAAGTAGAAAACTAAATCAAATGAAAACAAATAAGTTAATGACTTAAGGAGAAAACACACTTACCTGACGCAATCCAATGCGACGCGACTCAACGCCACCCAACGCCAATCTAATGTCCAGTTTTCCATAAGAAACTATTACCTATATGCACATTTGCCTGACGCGACGCAGCGCCACTCTACTCTACATAACGTGTTGCAACCATTATCGCCACGGTCCAGATTATCGTCGAGTAACGTCGGGTCAAGACTGTCGGAAGTTCCTTTATTGCTCCATGAAGGTAATTAAATTCTTGTTTCGTCATCCGAAAATAAATGTGAAATCGATCAGCAGTTTTTTCCTTTTCTAATATAGAAATCAACGTATGATATTCGCCAGATACATCTGTAGTGAGGTTCACTTCATGAACCTAATTTTCTCTGTTCGCTGTTGAAAGCAAGCAGATTGCAGCTGCTGCCATTTCTTCCGTCTCTTCCTCATATTCCTCCTCAGAGCTCTCTATTTCACGATATTTGTGTGGCTGACTAAACTAACATGATATAGGTACACTGTTCTTGCGTTGAACTGATATGCACACCCCAACAACATTCGATAAGGCGGCGGATGACGTCGAGTAGCGTCGCGTTGTGTTGCGTTAGGTAAGTGTGTTCTCCCCTTTATACTCTACGGTAGGATGTATGCTCCCGCATGCATATCAACAATCCCATGCTTCCATATGCTGAATCGGTAAGTTACTTGGTTTACACTTTGATAGACGCTTTACCCAGCAAAATCACATTTTTTTTAAAACGTAAAAACAGCTTGGGTTGAAGTTAACTAAACTCAACTGACTAACTGGATGCCGGCCGTTCTAAACTTTCACTCGAAAATAAATTTACTGTGTATAAGGTGATATTAAAGCCAATATGGACCTACGGTGTACAGCTATGAAACAATACAAATATCAAATCATTCAATGGCTCATCATCATGATCATCAAATCATCCAAAGGCTCCAAAATGAAACACAACAGACCATCGCAAATGTACCATAGTATATCATCTCCACTGCATCGCTATATCGTGACCTTCAAATTCCTTTAATACGAGAAGTGCAGTGTGCTAATGCAAAATACCTCCAAGGATTGGAAGCACATCCTAACCATATCACTATTAACCTCTCTAATAATAACATACGGAGTTTGAAAAATAAAATATTCTACAGTTTCTTTTGTATAAAACTGTATTTCTCCAAGGTTATTTACCTTTGAAAACACTACCAGTATTTCCAAATCTTCCTACTAAATGTCGTACATGTTATACAAATATTTCTTAGTCCATTCTTCACGATTCGGAAACTCTTCTACAAATAGTAAAAAAAATATTAATGGATAGAAATCACATTTTCGACTATTATCATGTAGTTGACCACTTTTAAAATAAGCCTAGAGTATACATCTGTCATCCAAGCAGAAAGCTATTTTCTAACCTTAAATATTGTTAATTACAACATACCTACAATAGGCGAAATTTTTTATTAACGTACCATACAACTGACAGATTGATTTATTTTTGAAAATGGAATTTACCGGAATATATCGGAATATCGGAGTTTTTTTTTTATTTTAGAGAAATTTGCGTAGATAAATTGCGTGAATCTCTCATAGTTTTATTTTTGCGATAACCTTATGTATGCATTCTTATTTTATCTTACATTTATGCAGGAATACATCATAAAAATGAAATCAGAAATATATTCGGTATAGGCCTTAGGTTTTTGGCCACTTTCTTTTATCTATGATATATATATATATATATATATATATATATATATATATATATATATATATATATATATATATATATATATATATATATATATATATATATATATATATATAAAGATTTATTAAAACCAACAATTTTCGATTACAATCTCAAAATATTATTTGGCATATTTACGGTACATGAAAATTATAGAGACGAAATCGAAATATAAAATTTGGAGCTAGACTGACGAAGTCTATGTGAGCTTAAGTAATGATCCAATATGCAAATATTCCTTTCAAATAATCTAATTTATAGATAACCAGTATACAGTTACAAAATTAGAATTTACGATTCCAAAAAATCCCAAGATTGTGTGTTACGAATCACGCGATTTTCTGAGTTGTCATAGTTTTGTATATTGTTCAATAGAAGTATGGTGCACTATTGATATTAAATTCATTGATCACTTTAAATTTTAATCAGGGATAAGACAATATACATATTTTACTGTCTTTGAAAAAGATATTTCGTGCGTGCCGTACAGTGTGTCCCATGTTCGTTGCCATCGCTGGGGACATGGGCAATTGTTAGAAATGAAAATATGTCGTTCTCACAGTGGTTATTGTTTTAATACAAAGGATATAGCAAAAGCAGAATTTTTCTTTCGGTTTTTTTAGCTATAATAAAAAATTAAGTTTCAGATGTTTTCGCGAAGTTCTCCTATTTATCTTATAAAATAGTTTCTTGTACATACCCTATAGACTTCTTTATGTAAAATTCAGTGGCGTACGTAAGAGTTTTTGTATAACACTTTGCTGTGAGTCCATATTATTGAAATTTAAAGAACAACAAAACACTCATAAAACACTCAAATTAGATCCTGGAGAGTAGGTTGGAACCTTTGGTGTGAGGATAACACTAACTAAGTTTTCCACAAAACACCAAAACACTATACACTACACTCGACGCGGGTTTCGCCAACAAAGTTGGCATCATCTGAAGATGATTAAAACTCCATTTAATCATCTCCAGATGATGCCAACTTTGTTGGCGAACCTCGCGTCGAGTGTAGTGTATAGGTAGTGTTTTGGTGTTTTGTGGAAAACTCAGTTAGTGTTACTCAAATTACACACAACTAATACTGAAGTTACAGACCAAGTTTACTGTTATTGCTTGTAAATGGCTATGGAAAAAGAGTAAACTAATTTATTTAGGGATAATAAAAATATATATGCTAAGCATGTATTATAAATATAGATTTAATGCGGATCAAACATCAGATATACAGAAAGATTTTGATTGATTGAAAATAACTTCGCACAGAAAATGCACTAAGTTAGTCAAACTAATTTCTATTCTTTTAAATCTACTTTAGTATAGTAGCAGCTGGCGCTTTCATTGGTATCACGAATCCGATAACTACTGATTGGTAATCTTCTGATCCCTAGATGTTATGGGGTTTTAAAATACACTGTAAACATTTTACTTAAAACCAACATGTTAAGGATTCGTGTTTATCGAATAAATAAATCTATGACAGGTTCACATAATTTATCTATACAAATTTCTCTAAAATTTAATATTGTGATCGAGAATAGTTTGTTTTAAGAAATCTTTATGTATAACATAAATAATAAAAAATGACCAAAGACCTAAGGCTTATAATGAATATATCTCCAATTTCATTGTTATGCTGTGTTTCTGTAATGTGCCGTTATTTATTCTGAATGGTCATTTAGTCAGTTTTGGAACAAATATAATCCAACATAAAAATTGCTCAGTCAAGTATATTATAGTTAAAACTGGGTAGCCAACATTATGATCCATACAGTTGATCAGCTTTCACCCATGTATGCATTTACTGCATTTACTAGCAAAAATGTCAACTTTTAACACATCGAGTGTTACAATTTCTTAGTAATAGTGGGACAGTTATACATTCTATGGACCATTCCTTTAAAAATATGTGCCTTAATTTAATATACCATGTGTCTCATTTAAAATGAGGACACCTGGGTATTTTTGTTATTTTCTGAAATCTAGATTTGTTAGTGTTACAATTTCTTAGTGATGGTGCGGCAGTTATACTTTCTATGGACCGTTCCTTCAAAGATATGTGTCCTAATTTAATACACCATGTGTCTCATTTAAAATGAAGACACCCAGATATTTTTGTCATTTTTAAAATCCAGATTTGAGTTTTAGCACAATTGTAGTCTTATATAAGACGTAAATTTCGAGGCAACCAACTTAAATTTAAGTAACAAACTGAGACAACGGCATCCCCCAAATGGAACCTAAAATGTTCAAATAATGACGAAAATATCCAAATCCCTTCATTTTAAATAATACACATGGTATATTACGTGCATACTTCATGTGTTATATTTTCAGCAGAGATGTTTTAAAGTATTATACAGGCATAGATACATTAAAATCCCACCACCAAAGCGGTTTTAGTAAGATTTCTAAAATGCTAACACTACGAAATTCTTGAAATTTCGTAGTGTCCTGGTATTTCAGCACCCTCCACAGTCGATTATTACATGATGGGAAACATGTTTAAGAACAGCGTTTCATTATTTGTAACATTTTCTAAAAATAATGTCCTTAATTTTACAGTTCGATAGTAACGATTCAGCTACCATTAGAGACTAGAGAGAGTCAGTTTATTTATAGTAACAGGGCTGATACGGATCCATTAAATAATTTGAGAGACCATTTTAATTATGCAAATGTGAGTGAGATATGTATTTAGATGTCAAACCGAACATCGCTCACGGCAACGATTTGATTTTAAAGACATGCGTAATGCTGCAAATGCTAAGTAATCCGTATATAATGCTTTCTAATGCTACCTGGGTACATATTGCATATTATATAAATTATTATCGCTTATAGGTCATGGATATTTTTACTTTATATATATATATATATATATATATATATATATATATATATATATATATATATATATATATATATATTGTACTGATGTATATTTTTTTAATAATGTATATAATTGTTTTTATATACTTACTTTTTTATTAATTATTTTCTCTTTTACGCTCCGTTACTAGCTCTAATTTTTTGATATAAGATTCTTAATCACAGTAATGCCTGTAGTGCATGTATATATATGCATCGAAGCAAAGATGCCTCTTCTATTCTGCAGAGGAGTCTGGCTAAGATGCACACAGGGATAGCACTCATCCAAGAACCTTGGGTGGTGCAGGGACCCTCTATAAAGGGACTGGGGAATTTTCTCTGTTACAGGAGTAGTAGTACTAACAGACCCAGAGCCGGCATCGTAGTGAAGAACATTAGCGCCACACCCCTGTGGAAATGGTAGACAGGGAACCTAATGGCAGTAACTACGATGCTTGAACATGTAGGTAGGGTGGTTATAGCGTCAGCCTATCTACCATATGACAGCAGGGACAATCCGACACCAAAGGTGAAGGAACTTGTGGACTTCTGTCAAAAAGCCGACCTTCCTTTGCTGATGGGATGTGATGGGAACTCACACCATATGGTCTGGGGTAGCACGAACACCAATAGCAGAGGTATGGAGCTCATGGAATATCTGGTAAGTACAGAGCTATATATTTTAAATGTGGGAAACACACCCACTTTTCATAACGCTATAAGGGAGGAGGTAATTGACATTACCTTGGGCTCCAGACACCTGGCGGGATACGTGCGGAACTGGAGAGTCTCCCAGAAGAGGAGGATGAACCCACACTCTCGGATTACTCTTCCATTAAGTTTGATTTGGAAGTGGGGGAGCATGAGGAAACAAAATGGGTCCGTAACCCCAGACTCACAAACTGGGAACAGTTTAAATTCGGATCTTCTAGTAAAAGTTGGATCTTCTAGTAACAGTTCGGGGGATCCCCTCCAGAATTAGTGAGAGGGAAGTACTGGAGGTGGCAGCCTTCCGACTGAGTAGAGGATTGATAGAAGCCTATGAAGGGAACTGTACACCTAAACGAACTAGGCCGAAAGGCCAGGTAAGATGGTGGAACAATAAGCTGGAAAACCTTAGATATAAGGTAAGGAACCTTCTCAAAGGAACCAGAAAACGTAACAGCCGTGCAACCTGGGAGGACTATAGGACTGCCAGGGATCAGTATAGGGCTGAGGTTAGGGAAGCCCAAAGAAGTAGTTGGATTTCTTTCTCTAATGAGATAAATAAGGGAGCTGAGGCAGCACGGCTGAACAAGATCCTAGCCCTCAGCACGGAAGCGATACTGGGATCGCTCAAGCTCCCTAATGGTAAATTCTCGGAATCGGATGAGGAAACCTTAGACCATCTTATCGAAGCACATTTTCCGGGCTTTTATAGACCGGAGATGGGAGACATTTCCGACCCGCTAGTAGGGGCACATAGGACCCGGGCGGTAAACCGAGAGGGGGACGACAGGGAACTTGTGATGGAGATAGTCACACCGGCTAAGATGAGGTGGGCCTTGAGGTCCTTTGATCCATATAAATCGCCGGGACCGGACGGCATTTATCCGTTACTTCTGCATGAAGCAGAAGAGATAATCCTCTGTCCACTCATAAGGATCACCAGGGCCAGCTTGGCACTGAAGATGGTCCCGAAAGTGTGGCTAGGCACAAGGGTTATTTTTATACCTAAACCGGGCAAAGTTGGATACACGTCCCCTAAGAACTTTAGGTCGATTAGCCTTACTTCATTTTTACTAAAGACGGCCGAACGATTAGTTGACAGGTACCTTCGGGATATTGTCCTAATAGAGAGGCCACTTCAAGAGCATTCTTATCAAGCTGGTAAATCAACAGAAACAACTCTGGATAAGGTTGTGTCATCGATATGGTCACAACTGGACTCCGGAGGATACGTTGTCGGCACCTTCCTTGATATTGAAGGAGCCTTCAACTTTACATCCAGGGAAGTGATTAGTGGAGCACTAGGCAGATGCTACACCCCCAGAATAATCGCTGAATGGATAGACCATATGTTGGGAAACAGACAGCTTACTGCCAATAAAGGAAAACGACCATCGAGGGCCGGGTCGACTCGAGCTGTCCACAGGGAGGGGTATTCCCCCTCAGAAGAACTCCACAGAACTCCACCTCCACAGAAGAGGTCCCCCCTTCTGTGGTGCCTAGTATCAGATGAGCTGCTTGAAAGGTTAAAGGATTACCAAGTAATTGGCTATGCCGATGACTTAATAATAATAACGAAGAGCCCTTTCCTGGAGCCGATTCTCGATATAATACAGGGAGCTTTAAACAAGGTTGGGAATTGGTGCAGGGAGGTGATGGTGTTCACCAAGAAATATAAGTGGAACAAAACATGTCCGCTGAAACTTGGTGGCCAAGAACTAAGCTATAATAGCGAAGTGAAATACTTAGGAGTAATCCTGGACGGGAAACTGTCATGGGGAAAACATCTAAGTCACATATGTTCCAAGATCACAGCAACACTTTGGCAACTGAGAAGAGCCACTGGTAGTAGCTGGGGCTTGAAACCGGAAACATGAAATGGATGTATGAGGCAATTCTCAAACCCAGACTGACGTATGCAGCACTGGTCTGGTGGGAGAGAGCCTGTTTAAAGTCGGAAGCCAACCGCCTTAACAAGTTAAGAGGATTGATTCTTAGAAATATAACCGGAGCCCCAAGATCAACACCGATCGAAGCGATGGGGATACTGACGGGGATACCACCTCTTGATGTCAGCCTGGAAGCGGAAGCCGCAAAGGCAATGCACAGGGTGGGAAACATGAATAGGAAGGTAAGGGACCTGAATAGACTCTCAAGAGAGCTAGCTGAGGAGGGATTCCTATGGATGCCCTCTGACGGTACGGGTGTCTACTTCCTGTTTGACAAGAAATATAAGATCACCCTCAACAGTAAGACCGACTTGATGGAGGTTCGAGCTTGATTGCCGCTCAATGGAGACATCTGGTACACGGATGGAGCCAAGAGTGGGAACAGAGCGGGTGCGGGGGTGTATAGGCGACGCGATGGGATAGGTAAAACCATCCCCTTGGGTAAATATACTACCGCACTCCAGGCTGAGCTATTTGGAATTACATACGGTGTTCTGGGGGACACCAAAATCGGACCCAGGAAAAGGTATGTATCTGCTCGGATAGCAGGGTGGCGTTGGCAGCCCTGAATTCAGCAACGACAAAGTCGAAGCTGGTCTATAATTGCTATGAAGCATTGAACCACTTGGCATGGAAGGGACCGATGGAACTCTTATGGATACCTGGGCATAATGGCATTAAGGGAAATCTAATTGCAGATGACCTTGCCAGACTAGGGACCAGGGAAAACCTCTATGGACCCTAACCTGCAGTGGGAATAAGTCGGAATCTGATCAGGGACCGCATCAATGGCTGGGCAAGAGACCAGCACAATAAAAGATGGAGAGGAGTAACGGGTTGTCGAATAACCAAACTCTTAATCGAATACTCAGAGATTGAGAAATGGGCCCAAGAATTCATTAAAGTGAACAGGCACAAAGCCAGAACCCTGGTGAGAATCATAACGAGCCACCATAGTAGCCTGAATGCATATAAGCACAAGGTGAGGCTGACTGATAGCCTGGCCTGCAGATACTGTAAAGAAGACGAGGTAACCTCAATTCATCTTCTTTACACCTGCCCCGCACTGGAGGAGAAGAGGTATCTTATATTAGGGACCCCTGTTATCCTAGAGGAGGCGAGGGTTAAGGCGGGCGACATGCCTAAATTGCTCCTTTGATGGGATAGCATTTTTGGATGATGACCCGGATAAGAGGGGATCGCCCATGCGACTACCCATGCGATCAGTGGCTGATGAGGCCCAAACCTATATAATATAATAATAATAATATATATATATATATATATATATATATATATATATATATATATATATATATATATACACTGGATATTTTACTTTATTATTTTGGATTTAATACACATTACCGTAATTAATTGTTTTATAACTATTTGTTTTGGTACATAATAATCACATTTGTGTTCAAGGCTAAAACGGAACGTAGGATAAATGACCAGCTTTTCTACACCACTACACATGTTAAAATCTCGAGATCCATCTCATATCGGTCGGAAGAAATCTAGGGTGTTAAGGTAGATTGATGGTTTAGTATTATTCACGCACGAATTTCATTCTTACTTTTATGAAAATGTAATCTATGTGTTTTTGATGTGTTTGTCTGAATATTTTGTTAACATCTAACGTAACTGAGTGAAAGGGTAAAAGTAGTTTCCGTTTCTTTTTAAATGGAAAAATATTTCCACTTCAAATATTTGAATATTTTTAGACTGATTTAAAAAGCGGCCAGTGCCGACAGTTTGTATTCCAAATCTGTTATGAACGATATAAAAAATAATATTAAAAGAGGCAATGAGTTGGTCATATCTGGAAAATTTGTACTTCAGTTTGGAATCTTAAAATATTCCTTAATATTTTATGTTATTACGAAAACTACGAACACAATGTTAAGATAGTAAAATACACGTCTCAAGAACTATAATAATTTGACTGTATAATGACTGTAACCTTTTATATAACAACAACTAAAGTGCCTCTTTCTCTACTTTTTATCTCTAATTTTTAATCTCATTTAAAGATATATTAATGAAAACTAACACGTATCATTTTGGTGGTATGATTAATAGGAAAAACATAAATAAATGTAGAAAAGACTGCCATATAAATTAAAATACTTAAAAAGATAAAAATGACCTTACAGTCAGATAAAATTTTAATTAAAAGTAATTACGAAAATCTATCGGATACAATAATATTATTACTACTATTTATAATACCCGTAATATAATTATTACGGATATAATAATATTAATAATATTATATAATAAGTATTTCATTATCATTAGGTGGATAATAGATCACATGCATTTTAATATTTGAAAAGATAGTGAATAAGCATAATTCATAATTATAAATTATTATTTTAAAACGCTTTTTCATACATTAAAGCATATCTTCAAATAATAAAGGTTTTTGATGGTCAATAAGAGATCAATAAATTTCTTTATCAAGAAATTTCCATACAAAACTTATGCTATACGACAATTATAGAGACGAAATCCAAATATATGTTCATGTTTACACTACCACAACGAACAAAATAACATATGAACAAAACATGATGACAGAGCTAGACTTTTTTGACAGACAGAGAGAGCTCAGTTTTTTGTACCTATGTGTGTTAGACTTAAAAAATGAAGTCTACGCGACTGCATCTCGGCTGCCACGTAGTTACCCGAGTACCACCACGGATGCTACATAGCTTTAGTAGTGATTCAATACATACATATTTATTTCAAACAATCTAATTTATAAATGACTAGTACCAGTACAGTTACAGTTTATAATTCCAAAAATCCTAAGATGTTATTAGTCCCACGATTCTCTGGATTGTCACAGAGTTTTGTAAGTTATTCAATAAAAAACCGTGCACTATTTACATTAAATTTACTGACCACTTGAAATTTTAATACGGGGTAAACAAAATATTTTAATCACTTCCAAAAAATATTTCGTGTAGTGTGTTTTGTGTCATATGTTTTCGTATGTCTCATGTTTGTTGTCTTCGCAAGCAATTTAGAAAATAATTAGAGAATAAGAGAAGTGATTTTCGGGGACATTGGTCACTGTTTTACTGAGAACAATATAGCACAAATATAATTTTTCCAATTTCTGTTTTTGTTTCTTGAGCTATAGTCAAAAATTAATTTTCAGATATTTTCGGAAAGTTTTCCTATCTATTTACAAGAAATTGTTCAGGTTATTCTATGAACATACCCTATAGACTGCTTTACGTAGAACTCAGTGACTCAGTTTCTTTACAACATTTAGCTGTGTCTCAGTCAAAACGAAGGTATTTTCTACATTCCAAAAATATTCAACTTAAGTATTCAAATACATTGCACAAATTGTATCTCTTCTTATAAAAAAGATGTATAACACTTTTCTTAAAAATTGACAACAGAATACTCAAAGAACATTAGACATAACAATACTAAATATGCAGTGCAGTGAACAAGATTACAGTTTGTTATTGCTTGTTAGTTATATAAATATGTAACTATGGAAAAAATACATTCAAATATTAGTTGATGTATTAATCTAAAAATAGATATGCTAGGCAGAAATGTACATTTAGCGTCAGATAGCGTCAGAAGCGTCAGATATTCATAAAAATCCAGATTGATTGAAACTTCCTTCACACAGAAAAATCTCGCAGAAATAAAGTAAAGTCAGTAAAACTTATTTCTATTGTAATAAATCTACTTTAGTATAGTAGCACTGAAGTGTTTGATATAATGAAGTTCGTACTTTCATCAGAATCATTAATCTGGTGACTTGTGATTTACGATATTCTGATCCTTAGAGTTTTAAAATGCATAAAAGTCTTTTACTTATAACAGGCATGAACAAGAGTTCCTGATGATGAAAGTATAGTAAAAATTAGACGTAATTTCTCTGTGCAAATTTCTCAAACATTTTGGGAATTATTTTAAAGTAATTGAAATATTTGTAGAAACTTCTTCTTATGTAGAAAATAAAACAGATTATCAGTTGTTCGGTATGTTAATAAATAATATCCTAAAGAATTGGCAATGTTTAATGTTATAAAATTGATTTCTCTTTTGACGATAAATTTATACTCTGGATTGACTATTAAATTTGTCAACAAGATGAAAATAGTCGAAAATACCAATTCTATCCAAACATACCTGTTTCCGAATCGCTTGTGAAAACATTCAGAATTTTGAGAAATGGATTATGAAATATTTGCACTACATATAGGACATTTAGTGACAAGATTTGGAAATACTGATAGTGTCTGCCAAGGGTAAATCACCTGGGAGAAATACAGTTTTGTAATAAGAAACTCTGGGAGATGCTATTGCTATAGCTTGCTATTGAAAAAGATAAACAGGTACTTATCTGACTTAACCTTATAACCAAAGATAATGCCACGTGGTTCATTACACAGAGTGGTAAAAAGTCACTACAAGTGCAAGATTTATTACCCCTTGACATTGAGAAACCACTGAATCAGCATCACTAGTTCAATAATGATTCAAATAATGATGAACTTTTGGATAAACTTTTTGTACTTATGAAGTATTGTCGTATCTTAGTTACATAAATTCACAAAACTATTGGACAGGGTCTATAGAAAATCCTCCTATTTTGATAGAATAAAGTTTTCACACTTACAATATTAAAACAGCTTCTGGTGGCTGTTACACGCTGCAACCACATATTTAGGCCAATTTGTTGCAAATGCTATAAATGCTGAACAATTTCGAACAAATACTGTAATACGTTTATGGGACGACCTAGACGGTGGGCTGCAATAGGGTTGTTTTAAATAAGACGCTATAATACTGTCACGGAAATCTTAAAATTGTTTCAATAATTTTAAAGTTACTAATGAATTTTAAGAAGGAATGCCAATAAATTAAAACTCTTTTATATGCATATTTCTCAAAATTATCTGGCCAATAAATTAAAAATTTATAATCTCTATAGTGCGTTATTGTTTGAAGAATATTTTTCAATTTTCGTGATATATTTAAGAAATAATAATGTAGATGACTTAAAAATATGATGTATATAATACTGTATGAAAGAAAATAGTGATTTACTTTTGCAAACGGCGTGCTGGGTTACACACTTCTACATATAATTTACTCTATGCCAATAAATTAGAAATTATTAAGAGAATTCTTCGTCACAATTGCAAGTTAAGTAATACAACACTGACTTAGTTTTCCACAAAACACCGAGACACTATACTATTCATTTCATCGCTATTTGTCAAATAAAAAAAACTCTATTATCTTGCCGATAAACGGAACAGTCTACCTGAGCCTAGCCATAAAAACAAGCCACTGTTTGTTTTGAAATTTTTTATTTGGCAAATAGCGATGATATAAACTATACACTACACTCGACGCGCGTTTCACCAACAAAGTTTGCATCATCTGGAGATGATTAAAACTTAGTTTTAGTCTTATTATCTTATTATCTTCAGATGATGCCAAATTTGTTGGCGAAATGCGCGTGTAGTGTAGTGTATAGTGTTTTGGTGTTTTGTGGAAAACTAAGTCAGTGTTATGTTCACACCAAAGTGTCCAACCGACTCCAGTAATAATTAATATAAATTCAAATTATAATATAAATAAATAAACCATAAGTATTTCAAGGAACTATATGACTTGTATGTCAATTTATTTTGTTTCTTTTTGGTTGATATATCTTTAGATATTGAAAAATAAATGTTATCCTAAAGTACATGAATCTATCAACATCTTCGGATTCAGACAAAAAACAGTTATTAGTTATTTATATTTAGTGATCCTTCGTAAAAAGTAAGATAATATTTTAATTCTCGATGTATTAATAATCAATTAATTTAAGTCTGTTCCTATTTCAACTAAATCGAAGAATTTATGTTGTACAATAACTATTTCAGAAGAACAAAATGGTCGTCACAAGATAATCAGTTACGTTGACAAATCTTAATACACATCTCGATAACGGAAAAACATTTCTATATATTCGCTAAGAATAAAGATTAAGAAAAAGATAATGTGTTTCAAGGATTTTAGTATACGTAAAACAGTATACCTATGTGAAATTATATTTAAAATGCCCCATTTACATGCACTAGTCAGAAGAATGTACTATAATGATCAAATGTGGTGAATACTGTTTGAACGCGGTGAACAAGAACATAAATCAATCAACTTTGACCAACACTCAAGTAATGTGTAAGCATTTTCGTCAAGAATTAGATGAGTCAGTGGCAAAGTTCAATATTAATCAATTAAGGTAAATAAGTTTGCAACCCAATTTGTACTTCTAGGTCTCGATGTAACATTTTGTAACCGTTTTCTCACTTCACATATGTTGCTATTAATGTATAGAACACCAAAAGTACTTTATGCAAATTTTCAAATTTGTTCACAGTTTCAATTAATTGGGGTAAAAACTAACCGTTGCTCATTTTTTTTTTTTTCAGTGCCAGTTAAATAAGAACAACTTTTGTATTTAAGGCTAATTTACCACCTTTAGGCTTGCATTTTCAAGTTGATTAACCATAGTGAGGAAAATATAAAGCAAACAAGTTACATGTAATAAATTTGGATGTTTTTGAATCCCCACATTTTTCAGATGAGAAGAGCTCATATGCAATGAGCTCTTTTTTATTTTAATATTATGCGTATGACCCATAATTCTGGGACCCATTCTTTGTCTCAAGTGATATAATATCATGTGATGGAGTAGAATACTACTAAGGTAAATAATAATTAATAAACACACAAGATTAAATGTACGAGAATGCGCAAGGTACGCGATATTGCCGTGTCATAAAACTAGATGTCGAAGAAACATAAAGACAGTCATTCTCTAGCTTTAAAGGGCGAGCTGGTAAAATTTACGGGAATTATGCACTCTGTAGCGAAAGTATAGTTTATTTACACAATCTGATGGTCTTAAATCGCCTCTTCCAAAATGTGAAGATATTATTTGAAATTGTACACTATTATTTCTCTCTATATTCCTCTCTACATTTCTCTCCGCATTACACCTGAATTGTTATCATTTTGTAAGGATGATACGATGGTCAGTATGTAAAACTCTACGAAAACTGCGATTATAAATTAACAAGTTACTGGCTTCGATGATTCGATGTTTTTTTCTTATATAGAATCACTCTGTCCAAAATTGTGAATCCACAGATTCATTTAATTATGGCTAGAAACGGAGATGTCGCAGAATTTGACATTTTCTATGACATTATAGCTAGACAAACGGATAAACTACATTTGCTCCTGCCATAACACTCCATAGAGTCAACTACCAGTACTACCACAACTGATGATAACCGATCACTAAAAACCATCAAATATGTTGTAGCGACGCGTTAAACTGGCGCATTAGCAGAGATAATGAGTGTCCCTCGATAGCTCATCAGTCAGAGCAACCAACCGGCAATTGGGAGACCCGGGTTCGATTCTCTGTCAAGGCATACACTCATTATACTTGCTATCGCCAAAGTGGTGACCCCGACGTGATTTGTTCCAGTACACCGAACCTCCCTTACATCTCAAATTCGCGGATTCGATTCCCGTCCTATCCATCACCCTATAGTCCGCGGGTTACCGAACAACGGTTCGTAAGAATGGTGAACGCGGCCACATTCCGTTAATTGTATCGAGACAAACCATGTCTCTAGGGTTGGCGATAGCAAGGATAAAAGTGCATATATGCCTTGACCGGGAATCGAACCCGGCTCTGCCAATGGCCGGTTAGTTGCTCTAACCGCTGAGCTATCGAGGCACACTCATTATCCCTGCTAATGCGCCAATTTAACCCGTCGCTACAGTACTCCTCCCCTAGAGACATGGTTTGTCTCGATAAAATTAACGGAATGTGGCCGCGTTCACCATTCTTACGAACCGTTGTTCGGTACCCCCAGTCTATAGGGCGATGGATAGGACGGGAATCGAATCCGCGAAATTGAGATGTAAGGGAGGTTTGATGTACTGGAACGAATCACATCACGTCGGGATCACCACTTTGGTGATAGTAAGGATAAAAGTGCATTGCCTTGACCGGGAATCGAACCCGGATCTCCCAATTGCCGGTTGGTTGCTCTGACCGCTAAGCTATCTAGGCACACTCATTGTCCTTGCTGATTATGCTCCACTTTGTACTATATGATTTATGATACCAAGAACTCGACCGACGATCTATGGATATTTGTTAGCTCGTACATCATTCTCTAATGAAAGTTGTTTCTGTAATAATTCGATCTCATCTTTTCTCTCAAATGCAATGTCTAGATTTTTTTTCATTCTAAAATAACCCTACTTTTTGCAGACAAGACACCTATGGGCAAACACATATTTGTTGCTACAGATCAGGTGACTTTTATTAACATTTTCTAAACTAATAATTCTGTGCTGACATTTTCAATCTGCATATGCATTTGATTATGTAAATATTTCAGCAGTACCAAATATCGTGCCATATATTGTGCATTATTAATGCAATCTATATATACGAAAAGTTTCCTTTCAAGTCATAGTCTTTGATGTTCCTCATATTAAATTTCAAAGACATCTAATATTAACCGATATATTAAAAATTCTCAGTCGTTGTTTTGTGCACATCGCTGCTAGTTGCTAGTCTCTTTTAGTTACCGGTGGTTTGATCATATGATGTAAGAAATAGTAATCTAATAGTTCTATATTTTAAAAATATTATGAAAAGAAAAATACGCTCATTGAAATAAGCTGCATGTCCATTACTTGGAAAAATCTCTATTTACATAAAACATAAAAGTAGAAAAGAATTATTTCGATGTGTTTTCAAGTTTTAATGCTTTTCTAGTGAGTGCTTTCATTTTATATACACTTAGAAGCTCTTTAACTGAATAATATTTCATAAAATTTTCATTCACCCCACAAGCGATTGAAGAAGTGAGAGTTTCAGTGCGTGAAAATCCTTCTAAATCAATTCGCAAACTCTCACTTTTTCAGTCGCTTGTGGGATTCAAACAGAGCACGGGCGACCTGGATTGCGAATTTTTACAGTCGAACCGGTATTCTCAAACATTCGAATCCATTTTCTAATCTTACACCTCTTGATTATTTCTTATGGGGATACCTTAAAGAGAAAGTGTATATAAACAAACCACGAACTTTAGTGCAATTAAAGCACAACATTCGCACCGAAATGGCCGCCGTTTCCAGAGAGATGTGTAGACGCGTGGTGGCTAATATCCGTTTACGGTTACAGGAGTGCCAGCAGCGTGAGAGTCAACATTTGAAGAACATAATCTTTAGTACATAATTTTCCAAAACCTTGTCTAAAAATTAACAAATAAATTTATTTTTTCTGACTTCTAGTTTTTTTTATTGAATCTACAAATACCCCCTACCCTTTCTGGACACCCTGTATAATGTCATCGGAATTTATTGTGACTATTGATATACGTCTGTTGATGTTAGTCTACTTTCTCTATGAGAAATTTCGATTGTTCGCCAAACGCTAGCCAAAATCGAGTTTAGTTTCATTCGAAGGGTCGGTACAAAAATGAATAATTTTTTTTTAAATAAACATAGATTCCAGATAAACACAGAAGCCGCATTACATATTTGCTAGATTATGTATTCATTAGAAAGTAGGGTACTCAATAACTGGCATATTGAAGTTTTCTAGTAAAATTCGGTGTACGGTTCTTATAAAAATCATAGGAACACTTTATTTGGATCACCATAACTTCTTAGTAGTGTATTTTTTAACTTTCTTCTCATAATTCCACATTACTCTTAAGAAATACGTAGTCATGTCTAACGTTTTCACTAACTCTTTATATATGTATCAAAATCACTCTTTCTGGGAAACCACGTCCTTCTCTCTATCACTAAGGGTTTATGAAAATTTACTTCCAGAAGGATAATGACTCGAAGCACACCGCCAATAAAGCAAAAGAATGGTTAATTTATAATAATCGTAGACAAATCGAAACGCCACCTCTGTCCCCAGATTCAAATCTCATAGAGCATTTGTGGTACTTGCTGGGCTTTAAAGTCCTAAAATATAAAATTTCTTCGAAACAGTAGTTACAGACGGTTTTATAGAGTGGGATCAAATTGTACCTGAAATAACCCAGAACCTTGTATCCTCGACGCCAAGAAGACTTCAGACTGTAACTAATGCAGTCTGGTAACAATATAAGTGTAAATAATTTCAGTCTATAACCACCAAAATTTAATAGTTGGATGCTAGTTTTTAAATAAATTTAGTGTCTAACAATTCACCTTTATATTTTTGAGATTTAAAAAAAAATGAGATGTGTTAATACTTTTTTGACCCACTGTATATTATGTAAAGAGCTCATGTGAAAGGTGTTGTGGACATTATTGACTTAAACAGTTTATTGAATCCAAAAATTCTAACTGAGTTTCTTGGCTGATCCATATGACACAACCATATAATACTTTAGAACAGACAAACGGCATTTATAGCCTGAGAAAAACTTCGACTTTGTTATTAATTCATTGAAGTGGTTCAACCATATTAATTTTACATAAAATTTTATATCAATAAATTTTATTCTCGAACTTCTATTTACTTATAAAGATGGCGAGCCATAAACTGAGATAATATGGGATCGATGCGAACAAAAGTCCCTCACATAACTGATTAACAATACAAAAGCATGTATAAATACTATTACTTAAACAGACCATATTTTAGAACAGACTAATGGCGTTTATAGCCTGAGAAAAACTTATCTGTCTGAAACCCACCTAATATTTGACCGACAGCGAATTATATTAACCTTTTTCTCGATTTTGTTGTTAATTCACTGAAGTGGGTCAACCATATTAATTTTACATAAAAGTTTATATCAATAAATTTTATTCTCCGACTTCTATTTATTTATAAAAATCGTCAGCCATAAACTGAGATAATATGGGATGATGCGAATCAAAGTCCGTCACAAAACTAATTAACAATAGAAAAGCATGTATAAAGACTATTACTTAATTATATCATATATTGGAACAGACTAATGGCGTTTATAGCCCGAGAAAAACTTCTCTGTCCGAAATTCACCTAATACTTGACCGACAGTGAATTATATTTAACCTTTTTTTCGATTTTATTGTTAATTCACTGAAGTGGTTCAACCATATTAACTTTACATAAAAGTTTATATCAATAAATTTTATTCTCGGATTTCTATTTATAAAAATCGCCAGTCATAAACTGAGATAATACGGGATTGATGAGAACCAAAGTTCCTCACAGAACTGATTAACAATACAAAAGCATGTATAAAGACTATTGCTTAATCTAAGTTAGCTAACTGTCAAGTGCTACGACATACCTAGGTAACCCTGTATAGTTTTTCAGAACTCTATATCTATCATTCCAGTGAATGAATGAGAAGTAGTCTTATCTTCATGAGATACAGCCATTTACGAAGCTAAAGCTGCCCTCAACTACAAACCATAATCACTTACTTGCTACCGTTCCTCAAGTTAGTTTAGTTGGGTCGAACATGGCACATTAACCATATTTATTTATATACCTACCTGCACTGGCAGCAACGTATTTTAGTAATTCTAAATTGCAATTTCTTTAACTAAAACCCTCGCCAATAGCATTAACATAATTAACGTATGGGATGCACCTATTTCTAGGGAATCAGTGAATATTGTTATCTTACCTTCTCAATACCGAACTTTTAAATTAAGAGTTAGATTCACTATATAAAATTATTATTTTACATAGCTACAATATCCAGAAAACTTAATTAGATAATGTAGTTATAAATTAGGCATAAAAGTTTCAACAAGAATATGAAAATATGTATATGTATACTACATATCAAGATAACCATTAAAAGAAATTTTCTCCAATCCGTGTAACCTATAAGCTGAGTGCCTTCTCAATTCAATTATATGGATCGATTACTTATCTTATACATTACTCTATGATGCTGTTGCGCCATTCATTGTCAGTTTCCAAAGATTGATTATATAGTTTATATTTCTCCTCTTTACTGAAATTTCGATGGATTTCTTGATGACACTTGAATGGTAGGTGTTTCACGGGATTAGCAATCACTTTCGTCTCCTCAGAATTATTGGAGGCATCGTATTGGTTCAGATAATTACTAACTGTGGGTGACACCCCACACCCAAACAACACCAGATATACCAATTTGGTATATTTGGTGTTGTTTGATTCCGCACTGTTTTGATTGTATTATTGTTAACATTAAATAAGATAACCATAATAAAAGTTTTTTTTGAGTAAATAATTTTTTGTAGAGAATATACAAGCCCAGGCTCGTAATAGGTCGGCCATGCATAATTTTATAACTAATATATTTAAATAAAAGTAATAACACTAGTAAAACGTTTTATTAAAGAAAGATATTGGTAACAGAAATAAAGTATAAACTTTTAACACTTTTTATACGACTTTATTTTGGAAAAGCATGCTACCATTTTACTAATGGGATATATGTGTCCGAGAAAGGCAGGTGCAACTAAATTACGACTTTTAAATTTTGGTTTTTTTTTACTATAGGTCCTAGTATGTATATCTTGGCACACAAAATTATAACATATTACAACATAGTATTAATTTTGTTTAACACCAAAAGAAAAAATTAAACAGGGTCGTATGTGTCCCAACAGTAAGCAACACCGGGACGAACGTGTCCCACCAGGAATGAAAGTATGCAATACGAACTAGGCTATTACATGCAATAATGCAATAGTGCATTATTGCATAATGCAGAAAATGCAATAAAAACATTAAATTTATGTGTGAAATATTGAAAAACAGTTATTACAAAGTGGAAGATCACATCCTGTACACATGGTCCTCGTTCGTTTTTCAATTTTTCTTGATGCACAAGAATAGAATCTACGTCGAGTTTTTCTTTGAACAGGCAAATGATCTCCTACATTTACTAGATTTCTCGATGAACTTGTAGGTCTTCCGGTACTACGTTTTCTAACTATCCCTGCATTTTTTCTTCCTAAATTAATTAGCGATTCAGCTAAATTTACTAAAAACGCCAGGAGTGGAACGTCACGCTTGTGAGATTCTTTGAATAATATCCATGCATTTGTGGCTGCTATAAGTAAAAGTTTGTAAAACACCTTTCTCCACCACTTCTGTGATTTTCGGTCGATGTCGTACAAACCAGATAATTGATCAGAGAGATCTACCCCGCCCATATAGGAGTTATAATCTTTAATTGCTTGCGGGCATGGCACTGTCATTTTGGTTCCATCTTTCTGTCGCCTTTCGATACTTCCTGTCTCAGCATTGTGGCAGTTCGAGACGACAATCACTTCTTTCGAAGCTTTCTATAGGTACGCAGCCACACCCACATTGCTAAATAAAGACTGAGAGTCTCCTTTCTTCATTTTTTGTTTTTCAAATTTTGGAATATTTTTACGGTCCGACATACATGTGCCGACTGCAGCAAATTCCAAACTAGCCATCAAAGACGCGGTTGTAAAAATCTGTCAAAGCATAATAGAACATCTGGATCCCTTATGGTCCTACATAATGTCTTGACAACCCGTTCACCTAACCCTTGGCCTAATGCACCGTCTTCATGCTCAGTGTCTTTTCCGCTGTATATGTTCATGTCGTATACATAGCCGGAGCGGGAATCGCATCTTTCCCAAATTTTGATGCCGCTCTTTATTGGTTTTAGTGGAAGATATTGCTTGAGAGCAGAAATTTCACCATTGACTCATCTATGCTTTGGAAAGTACTGTCTGAACGAGCTTTTAGAAATGTTTGTTTCTATGTAATACAATTTTCCTGAATTTTCTGGGCGAGCAGGATAATTGTAATACATCTTAGAAATAAGTAGAAAGAATCGATCTCTTGATATGGCAGCTTTTATTGCTTCATTCCCGAGTGATTTATTGGAAGACCAGTAATTTCCATAGATGGTACTTTGTTGTATGCCACCACGATATAACACCCAAGAACTAACATAATTTCATGCTCATCTGTTGGAGCATATGCTTTCTTGGTTTTTTCACCGAGAATTTTTAATCGCTCATTAGTGCATTGGGCAATATATATAAACAAACTTCTAGGAAACAGTTTCAAAAAACATTGGAATTCAGAAGACTGATGAGTTATATCCGAATGCAAAATGCTAGGGGTTTTCGCATTTGGTACAGTCTTTGCCGAAATAAACGAGCTACTACTCGTGGTCCAATGAATGTTTTTATTATTATAAATTTTACGTTCACTGTTGTTATCTTCGCTTTGGATCTGATTGTTATTACTCTCAAGCTCGTTATAGCTTTCAGAGCTATCATTATCGGAGCTATCATTGGTACTGGAACTATGGAGCAGTTTATGGTTTGAAATATGAATTGCCTTTCTTTTACGTGAGCATATTATATCAAGATCACTTTCAGAAGGTTGAATGGAATGGTTCACCAGCATCCGAGTCATCAGATAACCCATACTGGTCAATGTGGGCAGCTAGTTCCCTATGCTCTTCAGAGTTGAGACGCTTTCTACTGTAAAAAAAAAAGAAAAAATGAAAATATTTATTTACAATATAGAAGTAGCAATAATGACACATTTTCAACTTTAAATTACTGTTAATATAAATACATTATAAAATAGTTAATCAATACACTTATAACAATAACAGTCAATATCATTATCAATCAATACATCAATAACATTCATTTAGACACAGAAACTACATACATGTTTGATTTTAAGGGTGGGACGTGTATGTCCTGCAAAAAAATATACTAATTTTTATCAAAATTTCAAATACATTCTACTCTACATTGTTGCATATATATTCACTAAAACTTACCTTACCATATTTTCAGTTCACTTTTACATTTGAAAAAACACGAAAAACTATCAAAGTAACAAGGGCACCATGTACACCTGTTCACATATAACGGATTTACTGATATATCTAACCTCAAAATATAAATTCTCGTGGTAGGTAGCAAGTGAAAAACTATAAATTACGACTGGGACTGTGGTCAACGTAAGAGTAGTCCTGTTTTACGTCAACAGTGATAGAAATATTTCGTGTGGGACATATATGTCCCTACAGCAATCTTCGTACATGCTTGTCAACAATAAATGAGTAGTTTAAAAACCGCTTTTTTACTGGGACATATATCACCCGTCAGTAACGAAAGGGTTAACTTAGAAACGATGAAATATTACTGCGTTATGATGTGTCAATGATAAGTATGTGAATGAAAAATATTAAGATTCGCAGTTCAGAACAGTTCGGCCGCTTCATCGAAACTATGTTATATCACTTTTATTAACAATAATAGGTTTAATTCTGGCAGGCATTATATCTACCAACTTAGCGTACTCTTCAGGAAGCGTGCTGTCCAAACTTGTTGCAATTTGGTGCGTAGATCGTTAACTGAACGGGCTGAATGTTTGCGCAATTGGTTTTTCATTTTATGCTACAATATTTCTATTGGAGAAAGGTCTGGACTGCAAGAGGGCCATTCCATAACGGGGATATTATGGTCTGTATATCAGTCTAGGACAGTTTTTGCTATGTGACACGTAGCACCATCGGGCTGGAAAATGTACTGCGCGTTAGTGCCTCAATATATTGGTATTGACGGTAATAAACTGTCTGTCGATATTTGTTTATATTTTGCTACTATTACTGTAGCATCTATAAAATGAAATTTTACTACGGCCATATCACACATATACCCCCAGATCATCAGAGATGCAGGGAACTTCACTTTTCTAACCAAACAGTCAGGATGATGAAGTTTCCTGTGGCGTTCTTAGCACACGTTTTTTGGTATTACCCAAACAGATTTTAAATTTTAATTCGTCACTTCAAATTACCTGATGCCATTATTCTAAAGTCCAGTGCCTGTTGTATGGCCCACTGTAATCGAGTAATTTTCTTTGGTTTAGTTAATAACGGCTTTTCTTTTGCCTGAAGGAGTAATAAGTAACCGATAGGTTTAAAAGTAAAATATAAGGAATCGAACTTTACCTTGTGGAATTATATCCTATTTTCTTTATTGAGCGTTTAATTGTGGATACAGAATTTTTTCCAATGACTTGCTTCCATAATTTCTTTTGCACTGGATCCTCCAGTGCAAATGATCGAACAGTCTTCTTCCTTTGGGCTGTGCATTTAGTTTTTAATACAAATTTATAATACCTTACACTATATATTTAGGTAGCGAATACGTAGAACATAGTTTTCGAGTCAAAATTCCCTGTTTATCAACATTAATAATTGATTTTCGCATATCGTCACTTAACACCACGCCACGTGCCATTGTTTTAGAAAATTTCAGCAGACCCGTCCAGAGAACACATTATAATATCTGTTTTACTTTGAGAATTGAGATTCTATTTTGTATTAAAACAGTATAAGCGTTTAGCTTACTATGCATTTTAGCAACTGGCCGAACTATTCTGAATCTTAATGTTTTTTACTAACAAACTTTGTTTCTGTTATAAATATTTTTCTTTAATAAAATAGTTTTGAGAGTGTTATTACTTTTATTGAAATATATTAGTTGTAAAATTATGCCTAGCCGAACTATTATGAGCAATTAATACCCGGACTAATACGAGCCCATATTATTCCGGGTATTAATTGCTCCATTAGCTCTAACTTACTATTAAATTAACATAATTTACAGATTACTGTTATTATAACCTACTAATATGTAACATCTGATATTACTAGATTGACGTATTATCTGTATTCAGAAGATAAGTAATACAAGTAATGCTTATGCCGTTAAGGATATTTACACCATGTAATATTACTCTAATATTATTTTCCCCCTTGCATCAATACATAATTTCGTTACACTTAGTCACATTAAGTATTAATTTATTATCTTCACCCTAAGAACGTTATATGCTAAAATTACTTAGTGTTATGACATAACCATTTTCACAGGATTTAAAAACGACTTTCGATCATCTGCATATTACAAATTGTCATTAAAGCCATGTGCGCTATCATTAATAAAAATAATTACCTATAATGGCCCTAGAATTGTTCGCGAATGTATCTCATGACATAAAATGAAAACAGATGGCATACATCCAAAGAAATATAGTATGAGTGGAACTATCTCGATGGGACTTTTTGGATAATTTCAGCTACTCGATAATAATATATCAAATTATTAATAGCTAATAATTTCTTAGTGTTTACATCAAATTCTATGAGTTATTTTAGTTATCCATTTTGTTTTATTTGTGATTTTTCTGCTAATATTATCTACTGAAATATGATACAATTGAAATTTTTCAATTGTATCATATTTTGTATAACGTCCGAATAACGTATAATATTTCGGTGTTCATGGAAAACTAGCTCCCTGTTTTTTTCTAACCTAAATAATTTCATCTCTTTACGTAGAGATCACTTTAATATTAATAAAAAAAAAAGTCAATTGTTTCTACAATTACTTTTTTCATTAATCGCCTAGAAATTAATAAATGAAAGTCTATACTTAAGGAGAAACACATTGTTTATAATATATAAAATTATATGAGACTCCCTTACTTTGTAATAATCAATTAATATTAAATTAATTATTATAATTGTATAGTTTATAAATTATTGTCTGGAGTAACTAAATAAATATACATGCAAATGTTATATATTAAAAATAACAATTACTTTACATCAAAATATTTGTTATACTAGTTTTCTTACGCATCTTACTTTACACAGCTATAAACAAGCTAATATGTATAAGTAGGCAATTAATAGATATTTAAATATAAAAACAATGGATATTTTCAATGTTTAATGTAATTTGTATGCTTACTATTTAATTTAGTTGCGATATTTTACATATGTTGTAATTAAAAGACCACACAATTAAATAATATGGGATATTAAAAATATGTATTTATGTTATATCTAAATAAACAGTTTTAAAACCTTAAAATGGACTTTTCCGCACGTAGAACATCTCTATCTCGAAATTGAGTGGCCGAGAAAAAATAAACCAATTCATAAATGCAGCATATCTGTTTTATGCGACAGTTTTACTTTTTTCAAATAGTCCACCCTCGTGCTTCCTCGTGACCCATGAACAGGGTGGGGTGTGTCCTATCCACCTCAAAATCAACAGATATTGTTTGGTAGACGTTCCTAATCTGAATCAGTTGAAACCCGATCGATCTGTTACGATTTAATTGAGTAATCGTGCTCACAAAAATAATTCTCAAGTAGTCCACCATTGTGCTTTCTCATGACCCATGAACATGATAGAGTGTACTCTATCCACCTCAAAATCAATAGGTATCGTCTGGGAGATGTCCCTGATCAGAATTAGTCAAAACCCGATATATCTGACATGATTTAATTGAGTTATTGTGTTAACAAAAAATTTTCTCAAATAGTCCACCGTCGTGCTTTCTCATGGCCCATTGACAGGGTGGAGTGTGTCCTATCCACCTCAAAATCAATAGGTGTCGTGTAGGAGACGTTCCTAATAAGAATCAGTCAAAACCCGAACGATCCGATACGATTTAGTTGAGTTATCGTATTAACAAGACAAATTTCTCAAATAGTCCACCATCGTGCTTTCTCATGACCCATGGACAGGATGGGGTGTGTCCTATCCACCTCAAAATCAATAGGTGTCGTCTGGGAGACATCCTCAATCATAATTAGTCAAAACCCGATCGATCCTACACGATATAGTTGAGTTATAAAAAAAATTCTTAAATAGACCCAAGGGAGGGGGTGGTGTGTGCTATCCACCTCAAAGTCAATAAGTGTCATCTGGAAGACGTCCCCGATCAGAATCAGTCAAAGCCGGATCGATCCGACACGATTTAGTTGAGTTATAGTGCTAAAATGAAAATTTCATACCGACGACAACGACGACACACAGACAAAATTTTTTAAAAACCGTCTTTTTTTTGTTTTTATGTCGAAAATCGAAAAGTAAACGAAAAAAAATATTTTTCCCATTTTTCTTTACATGATTACATTAATTTTCCGCTAGTATAGTTGAATGCGGAAAAGTAATATAACATAATTATAATGGTTTTCATATACATTTGATCTTTTTTCAACTGTTTCATTATTTTTAAATAATGCAATGTATTGGATATTTGTCACTCAAAAATATATATAAATAGTTAGAAAATAATTGAAGTGTATATATTAAAAACAACCAATGTCATTTTTGTCTTGTTTTAGCTATTGATACTACCGACAACAAGCCTTCCAAAACGCCAGATGAGATTCTGAATCTAAAACGCCGCTATATTAAGTCTTCCAGAGGAAGACAATCCTACTATTCCCAAAGAAATAATCCTGACGAAGTTTATTTACCTGAAGAACTAAGCATTACAAAAATGCATAATATGTTTTTACATGAAATTCGAATTAATGTTTCATACCTTGTCTATCATAATGTCTTTGGAAATGACTTCAATATAACGTTTGGTACAAGAACTGACACATACTAACCGCGACGAACATTATAAAAATAGAATTTGGTGATGATGATGTTATTTAAAATCAGCTTATGATTGAAAAAAATGTTCACCTGCGAAAATCCAAAAAGTTTACACAATTGAAAAGACTTATATGTATGTTACTGACAGAGATCGTATCGATAAAGATGTATACGCCATAGAGTTCATTCGGCATTTTCCTGAATCGGCGTACCGTGTACGGCACTGATAAGAATTAATAAGTTCGAAACAGCTGTATGTCGTTTGGCTCCGATCCGGGACAAATGTCGAATCCTACCTATGGCGGATTTTATTTTTTGAAACCTTATCTGATCGTGCAGAAACACGAGAAAGGGGTCGAGGATCGCTTCTGGGTAAATTCAATGCCTGGCGGGGCTTTAGCCCGAGGAGTAGTTGTTTCCTAGAGCGATTATGTAATAGCTTTGCTATTCGGGAACTACTTTGATAACCGCTTGGCGGTTAAGTGGTTCCTTTCTCGATTTCCGACTTATATGTATGTTACTGACAGAGATCGTATCGATAAAGATGTATACGCCATAGAGTTCATTCGGAATTTGTCCTGAATCGGCGTACCGTGTACGGTAGTGATGAGAACTAATAAGTTCGAAACAGCTGTATGTCGTTCGGTTTTGATCCGGGACAAATGTCGAATCCTACCTGTGGCGGGCTTTATTTTTTGAAACAATTGAAAAGACATAAATCAGAAGCAAGAACAGGCAAGTGTATGGTGATATCATTCGTTATTCAGCAGACTCGTCCTTTCCCGTGTAAGAACGATGATTCAGCTTGTATGTATGTTTACACGGAGGATGTCGAAAAAAAGGTTGCAACGATGTCACGTCCATGGTTCCACGTTATCTCAATGATAAGGATGTATTACATAACTACCTAGTTACATTTAGTGATAGATATTTTTCCTAAAAGAGGCGCCTCTTTCCTACTTAATAATCAACATTTTGCTCTTATGAGAAGAAGAAAAACTATTAGACCGAAGGTTCCAAAGGACTGGGATTTATTAATAACAGAATCGAGGGAAAGCCACTTCCATTTGACATTATTAATATGATATAGTATGTTTTTAATATTCAAAATGCATGCTCTCCTTACCTTTTGAAAAGCCTAAGTTTAAACCTGAGACAATCCCGTTTAATTGAAATATCTTCTGATTCTCCAGATTTCAAAACTAGAGCAACTTATTGTGGCCCATAAACAGACTGTATATTTCAAAATAAAAAAGAACTTTGGAGAATTTCATAGATATGAAACACTTATATAAAAAGAGACTTCCCATCAGTTCTAGGTTTAATCTAAATACTTTCTGTTGTAAAAATAAGATAATTTAAGATAGGTATGAAAGATTTTCCATTTTTTATTTTAGACAAGAACAGTCAAAAGGCTTTCCTTTTTTATTCGTAAAATAAATATTGCATAAATACTTACATTGTACTTTTACCCATATTAAATTAAAAAAGTATAAGCCAAATGATATCGGCTTGGTAAAGTTTTCTTAATGCTCTAGAAATACTACATAAGTAGTATAGATATGTGAGTTCTGGAGCACAAACCCCATGTAAATCTCCATAAGACGAAAACGTGGTCATTTTTGTACACGGCGTCGCGACGCCTCACCCTCCACCGCGAAGCCTTAACCTCCTAACGTTACAGAGCTGTTAACCCTGTTACCCTTATAGCTGCTTAAAGCTGTTTCAAAAAGCTGTTCAAAGAATAGACCTACTTAAAAAGATGTTTACAGACAAACACACCTGTTTCAAAAAGCTGTTTAAAATTGTTTACCGACGAATAGACCTGTAAATGATGTTTGAAGCTGTTCACAGATGAAAAATCCTGTTTTGCATATGGGAAATAGGCAATGTCTTATTCAAATCACACGCCTCAGTACATCTTCTAATAGTTTGTATTTAGGTTGACACATGAACATGCAGTACACATGCACATTCTCTTGGTTAAGCGTGCTAATTATATATTAATAGATATTTAAATAGCAGTCTTCCTAAAATCATAATAATTAACTGACTTGATGTTTTTCAGCATCGTCGTTGAGCTGCTTGTCTTCTGACTCGAATTCTGTCTCTGGCGCTGGTTCTCATATCCCCTCCTCCCCCTAGTTCTCTATGACAAGTTATCAGTTGGAAAGTTTATTTTTTTTTTATTAACTTTAAAAGATGTACCACATACTTCTCGATTGTTCTAGATTCTAGTGTTGATGTTGATATATCTCTAGTACAAGTTATCGATTGGAAATCTTCTCCTTTTATTAGTAAGTTTATTAATTTCGAAACGTGAATACGCCTCATATTTTTTGAGTAAAATCGAATACGCTCTAATCACGTGACCTTGTTTTAGGTTGGTTACATCTCATCGACACAACACTCCCAAAAGTTTATAAATAGTGGCTGGTAGCTAGCGTCTAGGCAGTCGTTCTCAGGTAGCGTATTCTTCAGCCGTTGAATGAGCAACACCTAAAAACAAAGATGTCGTACATCGATAACCTTGTTGCAGCCATTGATGCACTACTTGCTATGGCGCTATTAAAACCTTCGCACATTGACGATATATCTATAGGGCGTAAAGAATGTACCCGAGCTATGCGGAGGATCCATATGAAGCTAAAGCAGGTAAGCTCTATTGGTGAGAAGCGGCATCTCATTACGCAGTTGGATCGCATAAAATCGTTTAGTAGGCAATTTAAGGCCTTAGAGAAGACTGGTATTGGATATCAAGACGCTAAGAAAACTGCAAAACATCGAGTTCATTGGCATGACTCGGCAATAGGGTTCAACAGCCGTATCCGAACTGGAATCATCACCAATCTGAAACATAAGGATCCCAAGGAGTTCCTCAAGGATTGTTTTAGTGTGTTTAAACGCCGCATCATCAACGCTTTGAAAAAGGAAGAAGCGGTAAAAATCAATGTGGTGTTTGGCGGTCAGATTACTCTTCAGAAAGCTGATCATATTATTAATGAGATGAAATATTTTACTACCAAAAATTCTCCAATCTATCGAGACACAGATTTAAATGAATGGTTCCAACGGCATGTGGTGGATCCCATTTTAGTACAACTGGATGAGTTCTAAGAAAGAGACTCTGGCTGGTCCTTGGCATCTATCATCAACTTAGGGGTGAACATCAATAAATTTACTTCCCAACTTGGGTCTTCATACATTGATCTACCAAAACAAATAAAGATGAAACACGCATGTATAAACGTTAAAAACAATGATCAGGCTTGCTTCGCGTGGGCTATTGTTAGTGCTCTTCATCCTGCAAAAATGAGTGCAGATCGACTTTCTTCGTATCCTCATCCCTCGACAGTGTTAAACTTGGAAGGAATAAAATTTCCAATGTCTATACGCCAGATATCACTGTTTGAGAAGTTTAATGATATTTCTGTCAATGTATACATTCTAAAAAAATGCAAAAAGGATTTCATTGCCCTACCGACACGCTTAACTAAAAGTAAGAGGGATAAACATGTGAATCTTCTGATGGTGCAAGATTGTTATGATGATGATGATGATTCAGTTCGAGAACAAGTAAGATACTACTATGCATGGATTAAAGACCTTCCACGTCTTCTTTCCAAGCAACTATCCAAACATTATGGTCGGAAATATATCTGTAATCGGTGTCTACACTATTTTTCCACCAACGAAAAACTGGCTAAGCACTATAAAGACTGCAAAAACATGAACGACTGTAAAGTCAGGTTGCCGCGTGAAGATCAGAATATATTAAAACTTCAAAATTTTAAGAATAAGGAAAAGGCTCCATTCATTATCTATGCTGATCTAGAGAGGGTTTCAAAACCTAGAGTTGAGGAGAAGAAATACCAAAAACACGTGCCGGCAGCCATTGGTTACTAAGTTAAATGTTCATACGATTCCTCATTGTCCTTTTATCGATCGTACCGAGGCGAGGACTGTACGTCTTGGTTTGCTTGCGAAATTAATCAATTTGTGGAGACAGTTTTTCTGTGTCCCTATGACATGACATTGACAGCTGAACAACAAGCTAGATTTGATAAACCACACACATTGTCACATCTGTGAACAGCCCTTCGGTCCAGAGGATGTTAAAGTACGGGACCATAATCACTTAATACCTAAAAATAATTATAGGGGTGCTGCGCACAATTCTTGCAATATTAATTACAAGGATAAGGTGATTATACCTATTGTCTTTCATAACTTATCTGGATACGATGCACATTTCGTTCTGGAAAATATCGCGAATGACATGCCAGGTCGTGTTGATTTATTACCTATAACCAAGGAAAAATATACTTCATTTACAAAAAAATTTTAATCAAAATATAATTAAATTCCGTTTCATTGATTCCTTCCGCTTCCTGAATTCTGCTTTGGATACATTGTCTTCATACTTGACCGAATTCCCCCACCTAAAAACTCAGTTTTCTGAACTGGATGGGGAACATTTTAAGTTGTTGACTAAAAAAGGTGTGTATCCATATGATTTAATGGACAACTTTGAAAAATTTGATTTTGGCTATTTACCTGAACAACATTGGTTTTATAATCGTTTGGAAGATAAAGATATATCAGATACGCAGTACGAGCATGCGCAACGTGTATGAATCGCATTTAACATTAAAAATATGGGCGAATATTCAGATTTATATATGAAAACTGATATATTGTTGTTGGCTGATGTATTTGAACAGTTTAGAAGTAGTAGTCTCAACACATACGGTCTAGATCCAGCCCACTATTATACTTTACCAGGCTATACGTGGGACTCTATGTTGAAATAATACTAAAGTTGAACTTGAACTTTTGACTGACATGTTCAGTCAAAAGTTGAGTTGAAGAGGTATTCGTGGTGGGTTAAGTCGATGCTCTAGACGTAAAAGTATGGCTAACAACAAGTATCTCCAAAATTTCGATTCGAGTAAACCGACTAAATATATATCATATTTCAACATTAACAATCAGTATGGTTGGGCGATGAGTCAGTATTTACCATATGGAGGGTTTGAGTGGGTAGATCGAAACATCGACGTTACAACTGTATCGGACACATCAAATGTGGGTTATATATTGGAGGTAGATCTTGAGTATCCGGAACATCTACATGATCTACAGCGAAACCTGCCGTTCTGCCCCGAACATAGGGCTCCCCCCGGCAGTAAAAGTAATAAACTTCTGGCTACTTTACATAACAAAACGCGATATGTTATCCATTACGTAGCATTAAAACAGGCATTACAACATGGATTAAAATTAACAAAAATTCATAGAGCCTTAGCATTCAAACAGAGTCCCTGGTTAAAAGCATATATCGATCTGAATACTGCGTTACGTCAGGCAGCTAAAAATGAATTTGAAAAAAATTTATTTAAGCCTATGAATAACGCAGCATTTGGGAAAACAATGGAAAACATTCGTAAACACTCTATCGTGAAACTAGTTAACAAGTGGATGGGGCGCTATGGGGCAGAGGCTTTAATAGCGAAACCTGAGTTCAAGGCGGTAACCATTTTCAATGAGAATTTGGCTGCTGTTGAACTAAACAAGACCGAAATTTAACTCATTAATTTAACTCATTAATTCAATAAACCCATATATGTTGGTATGGTGATTTTGGATATTGCAAAGACCACCATATACGACTTCCACTACGACTATATGAAACCCGAGTTTGGTAACGACTGCTCCGTTCTCTATACCGATACAGATTCCTTAATTTATGAAATTACTAATCAAGATATATATGAAGTCATTCATCGCGATTGTCATTCACAATTTGATACTAGCGATTATCATAAAGACAACAGATACAACATCCCTCAGGTCAACAAAAAGGTTTTGGGAATGATGAAAGATGAGTTTAATGGTATACCTATAGCAATTTTTGTTGGACTCAGAGCGAAAATTTATACCGTTAAACGAGCTATGGATGATGCTGAGGCTTTATCAAATGATGTCGGGTTGATCAAAAAGATAAAGGGAATTAAGAAATCGGTAATCAAAAATGTAATTACTCTTGATGACTTCATAGAGTGCGTAGACAATTTTAAAAATAAATTTATTAGTCAAAATTTGATTAGGTCAGAAAAACACCAAGTTTATTCCATCACCCAAGACAAAATCGCTTTAAGTCCACACGACGATAAGAGGTACTTGATAAAGGGGTCGTATGAAACGTTGCCGTGGGGCCACTTCTCACTCATGGCCACGTCATCGTCATCGTAGTAATTTTGTATCATTAATAGGTAAATATAGTGATCTCTCTTTTATTATTTATTTATTTATTATTTTTTTCTCAATCTCAAACTTTGAAATGTGACTTAATCTCTGAGACAGAGAGATTACGCGAAGCATGCCGCATCATTATTTTTTATATTAACGCATGCTTCCTTTCTCTTACTCTGGATCGGTAGATCAATATAGGATGAACGCAGCTCATTCAGTTCTTTTAGAATGGAGTCCACCACATGTCTCAGAACCATTGTTCTAAATCGATAAATTGGAGCGTGCCTAGTGTTGAAGAATTTGAGGTTATCTTAATGAGCTTATCGGTTTTATGAAGAATAAACTAGCCACAGAGCACCACGTCTACCTTGACAGACTCATTCTTTTTAAGGTATTTTTTGTGTCTCTTAAACAAAGCGAAACAGTCTTTGAACTCTCCAACATCCTTGTGCTGATACCGCTATTGAATCCATATTATGTCAATGAATCCAATGTTTTGTTGTTTCTGTCCTTGAGGTTATCTCTGCTCCACGTTTCTGCCCAAATTTAATTCGATTTCTAAAGCTTCTTATTTGAGCTAGAGTTGATAGCAGTTGTTGTTTTTCTCCAATAGATTTCACATTTTAGCTGATCTTTTATACTGCGCATTGTCTAATACCCATCTCATTGGCCAGAGCTGATTGCTGTTATTGTCTTTCTCCAACAGATTTTATCCTTTTTAATTGAAGTTTTATATTGCGCACAGCCTTAGCGCATTGTCTGATACTCATCTCATTGATCAGAGTTGATTGCTGTGGTTATTTTTCTCCAAAGGTCTTAAATTGTTCGCTATTTGATGTAACCCAACTCATACCACTTCTCGTTAGCCTGCTTTAGCTCCCTATGAATTCTTCGCATAGACTTAGCACCCAGTCCTCATGATGATCCTCATCACATCGAGAAGATTTTAATTTACTTATAGACCCTCCACACAGCCTTAGTACAGTTTCTAAGTCCATTAGTAGTCGTTTTATTCCATGTACGATGAACGGAAATGGTTAAGATGTGCATTATTTCAAACCACAAGTATAATTCCCAAACCTCGAAAGAATAAGAAGAATAAAGTTTCTGCTTACAATCACTCAACATCATTTTCAACCTGGTCGTCAAACAGTCAACATGTCTAGGGAGTGTGATTGGGGAAGAGCCTGCAACTGCTTAGAATGCACACCTAACCTCAAAGATGTCTGTGAAAAATGTGGGGAAAAGGCGTGCATCCTCCATATACAGACGCGATAGACGAAGCATTGGCTATTACGATTTCTTGACATGCTGCTATGATTGTTATCAACTAAATGCAGGAATAAACGAAGCGTCCAGATTTCGGGATATGTGTAACCAAGTGCAAGGATTACCTCTAATTGAGAAAACAGACTCTATCTGAAATACTGAAAAAGCATTTTGCTTTACAAATTCCTCTAATTGAAGATTTTCGTAAGATTACTATGGAGATGCTGCGTATAGAGATATGCATGACACTCTACAGCGATAAGAATAAGTACTACACTGCTTGCGACATGCGACATGGATCCAATGCAATGGTTTGAGAGTATTGTGTTGAATATGGCTGTCCAAGAGCTGCAAAGATATAGAAGCCCTATCTCATTATTATCAATGAATGTGAACTGTTCTGTTTTATAATTTGTGTATTTTATATTTTAACTATATGTTCTTTTATTATATCTATTTTTTATATTATTTATATTTTCTTTTATTATATGTATTTTTATATTATTTATATTTTCTTTTATTATATACATTTTTTTTATATTTTAACTATATTTTTCTTTCATTACATGTGTCTTGTATATTATCTATATTTACTAAATAAATATGTATTTTTAATTAACGTCATGAATTTTATTTCAAGCCTAACCTAGATATAAAAAAAAACAAGACTCTATTAATCTTTTATTTAAGCATTTGATAAACAAGCATTTGTCTGTCTAAGTCATTCATAACCTTAGGTACTTTCAAACATACACTGGACATAAAAACATGTTTTTGAACAGATATGAAACAGAGAAACAGGTTTTTTCGAACAGGTACTAAAAAGTAAGTTCTTCTTTTTTTATTTTGATTTATTTTTTCAATTACAAATCTTTTTTCAGTGACCGAAACATCCACTTCATCGTTGTGGATGATGACAATGACGATGTCGCTACCGTCAAAGGTGCAGACGTCCTCGATGAGAGCTACCTATACCCTAAATCACTAAAACCATATATAAAAAATACTTACATTTTATTTTTTTTTAGATTATTCCAACACATAAAAATTTCTATCTCTCCTTCTAAATCACGGTGGTTATTGTTGATCTAAAAATTGAAGCCCTGAATAATTAGTATCAAGTTTTTTTTTTGGAATTTGAAAATTTTAGAGATAACTAGTCAGTTGTTTATGGATAAACATATGTTATATAAAATATATTGCATTGCATTCATTATTCAAAGTACTTCTCACACTCCTATAACTTTATTATCAGGTAACATAAAACCTTCAGTATGTTATCTGAAAGCCAGACGTAACTTAATACTGCTACGTGTCTTATCATATAACTATATACATTGTAACCAACGTTTATGATGATTTGCTGAAACCTTATAATGTTCTTTCTTTAAATTAATCTTTTGCCAATTATATTTTAACTTTACTTTCAACGATGTCAGCATAACGAAACTTATAAAGTCGCAGCAAACCCGTTGCATGAGCAGTATAATTTTAGTAATGATATTATTGTTATACTCACACATCTAAGTTCTTGTTCGTCCATTAAATAAAATAAATTGTTTTAAAAAGTTTAAATCCAAACTAGTGATTTAACACATATATTGACATTGAAGAGTAATGACAATGTTATTTATTTGGACGATGAATGTATCAAAGATATTATTGGAATTAAGTTATCCTTAATGTTTCTTGGAATATCTATTAAAAGCAATAAATCTCTAGCACTTCTCATATTTTCTCATACAACTTTACTAGATAAATCATATAAACTTTTTATGTTAAACTACTTGCTACTAATTTTCATGTTTCAACTAATATAACATAAACTGATTTGTACCCACTCTATATTTATATATAGGAAGTTTTCTTTTTTTGGAATTTGAAAATTTGAAGATAACCAGCCATTTATTTATGGATAAACATATATTGATATTGAAGAGTAATGATAATGTTATTTATTTGGACGATGAATGTATCAAACATATTATTGGAATTAAAGATTTGATTAATGATAGATTAAAGTTTTCAAAACATTTATATTTTGAAGATATTGGGAAAAATGCCAATGTATAATATTAATTAAAAATAAAAACTTTTATATAATATCACATGTATTTTCTAGGGTTGCCATTTATATTCATCAAAATAATGTATCAAGTCATCCTTAATGTTTCTTGGAATATCTGTTAAAAGCAGTAAATCTCTAGCACTTCTCATATTTTCTCATACAACTTTACTAGATAAATCATATAAACTTTTTGTGTTAAACTACTTGCTACTAATTTTCATGCTTGAACTAATATAACATAAACTGATTTGTACCCACTCTATATATATATATATATATATATATATATATATATATATATATATATATATATATATATATATATATATATATATATATAAATTAACATTATCCTTCATAAAACCCATCTTATTTTTCTTTTCCATTCAAATTTCATACCTTCCTACCTTACCAATATCTTCGCTTCCTAGTTCTCAGATTTCAAATTTCCCGCCTACCTACCATCCGCGCTCCCCCAGATTTCAAATTTCCAACCCTGTATCATCAGCACTGTTTCTTCTTTAGTCTATACTTATATTCCGCTAAATATTCCCACCTACGATCCACGTACATACCTCCCCGGTCTTCAGATTTTCAATCACAACAAGCCAACTGTACTTCATTTATGTCTGAATCACCTAAATAGGTAGGTAAATATCTATATCAACAGTAATGATGGGCAATATATACAACCTGTAAGCGAATTTAGATGGAAGTTCTATTATGTTAATATTGAACCTAAATATAATGATAAATATTTTTTTTCCTTTTTGGTCTATAACTCCTTTATTTATTAACTTCTCAAAAATATTCTATCTTGTGATTCTGTTCAGTTAATTTTTTAATGAATTTTAGTCTTTATTCGATTAGAATCGGATAAAGTTTAAGATGAGGCCCTTTTGACATATTGCGCCAGATGATCACAATCGATGTATACCCAAGTAAAATTTCACTTCGATCAGACAGCATGGACCTAAAATTTTTACTTTCTTAAGTAACTGATTCCGTTCGTCTATTCAGTAGACATCATTGGGTTCATATATCAAGTTTAATTGAAATCCAACGTCACGAACTCGAAGGAAGTAGAATTTAATATATAGGAAATAAATTACATTTCTTTCATGTGTTTTCTCTTTACACCTGACCGACCCAGATTTAAAATTTCCCGCCTTCCTACCCTGCTCCCCCCAGATTTAAAATTTCCCCCCCCCCCCATAAATCATCAACACTGTTTTCGTTTTAACTCACATTTATATTCCACTAAATGTCCTCAGATTTCAAATTTCCCGCGCACTCCACCCTTTGCCTCCATGTTTTTTTTCTTAATTCCGTCATATTTAATAACGTCATGTTTTTGTCACAATTTTTTTCTCTTAATGCTACCATGTTTTTTTTTTTCTGACGTTATGTTCCTTGTCAATAAGTTTTTTTCTTAATGTCGCCATATTTTTTCCTAGAATGATGTCACGTGTTTTTTGCCACCATGTTTTTTTCTTAATGCAGCCATGTTTTTTTTACACGAACTAACCGAGAATAACGTCACATGTTTTTTCTTAATACCACCATGTTTTTTTTGTTAAGGCGTCGCGGTGGAGAGTGAGGCGTCGCGACGCCGTGTACAAAAATGACCACGTTTTCGTCTTATGGAGATTTACATGGGGTTTGTGCTCCAGAACTCTCATAGCTATACTACTTACATATTTGACATTAGTTGTTTTTGGTAAAATCTCTTCAGTTGTCAAGTTCAATAAAATATATATTCAATAAAATAAATAATTTCATGCATATTGCCATATACATATATTTCTCTAAAAAATGTCACTTATTTTGACATTGTTCTGCTTTATTTCATTCATTAATATAGTTATTTGTTAATATATTTATCATACAAAGTTACTGTCAAAGCAATACTAATTGTTGGCAACAATGAGAGAAATTAGTTGGTTATTTTATTAAAGTTTCTTGGGAATATAATGAATATAGTAGTGATAACATCTACTAGCATTTAATTGAACATATACCCCCACAAAAAGCAGTTATTTCCTAAGATATAATCCATAGAACGGAATCCTCCAGAGACTGGTTCGATTTTTCCCTTTTTGTCGAATAAATCTCTATTTATAAAACTCGACATCAATAGCTTGTCATAAATACTGCGTGCCTCAGGGCAGTTCTCTGAACCATTATTGAACCGAGACTGCTGCTGCAATTGCTCGATCATGTTACCACCATCTCGATCATTAATTATCGAGAAAACCGCTCTGAAGAAATTATAGGCAGTGGATTACGAAACATTAACACCAAGTTTAATCCTAATATTGAATCTAATCGAAAATCAATAAGAAAAAGATTTGTCAAATGAAAACCGGAAGTTTGCAAGCAACATTACGATAGGCGAAATCAAAAGAATGGCAGTTTTTGAATAAATTCTAGTTAACTTCACTTCCATATATACATGCATTCAATAAATGGAAATTATAACTGTGATATCAAGAACAATAAGTTATTCCAAAAAACAAACTCAATTCGGTTGACTTTGCCAAAAGAAAACTGATTATGTAGTAATTATAATTTTGAATTATATCCAATATCTGATTATGTTCAGTTTCAACCATTTTGATGTTCCAATTCCAGTTTTACTATGGGAATAATAATAACAACCATAATATAATTTAAAAATTAAAAATACTTTTTTATGATGTTTTGTAACGTTATAAATAATATGTCTCTAAACATATTATTACTGATCGATGTTAGTTCTGTACATATAAAAGTAAAGGCAGGCTGAAAATTTACATTTCAAATGGTAAAAGTTTTGAAGGAAGTTTTGGAATAGTCTAACATAAATATAAACTACGAGTGTAGGGTTAGCAGAGAATTATTTTCTGATGAATCACCACCAAACATACTAACATCTGATATTTAATATATGAAGAGCTTATATTTTAGCAATAAAGATGTGACTTAATGATCAATTTCTAACCTCACATTTTATCTATCTGATCAAAAATGTATAATGTTGACCGTAGAAAATTTTATTCTTTAAAATTTAAAATACTTATATGGAATTTATTTCGATTTTTGTATAATGCTTGTATAGGTAATAGGTAAATTAATTTTATTTTAATTATAAATTATAATTAAAAATATAACTTCATTTATGTTATAACGAAACCTACTTCAAAATTTTAAATACCATCTGCACCTCTACCAACAGTAATTCGTGTCTAACTACCAAGAAATATTAACTAATAATATCCAAAATTTTTCTCATTTAAGTACCAACATCAATCAATCAATATCAATTTTTTTAGGTGGAATATTCTGTAATTATTGAAAAAGTAGAAGCATTAAATTTTGTATTGATGGAGATTTTAATAAACATGTTATTTTATGATCATCTAATATAGTCTATCGAATATTAATTAATATTATTTTAGACCGATAAGATTAAAGAAACTTTCTTAGATGTTCACGGGCATATCACTTTGAATGCTCCTGATTTTGTCACTTCAACTGCGAAGCAATAGTACTTAAGTTAATATTTAAAAGTTTAAAATGTCAAAAAGTAGTTAATAGCCTGTAATTTTATATAATCTGACATTCCATACCCAAAATATTTGGTGTAACTTTACTAACTTTTTAAATTATTCGCAATAATTGTATATAAATTACACAGGTCAACAAAGGTTTAGTGATCGGACTTCTTTTGACTTTTTGGCTCACAATTAGTTACATACCATGAACTACAACAAACATTTTTTTCCATCACGTACCAGTACTTGTAAATGTACATTGTACAATAATTTGTAGTTTTTAATGCCGAGGTTTTATAAAATTTATTTATAGAACCTCGGCAAACTGTATTTAATCGGTTTGATACGTACACACAAGTCTGGGAGATTTACCGAAACAGAGTTGGCCGGTGGAGATATTCCGTTTTATACTATTCGGGTATTTACATAGTCGCTGTAGTGCTTTTTTAATGTGTGTACGTTTACTCGTGACATCGCGTTGTGTATTTTTATTGTTTTAAAAATACCTAGAAGTTGTAAAAATACACCAAATATATTTTGTTATAAACTTAACATCTGGTTTAAAAAACATTATTTATGTAAACTTGGTTGATCCGCAAAAAATCTTTTCCGCCACTCCATGTTAAATTAGGATTAATGAAACAATATGTAAAAGCTATAGATAAAAAATGGGAATTGTTTGGGAATGGGAATAGAAATTTAAGTACTTACGTGGCAAATTTACAACGCTTTCTGAAGCAAAATTAAAGGAAGGCATTTTCGTAGGACCACAAATAAAAAAATTAATGCATGATCAACAATTTGAGAAAACAATGAAATAAATTGAAATAGAATATTAGACATGCTTTAAAAATGTAACAGAAAATGTTTAGGAAATTATAATCATCCGCAGTATGAGGAAATTATCAACAAAATGCTGGATGGATAAGTTTAAGCAATTTGGTTGTAATATGAGTACACAAAATTAATTTTCTGCATGATCATCTGGACTACTTTCTAGATAATCTTGGTACTGTTAGTAAAGAGTAGGGTGAAATGTTCCATCAATGCATAAAGGAGATGAGGAGGTACCAGGGTCGATGGGATGTGGCAATGATGGTAGATTACTACTGGATGTTAAAAAGAGAACATCCAACGGATTATTACACAATATAAAATATTTCTTAAAGTTTTTGTTAAAAAAGGAGAGATTTCTAAAGAAAAACAGAAATTAGAGATTCAAAACTATTTGTGTTTTTGCTTTTTACTATGTTTTTTAATGTTTATTAAATATAATATTTATTAAATGTAATTTTTCCTTTACTTTTTAATTTATTCTGATTATTCAGTTGACCAAAAACATTACGTGAGGGGCAAAAACGGAAGATACATACGAGATTTCAGTATATCGAAATTTGTAGGCCTGTGTTATGTTCCTGATTAAATGCAACGACATTCTTTGTACCTACCACATGATTTGTCTGCATTTATTGGCGGCAAATTAACTTAAATCTTGGTGACTAACAAAATATTAGTTTTCCATCAACACCGACAGATTATACGTCATTAGATGCACGTTTCGCCAATAAAATTACAATCAGCAGAATAAATTATACTGATTTTAATCATCAAGTAGCATATGATCTTCCGATATTCGTGAAATACTGGTCTTCGGTTTTTCGCAGGTTACAGCCCTTTTCGAGGGTAAATATTCAAAGGAGATAATCTGGCGACCCTGCACTTTGAATCCCTCCTTCTAATTCATCGATCTGGAAACCTTTTCCCAAGTATTTTGAACAAACAAGATCTTCCTTCTACGATAATATCACTGGATCTTTATCATAATAATTCTCGTAATATTTTACATACTTTGGAGCATAACTGTCTTGTAATAGCTGTCTTGTTCTTAATAGAAATAGAAAACATGTTCCATTTCTGTCAGTTACATCACAACTCAGTTTTCAAGAGCATTCGTCCAAATACTTAATTTAACTAAAAATGTATCTGTGGGTTCCATGAAACTAGCCCCGTGACTCATAAAAAAAGGTGCTGATAGACAACCAGTTCATAGAGAAAAAGTTGTTAATGACGTTCGTTAACGTATGGAACACGATCCTTTGACACAAAACATTTGAAACATCTAGCTCAAAGAATTAAACAATCTTACACTGAACAAAGCTTCTTGTGTTATTTAAAAAATGAACTATATTACATGTTCATATTGTGCACCGTTGGCTACCTGATAGTAGCCGAGATGATTGTTCAAACATAATTTATTAATCATTATCATTATAAATTAATCAAAATTAATTTATTGATTGTTAACTTGAGGAGGTATAGATTTCATTTCGTTACGAATTTTTGCTTCTAAATTTTCCGGCTTAGTACTACTTAGTTTTTTACGTTTTCCCATGAAAAGAAATCCAGGAGTGTCAAATCTGATAATCTAACTGGCTACTCAATCGGCTCCCTCCTCCGTATCCAATGATTCGGGAACATCTCATCTAAATAAACGCAAATAGATGCTGCACAATGGGAAAGTGCACCATCCTGTTCAAAGAAAAAGTCATTTCTCGGACTCATCAAATTCCTCTACATTTGGGTATAAAATTATTCCCAAATTTCCTCCGTCTCGAAAACAAAATTGGACCCAGAATTAAGAAATCCAGAGTTCCATCGACTATTTCTGGGGATCTTCAACATGATACTCCATTATCCAATGAGCATTTTCAAGAACCTCAAAGGTAGCCTCGTCAGAAAAAAATATTATTATTGCATATTGCACTGTTATTATCATTATTGCACAGTTGTACATTTGCTCACAGAATTGATTTCGCCGATCAAAGTCATGTTAGCATGAACAAGTCATACCTTATAAGATGGTGCTTTGTTTTTTTCGGCCTTCTATGTACTGTAAATGCTGCCTTAGTGAAATCAGAAGCCAATTGGTTGTGCTGAGTCATGATTTTCTTGCATTGCCAACAAAATATTAAGGTGATCGCCTTCTAATGATGAGAGGGTCAACGAAATTAAACAATATCACGAACGTGCCCAAATTCGTGATATATCAACTCAACATTACTTACCATACTTTGGCTATGATTGCCAATCAGAATGAGTTGCATTTAACAATTCAGCTAATTTTTTTTAGATGCACATCCAGTCTTGAAATTCGATAAAAGAATTTCAGTTATTTCTCGTTGAATTAATTTAACCCATTTTCACAAAATGATAAACTTACTACTCAATGAACACTTCACACACACTGCTTCTACCAAAAAAATACAAGAAATGGACTCTTTGAAGAAATAACTCCAAAAACCAAAAAAACTATTTACCCAAGTAAGTAGGTAACATATAAGTCGGAATCGAGAATGGAACTACCAAATCGCCAAGTGGTTATCAAGTAGTTCCCAAATAACAAGGCCATTACACAATCGCTATAGGAAATAACTACTCCTGGGTCTAAAGCCCCACCAGGCATTGAATTATACCTAAAAGTGATCCTCGACCTCTTCATCGTGTTTCTGCACGACCAGACAAGGTTTCAAAAAATAAAACCCGCTACGGGTAGGATTCGACATCTGTCACGGATGGGAACCGAACGACAGACAGCTGTTTCGAGCTTATTAGCTCACATTAGTGCCGTACACGGTACGCCGATCCAGGACAAATTTCGAGTGAAATCCATCAATTCCTATCCGTGGCGGGTTTAATTTTTTTAAACCTTGTCGAGGATCGCTTTTAGGTATAATTCAATGCCTGGCGGGGCTCTACCCCGAGGAGTAGTTGTTTCCTATAGCGATTATGTAATAGCCTTTCTGTTTGGAAACTACTTGATAACTGATTGGCGGTTTGGTAGTTCTTTCCTCGATTCCCTACTTATATGTTACTAACATAAATCGTATGAATATAGATGTATACCCCACGGATTTCATTCGGAATTTGTTCTGGATCGGCGTACCGTGTACGGCACTGATGAGAACTAATAAGTTTGAAACAGCTGTCTATCGTTCAGTTCCCATTCGGGACAGATGTCTATCCCACCCGTGGCGGATTTTATTTTTTTAACCATTATATGTAGCTAAGGCTACTGTCAGGTAGCTATTGGTGCATAATTTGAACATTTAATTGAGTTGAGTATTTAAATAATTATTTCCATTAAATGTAGTATATTAAAATTTCATAATCGTCTTTCTTAATTTTGTTGTCTCTAACCTAGACTGCCGTTAATATAATTATAACCGTAGTGTAAATAAATGCCCTCTGACATTATGTAATAGAAAGCTATTTAAAAAAAATATCGATGACATCATACCTAATACACAAATCACCCTGTATGTATTAATTATACAACTAGAAACAAGTTTGACAACTCATAAAAGTTATTCCTTACATTTTTAACGGATTTATTGATTACTTTACATATACACTGTATCTAAAGTAAAATATTTTTCCATTCATTTCAGAAATTTGTGTTGTTATGCATTCTATTTTTTGTTTATTTATTAATATGTAAATAAATTAATTTATAATTTTCATTAATCATAACTCAGTAACTATATATAAATTACTAAAGTACTAAAAATTTATGTTTTTAGGAAATTGTTAAATCTTCTTTTTATTAATTTTTAAGATAGCATGTATGTAAACCTAACATATATATTATCCATTTAATCGCTATTTGCCAAATAAAAAAACTCTCTTATCTTGCCGATAAATGGAGGAGGCTACCTGAGCCCAGCTATAGAAACAAGCCAAGGTTATGTTTTGAGTTCTTTTATATGACAAATAGCGATGAAATAAACTATACTTTTAAAGTGATCAAGTAGCCTTGTATCCTTATTAATTTACCTTCAAATTTATTTAAAAATGAATTTCATGAAAAGTGTCCATCACATAAATTTCTTACAAGCTAAATTGAACATAACATTCGTTTATTTGATTACAATCCAAAAATATGGATTCTATAGATGTAGATAATGTATTCAATATTTTAGATTTTTCAAGAATTTGAAAAATATGTGCACATATGAGATTAGTATTTTGAAATATTGTAAGAGAATATGATATACGTGCTTTATTATTATGGATATTTTTTGTTGTCATATCCTACTAAATAATCACTTTTGATTATCACATCACATTTTTTACGATCTTTTTACGAAGAGAATTAGCAAAATAACTCTATATTATTAACTATATGTTATCAATTTTCTCAGCCTACTTACTCCTTAAAAATTAATTGATAACCGTGATTCAAGACTTTCTACTGCCGTATACTTAAAAATACTAGGTGCAACTTTCTGTTAATATTTGTGTTACTAATACTAATCTAATGCTACTAAAATTTGTTGTCATGTAATGAAAAATTATCAAGAACTTATGTCTTCAAATACAAATTCTTAGTAAATCTAAACTCCTATCATAAATAAATATAATTTCAACTACAGCCGCACTGATCTTTTTTATAAACGATTTTTTTATATTATATTCCAAGTCAGCTTCAAGGAAACTGCAGAATGTATGGAATCAAATTCTAGGATGATAAATAAATCTCCCTTATTTATCCTTGTTGATAAATATCTGAACCGATATATAGTTATTGCCAATTCGGGTCCTTTGCAAACAAACGAAAATAGTATTAAATAGAAAATGGAAAGTTTACAACATAAATCGCAACTTGTGTTCGTAATCAGAAGCAGTTCCTCTACGCCAACATATGTAATCTAAACAACAAACGACATGCGTTATTAATCTCACACGTGTGCATATTAAATTTAATTACTTTAAAATTATTATAATGCATAATTCCCAGCATGTACTCAATTTCATATCTCAAAGTAACTATGAGGGCAAAAACAAAAAGTCTAAAGCGTTCCGTGCTACACCAGACCTAATGAAATCAATAAATATACAAGACGACACTTAATACGTCACGTAAACAATAAAGCGGTTGCCATATGGGGTTCTATTCACGGTTTCATAAATATTTTGAACAACCTACTGGAAAATTTCAATTATTTTGAAAATCTCCTAGAAAACCGCCAATTTTTAAAGTATTAATCCATGATAAAGATGACTTTAGAAGGAAGCGGCCCCATGCGACTACCTTGATAGAAATCCAACTTCGTATGATGATAGAGGAGCCAAGAGCAGATAAATAATACTTATTAAAGTATTTTTTATCCGCTCTTTAAGTCTAGGTGTGAACAGGCTGTCTAAGTTTCCACTCTAAACAATATCTTGGCTCATATCTCAAATAAGATAACCTATAAAAATTAATAAAAAGCAAATATGGCATATGTTGCACTTAACCTTGGCTATTAGAAAGTATACACAAAATAATGCTGAAGGAAAATAAAGAAACCTGTTATAGATCGCTTTCTTATTAACCCCTGTCTCATCTAAGGAGTAGAATGGAAATGGAACTAACCGGAAGCTACCCTTCGACAAACCGTCTCTAGAAACTGTCCTCGATTTCGATTAGATGTAGCGGAAATGTGTTACATTTACCTATTTCGAATATACAAAGTCTTAATACGTATACAAACTTTAAGATGTGATTCATTATATGACTTTAAAACAAAAAATTCATATAAAATAAAAATATATATTCTTAAAGAACAGGTTTTCGAAATATAGGGTGTTAATATTTTGTTTGTGCAGATTTTTAAACTTTTGACAATTTATTTTAAGCTCCTCAAACGACAACACCAAGTTTTAGAATAGAGACTCATTTAATGTTTTGTTCTTAAATTATTTACTCCCTTGAAGTTTTTCATTGTCAGGTTACAGTAGTTTTAGTTTTGCTTAGTACCTTGTAGATTATTTGAAAAGTTAATAACGATGTTTCATTAACACTTTTAGAAGTATTAAATTATCTCTAAAACAATACATTATTTTTTTGCCAAATAAATTCTAACCCGCAGAATATAATGCAAAACTTCAATAAAGTGAAAAGTTTATGGAAACATTAAATTAGACCTTGATCTCAAACTTAATCAATATCATCATAAAATTTGAGAGGTTTGACTCAAAAGGGCCGCGACTCAAATAAATTAGGACCTTGCAAATTATTTTAGAATTAATAACGTTGTTCAATGACATCCTCTTACTGATTAAAACTATGCAGAAAAAATTTATGATGGTCATTTTAAACTGACAATTACGACAATTGACACATAAAGTAAATTAAGACAAAATTTTCTTAGTTCACGAATAAACATTTGTGAATTCACCATGTTGATCTTCAGCGTTGAATTTTACCTACATCATTTCAAACACTAGATGTCGCAGATTTACAAACCATAGAATCATATCACATGAAATTATGAAATTTGTGTCGTATACAAAAAAAATAGCGTGGTATACAAAATAAAGATGCTTAAATAGACCAAACATTTGTTCCGTCAACCAACTCTGATATACATATAGCTTAGCCTATCCTGGGAGAAGGTCTTGGACCTACGATACAACAGCAAAAATAGAAAACAAATTTTCAACACCTATCACAAGTTTATTATAGATCACGTGACACGCATTTCGCCATTTAAATTGAGATTATTGAGAAGTAATTAAGCTATATTTGTTTTATAATTACAACTCAAATTGAAGTTCGATTGATATCCTCATAATGCCAACTTGAATAAAGAATCACGCCTCGAGCAATGTATAATTTTTCGATATTTATAGAAGATGGTCTTCTTCATCTCTTTTTTTTTTTTTTGGCTTGTTCTTTATATAATGCTGACCAAAGAACTAATTTGGTTTAAGATATATTCAGACAGCGCATTATGCGAAGCTGGAGCAATTTGAAGATGATGTCATATCTGTCTCTTATATGTATAACCTCTATAAAAACTATATTTCCTCATTATTAGTCACCTGAAAAGAACCAAATAAGCAATAGGATCATGAATAACACGGCAGAACTGCTAACTGCAAAAATGGGTAATTATTTACAAGTGTGAAACCCTTGAAAATGCTTACGAAATATTTCTTACACGCTATTACCTATTCTACTCAATTCCGACTCTCACCTCCAAGTGGGCGAACCTCGGGAACCTGAGCAACCCTGTGGAAGATTGGATAACCAACCCAGTCGCTTGAGATGGGTTGGACATGTACTTGGAATGGATCCGGGAGATATTGCAAGAGTATGTTTGCTCCAAAGCCCAACAGGGCAACGACGTAGAGGAAGACCTAGACTACGATACGTAGACGACGTGGAAGAGGACCTAAGAAGCATTGCTGTGAGAGGATGGAGAAGAAAAGCACCGGATAGAAACGAATGGAAAGAGGTCCTGGAGCAGGCCAAGGCCCATCAAGGGCTACATGATGATGATTAATGGCTATATTTTTTGTTAAACTTTTATATCAAAATTTAAGTTTTAGATAAATTCAAAGTATAAATTTAACCTCGATGTATGTAAATGTGTTTGACTGCTATGTTTTTCTAACTCCCTTTTACCAATTCTATTGATGCATATATAAGTGCCTATTTTACTTTGTGCATATAGTTTCAGTTACATATATAATATATTTCTTTAAAGTTAGTGTATATATTTAAATTATATTAACTTTAATTTTAAGGTTATACTATCTGCAGTATAGCCTTAGTTATTTTAGATAATTGCTGGTGCTAACTATTGTTAGCTATCTTAAGAAGTACCCATGTTAAGAAGAAATGTAATGTTCTTTTATGAGCAATAAACTATTTATTTTATTTAGTATTTAAATTAATCTTTAACATGGTACAACACAGTGCACTCATAACAATTGTATTAATTTATGTTTCATTACTTTGTCAAATTCATTTTCAGCAAAATGTTATTTTGTTGAATTTAACGTGAAAATGAAAATTATTACATAAAGGTAAGTTACAATACAATTATGGCGATTTAGACGAATATCTCAAAAACAGGTAAATAACTTCTGTGTTTATAAGTATTATATCTGTTATATTTACTTTAACGCGCCCTTAATATATCCGAAAATTAATGAAAATATGTGCAAGTATGCCCTGTTACAAATAGATTTTTTTTTTATATCTTTCCATAGCCAAAGATAAGTGCAACATATAATATACGAGTATTTATCACTTTCTATTAGCTCTTATAATTTTCAAGATATTATTTTGGCGTGCAAAATTTAAATTTGGGGCTCGTAGTCATAGTCCATACCTGATTATTTAAACAAAACCTCAATGTTTTAATAAAACAATTCAAAAATACTGAAATTTATCTACATTGATGAAGTAAATACCAAACTTCAGAATTATTAACATTTGCATAATCATTCATTTATTATTGAATCATCATAATGTTTTATTTAATTTAGTAGAATTCCCGTTACACTTCCCTGTAGGTAAAAAAATAACTAAATAGTATGGACACGTAGAAATTCACTTTAAACTATTTTCTCCAAATATCGTTACTCAAATAAAAAATATCAAATACTTATTAATGTAGTCAAAAAATGCAATGAATATTCAAACACTTAATGCCTTAATACAAGAGTATTTAATTTTATATAAAGCTGCAGTCTATTCATTATGTCATTTGCTTTAAACCATCGCGCATCGGTAATAACAATAATACAAGTACATATAAATATAAAACATTAGTATGCTATATCGCTCATGCCACTGTGAATTTCAATGTTCACCTTTTTATGCATAATTATTTAGTTAATTTAGTTGGTATATCACTTGTGGCATTAACCTCTCTAAGAATGGTAGTACGACCATTTAATTTAGTAATGACTACAATTTACTTCTCAATGTACTCTCATGTTACAAGAATATGTGCTAATGTTTGGCTGTTAAGTTCCACACTAATTTCATTTTAAAGCCCTTAAATGTCTAGAATTTAACTCTAAACTAACATTTTACATTCTCAAAATTCATAATAAAATAGACCGTAGTTTTAACGTATGCGAAACCCTCCTTACGAATATCTTAGAGACGTAACGGTATATTAGAAAACATTTAATTCTTATTATTCTAAACGTAATGAATGTATTTTTAATCTACTATTAGACGGTACAAATTTTCATGCATTGTAGTTTATTTAGTTTAGTTATTCATATAAGCTGCACTAATTAAATCATTTATTTAATTAATTAAAAAATTAATTAAGTAAAAATTTAATTAAAAAAATTTTTAGTTATTTATATCCCATAGGGTAATCCCAGTTACGGGACAACGAGACAACACTAAAATATACACACGTAAAAAAATTGTGTGCAAAAATGTTATTCATTATACTAATGATTAACAAAACATACCTGAACATAGCACGAGTTATATGATGAGACTTCCACGTGGGCAGCTTTACTTGTACACGTATATTGTATACAGGGTCACAGCTTACTCAATACACTGAGGGTATACAGGGTCACAGCGAGTAAGCTGTGACAGGGTTTCTCACGGTAACCGCTCGTTAGAAGTTTTCGTGGTTAGAAAAAACTTAGAATTCTGAATTTCTGGACTCTATGGTTGTTTGAGATTCTCTTACATTTTGAAATTTTTTCAAGATCATACTACTTCCGATCATCCTGGAAGATGCCAGTAACTTCCTTATTTTAAACAGAATACCCGGTATATTCATTCATTTCATTTTTGGATTCCTGAGAAAATTTCATGATGAGTTCCATCAGATTTCCCTACACCTATTTTCAACTGTTTCTTAGATATCTCAATTCTTTTGAAAATTTTGAAAGACGTAGCCTTATTTTCAACACTATGCCTTTTACCCATTTTCGACTGGTGCTAAGCGCTTCTGAGGTAGACCGAAGCACACGAATGGCATTTTCGAAATTCATATTGACAATTAATTTATCGCAAACAAGGTGTCCAAAATTTGATCACCAATTACATCATTTTCAAAGTTGAAAAATCTCGATATTTCAAATATGACACCCTGTATATTATTGGATGATTGGATGCAGAATTTTATTCTACATCGATTCGCTATAACTTTCCCTATACCTATTTCCAACGGTTTTCCTGTTAATCCATTTTTTCTATTTTAATGTAATTTTTGGCAGAAACAGAAACATCGTTTGGTTTTTGAAACAAAATGAATATAACTGAAAGGGCAGAAATTCACTTTAATTAGAAGATGAAAACAAAACAGGAACATAACAAAATTTAGAACGTAATAACAAATAAAAAATATAAAGAAATTTGAACATAATGACAAGAAATAATAAATGAATGTAAAATTACAATAACTGTTCTATATGGCCGCCATTTTAGCTCAAACACTGGATAACTCTGTCATATACTCCTCGCGAGACAGACCTCCAAAGTTCGTCTGGACTTAGATTAGTAAACGCATCGTGAACTAGGTTCAATAATTCCTGTCTAGTTTGTACAGGTCTAGAGTACACTAGTTCTTTTATACGGCCCCAGAGGTAAAAATTCAAGGGCGTTAAATCGGATGGTCTAGGTGGCCAGTTCCAAGGTCCCTGTGGGCCAATCCACCGATCCTCGAACATCCAGGTCAACTGCTAGTGAACAGCTATAGTGGAATATGCTGGAGCACCATCCAGCTGATACCAACAGTTTGCTCTGTCACGTGGAGATAGAGCATTTAGGAAATCACTAACAAACCCTCTGAGTATCTTTTCATCGTACACTTGATATGCCACTCTATTGTCCATAATTAAACAAATAACATTAAAACTAATGTAGTCCTAATGATTATGTTCCCTTATGACGTGTGGATTATATTGTGCCGAGTAGTGATTATTTCAACAATTTATAATTCCTTGCCTTCTGAACTTTGATTCATCAGTCTACATAATCTTTTGAAGAAATCTCGGATTTTCGGTCATTTTTATGCACATGAACTCGCAAAAGTCGACTCGTTTTGCCTCATCACCAAGACGTAATTCTTGCACAATTATCTCAGAAAAAGGAAGCATTTTATGTTTCTGACTCCCACTTGCCATAAACCGAGCTTCGATTCTTGCTAATTTTCCGAGAGTCATTGTTGGTGGGTCCGGATATCGTTCGTTAAAAGTGTGCATGTTCGTCTACATTCACCATGCGTATAAAATAAATTTAACAAATCATTATTGGAATATTCTTCAATATTCTCTATTGTAAACTATACTTGAGAAAATTAACAAAATCACTAGAACTGTATGTAGATACTTCACGAATTTGTGAGCTGATACTGCTTTGACATAAAATCAACATTGTTTCAATTCGTAACAAAATCAAGGCGGCTTACTAGATAGGACTTTTGGAGTTCCGTCGGCATTTGATAAAAACTAATGGATTAACAAGAAAACCGTTGGAAATAGGTATAGGGAAAGTTACAGCGAGTCGATGTAGAATAAAATGCTGCATTCAATAATCCAATAATATACAGGGTGTCATATTCGAAATAACGAACTTTTTCAACTTTGAAAATGATGTAATTGGTGATCAAATTTTGGACACCTTGTTTGCGATAAATTAATTGTCAGTTTGTATTTCGAAAGTACCGTTCTTGTGCTTTCGTCTACCCCAGAAGCGCTTAGCGCCAGTCGAAAATGAGTAAATGGCATAGAGTTGAAAATAAGGCTACGTCTTTCAACATTTTCAAAATTATCAAGATATCTAAGAAACAGCTGAAAATAGGTATAGAGAAACCTGATGGAACTCATCATGAAATTTTCTCAGAAATCCAAAAATTAAAATTAAATAATATACTGGGTGTTCTATTTAAAATAAGGAAGTTACTGGCGATTTCTGGGATAATTGGAAGTGGTATGACCTTGAAAATATTTCAAAATGAAAGAGAATCTTAAATAATCCTGGAGTCCAAAAATTCAGAATTCTAAGTTTTTTCTAACCAGGAAAACTTCTAACGAACGGCTACCGTGAGAAACCCTGTATACGTGAATAAAATAATTGATAGTTTAATAAGTTTCCGATGTATATTCATGGACTATTGGTGAATTTATTGATTATGCTCAAGAAATGCATGTCAAAATAGTTTATAATCTGAATTTATGATGAACGACCTTTCTTTTGACACATTGACAATGATTTGTAGTATCTATTTTATATATTTATTCACCAAATAAATATTATTAATTGTATTATGTATCTTTACTAATACTAAATACTTTAGTTTATCATACATATCTGGGCACCCACCGAAGAAAACGACCCACGAATAAAACCATTGATTTATTGTTAATGATTTTTGTTAATTAAGATGTTTATGCTTAATGTAAAACTAACTTTAAAAGTTAGCTGTTTATATTATATTGTTCTTTCACTTTTTAATCTTTTTTTTGTTCTTTTACTTTATGAATCATAATTTGTATTATTTTTATCTGAACTCCTGCCCAATAATTGTTTTTCAATCCATCTGAGCAGTAGTATTTTAAATAAATAAACAAACAGTTCTGAACTATACCAGATATAACGAAATAAATAAACATTTACGATTGACCCTATAATTCGGCAAAATAGTATTTCGTAAACAAAAATACCGTTTTAGTACGAGGTTTCATAGAAAAATTAAATATTGGTCTATATTATCAATGTTTATTGATATTAAATGGTTTATTTATTCGTATCTGGTCGCATACCGAAAAAGCTATTGATTTATTGTTAATGATTTAAGTTTATAACAAATAAATTTTGATTTCGAATACGCTGAAACAAAAATTAGCTTCTCTTAAATAAATAATATTTAAAATATTAAATAGTGGTACCTAAATAAGTTTGTTTATGTGAAACGAACATTATTCTTAAGATAAGAAATTTTGATTAATGTTAATTAAATTAAAAGCTATCACATACTAATCAATACGATACATTTTTCATTCCAATTATGTATCTTGTTGGAAAGCTAAAGGATGAAAATTTTAACAGACCATATTTTACTATGCTCTCTTTTCCTAAAATTATTATTTTACTAACTATGGCATGTGATGCATTATATGAATTTGTAAAGACCACAGGTCAAGTAATATATATATATATATATATATATATATATATATATATATATATATATATATATATATATATATATATATATATATATATATATATAATGAAATTTCAGATGCTTAATTTAATTGAATTCTGTAATTTTACAGCTCCTACCCTCTCGTGCCTCTTGTCAGCGTAATATCCAAGCGCTGCTCATCGTAACGTACTTCCAGTATCTTTTAATTGGAGACTCAGCACAATGTACTAAAATGAACGATAATTTTAATATATAAGTGAGGGAAACAGATAACTAGTAAACCAAATTAGTATTAATATGATCTGTTAAATGTAAAATAATATTTTATGCTTCCAAAACCTGTTCAGAACAATATATTTGTAGAACTACATAAAAAGAATAATAATGATTTAATTATAGTCAACCATAATTTGACAATGGACAAATATATATCTGATACAGAAAAGTAGCCCAGAATATATCGCTGACTAAATATGCATATTTGACTGTAAAATTCATTACAATTTAACACATATACCTTGAACAAGTTAAGGTAGAAACAACTGTATTTTCGTATCAGAAATACTGTGTTCTCTCTGTATACCCAGCCCTACTTACATCTCATCCTATCTCATATTATAGATACATGGCTAAAGTGTACACCACTCAAATAATAATGGAAACAATTGATGGATTTAAGTGATAGAGTTTTATAGATTGGAGTAAGATTTCATGTTAAGACGCAAAATGTTAAATGATGATGTCATTATTATCTATTGAACATTGTATTGTTGAATACAAAGTTGAATGTAACAATATTTATCTTATCTATTTGATATCATTTTTCTTTCTAAAGGTTTACAGAAGGGCTTATAACAATTGAATGGAAACTTAATTACATCTGAAAAAGCAATAACGTTGTCTATAATCATCTAGGTATCATTAAGTTAACATTAGTCAAAATGAAGGTTAGTATATGCTAAATTAATTCCATATTTACATAGTGTGTCCGATTTATACAGGGTGACAGCGAGAGGTAGCCGATTTAAACTTGCCGCCATTACACTTGCGGCAGGTCTTGGAAGTTAATGCTTCGTAGTTATTACGTAGAGAGCATGCCATTATATAATGGAGCGCTATACTGTTCAACAACGTATACTTATTGTCAAAACGTATTACGAAGGTAATGGTTCAACTGTGGGCACTGAAAGAAAATTACATGCAAGTATGGGTCGTCGTCATACAATTATGGGGAATCACCTTCTTTACACCTGCCCCGCACTGGAGGAGAAGAGGTATCTTATATTTGGGACCCCTGTTATCCTAGAGGAGGCCAGGCTTAAGGCGGGGGACGTGCCTATATTGCTCCTTTTATGGGATAGCATTTTTGGATAATGACCCGGATAAGAGGGGATCGCTAAGGGACTACCCATTCGATCATTGGCTGATGAGGCCTAAACCTATATAACATAATAATAATAATGGCTCGTCGTGAGGCACCTATATGATAAGATAGACAAACACTTATACATCACCGTGGGCAACGCTCAGTTGAAAATATTAAAGCGGTCAGTGCAAGTGTAGCTGCAAATAACACCATATCCGTAAGACGTCATTCCCAACAATTAAATCTCTCAAAGTCAACATTACAGAGAATTTTAAAGACCTTTGTTTTCACACGTATAAGATCCAGATGACACAGGAGTTGAAACCACGGGACCATGCACAAACATAGTCGGCTACCTCTCGCTGGGACACCCTATACAAAACAAAAAAACTTATATATTAAAAGAATTATTGCTATCTAGCTGTTTTCAGTTACACCAGGGTATCCCTACTGCAAATCACGATTTCATCCTTATTAGAAATAGAAGAGTATACCTGACAAGACGAGTCTTGTACTAAGTCGGTAGGCGCAATACATGTAGAAGTTTTACGAATCTACCATCTACTCGCTACACGATAAAGTGTCGCCTACAGGAAGCCATTCTCATTTCTAACGCAGATTACTTCGTCTAACGCAGTATAACGCGTTTACGTGACACCACGTGAAGAAGTATTCAAAAAAAGGTATTGCTATCTAATTATTCTTAGTTACACTAGGCTATTCCGGGAGTGAATATAGCGACTATGCGTGAATATAGCGCGATATACAGTTCCGGGACAGCCTGGTGTAACTGAGGATAATTCAATAGAAATAATTATTTCTATTACCACATCGCGTGGTATTATGTAAATGCCTCTATTAGACGAAGTAATTTACATTAGAAATGAGAAGTAGCATGACTTCCCATACGTGACACTTTGTTGTGTAATAGGCAGATGACGTTTGCCATCTGTCAAATTTCTACATGTATTATAATATTATTATGTTTTATGGGTTTGGGCCTCATCAGCCACTGATCCCATGGGTAGTCTCTTGCTGATGCCAAAAATGCTATCCCATAAAAGGAGCAATTTGGGCACGTCCCTCGCCTTAAGCCTCGCCTTCTCTAGGATAACAGAGGTCCCTAATATAAGGCACCTCTTCTCCTCCAGTGCGGGGCAGGTGTAAAGAAGATGAATCGATGTTTCCTCGTCTTCTCTACAGTATTTGCTTGCCAGGCTGTCAGTCAGACTCAGCTTGTGCTTATGTGCATTCAGGCTACTATGGTGGCCCGTTATGATTCCCATCAGGGTTCTGGCTTCGTGCCTGTTCAATTTAATGAATTCTTGGGCCCATTTCTTAATCTCTGAGTATTCGATGAAGAGTTTGGTTATTCGACAACCCGTTACTCCTCTCCATCTTTCTCTGTGCTGGTATCTTTCCCAGTCATTGATGCGATCTCTGATCAGAGTCCGACTTATTCCCACTGCAGATTCTTGTCCATAGAGGTTTTCCCTGGTCCCTAGTCTGGCAAGGTCATCTGCAATTAGATTTCCCTTAATGCCATTATGCCCAGGTATCCATAAGAATTCCACCGGTCCATTCCCTGCCAAGTGCTTTAATGCTTCATAGCAATTATAGACCAGCTTCGACTTTGTCGTTGCTGAATTCAGGGCTGTCAACGTCGTCCTGCTATCCGAGCAAATACATAAACTCTCCTGGGTCCGATTTTGGTCGGCCCCAAGAACGCCGTATGTAATTGCAACTAGCTCGGCCTGGAGTGCGGTAGTGTATTTACCCAGGGGGGAGGTTTTACTTATCCCATAGCGCCGCCTATACGCCCCCACGCCCGCTCTGTTCCCACTCTTGACACCATCCGTGTGCCAGATGTCTCCATTCAGCGGCAATCCAGCTCGACCCTCCATCTAATCGGTCTTACTTGTGAGGGTGATCTTATATTTCTTGTCAAACAAGAAGTGGACATTCGTACTGTCAGAGGGCATCCATAGGAGCCCCTCCTCAGCTAGCGCCCTTGAAAGTCTATTCAGGTCCCCTACCTTCATGTTTATGTTTCCCACCCTGTGCATTGCCTTTGCAGCTTCCGCTTTCAGGGTGACATCAGGAGGTGTTATTCACGTCAGTATCCCCATCGCGTCGATCGGTGTCGATCTTGGGACTCCGGTTATATTTCTTAGAATCAATCCTCTTAGTTTACTTTAACTTCCGCCTTTAATTCCCGGCTCCGACTTCCGACTTTAAACAGGCTCTCCCCCACCAGGCCAGTGCTCCACAAGTCAGCCTGGGTTTGAGAATTTCCTCATAAATCCATTTCATGGTCTCTGGTTTCAAGCCCCAGCTATTACCAATGAACCTTCTCAGTTGCCCAAGTGTTGCTGTGATCTTGGAACATATGTGACTTAGATGTTTTTCCCATGACAGTTTCCCGTCTAGGATTACTCCTAAGTATTTCACTTTTATAGCTTAGTTATTGACCACCAAGTTTCAGCGGACATGTTCTGTTCCACTTATATTTCTTGGTGAATACCATCACCTCAGTCTTAGAGGGATTGTCCGAGAGTCCCTTATCCCTGCACCCAATTCCCAACTTTGTTTATTGCTCCCTGCATTATATCAAGAATCGACTCCAGGAAAGGGCCCTTCGTTATAATTACTAAGTCATCAGTATAGCCAATTACTTGGTAATCTTTTAACCTTTCAAGCAGCTCATCCACTGCCAGGCATCATAGAAGGGGGTACAATACCCCTCCTTGAGGACAGCCCGAGTCGACCCGGCCCTTGATGGTTGTCTTGCCTTTGTTGGCAATAAGCTGTTCTGTTTCCCAATACATGGTCTATCCATTCAGCGATTATTCTGGGGGTATAGCATCTACCTAGTGCTCCGCTAATCAAATTTCCCCTAAGATGGCTTCCTTGTAGTAATATGTAGTGTGCAAACTATTGCAGTGTCACTTCACTTAGAGGATTCAACACCCCATGCATTATATAATATTTAGGAAATTACTTAGGTAGTTAAATTATCTAAGTAAATTAAAAAAATGTTCTTTATCAAGACAAATTTACTGAATAGTACAATTACAAATAAAAAGTCCTCATAACTGAAATTACACGCCACTCCGTTTTTTTTATATACACTTGTATATACATATTAACCTTTACAGAATAATTTAAGTGCGTAAAAAGAAAACTAATTCCACTTAAATAATTTAATACATATATGATTGGACCAAAGCCTTAGCTGTACAATAAACTTGATTTATATTATGTGGGGTTTGTTAAACATTGTTTCTATAGGGTATTTTGACATAATTAAATAAAACTTATAACTGAGGGTACAACATTGAAATTAATTTCACAATTTAATTTCGTATGGTCGAGATCTAGGTCAGTAGTAATATGAACGACTTCTGTCTTTGTAACTGAAATAGTGTCTTTTTATTTTTATATCCAACACAAATAACTCTCCATGATAAACGAAATTAATAAAACGTCGCCTTCCACTGTTTCTAGACTCTTGAATGCAATAACTTCCAATAAGATTACATTCTTCCCTTTCAATTTATTTTCTTCAGATTTTGAAATAATTTCATGTCCGCCGTAAGGTTAGTTTTAACACGTATACATACCCATTCAGATGATGTTTTTATTGGTATTCAAATACAAAATACTCGTATGACATTGGATACATTATAAGGTATATTATATTTATGGTATATATATTTTGGATAAACTTTTTATTTGTAAACATATGTTTAGCAAATTAAGGAAATAAACTGTATATTACGATATGTACAACTATAATAGTCGATTTAATGATCAATTGAGGAATATAAATTAGCATGTAAATGAATTATAAAGGCATTATAGAGGGTAATACTAAATTATATAGCCAAAATGATATAACAGCAATTGGAGATTTAATAGGTTGATTGTTGTATTATTTTGGCTATGTAATATCGAATAACCTTATTTCTTACGGTTTATAATTCTGTATGTTTATATAATTATACAGAGGGTGCATAAAAATCGGCCACCGCCATAACTTTGTTATTTATCGTCCGATTTTGCAGAAACCAAATTAAATCACTTGTAAAATACTACAATCTGGATGAAATAATTTTTTTCAAACTTTGGTTTCTATGACATTTCATAGACAACTTTTGATTTTCAAATGAAACCGTACGATTTTTTCTATGCTATATTAAGGAGGACGCTTTTTTGAATCCAATGATGTATAGAAATCCAAACTTTGTTTAACATTACCTAGTACCTGAAAAAGATTAAAGAAATAGTAAAATGTGATAATACAATAAATGTTTAATAATTTTATTAAAATAACATTTAGGCAGTTGGTTTTTAATTTTAAAAGGGCATAAAAAGAGGGATTTCACGGCAGGCCTCAACTATGCGCCTTCTCAAATCTTGTTCGTTTTCGAGTGGTGTTAAATACACGGTATCTTTTAGATAACTCCACAAAAATAAATCCAGTGACGTCAGATCTGGACTACGAGCTGGCCACCGAATGGGTCCGTTGGTTCCGATCGCCAAACTGGGTTTGCAAATAACTGGCAATTAGGTTGGTATTATGGGGCGAAGCTCCGTCTTGTCGAAAAAAACAAAAAAAACTCGTTCAGATTTCTAAGAGGTACTTCATTCAAAAACATTTCAAATTTGCCAGAAAGTAAATTATAATATTTTTGTTGGTTTAAATTTCAATCAATAAAAAATGGTCCTATTAGCCTGCTTCCCAAAATACCACACGATACATTCACGCAAAATCTTCATTGAAAGTTGCTCTCCACAACAACGTGAGGATTGTCCTGAGACCAATATCTATGATTTATTCTGATAAATAATCCCACTCTTTCCGAAAGTACATTCGTCAGTCCAACTAATTTTTTGATCAAATGCTGGTTCTGCCCTCGACATGCCCAGAAAGAAGTTACAAAAATTTAATCTTCGTTGTCTGTCGTTGTTTTTCAGTACATGGATTTTAATGGAAATGTACGGCTTAAATTTATGCTCTTTGAAGATTTCTATAACTGGTTTTTTCAGAAGTTCCACAATTTCGCGCTGCCTCACTTGTGGATCTATTGCTAGTCTCTTCTGCACTTAATAAAACATTTAGTTCCAAGTTTTCATCAAATTTGCGCTCTAGAGATTTTGGTGTTTTAAAGGCGACCAGAAAGAAGATCAAACTGCTGCGAATTAGCTTCTAATCGGCTAAATTTCTGGTGATGAGGGCGATCTCTATTTGGATATCTCTCCGCGTAAGCACGAGCAGCTTCACGGGAATTTTTAAAACCTCAAAATAAACTTATAACATATCAGTACATTCATTACTGGTCATTGTGGTGAATAAAGCACACTCAAAATTCAAAAGACTGGTGTTTGACGTTTATCAAAATATTTCGCTCAAAATTTCATAGGCAGTTTGATATCGCCTTCACAAAACTATTTCTATCACATTTTACTGTTCCTTTAATTTTTTTTTTCAGGTACTAATGTTAGATAAAATTTGGGTTTCATACATCAATGGATTTAGAAAAAGATACTCTTTAATATAGCATAGATAAATTCATATGGTTCCATTTGAAAATCAAAATTTTGCTATAAAATGTCATAGAAAACAAAGTTTAAAAAAATTATTATTTGGCCCAAATTGTAGTATTTACAAGTGAATTCATTTGGTTTTTGGATTTTGAAAATCCGACGATAAATAACAGTTATGGCGGTGACCATCTTTCGCGCACCCCCCTGTATAAAACATATTCATGTATAGTATGCATTGTAATACGGTATAATATAATGTCTAAACGACACAATCCCACACCTTTAAATATTATATATTAAAAATTTCAAAATTACATTAACTTAGGCAATATTTTGTTTACTAGAAAGTATCGTCTCAGCGAAAATAAAACTAACTTAAGTAGTACGGCCCTGGAAAAAAGCTGGAGCATTCGTGGGTTTGGCAAACTAAGTTGGCGTAATCCGGAGATGATTAAAACTACCAGTCAGTTCTATCTAACCAGTCAATTTTATCTGACCAATCTCCTGTTTTTTTTTTGTTTTTAGTAGTATGGAATTAAATCTGAGGTAAGAACGAATTATCTCAATGCTAAGTTATGAACAATATATTACCTTATTATCTAAGGAGAAATAAAACACCAATATGTTTTATACTCAATGACTGTACAATGTATAAATATAATGTATTAACCGATTTCAGTTTTCCAAACAGAATTTAATCAGAATTTTTAAAGCCTTTAAAAGGATGTATTGCAAGATCGGAGGTGTGATTTAAAATGTTTATACATGGGTAAGTTGTCAAACCTCAACAAAACTGCAACGGACACTGGTTTTATGATAGAACTAACTTATAGATTTTGGGGCTATTTTGAAGAAAGAGGAAAGGAAAGTGGAATTCTCTTTAAAATAGGTATGTAACTTAATCACGGCTACTCTTCAATTTAGAGTAGATACATTGAGACATATTTAGTTTTGTACGTTGTTTTCATCACTGCGTGTATAAATTGTATAATGGATCTTTGCACGTGTATCAATTAAGTGACGAGGCACCGATCACATGCTACACCACTCGCAATTGTTACTAATATATCACAATTACCAGCACGTATATCTAGCGACATATGTTTCAATCAACTGCGTATGGCATAGGTAGTTAATAATTTGCCAAACAAAATGCAAGTATGAAGACACGTCTTAGCTTTATTGTATAATTTGATTCATTAGCATCTCAATATTTCTGTAAAATTTATTTCATTTTTGTTTCATTTATTTTGATTTTTGTTGAATTTATTTCATTTATTTTGATGGAAATATCACTTCCATTGAATGCTTTTGTGGATAACCTTTTCATTACTCTGTCAGAGGTTAACGGATTTGTATTGTACTAACTGTTATCCTAAAATGTGTTTTCGGCACGACAATGTTCAAAAATGTCATTTGATTGATTCATACGATTGTTACCTGTGACGCACATGCAAAGAATCATGATACAAACGATATTTATTCATTATATGTGAAATATACGGAATGTGTTTCACATATTTATTATATATGGTGTAAGAAAATATTTATTTTTTATTTACATTCATATAAAAACATTTTCTTGTTTTCTACGTAACTGTAGATAATTCTGCACAATTTTTTCTGTTGAAAGAAAAATTATTATTGATTATGATTATTTTTTATGATTATTATGATGAATATGATTATATCATTATTTTCAACAAACTTTTTAAAAGGCTACAACTAAACGGTTTACATTGACGACGTGAACACATTGTAGAAAATATAGTCATTGATTTTGCACTTAATTGGAATTAGAAATAAATTATTATATTGCCTCTTCAGTATTAGTTATTTTATTCTTTTTATTCTAATTATTCCTCAACATATAATCTTGTACTTATACATAATTTTGTGTCAAGAAATATAAAACGTTTTTTCACATATATTTGCACAGCATACACATATATGTATTCTATAATCTTTACTTCGTATTTCGGTACAGGGTATTAACAATTTAACAAATTATTAGTACCCTGTATTACCCTGTATTCAACTGAAACCCCATGATTTCGTCGAAGTCTAAAAATACGATCTTTTGTTTTCTCATGAGATATCAGAATATTCAACAGAAATCGGAAAATTAATTATTTTCAATTAAACTTCTTGAAATTCGCTATATTAATGGCAAATAATAATAATATTAATAATAATGCCTTTATTGTCCAACAGAAAAATTAAAATAAATACATGATACGCATTGTCTTAATTATCAATGTAAACATCAGAGTAGATATTAAAGTGAGAAATCTTACATAGTATTATAAATTATAACGTGTATTATGGAAATACAACAGGAATATTCAAATGAAGACATATTAAATTTATTTTTCATTCATAGAGAATGTAAAAAAATTATTCAAAGGACTTGTCGTTTGTTTAACGAGAGATATCCACATTTACGGCCTTTAAACAAAACTGCCTTCAAGGGAATAGAAGCAAATTTTAAACGATGCTTTTTCCATTTTAAAACTGCAAGCTCTCCACCAAGGTGACGAGGTACGACGTGTGGCATACTGCGAAAGCATTTTATTAAAAACGCAAGAAGACCCACATTTTTTGAACAAAATTATTTACACTGATGAGTCAAAATTTAATAGAGAAGGGATAATAAATAGAAGGAATTTGCATGTTTGGGCAGAACAGAATCCACGAATGGTGCGTGAAGGTAACTTTCAAAATACATTTAGTTTTAATGTTTTTTGTTTGATGATGGATAATCGCGTGTGTTTTGAAGTGTATGATGAAAATTTAAATTCTCGTAAATACCTAGAAATTCTTAGAACGGTGGTTTCAAATTTTTTGGAAAATTTGCCACTAAATATTCTAAATACGTGTTGGTACCAAATGGATGGCGCTCCAGCCCACTCAACCCATGAAGTTTACCATGAGTTAACAAATATGTTTGAAGATCGCTGGTTTGGGCGTAATGGTCCGGCTCTATGGTCTCCCAGATCACCCGATCTAACACCTTTTTTTATGGGGCCATATCAAAAGTAAAGTCTACTCAACGCCCGTCAATACCAGAGATGACTTATTACATAGAGTTAGAACTGCCTTTACCGAACTAGATGAAGGAATGGTATTGAAATCTACGACCGTTGAGATTAATAAACGAGTTTTATTGTGCTTAGAACACAACGGACGGTACATAGAACAGTTGTTACACCAATAAGACCCAATTGTTAACACTTAGTTATTATTGTTATTATGTTTTATTGTGTAGGCTAATGTAAGTTCCAAATCGTTTAAAATATGCTTTTTATTCATGATGATTTTTTTTGTTCAATAATTTTTGCACCATTGTTTATGATAAAAAATTAATATAAATGTTACGTTGCTTTAATTTTCATGGTCCGCTTGTCAGAAGTAAATTAATAAAATGGAGATCTATGGTATCGAATAAAAAATACCCCGATAGCAAGAAAACGGTAGCAGATAGGTATAGGGAATTCTAATACAGATTGAAATATAACTTAATTCTCCATCACAGAAAGCAATAAAATACAGGGTGTTTGATTTAAGAAAATTGACTTTTGAGCAGTTGAAGTTTGTCAGAATGAACTAAATTTTTTGGACACCCTGTAAATAATAAAATATCAAACTACATATCACCTGAAAGCTTAATAGTCCGCCTAATTACAGCCCAATATTTGCTACTATAACTTTTGTTTTGAATAAGTGACGAGCATTCCAATGGGATACTACAAAAATCTAATGTTTTCAAAAAAATTAAAATATCTCAAAAACTCCTAAAGATAAATTGTTAAGAAAGCTCACTTAAAATCTGGAGGGTAATTCAAAAATGTAATAATATACTGGGTGTTCTATTTAAAATAAGGAATTTGATAGCTACTTCCGGTATAGTCGGAAGTGTCAGAAAATCAAAAATACTTTAGTTGAATAGATTGTCCTCGCTAACCCCTGATCTCAAATTTTAAAAAATGAATTCCAATGGGAAGTTCATAAACTTTTAATGAACACGTTAGCTGAATCACCCTGTATATATATATATATATATATATATATATATATATATATATATATATATATATATATATATATATATATATATATATATATATATATATATATATATATACAGGGTATACATATATATATATATATATATATATATATATATATATATATATATGTAAACGTTTAGGGAAGATTAAATAATAATCAGGGGTTTTTACCACCTCAGACTTTATTTTTGGACTGTATTCAACATCTACAACAGTACTCGCGAATTCTCTGGGTTAGACTGCCGCCTCACTCCCCAATCTTCCCGCTGCTCAGTCCGTTACGCCTCTGTTCGGCCATCCTCCCAACTATAGCGCGAGGGTCGATATTATTGACTGTTTACATGGCCATCCTGTTTGCGGGGCGTCCTCACACCGATCGAGGTGATGCTGATCTGAAAACAGAATACCGAAACAGAGACTACCCAAACAATGGTATAATGTTATTGTTAGTACTGTGCAGAGTTTTAGGTAATACAGTCAATTACTAGACATAGTGGTACTGCCACTCTCCTAGTTTTTATCGCACATCAGGTGGTACTGCCACCTTTTCAAGGCATAGTGGTACTGCCACTATCCGCTTCTTCATTGAATGGCAGGTGGTACTGCCACCTTCTCAAGGCATAGTGGTACTGCCACTAGCCGCTGCTTCATCGAATGGTAGGTGGTACTGCCACCTTATCAAGGCATAGTGGTACTGCCACTAGCCGCTGCTTCGTCGAATGGTAGGTGGTACTGCCACCTTCTCAAGGCATAGTGGTACTGCCACTATCCGTCCCTTCTTATGCAGCTCGTATCGCTCATTTGGGAGAACTGTCCGAACAGTATACGGTCCTTTATACTTCGGTCTTAATTTGCCACCACTTGTTAGTTGCGAATCCTCAATCGCCACAACATCGCCTGACTGGAAAGGTTTGACGCCGCAGCGAACGGTATTAAATTTCTGACCAAGTTTAATCGCTCTATTTATAATCTTTATTCGAGCTTCTAAGACGGCCTTGTATGGGTCGATGAAGTCATCAATCGGCATTGCATCTTCTAAAAAGTGCCGAGTTGCAGGTAATCTCGGATTTACGTCCAGCTGTAACACTGCAACGTAAGCACTACAGGAATGTTGCGAGGGTCATAGTACAATTCGAGTCCGTCATCGTTTTTCTCAACACGCACACAAGGTTGACCGATAACGTCCCATCCAATAATAAGGTCAATGCTACTCGGCATCACTCCATCAGGCACTATTATGAAGTTTATTTCTAAAATCAAATTCGGCAAAGTTATTACTAGTTCACATTTACCGATAGTATAAACAACTTGGCCTCCAAATCCCGAAAAAGCACGTACACTGCGGTCTGTTTTGATAATACCATTTAAAGTTTTTACAATAGAATGTTTAGTAAGTGAGACGTTGGCACCACTATCAATAAGATACGGGACCGATTTCTCCTGTTCATTGTACAATAACGTTGCTATCGGTGTCTCGCGCAGATGGCGTCATTTCTTTAGTACAAATGCCTTTTTCGGACTTCCATGCTTAGCCCAACAATTGGGTTCAGTGTGGCCCAGTTTTTGCAATGTTCGCAGGTAGGGATGCTGGGATTTGGTTTATCACTGGCAGTATTTTCCTTAGCCTTGTTTCCATCTTGTAAGGCTGTACACATGTTTTGTCGATGACCTTTACGCCCACACTTATAACATGATCCGTTCCTACCATGGCTCGAGGACCGTGGTTCTCTTAGTCTGTGCTCGTGTTTCCGTCTCCCCACTCCAGATCCTTCATGCGCGCGCATTGATGCTCCGGATGTTCTTTTGCGGCGTGCATCAGCTTCGCTTAATAACTTTAGTAATTTATGTTCTGATTCTGGTTTTTGTACATGAATCATTGAACGTACCTCAGTGTGGTCCAGACCGTATTCTACCATGCTAAGCATAATATTCCACGGCAGCTTGTCGTAGAACAGTGTGATCATTCGAAGCTTTTTATTGCCGTAATCGCATAACCCATCACAATCGTAGCTTCGGAGTGTAGTAGCCAAATACGCACGTGCTCCTGGTGTCTCCCGATCAGGAAAAGCCACAGTGAGATCAGCGCAAAAGTTGTCCCAAGTACGGCAAATGGGTCTCCAGCCGCGATAATGACGGTACCCTCGACCTCGCAGAGCATCTCCTGCTTTTGCGATCATGAGAATGTCACTTACATTTAGTTCCTGTTTTAACTTTGTAGCGTCCTCCAACCATTCCTCGATCGAGTAAGCACTTGTCTCCGGATCGAACTTGCGAGCCTGAACTGGACCTGCGTAGTCGTTGACGCAAGCGCACTTGAACTCCCTGCTTCTGATACATTGGGCGTTGCCCCTGGTGTTGTCGCCAACTTCACATGCCGAGTTAAATCTGCAAGTTGTTGTTGTTGCATTGCAACTAAGTTGACGAGCGTCTCCTGCCACTGCACTTTGGCACGTTTCGGGTTTGAAGGGCCACCGAAGTCCTCTGCGCTCACAGCACTTATCTCGGCGTCACTTTCACGTTCAGCACCACCCGCCATTTTATCTACGTTTTTATAGTCAATTTTCTAGTTTTTTGCTAATAAGGGCACTACGCACGGATTAATCCCACTTCTGATGCAAACGTTTAGGGAAGATTAAATAATAATCAGGGGTTTTTACCACCTCAGACTTTATTTTTGGACTGTATTCAACATCTACAACAGTACTCGCGAATTCTCTGGGTTAGACTGCCGTCTCACTCCCCAATCGTCCCGCTGCTCGGTCCGTTACGCCTCCGTTCGGCCATCCTCCCGACTATAGCGCGAGGGTCGATATTATTGACTGTTTACATATATATATATATATATATATATATATATATATATATATATATATATATATATATATGTGTGTGTGTGTGTGTGTGTGTGTGTGTGTGTGTATGTGTATGTGTATGTGTATGTGTATGTGTATGTGTATGTGGGTATGTGTGTATGTGCGTATATGCGTATGTGCGTATAGTATGTTACTAAAATATAAATAAAAAAGGGGTAACCTTAACTTTAACATAAATAAACAATACTTCAGTAACATATAACTTACAGAACAGTAAAATGTGGTTTTCCTAAGGATAGTTACTCATTATGAGTACAATTATACAAATCACAAGTGCTAGATATTGCATTAAGATCTCATGACGTGCAATCACTGGCTATATTAATAACACGTTAGTTCTTGCAGTCTTGCAATAAAATATACTTTCTTCTCGAGAGCCTAGTCTAGATATGCGTATACTAAGCATGCTTAGTAATGCTGGTGCACATCTTCTATTTACTAAACGTCTGTTTTCGTGTGTGTGTCACGAAATTTTTAGGTCGATGTACGAAATGCTTTTCGTTCGAATTTCGATAATTTGACAAAATCAATATAGTAAATTGACCCTTGCGAACAACGTGGTAACCTTTGTGAACCCTTGCGTATACAACGTGGTACTCGTATACTATTATGGGACAAAATAAAAATGAGAGGCTAGTACACACTCACTTAGTGTTCAGTGATCTTCGTAGAAGCAGAGTACTCGTAACTTCTTACATAATAATTCTAAATGTGCTGTGGGTATGATAAAAGCAGATACTGTATTTGACACGTACTTGCATCGTATTGATGTTAATACTTAAAGTATAGATTAAATAAACTTATTTACTATATATTAAACTTATTTGCTACTACGATATTACCTCTATTCGTATGTTTCAGGTAACAGTTACTAACTTGATTGCTTAAAGTAACAAGTTATATTTGAATAATTAAGCGATGGTTGTCTAATAACAGTAACTTGACTTGTATTAAAAGAAATCACTAATTCAATAAAATTCTCTATTTACTTCATTAAAATGTTATGCCTCCATTAGAAATTTTTCTGTTACAATTACAGAATTTCTGATAAAAAAAATAATAATTGAAATAACGCTATTAGTGTAAATTTCTGTTAAGAAGTTGTACACAGAGAACTAGTTAAAGTGTGTTTACAATTTCATTTACATTGGCAGATTAATGTTAATTAATTGCCATTAATTAATCAATTAGTTAATTAGTAACCCATTAGTTAATGAAGTAATCATTAATTAAATTGTTCCATAATTGATTTCTAATGTGATTGATCTGATATTCGATTTCAACTACCTTTTCCAAGAAATATTGTAAAATTTAGACGAAGTGATTTACCTTTCATTATTAAATTATGAAATATCTCAAAATACTAATGTTATATTTATATTCCATTTTTTCTTAATAGATCAACAATAATTTATTTCTTTTTATTATTTACTATACCAATCTTAAATAATAGGACTAACCTGTCACGTTTTTTTTCACAACGAAACATAACGTGCGATAAGGATTCCTTTACCTGTACATACCTCGATGTACTCTGTCAAATATATATATATATATATATATATATATATATATATATATATATATATATATATATATATGCAAATATTCATGTTTTATTATTACAAAGATGAACTTTAACTTATTGATACTGTGACAATCATGTTGTATTCATCTGCTGAAGAATCTACAAACTGTATTGTACATGGTCAAACTATTTTTCGAATTTGAAAAAAAAACTATATATATATATATATATATATATATATATATATATATATATATATATATATATATATATATATACATCTAAAAACTAATTAATTCTTACTTAGTTATAAATTAAGGACCACTTCATACTCTGATAAATTATATAGCGAAAAATGAAAAGTGATCATCAACATCAGTCATACTGTGTATATCAGTCTTATATTTCGATATATTTGCGGTATATTCTTATTACGAATAAATAAAATTAGATATCGCCATTTTGACAATTTAACTCCATCTCCACCCAGGGATCTGGGTGGGCCGACATGATTTTCATGAGAAAAATATCAATTAGAATATAAAATTCAACCGGGTACGATACTGAAGGAAGCCAGTCGTATGCGGTTTGATAAAAGTTACATTATATTTTTAATACACTTCATTAACTTGATCTTATATTTCTTTAACATTTTGAACTAAATATGCATATTTATAGTAAACATTTTCTATAATATTTGATAACACTGTGTATATAAAATATATGCATTTTAAGACTAGCATTAATTCAGATATTTTATTCACAATTAGTGAAATCCTGCTGTTAAACGCTTTTGATGGTAATGCCTTTGTTAAGCGCACAGAAGCCTCTAACAGTGACAAAGCAATAATTAATGCTTTGTAGAGCGTGTTGATTCTAGATCTCATGAAAGATTTAATTATTAGCTTTGCCCTTCGAATTTAAACTGATGTTACTTTGACAATCAAACTAACGTAAACTGCAAAGATATTACTACAGATATAATGCATACAATTCTACCGTACCTCATTAAAAATATGCTAATAGTATACGAGTATGATTACAGTTACAAACGGAATATTAGTGAGGTGTGAATAATATCCTTCTGAATGCCATAAATATTGATATTGGTCGAGTTATAGAAGATCTGACTTTATTTGTATGCCGATCTTCGAGTAATGTTTATCGTTCAAAAACCTTTAATAGAGTGATCAGTAAATCGTATATTCCAGCAACCCGCAACAGGGATGAACTAACAATCGATATGCTACCATTGTCTGTTTCTATGGCCACCACATGTTACACAGAGGCCTGTTATGGATTTGTTTTTGTCTCATTGCTGTTGTCACTATTTAAGCGGCCTTGCAGATCACGTCTTTGAATTTCTGTATGATAACATGAACACTAACGTGCCACGGGACAGCAAATCCTTACCAGAATTACTGCAAACCTGGATTAATAGTAACTCGGAGTTGACTGCACATATGTGTATTAGCGAAAATGATTTATTTTGTATTGTGTGAACAAATTACTAATTCATCTAAATAAAATAATATAACAAGAGATACGAAAAGCCATGCTTCATATAGAGGTCACGATAAAAATGACACTATATTTTTCTCTACGGTAACCTTTTTGGCAAGTGATATTTAGTTACATAAACTGAAGACCCTCCACACTACGTCAGCTTCTAGAAAAATATATAGACAGAGAATTCCCTAATCCAACTACATAGAAACAGATATATTGACCAGAGATATGAGGACATGGTACAAAATATTCGTAATTACATTAGGGAAATTTTCGACTACTTGCCTTTAAATTATTAATTATAGGGAAACTTTTGACTACTCATTATAAATGAAGCAATTGACGCATGCTGTCGTTCAGTAGCAATGTTTTTAACTATCGTGCTAAAACCTAACAGTGCTAGAAGTAGTTGTAGCTTTGTGACTGAGTGCTTTCACTGTATATGACCAGATTAAGATAATTCTCAGGAAGTATTACTAATGATAACGAACGCAGCTGTACACACGCGAAAAGCACAAAATTTGTTAACTCAAACTTTTCCACATATGATACAGTTTATATGCTTACTATACTTTTGAAGGTCATGCACTTGCTGAATAGCAGAAACAATAACAGACGGTGTCCCTTTAGTTAACGAGGTAATACCAAATGCAATAACAATTTTTGTAAAATCACCTAGTCGGAACGATATGTTTAAAGAATCCCTTTCAGACATACTTTTATCTTCTGAATCAGTTGTCACAAGATGAGGTACTTGGTTGGAAGCTATAGGTTATTGTGATAAGCATTTTGAGAAACTAAATCTTATTATCTTTAGGTTTAATCCCAACGAAACCTATGCCATATACATAGTATAGAACTTGTTGCAACTACGACCATATGATATGATGTCCGTTACATTAGTAGTAACTATTCCATTTTAAATATCAAATGAAATCATATTTTCTTCTTGTCACACCAATAAAATAGTGTTTTCAATGCATTAAATGTAAAAACACTTATTTTATTTATTTTAGCAATTACAACGTGCAACTATTTTAATACTTTAATCAAAGATTTCAAAAATGACAAGCAAACAAATCAAGTACAAAATATATTAAAACCATAACGACCAATGTCTTCCAGATGTTACAAAATTCTTTCATCCACATTTGCCTAAATGTTTGTCACACACCTCAGCAACTACCAGAATTTATTTGCATAATGGCGATAAAATATTCAAATATCTTAGGGTTACCTTGGCAGGCGCACTCACATTATTATATTTTTAATTAATACAAACTTCCAGGAATTCCCGAAATATGATACAATCTGTCATGTCCTACGGTATGTTATACCTTATTTGTTACCTTAGTTGTTAGACATATCACCATTTTTACTAAATCCATATTAAATTATTTTTTATTCTTCCTAGCACTATAGTTAACACTTTCACGTCCTTTATGACCCTCCTCCGTGACATACATGTGCGATTTTATATACCTCGACAATACCGACTGACATACATTGCAGCATTGTTCATGGTCACCGAATTTTAGTTCAGGAGAACTACTAATATTTTTTTCAATATTGAATATTAGAAGTTCACCATGGTACCTAGTAGTATGATCACCTTGGCACATGTCATTGTAAATGAAATTCGGCTTCCAAATGCTTGCTGGAACAATAGACCCGATACTCTAGAGTCAGTTAACACACCTGTATGTAAAGTTGTTATTGTATCTCATGATGTGGGCTAATTAAATGGATTTCATATAGTCAAAGTTACGAAGAGTAGCGAGATATATTTTGTAATTTAATAATCGTTCGTATCGAGACACATTATTCTCCAGATAGTTTATCCAGTATATATGTAATCTGGTCACTATGTAGTTTCATGTAGAAAAAAATTTCGTGGTTCGTTTCTTTTTAATACTACATGTTTTTTGGGGGATTCGAATGCTAATTTAAACTTTGTCACCTCGAAAACTTGAATGTTTTGAGGAAATCGCGAAGATCTACGAAAAACTACGTTAAATGTCCTTTAAAATAAGTCCAGTAAAATTGAAATAAAAAAAACTGAACGTAGTTTATTTTTATAGGAAAAAGTTCTTGTTTTGCCCCAAGAACATGTAGAGCCAAAGAGATACGAACTACACCATTTTTTCCCACCAAATGCCATTTTCTCTCCCCTAGTAAGTGAACTATACGAGAGCAAATTGTACACTTGCAGAATATTTCATAAATAAAAATGACATCCATGTCGATATAATAAAGGTGTTATATCGACATGGATGTCATTTTTATTTATGAAATATTCTGCAAATATTAACATATAAATCGATAGTAACATATCGAAAATTTGTAATCAATTGGAATGAAACTATAAATGTTTTATAAACCCTAAGGCTCAAAATAAAATTCTCTGATATTCCACAAGCTAGTATTTTTTTTAGTATACCTAAATGATAAACCTTTGTAATAAACATGAAAAATAATAAATATAAACAAAATCATCATTTCCCCTTATTTTTACTACATATTTATAATACTATCGACTAACTTTAGTCAGAAAATAGTAACCGACAACTTTAACATTCTGCATGAAATTTGTGTTATACATTACCTGCACTTAAAAAATAACTTTAATGTCCTGTATATAGCTACTATGAAAAATTTACTAAAGCAGCTTGTACTAAATCGTCACATTTTGAGTAATAACTCTCGTGTAACTCTATACCCAATTATTTAGACTGACCCTGCATAGAGTTAGTTAAAATACTTATAAGAAGTTAACTACAAACGGTTTCGAAATGGTTGTTTTTTGTAGATATCACTATTATTCTTATATTCAATTATTCTGTACCTCTGCATCAACATATCAGGCATCATTCGGGGTATATATATATATATATATATATATATATATATATATATATATATATATATATATATATATATATATATATATATATATATATATATATATACGAGTACTATGCCTCGGATAACTTGTGGAGTTATGTGAACATATTCTACTCATTTCAAAGTCTGTTTGGCTTATACAGCTGGTGAATAAGAAAATACTGAATAAATGAGATATGTCGATTTTATAATTCACTCAATCATTGTTGATATGATGGTATGAACTTTTACACTTGGATACTGTTTGAATATTATTTCAATGATAAGCGATCAATAAATTCAGCAAGTATATTTATTTCTGAAATATCTCTTACAACTATTATTTCTCGTATAAGACAAAGAATAAATTTATATATTTATTAAGTCCATATACATATAATAATCAAAAGGATAACGTATGATACCTAGCAAGTAATTATAATGAACTGAGATTGGCTATGTGGGGGTAACTGATGTGCTCCCTCAAATCCTCTTCCTAAGTGCATTGTAAATGCTGCATCATTACCCTCGAGTAAATCCGCGGCAGCCGATATGCCATGGTATAGACTTGACTTATGTAAATCGATATAATTATAAGCAATTAGTTTGGCTTTTGCATAATGTTTTTAAGTGGTCCACAATTATTGCCTCAAAAAACATAATATCAGCTGTAGTTTTGTTTATCCAGTACGTAGTGTAAATATTTACATTTATGTCTCATCTCTGTGAGTTTCATATAGGATAAATATACCGAAAGTTTGCAGTAACACGCGACTATTTGCGCACAATATGAGAAGATTTATATAGATGTTTCCTGATTTAAAATATGTCAGATCTTAAATAACATATATCATTTATAAACGAAGCTAAGTAGCCCTTCTTATTATAAATATTTAGTTGTAGTTTATAAAACGTCAGTAAATACAGTAAATACGTAAATCTCACAAACGCACTAAGAAATATTATAAACAATGAATTCCAGAATATTGTACATTGTATTATTCCAAAATATCCGCAATAGAGTGAGACTAGAGATAGTAGTTCATTATTTGCAAAATTTTGAGAAAATAAATCCCTTACTTTTAAAGTTCGATGGTGAAGATGATGAAGTGTAAGCCGATTCAAAAGCAATCCATTATAATTATGCAGAACTAACAAGTGGCATAATAAACAAATGTATTTCATGATCCTTAAATGAACCATTGCAAATAATAAGTGTCGTGCAAAAAATTCTACAGATTTTTCACGAAGAGGATGGTATTGGTATTAGAGAAAAAATTTGCAGTATAATAAAGAAGAATCCAGATTGTGCCAAGTTAAGACATATTTAATAATAGTTCTGATAGTCTGACACAGTTACATTAATAATTTCAAAGACCGTTTTAACCTTTTAAACGTTAACCTTTACATGCGGAACGGTTAGATAAGACTATTTTTATCACACCGAACACCACTTACGAAAACGACTTTAGAGACATGTTTAGGTCGAGCAGCACTACTGCTCTTTACCCGTCTTATCGCTGTAGACCTGGATGGTTTCATTTAGAGATCGATCCGCTGTTTTCCCCTTTATTATCGCTCCCTCGCGAAAAATTGCCATTCTCACCGCGAGAGCAATCACAAACGGCGATAAGTCCGTGCTGACCTCCCTTGGCCCTGATTCGTTGGTCCACGCCGACCAGGGCCACTTCGGTCACTCTTCTGTATTTATATGTTTTTCTTTCTTCATCAGCTATCTGACCTCCTGGAATGTCTCATCCGCCGCGTATCCGCGCTTGTCGCGTGGCCCTGGGTGTGGGCTTCTGCTGTATGGTGATTTCCGTTTTCGCGATGCTTTAGGCCGTTCCAATTTCGATCACCAGACGGGGTACTGTATATTATATGAACATAAACATGCACATAGTTGTTTATATAGGTATACGATGCCGCCACTAGTGAAGCATCCAACTGAGCAGCTCTAATCATCTTTGTTCTTAAGCTTTCACAATGATATGTACAGGATTAAACCTGTTTCACAAGTACTTCATTTCTATTAATATTTGAAATAAAATATATGATACTTTCTTTATTTAAATACCTAAACGTTGTACTTACTTTATATAGGGTCTTTCAATAGGGACGCTCGAAATTTGTTAGATCATATCGGCCACATTATAAAAGCAACATCTGTAAAATTTATTTCGAATTGTTCTCTAGTGTATAGCCATGAAAGGTTATAGCTTTCAGCATCGTATGCAAATTATTAAATTTTATTTTCAAAATCAGTGCTCTATTCGAGAAACATTCCGCTCATTACATGATTTTTATCCTTGCCACAACCATCCCGCCGAGTCGACTATTCGACGTTTGGTGGGGAAACGTAAAGTCTGCTGAAAACATCGCTGCTGTGCATGAGAGTATACGGGAAAACCTGAGGCAGTCAATGTCTCGTCGTTCACAAGAACGTGGCCACTCTGCGACTTCAACTTGGCGTTTTGTGGGACTTCAACTTGGGAATTTTGCATTAAGACTTGAGTCTGCACTTGAGTGCTAGAGCAGTTGGAAGTTGACCCAAATGACCGTTATTATCATAACGGTAATAGAGAATAATTCTAAATTTGTGTTTGTTTTTACTTTTTGTGATTTTCTTGAAAACTAACATAAGTAAGCTAAACAAAGAATATAGACCCCGAAAATGGTACAATCTATATTTTTGCTATACATTTAGATTCATTTCCATAACAAAAAAAAAATATATATATATATATATATATATATATATATATATATATATATATATATACATATATATATGTATATATATATATATATATATATATATATATATATATATATATATATATATATATATATATATATATATATATATAATATTGTGTTTATGATGCAAACAATAAAAAAGTTGTAATGTAAAAGAAACGTGAAGTAATAGGATTATTTTGGTTTTCTCAATGGTAAAATTTTATTCATAATAAATGTTATATTTAGCAGAATAAAATATGTTTTCCTGTACAAACATTTTAAGTTTGTTAAATATAATCTTTGCTTTAAGAAGAAAACAAGAGATTGAAGTCGCACACGAGGCAATTGAAGACGTATATTTAAATTTAACATAGGTTATTATTTTCCGAGAGCATAATACGGTTTACTGAAAGTTTTCAACGCCAGCATATAATAAATACCTTAGCAATAATAAAACATACCCAAATTGATCACGCTACAATTTCATGAAAATTGTATTTACATTTCTGTCTACTATTTGGCATACATATATAAAGATATAAAAGATCGCTATTTTTTTATCTACAAATATATACTATCGAAAATTTCACCGATCTAACCGGGGAAATTACGTGATATGTCCTTAAAGTCTTCCTAATTCCCACTGATTCTCTATACATTTTTTTTAGTGTACTAATTTATAAATTATGAACATATGGAAATATGAAACATGAATGATTATAATTTACGAGATATGTGTCGATACAATAATGATCAGATATTTAATAATTATTGTCAAAATATCACTTTAATGATCACAAAATTATTAAAACATTGGAGAATATTTTTTGAAAAGGGATCCCGCCACGGATAGGATTCGACATTTGTCCCGAATGGAATGCAAACGACAGACAGCTGTTTCGAACTTATTAGTTCTGATCAGTGCCATACACGGTACGCCGATCCAGGACAAATGCCGAAACAAGTCCGTGGGGTTTTCATCTAAATTAATAAAATATATGCCTGTAACTTACAAGTCGAGAATCGAGAAAGAAACCATCAAACCGCAAAGCGGTTATCAAGTTGTTTCCGAATAGCAAGGCTATTACATAATCGCTGTAGGAAACTAATCCTGGGGCTAAAGCCCCGCCAGGCATTGAATTATACCTATACATTTTCAAAAAAGCTCTGGTCGTGCAGAAACACGAGAAAGGGGTCGAGGATCGCTATTAGGTATAATTCAGTGCCTGGTAGGGCTTTAGCCCGAGGAGTAGTTGTTTCCTACAGCGATTATGCAATAGCCTTGCTAGTCGGGAACCACTTGATAACCGCTTTGCGGTTTGGTGATTTCTTTCTCGATTCCCGACTTGTAGTCGGAGAATATGTCTATACAACAAAATTGACATATATTGATGTAGGCTTTAGCAACTTTATTAAAGGAGGAGTTTAAATAATATTGGAGTGAAAAGTGTGTGTGTTTGCCTAGTAAAATACAATAGAACACAGTAATTAAGGCAATCAACAATATCAGTGGAGTTAATTTGATGATTCACAATTGTATAGAAAAATTAAACGTCGGTAATTTTCCTGCGATATTCGAATGGCTGCAAATTAAAATTTAACCCCGTTACGCGTCTATCGAAGACTTATGGATAGCACCTTTGTAAATGTAGTCAATAAAACTGTTTTGCATGCTTTTTAACACATTGAAATATAAATTCATTAGGTTGCATATAAAAGATAAAAAAATCAAAATACGCTGTACTTGATCATATATAATAATATTCCTATTGAATTAGAATTATTTTTAAATTCATAACATGATCTTAATATAAATCCCAGCATTTGAAAATTGTTTTGAAAATATTATGGATATGAAAATTGAATTGTAGTTTGGAACATAAAGTGACACTCTAAGTTCTTTATTTATAAGGTTTTTTCAAAATATGATTTGATAGAGAATAATTTATCGGTGTTGTAGTTGTATTTCTATGAAAAGTAGTTTGACGGCATTTATCATAATTTAAGAATAAGTCATTGCTAATACAGTATTTCGACAACCTACTAACACATTTTTGCATTATAGCGCTATTTTATTGAGGAGTTATAATGTGAAATATTTGTTCGGCAGAATAAGTCTTCAGCATACATAAGAAACTTAGCAAAATTTAAACATTTAAACATGTCATTGATATATGTATTAAATAACAAGTACCCTAAATGGAAATTTTGCGGAACTCCTGATGTGGTACGATCAATTTGTGATTTGACGGTTCCTAATATAATAGTTTGATAACGGTTTCGTATGTATGATTCAAACAATTTACAGTCTTTTAAAGGGGATATTGGTATTTTATATAGTGAGGGCATTTATTTGGCAGATTGATTAGCTTCTCTAATATTTTGTTTTTTTATATCATAATTACGATCATTTGATGGTATACCGTTTTCTTGAACAATATTATTAGGTGGAATAAAGACTGAAGAAAAATAATTGCAAAATGTGTACTGCATAAATCTTGACACATAAAATATTTAGTTATTATATTTTATACTATCTATAGTTGCTCTAGATTTTTTTTTATTTTTTATTAATTGTCACACCTCTTTAGGTTTAAACCTAATATTTTCCTAAGTTGATTCAATGTATTTTTTGTAATCTTCCTCTATTCTTTTAATCAACCTCTCAGTACTTTTAACACTCAGTAATCTACTATTCATTTCATCGCTATTTGCCAAATAATAAACTTGCCGATATCTTGCCGATTGCTTATCTTGCCGATAAACGGAACAGTCTACCTGAGCCTAGCCATAAAAACAAGGCACCGGAAGTTTTTAAGATTTTCTATTTGGAAAATAGCGATGAAATAATATATATATAACTGTGATATTTTTTCCATCGGCTTTAATATACAGTTTCTTATTTAATTATTTTAATTGTGTCTATCGAATACCACGTGGAAAAATTCAATGTGATTTTGAAAAAGAACTGGCACATACATATCTATTAAATTATTAATGATACTATAAAATTTGCTAATAGTCTCGTCCGTATTAAGGAAAAGTAGTAACTGTTTCCAAATAATATTGACAAAAATGTTGTTGATTGTATGATAGTTTGCACAATTAAAATTATATTTGTGAATATTATCACTTTTTTTATAAATAATTGGAGATATATCGAATTCGAGTTCAACTGTATTGTGGTTTTCGTTTTCCGCTACTAAGGTATATTAAATTCAGATTAGTCATGATTATCAAGAGATTTAAATTTATAGTTCGGTGTCTTAGATTTGACAATCTCTTGACACGAGAGGAAAAAGGAAGACCCGTTAGTACCTGTCCGGGACATTTATACAAAATTTGTACAAAATTGTCAAAAACACTATTGTTTAGGGGAACGCGTAACCTTGGACGAAAAAGTAGAAGATTTTCGTGAACGATATTCTTTCCATGAGTACATACATATGTACTCTCAAAACTGACTAATAGCGATTTGAAACTACTTACCCTTATAAACGTGAAGCTATCCCATTTATATAATTTTTAAATTTACATGGAAAAACAACCCGAGGGGCTGAGGTTCAACCACAGCAATAACTCGGCACGCATTGTTAGAAGAATGATACGTTCTATAAAAGACACAGGTCGAAACCGAAAAATTTAAACCATTGGTACAATAAGGAAAAATAAAAGCCAATTTTCACCAGACTGGTGAAATGCACGGGGAAAAAAGAGTATCCAAGTAAATTTGTAAACTTTAGGCTCGTATATCTCGTATGTATGTATGTGTGTGCTTTCTACAACATATCTAGAAATATAAAACGTTGGCCAATTGCAGATTTTTTTGTCGATGCTTAACATAAGTGGCATTAGCGCAAATAGTTTAATTGAATTGAAATTGCTAGCTTGTAAAATATTCAAATACGACTCTTTCTAAAACAATTGTCTCATGAGCTTATGATAGAAGAGCTGACAAGAAGAAGTCAAAATACAAATGGAATTCCGCTTTACTTGTAGGAGAGACTAAATGGATTCAGGCGAAACATATGGGAAGAGGGACTGCAAGATGCTGAAGAATTACAGAAAAAACAAAAAAAATGTTTGTTGTGCACTCCAGAAACTGGTATCTGATGACTGACTAATTATTATCAATGTCAAAAATATCGAAATTCGTTCAACATGCAACATGCAAATTTTTTATGTTCTTCATGTTTAACTAACATTTATGTTCAACCTTATGGATGATCTGGGGCCTGTAAACCTTTATACTGTTCTAGTATTATTAAGATAACATATCAAATATGTTACCTTAATAATACTGTTTTCTGTATTATGTATTATATGAGTTTATATATTTCAGTTTCGTGTATAATAATAAAATATTCTTAAATCGATACAACTTAAACTTATTTATATAAAATTAATCTAAAATGTTACTAAATTAATTTTTAAATTATTACCCTGATATCATTTGACTGATTCTTTCATATACAAATAACAACTACGCCTGACGGAGTTTCAAGTAAGTTTCCGTTAAACAAATGATATTATTTAATGTTTAATATGTTATTTAATGTACGTATGCCACTTATGGTAGGCCACTTGCTGAGATATGGCGGAATAGTCCGCGATATTTTGGAGGCAGGAATAGGAGCGAAGAAAGGCAAAGGTAGGCCTAGATTAGACTACTGCTCGCAAATAGTAAGGGATGTAGGTTGTAACACAATTAGCGAAATGCGTAGGTTAGCACAAGATAGGAGAAGCTGGAAGTTAACGTCCAACCAGTCTTAGGACTGATGACCTCATGATGATGATGTTATTTAATAAAGATGTAAGAAGTATAACAGGTATTATTTTAACAATTGATAGTTTGGACCTAAACAAACAAAAATATGTTTTATACAACATGGGTATTCAACTCTGTCACTTACGAGAAAGGAAGGGTAAAACATATAATTATGTGTATAATAAATACATTATGGGATGAACGTAATAGTAAAATCTACAATATCTAATGACTATAATTATCATTACTATAATTTTAAATATAGAATATATACCGATAATTATTTTAGAAGTATTCATGGGCATGTTTATCTGATTTATAAATAGAGAATAGGCAAAAACGGCTTTATCGAACTTTTTTATGTAACCATTTATAGTAATTTATATTCTTTATAGTTTCTCAGAGCACATCCTGACTACTGTTCCACATGGGAACATTAGCATCGATATATCGTAAAATAATGGAATGTTTGTGTGCCCATGCAAAGTAATTGGAGTGTGTTTTAGTGATCGAAATAATATGTATCTGTGTCTGTGGCTATCTGAATCCTATGAAATGTCTCATAGCAACTTCATTCTATTCCATGAAAATTGTTACTTCTGAAATTATAAGATAGGTATCGTAAATACACTAGATTCACATTTTTTACTTGGTAAAAAAATATGAATGTAGAAATGTACAATATAAAACTACTAGAAATGGTCTGTCTTTCATGCAGAAATGTTATATTTCTACATACAGAAGTTTATGTTTGTGAAATGAAACTTCTATAGCGAGGTAGTCAATCCGAAAAACTGAAACGGAATTCAAAATGTAACACTTTGATGGAGGAGATACAGGCAATGCATGCGAGTGAACGAGAGTGTGGACGACTGAGGAGTCTAGTGAGGATACGCATAGGCTTGTGCATCTGTAATGTAAGGAATGAGTGGATGTGCATAAGTAGTGCATCAGTCTGTGAAAATTGTAGTTTATACTGAGATATATCTTCTATGTAGTTCATATTAAAGTGTCTATATTATTCGCTATCGAAATAATTTACTGGAGAAGTGATTTAAAGTGATTGAAAAAATAATTTAAAACCTTATTTTATACAAAAATACTATCAACGTATATAAGTATGCTATACGTAGATCTATATGTAATAATTTATTTTAAAATGAAACGCAAATGTACCGATACAATATTTATCTAACACGTAATAATTCAGAATGCCGAAGGAATCATCAACGAGACGCGTTCGCAAATTTAGAACAAGACAGCGACAAGAGCTAGGACAACAATAGGCGGCAATAGGCAAAATGCAGGACGACCACAAGGACAGCAGCTGATCGTCTCCGTGATTATCGACAACATCAGCGAGAGAATCGAGAACATGCTGTCGATATGCATTGAGCAAATATGGAAAATGAAATAGATAGTTAGTAAATTTTGAATTATTTATATTCATTGTTGTTTATATATTGCCATATATCATACATTATAAACTAATATGGATTTATAACTACTTTTTAGATGGAAATAATTTTACTGCTGATGTGTCAGAACACCAACAGCCTTCTGAAATTGAGCAGTATGAAAACTTTCATTCTCACGAAGGCGCCAGAAGAATCTTCAAAAAATTTGTAGATAATCCATTTGAGTATGCATGCTCTATTTGTGATCGGTTGTGGTTTAAAAATGATTTTATGTGCTAATTCTTCCAAATATCACGACATAATTAATAACATGCTACCAGATGTAGATAATGATATTGAAGTATGCTTTACGTGTAAAAGAGTATTGTTGAAGAAAACTATACCCACATTATCAATATTTAATGGATTCAAATATCCTAATATACCGAGTGATTTTCCTTCTCTAAACATGGTTACGGAAAGCCTCATGTCGCCACTGTTACCACTTATGCAAATTCGTAAATTGCGTCATATTCACGGTCAATACGCCTTTATGGACAAGTCATAAACGTTCCAGTAGATGTCAATAATGTCGAATAAATCAATAATATTATAAAACACACCTATAATTACTTTGAAACTCCTAATATCTCCTTCAGAAGCTTCAATTCATCAATTGTGTGTTGACTTTGTCAAACACCGATGTAGAAATAAAAAATCTATGCATTTATACACAATTCATGATAGCTTCTGACGTAGTTTTAGCAGAATAATGGGTATACCCTACTAATAGATACCTAAATCTTAAGTCTTAAAGCATTCCAATATATATATATATATATATATATATATATATATATATATATATATATATATATATATATATATATATATATATATATATATATATATAATAAGAAAATACTACGACAGAATACCGCTGCATCAAGCCAATAGTTGTTAAGTCTAGAGCAAATATGACTAGCGGACTATGATATTCCATGACCTGTCGCCTATGCTTTACAGATATCTCTCTTTTTTACTAATTGGAATAGCATTTTTGCATATAGAAAATTGAATGTTAAGCTAATGTTTTATTTTGATAGTACTTAGAGCGGCCATATTAAAATTAAATACACACTTCAATTACTATCGTTGCGATATTTTTATCGTTCATCTTTTGGATGAAAAGGAAAAACCGCTCCGTCTCACATTTTAAAACACAAGTTTGAGACTTTCGGTTACAAACTGTTGAAATTTTAAAATCATGTTTAAAAATAGTTAAGGGCCTATATGTTCGACCTTGCTGAACTATCTTAGTGTGAGATTAATTTAATCTAGAGATATTAAGACCGTGTTACTATTCTAATGAGATAAATAAATAACAAAATTTAAACACCGATTAAATCAACCTAGGATTTAAACCGGAAAATCTCATTGCAGATGCCACTCGTATAGCTACACTATTTTCATTACATAGCCCGTAAACTAACAGCATATATATCTGCGTATTCCTGGTGAGTAAAGTCTATCATTTTTGATACTGTTATACTGATATAATATATCATTATATATTACATATACATTATATAACATTAACAGTTACATAGATATATTCGGAATAACAATTTAAACAGTTATTGCTTGCTAATGCGTTCTATAACTTCTCTTAGGTTACTGATTATTTAGTAGATATTAAATATTATAAATACACATGAAATCATATTTCATTCTTATTTATAAACAGATCGATATTTAAATCATCTCTATTGTGATGAAAATAAATTACATTACATACAAGACATTCATAGTTATTTTTAATTACAAATAAAAATATGTTATTACGCAATACTATAATTTGAAATGTATAAATTTACATAGAACTCATAAATACTAACTGTTTCTGTAGTATATAGGCACGAGGTACTATTACATTTGACATTTGGTCATCAACTGCCGATAGTTCAATTTACAACAAAAAAATTTGATAAGTTACATGCTAGAGCGAATATGTAAGTTAAACCTAAACCTCTATTTTCTCATACATTTAAAAGCTAAAAAAAAGTAAAGAGCAGTAGTTCGGTTCGGTCTTCCCCCTTCATCCAGAAGCTACAACACCTACATTGGAGGTAATAGTCTAACTTAGAAATGAAATTTAGGATTTCGTTTGTCTTCCTAATGAACAAACTTGCTTAATCTATAATTCCGTAAACGAACTAGACATGGCCTAGACTGAGCTGGCGTATATTTCATCGTAACACAACATTGATGCATAATGGACTGGCTTGATATCGCCTATAGCTTCTTGTGCTTTGTCTTATACATGCCAGTTGATTTACAGAAACTACATAATCTGGATTTGTTTAGCTTTTAGGTAGGTGAGATTTGTATAGAAGGGCCCATCCCTCAAAAAAACGTACAATCGAAGGTTTCTCATCTATTATATTCTAAGTAAAATATCCTTACACGATATACGAGAGTGGATATTTACCCAAAATTTTAAGGCTAGGTGTAGCTCTTTTTCTGGCTAACGCGTGATAGACCTTAGTAACAAAAATAGTCTGACGTTAAATAATGGTATAGAAAGGGACTTTGTGATAAAGTTTGATAATTTATACAGATTTATAATTCCATACGTTACGGATTTACATTACGATTTTCCCTACGTTGTTATTCCGGATACATTAATCTGGAATAACGATGATTCCATTATCCGCATTGTCCAGATAAGTAAAAATATTATAGATGAGATGCGCCATAATCTCGCGAATAAATCACTTTTATTAATTGACACTGTCCAATGTCATCCAACCGAGACACAATTGACCAACCATTATGCCAAAATCGTAACCATGTTCCTTGCACGTAATTGCACTCCTCTAATCCAATTAAAGGACTAGTGTGATATTGACGCTTAGTCAAACAAAGCGTCAATATCACAATAGCCTCGTGCTTCGCTTCGTATCTCTTGAAGAAAGTAACATTTTCAATACTCTTTCAGCCCTAATTTTTAAGCATACAGTGTTTCTGCTGACCAATCCTTTGGGCAAAGTAACAACTGACTCAATTCAAAACTATTACAGAAAAATAGCTTTCTAATCAAATAATGATGTATCTGTAATTGGGGAGTGATCAAACAAAATGCAATATATCCACTTTTCGGCCATTTAGAGTTATGTACAGTGCATCTGTTTTAGATAATAAATAAATCTATTGGCGACCTCAGATTTGTTCAAAACGTAATAATTGCCATTGAAATTGAGCCTTAAATATTAGCGATTCAATCAAAACGTAATAAATCCAAAGTGTTGAGAAGTCATTACGGAAAATCCATTTTGTCCAAATTGGAGTACAAAAATATATATTCCAACTTTGGTGTCGTCAAGGAACTTGGAATAGACTGGGATTTATACGATATAAAAAGTTTAGAATATACTTTATATGATAAAAGAGGAAATAAAAAAGACAACAACAATAAAGGTGGTTCGTTTCTAAAATTTTAGATTTGAATAGCTAACAGAAACTCCAAGAAATTTAACTAAACGAGAAAAAACCGACCGAAACCTAAGACTGGAAAAGGTGGCACTTAATAACGCAATTCGAGAGAAGACAAAAAATCTCTAAAACATCTCATGAATGAACAGTTCGGTCCAAAATGGATGGATGACCAACAGTTTTCTTGGTATAGAAGCCTTTTAAGTCTAAATCCTTGAACGAGAAGATGTAGAAGAACATAAGCAATGTGACTGTTTAGAACCTGATCATGGTGCACACAATTAATTTTTTTTTGTTTATTGCTATTATTTGCCAAACAGCTTAAGCATTAGTTTTTAGCAACACCTTTTCTTATTCAAATAAAACTTATTAACCCCTCAACTGCCAATCAATCAAATCGTAATAAATCCATTTTCTTTCGTGATAATTACTCCTCATATCATACAAAAGCTACAAAATATATTGTGTTCATTCTGCGCATTATGTCTAAATGGTTTTTTTTTTATTCCGGAACGCCTTTAACTAAAAGTTTTTTCGTTTTTCCATATATTTCTAAAAATGAATATATTGCGTTTTGTTTGATCACTCCTCAACTATTACAATTACTGACATAGTCAGACTGAGACTATGATTCCTACGATCTTATTCCAATGTATCTGTCCAAAGAAAAGCTTGAATCTTTCAGTGAAAATTGAAGAAAAATTACTGAAATTAGCAACACGCTACAGATTGTTAACCCCGAAAATAACCAACTAATAGCATCAGAAATCTGTAAACATAAAATTGGTGATGAATAGTATTTCCTGGTGCATTGTAAAGAAGAGTGAGTCGAAAGTGGAAGTAACCAGAATTAAATCAAAAGAAAACCCTGATCAAACATTGAGTTTTATGCTTTGTCTATACTATGTATGCTGCAATAATGTGCAATGTAATCTGAATACAATAACATTAACTCAGCAAAAATATAAATCACCAAATATGCCACCGAAAAACACTGTAATGCTCTCAGCCCATTTTTGTTCATCCACATTGAGATAACCATCGAGAAATGGTTATTTATGTCATTAGCTTCCAGAATAATCCCCAGTTTCTGATTAAGATGAATGTAAAGGTACTGCAATTAATAAAATGTATATAAACTAATTTCTCTGTTCAGTAGCTGAATTGGTTAAAGCGCATTAAATGATATTCTATTGGACATAGAGAAAGCGTTCGACAATGTATGGCATAACGGCTTAATACATAAGTTAATACATACGTATAAAATACAAATACATGGAACCAACTTGTTAAAGTTATACCTAGAACAACGTGCAATGTGAGTTAAAATAAGCAATAAATTATCAAATGAAAAGAATATCAGCGCCGCGGTTCCACAGGGAATGGTGCTGAACGATATTAATCTCATTATACATAGTGGATATCCCAGACTATCCTACAACTAAAATCTAGTTATATGCTGATATGCTGATGATATCACAGTAGTGGACAACCGGCGCTAGAGCCCCCCCCACTTTCTGTGACGCCATTGCTGTGACCTTGAGGGGCCACCTTGACCAAGTTCACACTGACCTTGATAGAGGTCACTTTGACCAAGGACACCGCGACCTTGGCAGAGGTCGCGATGACTTTCATCAAGGTCATAGTGACCTTGACCAAGGTCACCGAGGTCTTGAGAGAGGTAACTTTGACCTTGAGTAATGTCACCTGTGAAAGTCACTTGGTAGGGGTTATTTCAAAGTCGATTTCATCGGAACCAATCACAGATGAGATATTTTGTTTAAAAGTGTGGACGCGTTTCGGTTAGCATCATACGAACAGCACATTGTAAGGTTCACTCTCGTTCAGGATGGTCTTTTAAATTTAAGTTTTAATTATATTCAACTTTAATTAATTTAATCTAATTTATTCAAATGATTAAATTTCAATTAGCGACAATTAGAGGATTCAATTTTATTTCATTACTTAAATAGAGTACGAGGATCGGGAGTATGGCTGCACTAAAGGAAAAATAACTGTGGCAGCCCTAACGAAAAAACTGATGACATCACTCACATAATTACTTTAAAATTTCTCAAATATAAATCGGTTAATATACGAGGTGATTTTTTAAACATACACAGTGGGTACTTGGTCGTAATATTTACAGGGTGGTCTTTTAAATTTTTAATTATATTCAAATTTAATTAATTTAATCTAATTTATTTTGAATAAATTAAATGACTATTTTTTTATAACGGGTGTTTTATATTAGGGTACATTTTACTTTAAACTCTGTAATAGTCGACGTGAGTAGTTGTATAATGGATGCTTATAATGACAATATTCCCCGTTGAACAATAATGTCGATTAGATGACAAACATATTGCTCTACGTAATTTTCTATTTTTATAATAAGGGGTTGAAATATCTGCTAATATACAGGGTGATCTTTTTAAACTTAAATTGTATTTTAATTATATTTAAATGAATAAATGCTTACTTTTTCTGATAATGGATGTTTTGTGTTGCGTAATATGATATTTATTCTAAATTGAAAAATATACAGTTACATATGCATACCCCCTCATTTGACCATATGAAATATGAAACATATCACATAAATTAGACTAAAACTACTAAACTACCAGATCCAAATCCGAAGCTGTTCAGGAAAGAGTTACAAATAACACAAAGAAGAGGTCTATAGTTAGAACAGAGAAAATTTTGATGATTTAAATTTTACAGGGTTTTCTCTTACATGCCATATTAATAGCCTTCTTAAAACATATCATCCATCTAATCACATCGACTGCAGTAAAGAGGACCCTAAACACAAATACAATTTTATAATGTAACATTTAACAAAAGTTTATAAGATTTTTAGGTCGTATATCTAAAAAGTCTGATTGTATGTTTTATAGTATTATCATTATATTGTAATAGTATTATTATACTAATTATTTTCCAGTTTCATTAGGGTATACAATTCTTCGACATGAATTATCATGAACATTTTACGCGTGTCATGGATTCAGAGAAGAATAGCTATTATTATTTTCTCGTTCTCATAAGATCTGAATTTCTGACTGATGTGTTCCTAGGGCATTTGTCGGGGCAATTCGACTGGGGCAGATCCTTGAGGTGGTTATTATATTCTGGGGTTTGAGTTCCAGATGAGAACATTTGATAGGCCGCCCCTTTTAAATGTAACCGTCTAACTTTTTTTTGTTTCTTGAGTAATACGCCAGCATGAAACGAAAAGAAGAAGGACTATTTCTACCTATATTACGTATATGAGAATTTGTCTATTTAAAATGAATATAACTAGGTGTTTTGATAAAAAGCATGAAGATATGTTTGCATGTCCCCATCCATCTATAAAAGCCCTACTCCTTCGATCTTCATCGAATTGTGCTTATAGTAAATAAAATATTGATTACATATTGTATTATATCAGAAATTAGGGCACAAATAAAGTTTGCTCATAATATCCACGACAATATCCGATTAAAATATGATAGTTAGTATTAATGATGACTCAGTTAATTAATTCTTGAAAATCTTCTTATCTAGGTACTTCTATCTAGTGGGATATACGATTATAATCCATTTTCCAGACGATAATCTGAGATTGCAAAAGAAAATACATATTTGCTTTATACAATTTTCGGTCAAAGTACATTGTTGAGAATATATATAGAATGCAATGCTTTCGGAATTTAAAACAGACAAGAACCAAAATATCCACCTTAGATATGCTGTATTCAATAATGTCATGTTCCATATCAAATTCGTCTTGCTTGTGTGCGTCATACCATCGTACAAACTTAGACTGGTACTCGTGTTTCATGCTGTAAAGGGAATAAAATTCGATAGGTGGAAGTAGTTCTAAGTAACGCGAATTTTCTATTATTTTAAATAGGTGGGGAAAATACCCTTTCTTAACGATATCATCTAATCCGAATGATTTTGGTGAATTCATAACAGCCAGTGAAAGATAGTTAAGGGAATCTAGAAATTTAAAATTCTGTATTTTCATCGAAATCATTCTTTTTTTGTTTCTCTCATAGTTCATTCGGGGTTTAACATCTATATTAACGAGCATATTATTTAAAATAAACTGGTTATCGAGCACACGGCCATTGTGTGCGACAATAACCACCTATTTGAATATTTTTTCTCGCTTCAGTAAGATGTTTCATAAAGCTGGTTTTAACGCCCTCTCTACACACAATTAATCTGTACCCGAATTTCTGGCAAAAGTATAACAGTCTCTCGGCTAATTTATGGCTTCCTTTTATCCGGGACACAGGCTCATCATTAGATGATACAGGATTTATTTTAAATTCGATAGTACGACCAGTTAGATCAAAACGCTTAATTCCCTTGACAAAATCTTTGGCGATTACGAATTTTTCCATATTCTAGTAGATAAAACTGAGTAATATAGATGACGAAATAGCCTAAAGGCTTCACGCAACTAGTACTCTCACTGTATTGAAGAAATTTTCAAGTATAGGATATAAAGTATATGGTAATATAGGTGGTATATAAGAATATAATGTAAGATATAATATGGTATAATAGACTAACTATTCGAGGAAAGAAATGTTACGCATAAAATCGGAAACGGCAACAAATTAACATAAGATGTTCACACAACTATCGCGGAATGAAGAAATTTTCAAATATAGTACACAAAATAAACTAACGGTCAGCCGAAAGCCTGATTTAGAACGAACATCATATAATCATCACCTCGAGTATTTTAAACCATTACAGCCGCTCGAGTTCAAAACCCACTACTCAGGCGGGCGAGGTAAAGGTTACGGACATCCAGAGATAAATAGTACTAGCGTGTTTTCGTGAATAGTCATATTATCATTATCATTAATATCTTTTAAATTAAAAAGTTCTAGCGGATATACATTTAAATTAATCATCTAAAGATTCTCCTCTAACTGAATTTTCAACAACTGGGGTACTCATGTCTGATATACCTGACTCCTTATAGTGGCAGCTTCTTTTGTACGGAAGTCTGACAGACACTAAAGTCGATACTGTTCCCATGTAGAAAATCTAATGAGCCATATTGTTAACTTTTACACTATCTCAGAGAGACAGTAACCATGCCCAAAATATTCCGGATTGTCCGATAGATTAACAGTTGAAATATTGAATTTTCATAAATTTAATTAATTAGATTTTAAGCTTGTCTAAAACTTCAACCCAATATACTACCTATTCTGATACGTGGCATGGAAACCTCTCGCAAAAAAAATTATTACCCCCCTGTTTTCTATTTTAAATTTTCAATAATAAAGAATTTTTAGATAATCTGAGTGTGTCTTATTTATACTAATACCTTTCTGCATAGTACTAAACATACTGCAGAAATCTGCATAATAGGGCAAAACCGCAGACAACATTAGTGCTTAACCACATGCAGCAATCGGCATGTATTCGATTTTAACAGGGATTATTAAATGCATAAACATTGTTTAACAAGTCATAAATAACTTATTAGATAACATAATAAAATACAAAAATAAAACTAAAATTGTGTTAATCAATCAACAATTTAATGTGATCTTAATAAAGACAACTTAACAGAGAATTTCTCTATCGATATAAATATTGTTTTTTATTTCCGACAGCGTTTATGTTGAACGAAAGTTATACATACTTAATTAGTAAGTGTCGTGTAAAAATAATCTAGTGGACTATAAGTAAAAAGGGTAACGATGTATAAATAAATAGAATCCGGTAAACAAGACAAATTTAAAAACAGTGTAAATAATACAGTGCTCTGAGAATATGTAGTAGTAAAGTCCTTACTGTCGCACTGTTCTAATACAAATAGTGTAAGAACAAAAGAATCCCATAATATCAAAACCAGTACAGTTGCGCTATGTTAGTAGGGGTATGGTATATTATGTCGGCGGACGTGCTGGAACAAGTTTGATCCCCCGATGTGCAGATAAAAAAAATACATGTGTTTCGCCTTAAAACTATAAGGTATCGCGGTTCAATACATATATTATGCCGTCTAAAATATAATTTGAAAAAATAAATAGTTCATATGAAGTTAGTAACTGGCGAGTTGATTTGTATGCCTAAATATGGTATGACATTTTTAATCCATGCGAGGACGAGCGCAAAATTAACTATTCCTGGCGTTTACTTAGCTTAAAACTTTACATTAGTGATCAGTGAGCGCAATCTTGTTAACCGATCTATCAGAACTGAGAAAAAGGCATTTTTTGCAACTCAAATTTAGAACCGGCCTCAATGGTTCATGGGTATTTCATGACTATAGTCATGAAATACCCATGAAACTATAAAGCGATTTAGATCTTGTTAATCAAACTATTCATGCCCTAATCCCTGTCTAGGCAAATTGTCTTTTCTACTGGATATTGACCCTTGTTGTTATAGACTAAAACATAATGGATCAAGTTTTATGATTGGTAAAAGTACCCGGTATAGATTAAAAAAGATGTTCTCCATATCGAGGCAAACAAGTTTCATTTAACAAAAGGTCTAATAGAATCATCAACAAAGCGGAAGCCACAGGACTTTAATGATGAAGATATACAATCTTATAAGCGTATTCTAATATTAACTAATGCACATATGAGAAAATATGGAAACGTGTTTCGAATAAAGCCTAACAGCTCGTGGAAATATCAGAATGTTATATCAAAATTATTTCCACCGAAAAGAAAGAGTCGCAATATGAAGATGTGTTAAGAAGATCCGACCGAAAATATGCAAGTGTTAGCTAGAGGAAAATATGTATCTCCTACCGAGTATAAAGCAAATGAAGAATTGGAAAACTCGATAACACCCGCACCATTAAAACAACTACTTGCTGCAAGTTCCGAGTACAACAACAAGTTTGATAACACAACATCAAAGAGGATGGATGATGATGTAATAGATTGGGACTCTGATACTGACCTCGGCGACTTAGTTGATGCGATGAGAATTGCCAAGCATTTAGGTATGAATTATGATAGATATATACATACGCTGCGTGATATGGGAATTATAGAATAAACATGGAAATATCAGAATATTATCCCGATCCCTAAAAGAAAGAGCAGTCTGCAGAGGAAATGTTCAATGTCTTATTAATATGGTAGCTTATGTATACACTTACATCAAATAAATAAAATTATAATCTAAGAATGGTTTTATATCCACGTATATTTAAGTTATATGTGGTTACCTTATTCACATTAAATAAAACTTGGTAATTTCCTCCGGATAAAGATAGTTTGCAGGGTATACTTTATCATTCATATCTTTCCTTGAAAGGTTTCTAAATAGTTATGAAGCTTTTTTAATAAAGATATGCTATTCATCGAATAAAAATTATACACTGTATATTCGAGCCTAATTTGAAATTCCCCACTCCCTCTTCCTTTTTGAACTTTACACCTTTTAATTACTTAATTGTTCTCGAACGATGGTTTCCAATACCGTAGACAACGTTGGTAAAATACTGATGGGGTGATAGTCAGAAAGAACTTCTGGATCATTCCTTTTAGAACAGGTATCACATGGAAATACTTCCAAGCCACGGGAAAATATCCTGTAGTTAAACACTTATTTATAATAAATGCAGAGTATTCACTTAAATAGGGGAAATACATATAACAAACCTTTTCTGATTAATATTATCAGAGTCTTTGGCGTTTGATTTAATTTTATAAACAATATTTTCTACATGACTTGTAGTAACCGTAATAAAATCAAAATTATTGTTTAGCCCTGGAAATGTTTCACGATATTCATCAATAATTAAATTATTATAAGTATTGTTAGGTTGTTGAGGTAAATTATCGATTAATACATTATTAAGTAAGTGAGCGTTTGCGTTGGTAGTGTCAATATCTTTAGTTTCCGTAATATTTAAATATTTTAATATTTTCCAAAAACCATTGAGGCCGGTTCTAAATTTGAGTTGCAAAAAATGCCTTTTTCTCAGTTCTGATAGATCGGTTAACAAGATTGCGCTCACTGATCACTAATGTATTGTTAAGTTTTAAGCTAAGTAAACGCCAGGAATAGTTAATTTTGCGCTCGCCCTCGCATGGGTTAAAAATGTCATACCATATTTAGGCATACAAATCAACTCGCCAGTTACTAACTTCATATGAACTATTTATTTTTTCAAATTATATTTTAGACGGCATAATATATGTATTGAACCGCGATACCTTATAGTTCAAACGCGAAACACATGTATTTTTTTTATCTGCACATCGGGGGATCAAACTTGTTCCAGCACGTCCGCCGACATAATATACCATCCCCCTACTAACATAGCGCAACTGTACTGGTTTTGATATTATGGGATTCTTTTGTTCTTACACTATTTGTATTAGAACAGTGCGACAGTAAGGACTTTACTACTACATATTCTCAGAGCACTGTATTATTTACACTGTTTCTAAATTTGTCTTGTTTACCGGATTCTATTTATGTATACATCGTTACCCTTTTTACTTATAGTCCACTAGATTATTTTTACACGACACTTACTAATTAAGTATGTATAACTTTCGTTCAACATAAACGCTGTCGGAAATAAAAAACAATATTTATATCGATAGAGAAATTCTCTGTTAAGTTGTCTTTATTAAGATCACATTAAATTGTTGATTGATTAACAGAATTTTAGTTTTATTTTTGTATTTTATTACGTTATCTAATAAGTTATTTATGACTTGTTAAACAATGTTTATGCATTTAATAATCCCTGTTAAAATCGAATACATGCCGATTGCTGCATGTGGTTAAGCACTAATGTTGTCTGCGGTTTTGCCCTATTATGCAGATTTCTGCAGTATGTTTAGTACTATGCAGAAAGGTATTAGTATAAATAAGACACACTCAGATTATCTAAAAATTCTTTATTATTGAAAATTTAAAATAGAAAATAGGGGGGTAATAATTTTTTTGCGAAAGGTTTCCATGCCACGTATCAGAGTAGGTAGTATATTGGGTTGAAGTTTTAGACAAGCTTAAAATCTAATTAATTAAATTTATGAAAATTCAATATTTCAACTGTTAATCTGTCGGATAATCTGGAATATTTTGGGAATGGTTACTGTCTCTCTGAGATAGTGTAAAAGTTAACAATATGGCTCATTAGATTTTCTACATGGGAACAGTATCGACTTTAGTGTCTGTTAGACTTCCGTACAAAAGAAGCTGCCACTATAAGGAGTCAGGTATATCAGACATGAGTGCCCCAGTTGTTGAAAATTCAGTTAGAGGAGAATCTTTAGATGATTAATTTAAATGTATATCCGCTAGAACTTTTTAATTTAAAAGATATTAATGATAATGATAATATGACTATTCACGAAAACACGCTAGTACTATTTATCTCTGGATGTCTTTACCTCGCCCGTCTGAGTAGTGGGTTTTGAACTCGAGCGGCTGTAATGGTTTAAAATACTCGAGGTGATGATTATATGACGTTCGTTCTAAATCAGGCTTTCGGCTGACCGTTAGTTTATTTTGTGATCTATATTTGAAAATGTCTTCATTCCGCGATAGTCGTGTGAACATCTTATGTTAATTTGTTGCCGTTTCCGATTTTATGCGTAAAATTTCTTTCCTCGAATAGTTAGTCTATTATACCATATTATATCTTACATTATATTCTTATATACCATAAATATTACCATATACTTTATATCCTATACTTGAAAATTTCTTCAATACAGTGAGAGTACTAGTTGCGTGAAGCCTTTAGGCTATTTCGTCATCTATATTACTCGGTTTTATCTACTAGAATATGGAAAAATTCGTAATCGCCAAAGATTTTGTCAAGGGAATTAAGCGATTTAATCTGACTGGTCGTACTATCGAATTTAAAATAAATCCTGTATCATCTAATGATGAGCCTGTGTCCCGGATAAAGGGAAGCCATAAATTAGCCGAGAGACTGTTATACTTTTGCCAGAAATTCGGGTACAGATTAATTGTGTGTAGAGAGGGCGTTAAAACCAGCTTTATGAAACATCTTACTGAAGCGAGAAAAAATATTCAAATATGTGGTTATTATCGCACACAATGGCCGTGTGCTCGATAACCAGTTTATTTTAAATAATATGCTCGTTAATATAGATGTTAAACCCCGAATGAACTATGAGAGAAACAAAAAAAGAATGATTTCGATGAAAATACAGAATTTTAAATTTCTAGATTCCCTTAACTATCTTTCACTGGCTGTTATGAATTCACCAAAATCATTCGGATTAGATGATATCGTTAAGAAAGGGTATTTTTCCCACCTATTTAAAATAATAGAAAATTCGCGTTACTTAGAACTACTTCCACCTATCGAATTTTATTCCCTTTACAGCATGAAACACGAGTACCAGTCTAAGTTTGTACGATGGTATGACGCACACAAGCAAGACGAATTTGATATGGAACATGACATTATTGAATACAGCATATCTAACGTGGATATTTTGGTTCTTGTCTGTTTTAAATTCCGAAAGCATTGCATTCTATATATATTCTCAACAATGTACTTTGACCGAAAATTGTATAAAGCAAATATGTATTTTCTCTTGCAATCTCAGATTATCGTCTGGAAAATGGATTATAATCGTATATCCCACTAGATAGAAGTACCTAGATAAGAAGATTTTCAAGAATTAATTAACTGAGTCATCATTAATACTAACTATCATATTTTAATCGGATATTGTCGTGGATATTATGAGCAAACTTTATTTGTGCCCTAATTTCTGATATAATACAATATGTAATCAATATTTTATTTACTATAAGCACAATTCGACGAAGATCGAAGGAGTAGGGCTTTTATAGATGGATGGGGACATGCAAACATATCTTCATGCTTTTTATCAAAACACCTAGTTATATTCATTTTAAATAGAGAAATTCTCATATACGTAATATAGGTAGAAATAGTCCTTCTTCTTTTCGTTTCATGCTGGCGTATTACTCAAGAAACAAAAAAAAGTTAGACGGTTACATTTAAAAGGGGCGGCCTATCAAACGTTCTCATCTGGAACTCAAACCCCAGAATATAATAACCACCTCAAGGATCTGCCCCAGTCGAATTGCCCCGACAAATGCCCTAGGAACACATCAGTCAGAAATTCAGATCTTATGAGAACGAGAAAATAATAATAGCTATTCTTCTCTGAATCCATGACACGCGTAAAATGTTCATGATAATTCATGCCGAAGAATTGTATACCCTAATGAATACTGGAAAATAATTAGTATAATAATACTATTACAATATAATGATAATACTATAAAACATACAATCAGACTTTTTAGATATACGACCTAAAAATCTTATAAACTTTTGTTAAATGTTACATTATAAAATTGTATTTGTGTTTAGGGTCATCTTTACTGCAGTCCATGTGATTAGATGGATGATATGTTTTAAGAAGGCTATTAATATGGCATGTAAGAGAAAACCCTGTAAAATTTAAATCATCAAAATTTTCTCTGTTCTAACTATAGACCTCTTCTTTGTGTTATTTGTAACCCTTTCCTGAACAGCTTCTAATTTGGATCTGGTAGTTTAGTAGTTTTAGTCTAATTTATGTGATATGTTTCATATTTCATATGGTCAAATGAGGGGGTATGCATATGTAACTGTATATTTTTCAATTTAGAATAAATATCATATTACACAACACAAAACATCCATTATCAGAAAAAGTAAGCATTTAATCATTTAAATATAATTAAAATACAATTTAAGTTTAAAAAGATCACTCTGTATATTAACAGATATTTCAACCCCTTATTATAAAAATAGAAAATTACGTAAACAATATGTTTGTCATCTAATCGACATTATTGTTCAACGGGGAATATTGTCATTATAAGCATCCATTATACAACTACTCACGTCGACTATTACAGATTTTAAAGTAAAATGTACCCTAATATAAAACACCCGTTATAAAAAAATAGTCATTTAATTTATTCAAAATAAATTAGATTAAATTAATTAAATTTGAATATAATTAAAAATTTAAAAGACCACCCTGTAAATATTACGACCAAGTACCCACTGTGTATGTTTAAAAAATCACCTCGTATATTAACCGATTTATATTTGAGAAATTTTAAAGTAATTATGTGCGTGACGTCATCAGTTTTTTCGTTAGGGCTGCCACAGTTATTTTTTCTTTAGTGGAGCCATACTCCCGATCCTCGTACTCTATTTAAGAAATGAAATAAAATTGAATCCTCTAATTGTCGCTAATTGATATTTAATCATTTGAATAAATTAGATTAAATTATTTAAAGTTGAATATAATTAAAAGTTAAATTTAAAAGACCATCCTGAACGAGAGTGAACCTTACAATGTGCTGTTCGTATGATCCTAACCGAAACGCGTCCACAATTTTAAACATAATATCTCATCTGTGATTGGTTCCGATGAAATCGACTTTGAAATAACACCTACCAAGTGACTTTCACAGGTGATATTACTCAAGGTTGAAGTGACCTCGCTCAAGGCCTCGGTGACCTTGGTCAAGGTCACGATGACCTTGATTAAAGTCATCGTGACCTATGCCAAGGTCGCGGTGTCCTTGGTCAAGGTGACCTCTATCAAGGTCAGTGTGAACTTGGTCAAGGTGACCCCTCAAGGTCGATGACGTCACAGCAATGACGTCACAGAAAGTGGTGGGGGGGGCTCTAGCGCCGGTTGTCGTCCTCTACTTATCACCTGGAAAAAGTAAAATTAAGTATTACAAAAAATGGAAAATTAACATAAATGAAGAAAAATCTAAGCAGGTGATGCACAAAAATTAGCAAAGAATAAAATAATAAGAAAAGTAAAAATAAACGGGAGAGAGATACAGGAACAGATAGAAATTAATTATCTCGGAAATCATTATCTACAGGCAACTTAAATTTAAATCTCATATCTCGAATTATCTAAGAAAAACTTATATCACGCTGAGTAAATTATATCCGCCAATCAACAGAAATAGCAAAATTATCACAAAAAATAAACTATTGCCATACAAAATTATATTTAGATCCATACTAACATATGCCTGTCCAGTATGGCATGGAATATCCAACACACAATACAAAATACCCCAAACAACACAAACTAAGTTACTAAGATTATTAACAAATTCAAATAGATACATAAATATACAGACATTACATAACACAACAGATATAACATATATAAGACAATATATAAAAGAAACAGCACGAATGTTGATTGCACATTGATAGAAAATATTAAACACACATAAAAAATAATGAACAATACACACACACACGCGCGCGCACACACACACACACAAACACACATAAATATTTGCATGAAAGCCTAGACGGATAACATAAGACTAATACGAAAAACCCAACAGACGATATATATATATATATATATATATATATATATATATATATATATATATATATAACCACATAAAAGGCCATAGAAAAGCCCAAACCCACAGAAAAGCCCACAGGCTAATGCGAGAGCACCGTCGGCATCGATTCGCTTAGTATATACTATAATCACATGAAACGATAAAAACAAACACAACGTCCAACTATATTAAAGTGGGAAAAAAACTATTGACTCTAGTTCAGTCAGGAAAGCGTAAATCATATCAAAAAGACTTATCTAAAATAGGTGTTTATTAATGTTTCCTATAAAAATAAGCAAAATGAAATAAAAATAAATATACTACAAATAAAAAATTAAGAACAACATAACAAAATCGTAAATATTAATATAAATAAAATTCTAGATTAAATGGAGCTAGACTTAAAAACTAATAGATAAATCAAATATACACATACAGGAGGTTTGACCATCGACCGGGTGCCACATATTTGTACGTAAGTGCAAATTAAGTGACACCTGTCAAACGAATATTGTACAATATGAACTGGACATGCTTTAAATAGCGAATAAGAAGTAATTTCTGTATTCTATATTATAAAGTACCTGTATTAAGATTAGAAATGTAACAATATGAAAAAGAATAAATAAAAGATTTTAAATATTCTATATTATAAAGTACTTAGATTACCTATTAAGATTAGAAATGAAAAAATAGGAAAAAGGACAAATAATATATTTTAAAGGGATACATTAGATAACAAATACAACTAGCTACTATTTATTGCGACTTTTCTTCGATTCCAAGTACCAGCACTTGCAATATCGGTAGTAATAAGTGTTGTCCACGTTTTTTTAATGTATATCCCCCACCCAAACAGCTTCGGCTTTGAATATAGGGGATAATCTACTGTATGTGATTTGTTTTATGTAAATGCCTTTTTTTGCTATATGTAAAATAATGTACGTAAAATAACAAATTTAATCAACCATACAGGAACTGTATCCTAATTCTTGATATATCATTATAAGTAAATGCTATTCGATGCTGTAAATATAATAGTTTGAAGTATATGAATATGTTTAGTATCTATATGCCATTTTATGATTTAAGAAAACTTTTAATAATAAGAAATAAACTTTTACAATCTTCTTGTAACCTAATTATTTTTAATAGAAAAATTATGTTAATACCATTTATTCTTTATCCACAACTATTCTTAGTTCTCTTTCTGCATTCATACAATGTGAATATGAGTGTAACTTCTCCCAAAAAAGCAGTATTTCTTAAATCTAACTGCTCTGCACTTTGTCACGTTTATATGTCCAGCCAACACTGTTTCGTTTCACTAGTCTCAGTAAATACTTATTTGTTTTATTACTTTATACTACGTATAGCTCGTGGCGCCTGTAGCATTAGATTTAGTTTATTTTCTTTTGTTACAAAATGTAACAATGTCAACCCAGCTCATTCACTGCAGTCTTGGCATTAGTAAACTTGTATGTTCTATGTTTACTTTTAACAGGACTCGTTGTAATTATAAGAGAAATAAGACGGGATTAATAGACACATTGTGGTTCTGATCAATTTCTTGAAATAATCAATATGAATTACAGTCAATTTTTGAAATTACATATGTCAGATTTTCCGTTTTATCCAAACCATTGGTATTAACACTTATCAGGCAATGGAAACAGTAGCTGTATTCCTTATATTACCAATACCTGAGCACTATATTGGCCATTATTTTCGGAGATCTTCCTCTACATTATCGACTAATGCTGAACTCGATATGATCAGCAGTGAAAAAGTACCAATGTCGCTAAAGGATATATAAAAAACTAATAAAAATAGCAAACAATCATAGTCGAAAAATCGGTACAAAATGAACAGGTCCCTGGTGTGAAATCGGCTACAATTTCCGCGTGGTTTTACTAATTGTAAAATGGAAAAAATGGATCATTCTTTTGTAATTTCTTTCTGCTTCCACCGTTAATATACAGTAGTTCATGTTATATAACAAAAGTTATGTTAAGTAGTTTGATATGATATCAATACAGGAGCTAAAACCTGCAAGTAATACCTATATTAAATTGTGAATACATTAAACGTACAAATTATTTTAAATACTTCTATACTTCATCACCTTTCGAATGAGGTATAATGTTTTAAGAAATTACTTCCAGGAATAATGTCTGTTACTTCCAGAAATAATACAAAAATAGTAGGCGCAGATACAATTTAGTCCTCATAAACAATTGGGAAAGTAAATAAAAGCCCATAAAATTTTACATTTTATTTGATCACGTTTATAACAGATGTTTGAGGTGACTACCCCTACACCTTGGATGGAAGAAAATCTACTATTACTACGCCAAACTAGTTTCCAACGGAAATTAATGGTAATTTAGTGTAAATGTATGGGTGGGAGTTATTGGAAATACTTTAATCGGGCCGCATTTTTTACCCGATAACTTGAATAGGGCAGCTTATGCTAATTTTTTAACTAACCCTTTGGCCCCTTTGTTGGAGGATGTACCTCTAGTAGGCTGACATAGAATGATATTCCAGCACGATGGATGTTCTGCGCATTATTATTGGTCGATACGAGAATTATTAGATCAATGGTTCCCAAACAGGTGGATTGGGAGAGGAGGGCCTATACCATGGCCTGTTAGAAGCCCCGATCTTACTCCTCTGAATTTTTATTTCTGGATTTACTTTTACAATTTTTTATGACTAAGTTGTGTCTGCACCTACTATTCTTGTATTATTCCTGGAAGTAACAAGAAATTTCTTAAAACTTTATACCTCATTCAATAAGTGATGAAGCAAAGAAGTTTTTAAAATAATTTGTATATTTAATGTATTCACAATTTCTTTTTAAATTCTGGTGAATATACAATTAGGTTAAAGTTTCTAACAACCCTTGCTCCTTTTTTAGCTCCTGTATTTTTGATATATTGTTTACCATAATTTTTATTACATAACATGATCTATTGTGTATATTGACGGTAGACGTAAAGGGAATACAAGAAACGATACATTTTTTTTTAATTTTACAATTAGTAGTATTAGGTAGTACATTTCTAAGAAATCACAAAAACTAAAATATCTCCAAAACCATCAACAATGGTATTGTGCATATTATGGTTCAATTAACTGCAAATTATCTCTACTAACACCTCTTCAATGGAATACGTCGCGGTACCAGTCACCCTGTATTATAAAAACATATTCTTTAAACCTTTTTGAGTACAATGATACCCCATATATACATATATTCATCTGGTGGTATATATTGTATATATTCATCACTCTCAGTTAAAGTATCAGTTCAGATCAACTCAAAAGCTCTCATTTGTTTCACCTTAGCGCCAAACCTGATGTCATTTAAATAAATATAATAGCAGTAAAGACAAAGAACTTTATAGTTTCAGAGTACAATTTGTATAATGAATCGTTGTATCAATTTAGTGACGACGTACGGATCACATGTTACACCACTCGCGATTGTTACTAATATGCCACAATTACCAGCATGTATGTCTAGCGACATATGTTTCAATCAACTACGTACGGCATAGACAGTTAATAATTTGCCGAACAAAATGCAATTACGAAGTCACGTCTTAGCTTTATTGCATAATATGATTAATTGGCGTCTCAATATTTCTGTAAAATTTATTTCATTTTCGTTTGATTTATTTTCATTTTTGTTAAATTTTGATTTATAAAAATTGATTTATTTTGATGGAAATATCACTTCCATTGAATGTTTTTGTGGAGAACCTTTTCATTACTCGGCCATATGTTGACGGATTCATATTATACTAACTGTTATCCTAAAATGTGTTTTCGAGCAACGACACAGTTCAAAAATGTTTATTGATTCATTCATGCGATTGTTACCTATGACGCACACACAAAGAATCATTAACATACCATAAGTACCTGTAATTAATAAACGAGGTTATCCACATTTATCAACAAAAAGAAGTCGAGATTAATCTTTGTAATTGGTTGAACGTATATTAAAATTTTGAAAAATGACTGATGCAATTTAGTTGATTTACAATTAGAATTGTATAATCTAACAAAAAGTAAAGCAATAATTAGAATATTTTACAGAACATTGTACACCAAATTAAAGGTTTGAAGATAAAACATTAGAGAGGCAGGCGCAAAATATGTGTAATAGACTATTCGATGAATATAGGAGTATATAGTAGATATTCCTTTTTAGAGAATTGAATCTCCCTGAAAATACGTTTGCTTCATTCTTCCTCAAACAACGCGAACGAAAGTAGGTAAATTACATTTACATTATACGAATGCCATATTCTAGAGACCAATTTTCTCTGTCGTGAACGTTTTACATATTTAGATCAATACAAAAAGTTATATTCTCAATTTTTATTTAGTATCTCTAAAAAATTATTAAATGTTATGATTTTATCAAGCTGAAAAAACATTACGTGGCATGAAATGTTTTCCTAAAATAAAAACTGTTTTAAACGAATTATAATAAACTAAACATGATAAATATAACTTTGTCAGTTTGTCATCTACATATATAAATTTATATACTCTAAAAACTGTATCTGTAAGTAAAATATCATACACTGTCGGAAATGTGGTGAAGAGTTTAACACCAATCGGTGTACATATAGGAACACACCAGTGTGGTATATCCCCAAAATTATTAATAATTCTTATTGGAATTTAGTTATCACTGTAAATAAAAATTGGGTAATACTCTTGATAAAGCGTATATATTATTATTATAAATACAACAGACACAAAGTATGCATTTATATTACCTTGTTTACCGCATCATGGCGGAACACAAATAGGTTAGGTATAGATACTGTCTCTTCAGTGTATAATTTTTTGGTATAGTTTTTAATTTATTCATTATATAATATCAGAAACGAATCTTATATAATTTGGATAAGGTCAGATAAGCACGTACAGCATTAAATATATTTATGTTCACTACGGTGCAAAAATTCTCTTATATAAAGGATACGACCATTCAGCGTCTAAAGATATATTTACATATTTAAAATGGTCTCTGAAATTAATTAACAGATTCGTAAAAGGTAAGGTAAGGCGTCAATATTCAACGGCTATCATCTACAGACCATGCGACGTCAAAATGCCACGATGAATAGTTCAACAACTAATAATTTGTGTACAACTGTTTTATGAAATTGAGCAATCATTTACAGTTGCGTCAAGAAAAATTGGCACAAAATTAAGACAAGATGGAACACCTACACAGTTCGTAACTTAATCAAGAAATTTTAAGAGGCGGATTCTGTTATTGATAAGGTAACACCAATACGTTCTCGGCGTGGTCGGTCAGATGAAAATATAGCTGCAGTAAGAAAAGGTATACGGAAGTATCTTAACATATCAATTCGACGTCATGCACAACAAATGAATTTGTCACGAGCCACCACGCATCGGATTTTAAAGAAGAATCTGCATCTGTCAACATACAAAATTCAGTTGACACGACAATTAAAATTTACAGACCATTTACAATGTCGTACATTTGTTAAATGGGTGTTAGAAAAGAAAAAAAGGAATGCTAATTCTTGCAACAAAATTTTGTTCAGCGATGAAGCACATTTTCATCTTGACGGATACATCAGCAAACAAAATTGTCGAATTTGGGCTGCTGAAAATCCATATGGTGTTCACGAAAAGAAAATTCATCCACAGAGATGCACGGTTTGGTGTGCATTTTGAAGTGGTCTATTAATTGGACCATGCTGACATGTTGACGTCGTATGGTTTGTAGATGACAGTCGTTAAATATTTACGCCCTACCTTTAACAGAATACAAATAGTGCGCAATTCAAATCCTACAATTCGAACTGGGATACCCTATATAAATCTAGTGTAATTTGAAGTTTTTTAGATTTTTTTTAATACGGTCCTAACAACAATTTTCAGAGAAAGAAGCTAGATTGCCATAGTGCTATGCTATTTACATGTACTAGGGGAAGGTCGGGCAAGAGGAACCACTTTAATTTGAATGGCATAGGCTACACTGTTCAAAATCTGCTGTAGTAAAACTTTACCACTATTAATGGTGTGAAAGTGACATATAATTGTAATATTTCTTATATAAAAGTTAGTACCAGTATAATTGATGAAATTTTATACCATTATCATCATAAACTTTTAAGCAGATATAAAACTAATATAGGGTATCTCAGTTGGAACAATAGGATTTGTATTGCGTGCCATTTGTGTTCTGTCAGAGATATGTAGGTCGTCAATATTTGACGACTGTCTTCTACAAACCATACGACCACGTCAGCATACCTGGGTGTCTCATCACCAGCTTCATTTTCAAAGAAGTATGGTCCAATTACTCCACCACTCCAAAATGCACACCAAACCGTGCATCTCTGTGGATGCATTCCATTTTCGTGCACAGCGTAAGGACTTTCAACATCCCATTTTCGACAAATTTGTTTACTGATGTATCCATCAAGATGAAATTATGCTTCATCGCTGAGCAAAATTTTCACCTCTTTTCGTTTTCTTCGCCTTCACCTTCTTTATTTTCTAACATCCAATTAACAGATAAATGTACGACGTTGTAAATGGTCTGTAACTTTTAATGTCAACTTAATTTTGTATGTTGACATATGCAGATCTTTCTTTAAAATCCAATACGTGTTACTTCCTGATTCATTGTTATGCAAATTGATGTTCGCATACTCCCGTATACTATCTCTCACAGCAATATTTTCATCTGACCGGCCATGACCAGGACCCTTACTGGTGTTGTCCTATTAATAACAGAACCCATCTCTTCAAATTTCTTGATTAAGTTACGAACTGTTAACTCTGTCTGCGCTTAATTTTGTCCTAATTTTGTGCGAATTTTTCTTATCTGAATGCAGCTGTAAATAAACGCTCATTTTCATAAAATAGTTGTATATACACTAGTCGTTGTTGAACTGTTGATCATGGCATGTTAACATAACGACAGTCGTTAAAAATTGTCGCCCTATCTTTGATAAAACACAAATGCAGTTTTTAGCAAAACATAAATGTTGGAATTTCACATTCCAACAAGAGTACGTTAACAAATTTTTAAAGCCGGTCCTGTCCCGCTTGAAATAATTTCTTGTAGCAACAAGCACGTCACCCTCTCTGTCTTTAGCACGTGGCTAGCCGTTGCAATATACGACGTAGAAACAACAGTTTCTATCAACAAATTTCGCCCCATACATTGCCCCTCGAGTTCTAAATGAAATAGCGCAATCCACCAAGGAATTTCCATTGGCTTCGGAAGCTATTCTTGAACAAACATATGTTGACGACATTCTGACTGGTTGTGACAATTTTCAAGATTTAGAGAATCTTCATTCGCAGTTAAAATCTCTGCTAGAACCATCAGGTTTCCCCTTCATAAATGGTGTTCAAATTCTGAACAATTTCTAAACAATATTTCTTCTTCTTCTACTTCCGAATTTGATATTAATCTAGACAAAGCTCCTTACAAGGTTCTGGGCATAAAATGGAACCCGATCTCAGATAATTTTCAAATTTCCACACCTGACATTCTTCCAAGTGACACTTCGGTCACAAAGCAAAAAACTCTTTCTACACTATCTCAATGTTTCGATCCTCATAGTCCAAGGCAAAATCCAAGGTAAAATATTAATGCAGAAGCTCTGGCTTCAGAAGTTAGACTGGGACACCAGTATATCAGATTCTTCTCTAATTTCCGAATATGACAATTTCCTAGAAAGCATTTCACAATTAAGGGATTTTGCAATTCCCAGGCAATTTTTCATTAACAAACCAGTTTCAGAGATAGAGTTACATGGCTTCTCGGACGCAAGTGTCCTCGCTTACGGTGCTTGTGTATACCTTCGTGTGATTTATGTGGACAAATCTGTTTCCTGTTGTTTAGTGTCTGCCAAGTCCCGTGTAACTCCCCTTAAATCAACCACTATTCCGAGATTGGAATTGTGTGCCATGCTACTTCTTTCTAAGTTAACAAAGAAAATCAAATCAATTTTCGAAAACAAATTCAATTTCAAATCCATAAACTTGTGGACAGATTCCCAAATAGCGCTTTGTTGGTGCAAAGGCCATCCGAGCACATGGACAACCTTTGTGTCTAACAGGGTGGCTCAAATACAAGAACTCACTTTTGACTACCAGTGGAGGTACGTCAAATATTCCAACAACCCTTCAGATTATCATTCCAGAGGAAATTACAAAAAAAGAAATTCTACCTACATGGTTCTCCCATTGTCTCGTAGATTTCCCTACATTCTTCTAATACTGTTACTTCCAGCTGAAGCAGGATGCTTCAGCCGCGGGGGCAGTATGTTGGAATTTCACATTCCAACAAGAGTACGTCAACAAATTCTTAAAGCCGGTCCTGTCCCGCTTGAAATAATTTCTTGTAGCAACAAGCACGTCACCCTCTCTGTCTTTAGCACGTGGCTAGCCGTTGCAATATACGACGTAGAAACAACAGTTATTCCATCAGTATGTATCAGTCATCAGTCTAGTCGAGTCAAGTGCGCATAGCAGTTAACGACAGAAAAAGAAAAGAAAAAAAAACATTCTTTTTGTAGCTCCGTACGCGGACGTATTTAGTAAGGGAATTAACGCAGTGTGCTTAATTCCTATATTTCAATTTTCTAGTACAAAGTACAGTGATTTTCTTTCAAGTTCGCGAGTGTATAAGCTGTCTTTTATTCACCGTGAACAATTATTTCTTCAAGTTATTGTGTGCAACCAGAAGCTGTTGCGAATTCATTTCTTTCAAACATTCTACTTTTCAACGAGTCAATCTGACAATTACGTCAGTGTCGTTCATTTCAAGTGTAATACAACTAAACTCTAATTCGGTTTCTTATACAACCTAGACACAGTGTCGCACGAATTTCTGGAACGAATTTACGCCTCGTTCTCTCGTGTAGCACCTGTACCACGAACTCTTTTTTGTTAATATACTCTGTTGTAAATACCGAGTTTTATTAACTGGTCCTTCAATTCTTCAACCCTGAGCTAATTGTGACGTGGAATGGTTTTTCACCTATGGTAGCGAATTAACAACAACAATAAAAATACACAATCAACAGTCCACTAGCTACTCGCCGCTTCCACGCCAATAAACGTAACTCATATCCTATAGTTTCAACTGACACATCCTACATAAATACACCACGACCTAGTACACTTAACTCCGCGTGGTGTAGATTATAATCCCGGCATGGTAGCTATTGAAGAGTAAGCATCCTTGAAGTCTTCACATTGACACTGTTAAAACATGTATAATTATGGCTGCTTCTATTTCGTGATTTCTAATTAACCAACTTATACTCAAATGCTGTTATATGTCTCAAGAAACAAAAGTTAATTGTTTTGGCCACCTTTAATACAATTTTTTACAAGATTACTGAACAATTACGTTGAATCTTATGAGTCGCTGGATGATTTTACCGACGAGATATTATCTACCGACGAATCGGTATATTAGATATACCGACGAGATCTAACCTATTTGTGTTTCGCGAGGATGAAGTAAACAAGACAATATAAATGCATATTATGTATCCGTTATTTCTCATTTATTGTCTATTTATTATTTAATAATAATAATTTATAAATATTACCAAGAATATTATCAAATTTATATGTTCCGTTAGAATTAAATTCCAATATATTATTAGTAATTATTAAAACCTGAAGCAATGTGCCTATTTATCAACATATGTTATCAACATATGTCAAAATGGTTTGTCTACCCTAGAAGCAAACATAGTCGTTGTCATGACCAAGTTTATTAAAGCTAATAGATATTAGATGTCCAAGAAATACTGTACAAGCGATACTGTATATTTCTCGTTCTTCATTCAATAATAATAATATAAGAGTATTAGGTTTATCTAAAATATATCTAGTTATTAAATAATGAATTTAGCAGTTGGGTGCATTTTTGAAATGGGTGGGCATACCGTTACTACCGCATTAACACTATTCAGATTATAATTTTTATTTTCAGTAAAGGCTAAGTTACTTCATTACAAGAAGAATTATTAGTAAATATCCACAAACATTCGAATATCAACCAAACACATTTATTTCCAGTTAACCAGGAGGACCACATCATTTCAAATATAATAGAAATTTTGTTCCGTTCTTCAAGAATATATAAATACTTTTTAGACATGAGTTAGCACATATGAGTATATATACACCAATATTTCATTGGTGGAGTAAAGGGATTAACTAGACAATAAAAGTACAAAACTTAAAACAAGTTTACAGGTAAAGGTTATGAAATTTACATCACACATGTTGATTTTACTTCATTACTGGTATGAATAAACAGTTTTAAAACCTTAAAACGGACTTTTCCGAACATCTCTATCTCGAAACTGAGTGGCCGAGAAACAATAAACCAACATATAAATGCAGAATATGTGTTTTCTGCCACAGTTTTACGTCAAAATCCGATCGATCCGACACGATTTCGTTGAGTTATCGTGCTAGCAAAAACCATTCTCAAATAGTCCACCATGGTGCTTTTTCATGACCCATGGACAGGGTGGCATGTGTTCTATCCACCTTACAATCAATAAGTGTCATCTGGGAGACGTCCCCGAGCAGAATCAGTTAAAATCCGATCGATCCGACACGATTTCGTTGAGTTATCGTGCCAACAAAAAAAATTCTCAAATAATCCATCATCGTGCTTTCTCATGACCCATGGATCGGGTGGGGTGTGTCCTATCCACCGCAAAGTCAATAGGTGTCATCTGGGAGACATCCCCGATCAGAATCAATCTCGATCAATCCTACATGATTTAGTTGAGTTATCGTGCTAACAAGAATAAATTCCGACGACAATGACGACAACGACAACGACACACACACAGATAAAATAAATATGTACAAGGTTGACTATAAAATTTACATAAGAACATGTAGGTACTGTAAATCCCACTAATACATATAGAAATTCCTCCATCAGTAGTCCGTTTTTAACATTTCAAGGGTTTCTATGCCAGTCTTTCCGAGTAAGAAGCAAAACTTTACGACCACGCGCTGTTCACGGGACTCAAAAAGCGACGAGTACACAAAACAACTCTCACTAAAAAAATCACACAAGCCGAACGCAACCTTTTTTAGAGACGACGCTTGACTTACTGACTCGGGAATACACTCCTAGCAGTAGAACACGGTACTACAAAAACTCCGCGCACCACAACATCAGTTCGGTTTCTTTTTAATACCCCCTCGTATATGTACGAGGGGGTATTAAAAAGGGGAGGGTATCGTAATATATTACAAAATCGCAGTTTCAACCAGCCCCCTGGCACTGCGGTAGTTCTCTGGTAAATTAATGTATATGGGACGCTAGTTATCTTACAGCGCGAAATTGCTGATAAATTATAACATAAATGTTTTTAAATTTTAATATATACGTAACGCATGATGTAAAATAAATAACAAAATGAATTTATAGGAAAATTATATGAGCCACAATGTATTACGTAACGATTATTATTGTTTACCGTATAGGTGAAATGAATTAGGTTAATTTGAAATTATAAAAAATATGTTTTCTTGTGTTCCTGAAATAATTTTTTATTTACACGTAATATGTATACATACGTATATAATCTGTATGAAAAGTGCTGAAACATATTCTATGAATATTTCTGTTACAAATAAGAGAAATTTCAAAATATTAAATGACAGAGGCAAATAATATAAGTTTGTAGTATATACGACAAATTATAATACTGTAAATTTGGAGTAACCAAAATATCGTTGAAGGGAAAATGAAGCTATCTATTTCACTGCACTTTACCGAAAACAGAACACGCCACAACTTTTCCAAGCGAGTCTTTTGACAAATTTTTACATGGCACTGCTACCCTCTTTAAGCGGATCCGAACAGCACTTTGCCACAGTTTTCTTTTTTCTCCGTTTGAGTGTACTTTGAAATAATGCACTTTTTCACTTTCTACGGAACGTTCTTTTTCGTAATTCCATGAGGGCACTATGCAACGTCGTCTTACACGACGCATTTTGTTCTTTACTTTCGGCGGATCCTCCATTTTACACTATTATATTTATACACTGCAGATTGATTACAACTCGTGATTACGCATTTGTTTACATGTACTCGAGGTTATGTTTACTGTTACTGTTGGTGAGGGACGTAAGGGAAAGGGAGAATCGAGACTGCAAGACTTGCACGACCATTAGCACCCCTGGCGGCCGTCGTACACGTCATTGCAAGATCGCATTACGTGACATATAGGGAGTGCCATCCTCGTGGTTTCAACCATCGATTAGTATGTAAGATATTATATTATATATATCAAACACGTTGTCATCTTCTATTTAAACGTTAAAACTTAATCTTTACCAAATCTATTTTTAGAATATCGCTTTATTTGTTGAGTTGTCTGAGCAATATTCTGTATAAATAAAATAATAAACGTGTCGATATTATTGGGACATCTGCACAATATTCACATTTACTACAATACATTCTCATGTTTTTGCACAACATGAGTATTTTATATACTCTATTCGGAATTTAATATGCATAATTCAGGTATCCTTTGAATAAACGTACTAATGTGTATTTATTGCAAATTAGAGACAACATTATACTACCGTCATAATTTAAATTAGGATATCATGTCATATACCTTCAAACTAAATGAGAAAATATCATACACACTATTCATACATGTCTAGTTGACAATTTATCAAACGGAAATTATTCGTAGTCAGAAGAGACACCACGATCACATATTACGCATATTACACCAGCAGTAGCGTATCCTATAATTTTTATGTGAAGAAGGGCCATAAAAATTATATTACTTCATTTAATTTCTGCGAGTATTGGTATAGCTACTACTAAATTGATGAGTAACGAATGACAATTTTTTGAGAAACATCTTTGAAGTAAAATAAAAAGAAATCCATTTACCTATAATGATAACTATTATTATTTTGAATGTAATCTTATCCTCATATATGTTGACAGGCTTGTCTATTACATTCTCAAAAACGTTGGATTTTGTGATGAGTTATAAAAGTATTAAGGCTGATTTATACATGCTAGTCAACTCTTTATAACAAGACTTTAGTGTTTACACATGCTAGCCCATGCGCTTGCTAAATCGCATGTAAGTTCATTTTGTATTTCATTATTTTACTGCTAGGACCCACGTATTTCAAAATAGTTTTAATTGAAATAAACGCGATATGAGTTAAAAACTTAGCCAACTGTATTAACTTAATGAATATTTGTATGAGGAACTGGAGGAAATACTAAAGCGTGGAAAGAAGGAAGATGGGAGAAGAAATAGAATTTAGGTTAGAAATTAGATCGACAGGCGTTCATGTCTGGGAGCGTCTTGTACCTTCTTGTAAGAAGTAAAATATGGAGATATTTCCCCTTATAAGAATCATCTTAGAGTGATAGTAAATGAATTTGAAGAATTACTCTAAAAGATTTATAATTACATTCAGCTTTAGGACACATATGAGAGATTCAATTTTTGCTACAAGCAAACTCGAACTGACTCTGCGATTTCTTGCGACAGGAGATTATATTGGATGTATAGAATTTTTGTATTTATTCTCTATATTTGTAGAAAACAGTATCATCATCACAATTGAATGTGAAGAAATTGATCATAAAGCTTCCGTTACTATATCATTTTGCTCTTCATTGACATTGATCATTTGATTATGATTTGAATAAATTAAAGAATTATTATAAGACTGGGAACTTGAACCTTGTGAGGGCAAATGAATATAGTCTGAATCTTCTCTCGATACTCTCGCACTGTTATTTTGCATCATGGAAACGGTTTCTTCAGCAAATAATGTTCAGTAATATGTATTCTTATTTAAAGTCGTAGTGAATTTTCTAGAGGCATTTTATGCAATTACGATGCTACACTCCAAACAAATGAAATTCGTCATCATGGAAACGATGATGAATGATTTTCTGGGGTGGCACTTTTGAGTTCTTTCAACTTTTTGATAACATTTGACATGGCCCCTATTCTGTCATCGTTTTTTCTTTTTCTAGTAGCAACACTCGCAGAGAACGTGTTAGTGTGTGTTTACACTTGCCAGTGATGTTTTTCATTTTAACCCCCACTCCTTACTAGCATGAAAAACTAGAGCATTGTCCGAGTCAGCTCATATGTCCCATGTACTAACACTAGTGAGTGTTGACACGTAATACACACACAATTAATTTAACAGATTTTGCTTTAAAACCATGGCCACTATAACCTAACAAATTTCGAGCGTGCCTATTAAAAGGCCCTATATTATCATAAATAATATAATTTACTGCTGTCATCTATTGAGAGAGAAATAGTTATTATTTTTCATTCGCATGTAATATCCGAATTCCTGATTAATTCCCAATCAAAGATAAGGAAAGAAGAGACCCGATATGATTGTTAAGATCCAGCTTGGTCTTAACAGGGTTAGTATCTATGTGAGGAAAAATGATTACAATCTATCTTCATGATAGAATAAACGTAATACTTAACACCAAATCGTAATCAAACGTGACTGTAATATTATTTAGAAAATGCGGTAGGAATTCATCTCAGTATCCTTGATCCTTGATCTGCTTTATCGTAATTTGTCAATGATCTAGAAACCAGGCCCATTACTGCCAGTGTCATTATATACTTGAATTCGCGTCCCTATTGGAAGAATTTTGGTCCATGGCCCTCATGATAAGTGTTTATTCTTGTCTTTATGACAACGTAACACTTGAGATCAAACGCTTGCTTTCACGTCCAGAATGTGGATGGATGACCGAATGAGGTTTCGTCTATGGAAGAATCTGTCTGTTGTTTGTCGGGAACATCCGACTGGACATAGTCGGATTCAAAACGTGCTCCATTTGCAGAAAATATAAATTTATATTTTTAATAACAATTCTTTGATGAAAAAGACCCTCAATCTCGAGCGTCAAATATCGAAACATGTAACCGCCTAGATATTATATTATACATATAATATATAAAACTAACCCGCCCGGCATTGAAGTAAACACATGAGTTCTTGGCATTTCTTAGAGCACTCTTTTTCGTTTACTTAATTTCAAAATAATCCTCCTAAAGTTTACATTTTCAACATATATATTTGCTAATACTCTCGACAATATTCATTTAGTCATTAAATCAGAAATATTTTATTAGAAAATAAATATATTAACTGACCTTAACTGTTGTGATAAACAATTCCTTATTGCGTACATACAGAGGCGACCAGAGAAATAGACACTCTGAAGAGAAAAGTTAAATTTATACGTGGTACGCCGGATTTTATATATTTTTAAATTTAACAAAGCTCTGCAGGTTGGATCTGCTTGTGAATCATATTGGTCGATATACTTTTGTTAGTTTAAATGCAACTGCTGAAGTGGATAGTCATAATAATTTTATGTTGTGTAAATCACAGAAATAAAACATCTGTGAAAACAACTGAATGTCTTTGTTACTTTTGTGAATTTAGAAAGGCAAGTATTGTCATATATCTTATTTTCACTTAACAGTGTTCTGTATTTCAAACAATACTTAAAATAATGGGAAGGAGAAAACATTGTGTTTCTAAGAAGGGCGAATAATTATGCTGTTAAAAGAGAAAAACAAATATACTTCAAATATTGCACGAATATTAGACTGCTCCCGCTGAAAAATTCGGAATGCTATTAAACATTATGAGGAATTCGATACAACAGCAGCCAAAAAATGAAATATCCGCCGAGATAAATGAGTGCTATAAAAGATAGAATAATCGTAAGGAATAGTAAGAAAAATCCTTTTTAACCTAAAATCAAATTAAAGGGGAAATGAGTACCGAATATAGTATAAACTTGTCGGCGAGGACAATCCGTAGACGATTAAATGAATTTTCATTGCTAGGGTACATCGCCGTGAAGAAACCACTCGTTTCCTTAAAGAAGAAAAGAAAAACGTTTAAGTTTTGCAAGTCTACATTCAAATAAACCGCTTCAATTTCGGAGAACTATATTTTGGAGTGATGAATCTAAATTTAATTTTTTCCTCATATGGAAAAATATACGTGCCGTGCCCTAAAAATGCGCTAGATTCACGTTATACATTGAAAATCGTTAAACATTGTGGTGGTAACATCTTAGTGTTGGGAGGAATGTCTTGGTATGGTGTCGGTTCACTTGTGCGGATACAAGGCAAAATGCATAGTAGATACAATATACATCTACTATGGCTATATACTAGATTATAAAACATGAAGGTTATCCTACTACATATTAGATACTTGTTCGTTTGTTATTAAAATATTTTTTACTATGAAGACTGCTTATATTATCACTGTATTTTTTTTATCTAGTTGGTTTAATGTATTTTTTTTTACTTTACTTTATTATACTAACTATTGACTCTAAAATGCGATCTTTAGTTTACTTAAAAACTAACAAGAAATAAAATAATGAAGATAACTTAATATTGCTAGATATGTCTTATTTCTCTGACCAGCACTGTATATCTAACTACTAAAACTATATACTAGAAATAGTTATATTTATACGTGTAATTCTTACGGAAAAGCAACATTCAAATAGTCGAGAAATTAATTGGAAAAATAGACATATAGCATAATATTATATTATCATGGGCATATTATACGTATATATCCATAACATAATATAAAATATAATTTATATTTGATTTAGACCACATACGGCTCCCTATGATTCAACATTATTGCAGAGTTTCTGTTTGTATAAAATACTTTACAAAACAGCAGACTTTGAAGGTATTTTCATGACCATGTAAGCAGATTATAAAGATAATCTATTCAATATTGGAAACCGTCAGATACAGCCAAATAGTAAAGTTGTTGAATGTTATGCATACTTGCGGTCCGGATATGAATTTGTCGTTAATTAAAAAATATTTGACAAAGGATACCCTCAGCCTCTGGCGTAAGTAAGTCACCCACGAGGTCGCTTACATCATAAGAAAACTGAAGTTATCCCGACCTTGAGATCTTCACGTAGACAATCCAGTTCTATTATGCCATCCACCTCCGGCGTACAGGGCAGCACGCGTGGTCGTTTAAATTATCTAAAACTATCCTGACCGAGCCTGAGGTCTTAAACTTAAACAACCCAGCTTCTATTATTATCTAGCGCCGCCGCCGCGCGCCGGTTTGATATTATTTTACAAATATAATGCAATATTTTACAAATTCATCTGCAAATAATCATCGGGTACAATGTAGAGATTCTAGATACAATATATGTATATTCATTGTTCTGATAAATAATCTCCACTTAAAAGCCAAAGATGAACGTCGACGTAATTACATGAATGTTATTGAGTTTGTTAACAAATATGCACGAACAAAATGTAAACGTCAAGGACGATTATTTTCAAATTATATACTTAATTGTACAAAATTGTTCTAAAAAATATTAAGTACTGGTTTGTTTACCTCAATACCGGACAGGTTAGTACAACCACCGAACAGAAATTACAACTAGAAGGTTCACTCTCCAGCGGTACTTTTATCTTGCGCTTACAGAAGGCATGCCGCCAAGCAGCTGTTGAACGGCGGCCTTTTTAAGTATATGGAGGATACTTCGTACGATACTATACATGCGTCACGTGCTACTTAGGTAATTCTCGCTGGAAGACGAGACGGGGTAAGGAGGGAAACTTAGCCGGTGGAGCTTAGAATTAACCTTCTAGTTGTAATTGGTGTTCGGTGGTACAACCCTCTTAACTCTTACATTATTTCAATACATTTTTCGTCACTAATCTCAGCAATATTTATTTACACACTAAGTCTGAAGATGATTAAATAGTGTAGAGGATATACATGCATGTGAAATATATTCTATAGTAGAATTATTTTATGAAGAGCAAATCGGCAATAAGCCGTGCGACAAAAAGCAATGTATAACTTACTTTCTCTCACACGAATGCAGTAAAAGAAATAAATCATTTGCGGCGCGTGCAAATGACTTATAGGCAGGTCTGTGTCTCTTATTCAGATTGGATTAGTATGGAAGAAGGTCAGACGTGCATCTGTCTTTGTCGCACGATTCATTGCCGACTTGGTTTTCATAAAATAGTTCTACTATATATGTATGTGTGTAAGATGTATTAATTATATTAATAAACAATGATTCGTAAATATTCGTGTCATTCGAATTAAAGACGGACAGTGACGTTACTATGTGAATTACCGAAAAAATATTTACTAATAATTGTCTTTATAAAATTTCATAATTCAAAATAATAAAGTGTTTGTATGAAATAACATGATTACCGTAATTTGTAAAGTTATTCCGTGTACTCCTGTAACTTTATAATGAATCTCCGTAGTATTACTCGTATAATATAATGTGACACATATATGCAATTTTATTTTATCATCCATTGCATATTACACACATAAGAATATCACCTATGTCCTCTGATGGACAGTGCTCACGGAAATAAATATACATACTATATGTACTCGTATGTACGACACACTATTTCTTCGTCTCGATTATTATGTTTGTAATATTATCTGCTATTAAAGTTAAATGTCCTGAAATATTATTTTACTGCTATTGATGTCATACTACTATATAAAAGTTGCCCCTACAATGTAATATCGTAGGGGCAATACAATGTAATACAACATACTACTATGTAATATTATAGGGGTGGCTAATCGGTTTCATTGTGAAGAAATATATGTTCTGTAGTATTTCATAGACATCTCATTATTTAATAAAATTTACAAAAATTCTACCTTTAAAATAGGACATCTTTACTACTATTGTTGTTAATAAAGGTTCAAAATTATTATCTAAGAGACTATAAAATGCCACTATCCAACCCGATGGACCATCGGGAGTCTACTACTACCATTTTTGTCTTTATTACCTATTTCGGGGGATAAACAATAAATAGCTTTATTGTTGATCCTAACCAAGATACTATGTTTGAGTTTAATCTATTATTATAATAGATTATAATATATAATACCTATGGTTATGAAAGTTTATTATAACCTTAGCTCATATATACACTTTATAGCATTTAAGTGGTTCATAATAACAACAAACTCGGTTGCAATATAGACTACAACTAGATATATTGATCATATTAAAAACTCACATGTAAATTATATTTTTCTTGTGTTCTTCATATTTATCCATGCAAAGGGTATTTCAATAAGGCCAGCGATCCTTAAATGTAAATGAAACAAGTTATGTGTGAGATATCTACTAAGTTTTAGTTGAGTTGAAAGAGTTTTATGGCATTAAGTATGAAATATAACGTCGTTCAAATATCTACCGCGGCTTTGTTTGGTGGTACGTATTCTGGAGGTCCAATTTTCGATGGCTGTCGCATAAATCTAACTGAATTTGCTGGATGCGGTTCGTTATGTTGACTTTGAGGGTATCAATTATTTGCGGTTTATTCGAATAGACCTGAGATTTAAGATATCCCCAAAGGAAGAAGTCTAAAGGCGTTAAATCGCACGATCTCGGTAAGCACTTCCTCTCGCCATCCTTCAATCGCTCGTGCAGAATGTCAATCATTACATGTGCTGTGTGGCACGTAGTGCCGGCCTATTGGAACCACATATCGTCGGTATACATATCATGCAATTTAGGTCACAATAAGTTGCTTATCATCGATCTGTAGCGCTCCCCGTTGACGGTTATGGCAATGCCACTTTCGTTTTGGAAGAAGTATGGATCAATGATTCCACCAGAACAAAATCTGCACCAATCAGTCACATTGTCGGGATGCATTTGGTGCTGGTGTATCTCATGTGGATTGGTATTGCTCCAAATCCGACAATTTTGCTTGTTCACATATCCATTCACCCAAAAGTGGACCGCGTCGCTAAAGACGATTTTTTTTTGCAAAATTTGGGTCAACCTACAACTGCTCCAGAGCCCAACCAGCGAACACACGGCGTTATCTATGGTCGTTCACCTTAAGTTCCTGCGTCAGTTGGATTTTATACGGGTGCTGACCCAAGTTCCGACGCAAAATTCGCTAAGGTGCAGTCGCAGATAAGCCAAATTCTTGCGAATGACGAGAAATTGACTGCCTCAGGTTCTCTTGTAGCAGCGATGTTTTCAGCAGAACTTGCGTTTCGGTGACGCATAGGTGTTGGCAACACTATTTATCAAACCAGTTAGGCTGATTATTTATCAAATCATTAGCTCTAATTTGGAATCCAAACGTCGAATTATCGACTCGGCAGGATGGTTTTAGCGAGAATAAAAATCACGTATTGCGCGGTACGTTTCTCGAAAGGAGCACTGATTTTTTAAATAAAATGTAATGATTTTCACACGTTGTTAAACGTTATAACTTTTCATAGTGATTTTCCATATACTACAGATGTTTTTTAACAACATAGCAGCTATAACCTAACAAATTTCGAGCGGTTCTATTGAAAGACCCTGTATTTTTAAACAGACTCATCGTTCCGAGTCGTTAAATGAAATTGGTGGCCATTAAATATAAACTATATTTTTTTCATATGCGTACCCTGCATATACTATTCAGTTCCTCGCTATTTACCAAATAAAAAACCCTCTTATCTTGCCGATAAATGGAACAGTCTACCTAAGCCTAGCCATAAAAACAATCCACGGTATGCTTTGAGATTTTTTATTTGGCAAATAGCGATAAAATAAACTATACTAATTTAATTGACAAGAAGTACATGGATTACAACTATAATGGTTTTTTGTGTAATTTTTTATTATACAATACAATATAACAGGTAGTGTAACAGTATTCATACTGTTACACTACCTGTTACAGGAAAAAACATTGTACGGTGTCCAGCTCGTTCGAAACCTACCTGAAAAGAAATATATATTTTTACTTAATTAACAATTGTACTTCATGTCTACATGTAATTACTTCATAGACAATATAACACCACCAGTACAATTTATTGTTTTGATTGTTCACTCTTTTTATTCATATATTGGTGTTATCTAACTAAATCAATGTATTCTTGTTGCTTACAACAAAGTCAGTTCTGACATTTTATTATCATGGAAAGTTATTATATATGTTCTCCAAGAAATTTTGCAATCATCTAGACCAGTTTCCATGACAAATAAATCACAAAATATGTCTATAATGTTGTTTATGCGCATCTACTATATATTTATACTGCACATATTTTCGATTTAATTAAAACAAAACTTTACTCGAATTAGACAAGGGAAAATCACTACCGCTCTGTACACTCACCTTCACCAAGTGTTATATTTTAACAACTATTGAATAAAATGCAGTTATGAGAATTATTGACTTATTATTTATTGACGGTAACACCTCAATTTTGCAGAAAATTAATTTTTCTATAATAATTACTCTCTCTACCCGTTGTACCATCGTTAATGTCTAATTTATGACAATCGCTGGGCAAAACATTTCATATACATCATTTGTGATGATCAGGAACTTATTAGACTCTTTGATGGTTTGGATATTTACATTTACTTTGCATGAACATAATAATTATTTATAAAAGAAATAACGAGAATGAAATTTCTTTTCTTACTGAAACATTTACGTGCTGTTTATAACCCCGGCTATTTATAAGGCCGCCCCGGCCCAGTAACTATTTTCTATTATTTTCTGGTATTCTCTCGAATATGAACTAATGCATTACAACCCGCGGCGCGTTTCGAATTCCCTTCAATTTAACATCGTAGATAGATGATTAAAAAAAACTGTTTTGTTATACAGGGTGGGTCGCTCCAGATTCCCTGGTTTTGAAGAGTGACTGTACAGGTTGTAGTTAAGATAGAGAGGTGGGGATGTCCCACCTGGAGATATCTCGTTCTATCCGGTCACTCACCCCTTTTCAGTTCCCGTGAAGGATTGTTGTGTGGGCATATTACGAAAGCGACAGATCGGTGATCGCTACACAGATAGCTTTTAGCCGACGTTTCAACATCCCTCTCGCGCGTTCTGTTCCTGATGCAAAAACAATTCATACCTGAATTAGAAATTTGATTGAAGCAGAAAGCATACGACCACGAAGAACATATCGAAGACAAAGAACGGTAAGATCACCCGAAAATGTTACGCATGTGAGACAAGCTATAGAGCATAGAGCAATCGCCAATATGTTCCGCTCGAAAACACTCCATTGCTCTGGGGATGTTAAATCGAAGTTTGAGGAGAATTATTCATTATAACTTGCATTATCATCCTTACAAGATAATGCTAGCACAAGACTTGAGTATGGTAGATCACGTAACCCGCAGATTATTGTACCAGCAAATGCTTGACCAGGTCCCAGCCACATTAACATTGATAAGCATTGATGAGGCACATTTCCACCCAGTAGAGCAGTAAACAAACAAAACTTTCGATACTGGGCCACAAATAACCCCCAACATCTTCATGAAAGGCCTTTCCATTCCCCAAAAGTGACAGTTTGGTGTTCCGTTAGTGAGTATGAAGTGATTGGTCCATATTTGTTTTGAGGCGGAAGGCGTGCGGAAACATTCCCCCTTTGGGGGTACTTAAAGGAAAAAGTTTTAAAACATCGCCCTCACACCCTAGAAGAGTTGAAATATAGAATTACAGAAGAAATTTACGCCATACCCATCACAGTTTGCTGTCGGGCTCTGAAAATCTTCAGAGAACGTCTCCGACAATGTATTGACGTTAACGGGCATCATCTAGGTGACATTAGTTTTGAAACATAGTATAATAAAATGGTAAAAACTATTCCATATAAAAATACAAAGTTTTTTCTGTATTTCATTCCGTTAATTTTTTATTACCCTTCAAAACCGGATAATCTGGAGTGCCCCACCCTGTACACATTAGATATAAAATGTAGTAAGTGAACCATCACAACCTGTTTCATATAATGACAGATTTTATATTCTATATTGGCGTGAATTAGGAGGACTAAACTTAATATTTCATTCGAATAGCGAAATTAATCCTATGCAATTCATAAAAAATTAAGTAAAACATTATACAAAGAAGGGGTTCCTGAAAATTGTAACTTAGGTCTAGCTACTGGTTGGCTTCTTGTTGAGGAGTAAGTTCACGTTAAGGAACAATATTTTAAGAAATTCGAGGATTTTAAAGATGCGTTCATAAGTAGATTTTGAGGTGTAGATAAACAAAGGGATTTCTTTTAGAATTGGTATAAGGTAAATTTGAAATTGGAAGTAGAACCGAATATTTTTTGTGTTTAATTAATCACACAAATTTTTATAATTTTTACACAACACAAACAATTTCGTAATAAATGGAAATGATTCGAAATATATTTCCGCAGAAATACTATGTGGCATTATTACCATGGCTTTTCATTCGACTGGTGATGAGGGGTATCTCCGTAATATTAACGAAATTTATTCGTTTCAATGAGGAAATCTATATGGATATAATTTTAATAGCAATAATGCTAATTATACCAATTAGGGGACAACTGACCAGAATTATTCAGAAAATGAAACTCGTAGAAATAATATAGAATCAGTATAGATATAGTGAAGGTTATACTTATGACCATTCTGTACTAGTAATAATATTAACGATAGAGATGTCAATTTTTTAACTTTATATGAAAGTACAGAGAATTTATTAAGTGATGGGGAAGATAATAATAAATAAGTATAGTGTAACTCCAGAGTAACTCAATACTGTTACTCAGGGAAGTATTCGTGGACATAATGTTGAAATATTAATTGATAGTGACAGCAAGATCTCAGCGGTATCAGGTTTCCTTTTTTTGGCGGAGGGGGGCGGAATTAACAATGATACTAAAATAATATACTAAAATTACTAGTATCGGGAACTAAATTTACTGTGCCAGTACGGAGTAGAAAATAAACAAATAAATAACATAACTGAATTTTCCACAAAACACCGAAACACTATACACTATAATCGACGCGCGTTTCGCCAACATAGCTGGCATCATCTGTAGATGATTAAAGCTAATCTTATGCTAACAATGTATCCTATTTATCCCTAAATTATTGACTATAGCTCAGTGAATCCTGACCGTCATGGTTGCGGCTCACCGAACTACAACCGTCACGGTTGTGGCGCACTGAACTACGACCGTTACGGCTCCTGCTCATACTACCACGACTGTCACGGCTGCGGCTCAGTGAGTCATGAGTAACTAGCCAATAGAGCGGACTATGTAGAGTGGGCCCGTTGTCACTATTCATACTATTTTTACATTTATCAATTTCTAAACTTTCAGATGCATCCAGCTATCTTGCATTTGTTACATTCCTAATTAATCTTAAGTTGCTAATATCTATCTTATGGTTGTTTTCGAAGGCATGTTGGGCAACACTAGACTTATCTATTCTATCATATTTGAAATGCGCTATGTGCTCTTTGAACCTGGATTGAATAGATCGTCTGGTCTGTCCAACGTACCTTTGACTACAGTCGTTACAACTACTTTCATAAATCCCCGACCTATCATTTGTGTTAATTTTATCTTTTGGATTGCCTAAAAGTTCTTTTGATTTATTTTTTTAACGAATGAACTACCGTCATTTCTATATCTTTAAAAATCTTACTAATACTCCGAGTGAATCGAGGATCGTAAGGAATAGATACATATTTTTCTGGGTGTTCCTTTTCAGTTTGAAAGGTCGAAGAATTTCGAAGTGTTTCTTTATATGTACGTTTCCTAATCATTTTTTCAACTGTACCAATAAAATATCCATTACACTCAGCTATATCCTTGATTAGCGCTTTTTCTTTTTCAAATCTCTCTTTATTGAGAGGAGAGCTTAGTAGGCGATGGACTATAAAATTGAGGCTCACCATTTTGTGTTGAACACAATTAGGGATATATCTGAGAATACTGGTGCCTTTTCTGTATAAATCGAATTCCAACTTATTTTTTCTAATAAATAATACATCTAAAAATGGTATTTGCTCATTAGTCTCAACTTCGTATGTGAATGTTACTGACGCGAAACTGTTATTTAATTTGGAAATGAAGTTATCAATGTTCATAACTTTTGTGTCGAATACTGCAAACACGTCATCCACATACCTAAGCCAAACCCTAGGGAAGTAATCCATTTCTTCTTTTGCTTCTGTTTCAAATCTATTCATGAAGAGAAGAGAACCTCAGCCGTGACGGTCGTAGTTCAGTGCGTCACAACCGTGATGGTTGTAGTTCAGTGAACCGCAACCGTGACGGTCAAGAGTCACTGAGCTATAGTCAATAATTTAGATGTAAATAGGATACATTGTTAGCATAAAATTAGTTTCAATCATCTCCAGATGCCAACTTTGTTGGCGAAACGCGCGTCGAGATTAGTGTATAATGTTTTGGTGTTTCGTGGAAAACTCAGTTAGTGTTATCTTCACACCAAAGGTTCCAACCTACTCCAAGAACAAATAAATATCAAACGATGATGTCAGTGGCTCTAAATAAAAGTACGCAATTCGAATTCATATAATTAGCAATTCCAGTCTTAAACAAAGATATAATATTAGTTTGTGATTTCTCATTTACATGTAAAGATAAATTTTGGAAATCGATTGCTTATTTTCACTACGGGGGCAAGACATATAGAGCAGATCTAGGTTATAAAGTAAATAATGGCAAATATTTAGGTCAGATTATTCTGACCTTTATGTACACCTTTGTAATGATTATAAATATATTTATGAAATCAACTCAAAACAGACTGTCTATAAAAAGACTATCTACAACCCGCCGGCTACAACTCGGTAGCGAGAATTTCAAGTTTAATGAATGATTCAGAAAAGGTAAAAATTTTTAAATTATTAAAATGTTATGGTGACTTTCTTTCAGATTCCCCAGGTGAAGTCAACTGTTACATTCATGAAAAAATTATGGGTGATCATTATCCATTGTACGTACAATATTATCCAATTCCCTTTAAGTATCGTCAAAATGTAAATAAGCAAATTCAAGGAATGGTGAACTATGGAATTTGTTCAGACAATAAAAGAGTAGAGACTACAACATTTTCTAGAGAACCTAATAATTTAAATCAATAAGCGATTTTCTAGGATTAGTGAAATTATTTAATTAAGTATTTAATGGTTTGACAATTCCATTATTAAAACGATTGAAAAATAAAAGTCACTGGTATTGGGTATAAATCAAATGGAATTATTTGAAAAAATAAAAACTGCTTACCTGAAGGTGATGATTATGTCACATCCCAATTTGGAAGAAACATTTTTCATTCAATGTGACAGTTCTGGATATGGGCTGGAAGGTTGTGTATATCAAATTAATGGAAACGCCGGAGAACATGATATGAGAGGTTTTAGTAAAACTCTTAAGGGTTGTCAGTTAAATTATATAACTACAGAAAAGGAAGCTTTGGCCATAATATGTATACTGTTTGAAACAGTGGCGTCCGTTAGGGTTAGGTCGGAAGCTAATAATTGTGACTTATCATAAATCAATAAATTTTCTGTTTAAAAGTCATTTACAAATTACTTGACTAACTCATTAGGTAATGTATATACAAGAATTTAATTTCGAAGTAATTTATTGTAAAGGCTCAGAAAATAGAAAGGCAGATTTTGTCGTATTACTAGCAAAACGAAATCAGGCATTTAAACATAATGAATCTACAAATATTCAGATTTGTCTATTAAGTTGTACAACGACTTACAGACAATTAACACAGAATCTAAAGACTAATAAACAAGATCAACTGTCTGATGGTAATTTCGAAAAAGTAAAATAGAATCCTTGGAAAATTATAAGGAAAATGTTCATAAAAAATATGATCGCATCATTTTAATTAAATTTCATATACAGTCTGCAGCATAAAAACATACTATAAAAAATACTATACTTTTAGTATATGATAAGTCCATTTTTCATTATTAGTCAAACTGGACATCTTTTTTTTATTTGTTCTTGAGGGGAAAATCTTCAAAAGACACCTGGCCTCTGGTGTTCAGTTATTGTTTGGCCAGGTAGTGTCGGATTCGTATACGCCTACTGACTAAAAAACCACCCGCTATCCTATCAGTATAATGCCGAAGAGGAACCACTCTCACTTTACTTCTCTTTGGCATATCGATCAGGATACTTATTCATTCCCCACTTCCCTTTCCTCCTTCTCTTTTTCCTTCATGATGGCCGTTACCATCTGCTTCACCACTGTCCATCTTTCCCTGCTCTCGAACATGATTGGGAGCATGTTATGTACAGTAATAGCATGTCCTATCTTTTGCTCCGCAACTCTCCTTTCTCCTATCTACCTTTTGCAGCTGAACACTGTGTGGCTCACATCGTTGACCTCTCCACAGGACCAGCACTCTCTGCTGTCACGTTCGCCTATATCCAATAGGTAATGCGCGAAACAGCCGTGCCCAGTAGGGACCTTGGTTAAATATTACCCGACATCGCCATGTGCCCATTCGCACCATGGCCTTATGTTCGGGATTAGCACTCTCGTCCATCTCCCTCGAGGCTCCGCCTCCCATCTCTCCTGACAGTGTTCCCATAGGCTCTCCCTTGCTGCACCTCTGTCAGCTCCTCCGTATACCTCCCGTCTCTCCCTTGCTAGAAGGTCAATGAGTGGTATACAGGCTATCACCAGCGTTGCCGCTGCCGATACGGTCCTGTATGCACTACAGACCCTTAGCGCTGCTCTTCTCTGGACTTTGGTGAGCTCTCTCTCTTCCACTTGTCCCTTCTCAATATATCAACCCACACCGGGGCGGCATACAGTAAGATCGACTGCACCACCCTGCTGAGGACTCTCCTCTTTGCCGCCCTGGGACCCTTAATGTTTGGCAGCAAACGACTAAAGGTCGAAGCAGTTTTGCCAGCCTTTTCTAACGTCTGTTTGATATGTTCCCTAAATGAGAGGGACATCTCTATCGACAGTGAGGTTGGCGTTTTCCCTTATGTCGACACCAGTTCTTCCGGTAACGACCACCGCAAGATCATCAGCGCAGCCCAAGACCCTCACTCCTTCGGGCACTCTGAGTCTAAATACCCCATCGAACATAATGTTCCATGGGGTAGAACCCATAACCGATCCTTGTGGCACTTTACACGAGATTCCCCTCCTGTCGCTACCGTCCCCGGCCAGCAATATCAATCAAGCCCCTGAAAGACAGGTAGCTAGCGATCATGTTTACAACATACGGTGCTATTTCTAGTTCCCACGGTCTCCTCATGATCCTTATCCATGAGGTCGAATTGAACGCGTTTTTCACGTCTAAAGTGATCAACGCGCACAGATTCTTGGACTCCCACGCCTCCTGTGCAATGGTTTTTATGGCCATGACAGCATCTACCGTAGATCTCCTTGCCCTGAATCCGTACTGGTTCTCCACCAGGCCTGCCTCTCTCCAGCTCCCCTAGGAGTCTCCCTAGGATGAGATGTTCCAAGAGTTTCTCGAGCACATCGATCAGACATACAGACATATCGGCCTGAAAGATGTGGGGTCCTCCATCGGTTTGTTTTCCTTGAGGATTAAAACAAGCCTGGCCATCTTCCATACCTCGGGGAAGTCACCGCTCCCCATGACATTGTTCATGATTCGCAGCACCTCCGCAGGATATTCCTCCACCACGGCCTTCAGGATCTCAGGGGGGATACCATCCGGACCATGCGCCTTGCCATTTTTGATCTTGACACAAGCCCTTAGCAGTTCCTCCTCCGTAAGCAGATCGAAAACTGCTCCTGGTTGGCGCTCCCATTCTTCCACCGGTTTCTCGGGGAAGAGCGTGTCCACCGCCTCAAACTGGACCTTATTTGTACATTGTAGGGGATGGGGACGGTAACGAAATAGGAAAACAAATTTTTAATCTTATACCATATGTCCTAAACTAGGTTAATGTTAGGTAGAGGGGTAATGTTAATTATATCTCTATCTACATATGGGTATTAGGGAAGGTATTTTTAACAGAGTTGGCTAGGTAAAGGAGGGAGTGCGGGGATAACTAAGGGGTTATCAGGGTTTATAAAATTAGACGGCTAGAAAAGAGATTGTGAAACTTAAATAAATAAATATATATATATATATATATATATATATATATATATATATATATATATATATATATATATATATATATATATATATATATATATATATATATATATATATATATATATATATATATAAAGAAGAAATATAAGTTAATATTGTAATGCTGATTTTCTGGAATTATATGTAACTATATTATGTTTGTTCTCGTATTATTTATTACTTTACTCATAAAGAACCATTCACGATCCACGTCATGTCCGGCCACTTCTTTACGATATTTTCCTTACCAGATTAATATAGCGTCAAAGACCGATTAAATGGCGACCATGTTCACCTGATTAGCTGTCTTCTTCTTCTAGGACTAGTTAAAATTACTGGTCTATTTTAATAGAGCAAATAATTTAGAGGATTTGAAACAACGTGACTGAAAATAGGGCAGGTAGTTAAAAATGGCAATGCCATTAACTTAAGCTAAATCTAAGAAAAGGTCATCAGCACTCTTCATGCATAGGAGGTTCATAATATGGAAGTACATGGTACCGATTAATTCTACCAATGTTCCATATTTATCGGTGGCAACATTTAGGTAGTTTCATTACTAGAAATTCCAATGAAATGAAGAAATGAATTCCACGATATCGTAAATCGCATGTTTTCGGGAATGTATGAATGCATAATATTTTACGCATAAGTTACTGCGAACTAAAATATAAATAACGTAGAGTTGATTGTTGCAAAAGTGGGAAAAAATATTTCTGCGTCACAGTAGAATACATGTTTATAAAAGTAAAGACTTACTTTAGTGGTAAAGGTTTCACGAAAAACGTGTTGCTTGTAGCTTTCAGCTGTCTCCTTGATACAAACCAAGCTTTTGACAAGGGGTGGAATACAGGATTGCACATCAAATTAACAAGGTCTCTTACCCCCCCTTCCAGCTGCTGAAATCATATATATCATGTAGACACTTGCTTTGTTGGTGAAACAAGAAAGCGAAATGGCCGAAACCATATATACTTAGGCGTTCCACAAGGAAGTGTGATCGAACCAATTCGACATTGGCTTCTAGACATTTACAAACAAACCTCGACAAGATCCAGAATTGGCTTCAGAAATAGCGCATTGAAGCCAAGGAACTACAATCTACACATGTGACCTTCACCTTACACAGAGAGACATGTCCAGTCGTCAAATTAAACAACAGCCAACTTCCACAGGCTAAAGATGATAAATACCTCGACATATATTTCGACCGACAACTGATGTGGAAAAAACAAATATTCACAAAACCTAAGCAACTAGGGCTCAAGCTTAGCCGCAAGTTAAAACTATCCCTGGATTGCAAAGTGCTATTGTATTAGTTGATACTTGAGCTCATTTGGACGGAGTTCAACCCTGATATATATATATATATATATATATATATATATATATATATATATATATATATATATATATATATATATATATATATATATATATATATATACTGTAGCTGAGAGGTAAACAGTCGTAACTCCAGATTTTGCCAATATGGAGTTAAGAGCATCTTTAAACTACATTCATTTATCACGTATTGTTGGTTCCTTATATTTTTGGGTTAGACAATGTAGTATCTCCATGTATCAGTAAGGCAGAGAAACGTATCTCCACAAACAGCTCTGCATTTTCAATAATATTTGAATATAATCTTTTATTTAAAAGGAAACTATATTACTTTGTATTAAGTTGTTTACATATTAATACATGCATTTAAAATATTGCTCTACCTAATGATAAAAGTAGATTATTTAATGGAGATACGACCTTTTACTCCGTACAAATTAGATCGTTATTCTAAACCTTTATCGAATGTACCCTTATTTTTGCACGTTACTGGACAATATTCCAGAAGACAGTGACACTTTTAAATTTAAAATATATATAATTTCATAACTCCCTTCTTTTTCAAATCAGCCGTCCACTTCAAGGTGCTCTACTCATGAATATATTGAGGATAGTTGTAAGGATCAGAACTACTATCTAAATAGCGACTCTAGTGAGAGTGAGGATTTTCAAGTTGAAAATTACAATGTGGAGCCATAAGAAAAACAATACGAAGAAGTAAACATTGCGCAGGAAGAAAAAACAGTACAGTAAAAGTACAAGTTGAACCTAAGAAAGAGTTGCATTGAACCTAAGATTTGTCTATAAGTCAAGAAAACTAAACTTTCGTAACGTAAAAATGTAAAGAATTTCTGCCAAGCAATTAAATCGGTATGTGCACCATGCAAAAGAAACTGCACTATAATCATTTCGGAGAATACTAGACAACAGATTTTCAAGGAATACTGGAGCGAAGAAAGAAACTGGGATATAAAAAGACAATTAATTCGTTCACATGTTGATTCAAAACCGACAGAACATCGTAGACCAAAAGATAGTAGTAGAAATAGCAAGAAGCAGACATTTAACAATTTTTTTTTTAAATACATTCTGACAATTTAACTCACAAAGTTTATGTATGTAAAACTTATTTTTTAAATACATTAGGAATTTCCGAAACAGTTGTGCGCAGTGCCTTAGAAAATCAAACTACTGGTGGCTGTGTTTCAAGGGATATGAGAGGACGACATGTACCACTCAACAAACTACCTGAAGAAATTCTTAATGGAGTTAGAGAACACATTCAATCGTTCCCATGTCTCTAAAAGAACAACCGACTGGGTGCATATAGAAATATGCACCCGTTGGGACTGACAACAATTATTGAGGTAAACAGGTGCAACTATCATAAAAGTAACAAAAACTGCTTCTGATTTTAAACACGTCGACTACCTGTATAGCCAACCTGAAACTCCGTTTGTTAATAACAAGAAAAATACTCTAAAAAGGGATTTTTTGTATCACATGTCATTTATTTTCAAGTCCAAGCTAATCGTCCTACCACTGTCTTCTACAGGCTAAAATTTAACGATGATAAAATTAAAACTGTAAATGTCGCGAGATCTGTTCGAAATCCAATACCACTACCTGAAGAATTACCTAGCCTGCGCAACAAATTAAAAGGAATAACAAAGAAAAAGTACGATTTTTTAATAAAATGTTTACAATGGGTTCCTGAACAGTTTCATAATTTTTATAAAAACATCTCGATTTCTACATAGGGATGTGAAGATAGTTCCAATGAAGAAGAAGGTTATTAATTTTGTGTTATAATAATGTTTTATTTAATATGTTTTTTAAGAACAAACATGTTTTCCAGTATTTATTGTTTTGTAGTAATATTCTTGATGAAAAATAAAACTGGTTTTGCATGTAAGGTTCTATTTTAATTATTTCCTGTTCTTTCAAATAGGGGTAAAGAGTCCTAAGTCCAAAATTAAGGTACAAGTAAATGTTTTTGAAATATTGTAAATGTGTATCGAAAGAGACCATAGGGTTAATTACAATATTAACATAACACATTGCTCCCAGTTCTGGGAAGTTTCTCAAATTTTAAAATCCTTTAACGTTTCCACTTGTTTTGTTCATTACTCAAAATTTTGTTTTATGGACATACGATTTTTTACTTCTCAGCTACAGAATTATATATATATATATATATATATATATATATATATATATATATATATATATATATATATATATATATATATATATATATATATACATCTTGCAAAGGTTCCAAAACAAGGTACGACACGTCCTTCTACATACGTCCCTAATGAAGTAACTCAGCATGACGTCCCTCTGGAATCCGTCAAGAAAGTCATATATCGTTTCAATATGGAAAATACAGTGAAAGAGTATTAGTACATCCTAATGTGCTAGCCAAACAACTAAATATGGCGATAACAATGAAGCGCATAGGCTGAAATGTCTGCTGCCATGCGACCTAATAACATAACTGAGATAAGTTTAGATTGAGATATATAATTTTAATACATATCTCGCAGGAACAGGGTACACTTTAAATTTTCTGGATTCACAAGCAACTTATTATCTAATTTGGTTTTACTTAGCGAGTGGATATAAAGAAACAAAATACTTAAATTTAGTTTAAATCAGTTATTTTAATAGAAAAGAACTATTTTTATTTCGGGATTCTGATTCGATATGATGTGAATTTGTTGTCATTCGTTGTCTTTGCGTTTCTTTTCTCAATGAGAATTCTAACTCTGGCATGAGGTTTGATGTATTAGTATTTCTGGTTTGTGCGTGATGTATTATGGTGGCATTGCAAACTACACTGAAAACACGGACTTAGTTTTCCACAAAATACTATACACTATACTCGACGAATGTTTTGCCAACAAAGTTGGCATCATCCGGAGATTAAAACTAAAAACTAAGAACAGTTTTTAGTTTCAATCATCTCCACATAATGCCAACTTTGTTGGGGGAATGCGTGTCAAGTGCAGTATATAGTCTTTTGGTGTTTTGTAGAAAACTAAATTAGTGTTATCTTCACACCAAAGGTTTCGACCTACCCCGGTAACTAAATTGTTCATGTACAGAGTTTATGTACAGAGTCAATAGGATCTTTCAATAAGGACGCTCTATTTTTAGATATAAATAAAACAAGTTGTGTGTAAGATATCCACTCAATTTTTTTTTATTTGAAAGTATATATTATATTAAGCATTGAGTATGGAATGCAACGTCGTTCAAATATCTGCCGCAGCTTTGCTTGGTGGCATATATTCGGGAGGTCTAATTTTCGATGACTTTGTTGCATAAATCTGGCTGAATTTGCTAGATGGAGTTCGCTATGTTGACTTTGAGGGATAGTATCAAATGTTTGCGGTTTATTCGCATTGACTTACGATTTAGGATAGCCCCAAAGGATGAAGTCTAAAGGCGTTAAATCGCATGATTTCAGTGGCCAATTCACGTCACCGCTGCACGAGATAGTCATGGCGACAAATCGCTCATGCAGAATGTCCATCGTGACATGCGCTATGTGGTACGTAGCACCGTCCTGTTGGAATCACATATCGTCAGTATCCATATCATTCAGGTTAGGCCACAAGAAGTTGCTTATCATCGATCTGTAGCCCTCGCCGTGGACGGTTATGGTAATGCCAGTTTCGTTATGGAAAGAGTACGGACCGATGATTCCGTCAGACCAAAATCCAATCCAAGCAGTGACTTTCTTACGATGAATTTGGTGCTGGTGTATCTCGTGTGGATTGGTATCGTCCCAAATCCGACAATTTTGATTGCTCACATATCTTGGTCATCAGGGCCAAGTTCTTGTGAAGGACGAGAAATTGACTGCCTCGGGTCTTCCCGTATACTTTCACGTACAGCAGCGATGTCTTCAGCAGACCGTGCATTTCGGTGACGTACAAGTGTTGGCTGATTATTTATCAATCTGGTTGACTTGACGTTTTGCGAACTAAAGTATTATTCTCGTTGTGTCTTATATAAATATGTATATGAATAAGATTTTCTCTATTTATTTTAAGAAAAATTGCACTGCTCCTCATGCTCTATTCATAAACACCTGAAAAGTATCACCGCTTTATTATTGAGATAATTAAACTCTTCAGAAATCATAATAACATTAAAAAAGTGTCAGAATTGAACCACTCGTCTAATTTTTAAATGGTAAAAAAACTATAATTCATCTGCCAAGAGGGTAATCAGCGTTTGTTGTGATAAAAAAAATGACATTTGGAGTATTTCTCCAACGAGTGACCTCCTTTAATTAATCTAAATCCTAAACCTAGAGTTTATATGTCTATGTGAGTTTATATATCTCAATCTAAACTTATCTCAGTTATGTTATTAGGTCGCATGGCAGCAGACATTTCAGCCTATGCGCTTCATTGTTATCGCCATATTTAGTTGTTTGGCTAGCACATTAGGATGTACTAATCTCTTTCACTCTAATACTCTTTCACTGTATTTTCCATATTGAAACGATATATGACTTTCTTGACGGATTCCATAGGGACGTCATGCTGAGTTACTTCATTAGGGACGTATGTAGAAGGACGCGTCGTACCTTGTTTTGGAACCTTTGCAAGATATATATATATATATATATATATATATATATATATATATATATATATATATATATATATATATATATATATATATATATATATATATATATAAATAAATAAATGCCCGAAGGGAAAAATTATATTTTTATTGAAAATTAGAAAGATTTATCGTATTTAATTATTACCATATCGAACTTTCTACACCGCTGATAAATAGCAAAATTAGTGAGGCTAGACTGATTATTTTCTGATATTCTAAATACAGGACGAGATAATTGTAGATAGATATTAAATTTCATAACATTTACATAACTGAACTTTCATATTTACAATTTGGAAATAATTACTGTCAAATTAGCTACAGGGAGATGGAAGTTGTAGAATAAACAAAGTTTATTTCGCTGAAAGACAGTTCATTTAAACTAGTAACTATTTAACATTTTATACATAATTTCCTATTATATCCAAATGGGAATACGAGGATTAAACTAGCGAAACCAAAGCTAAATAAATTTAATGAGTTTTATCGTTCAACTTTTTGTAATTATAAATTTAGACATGTTTCGTAGATTTAGTTGTTAAATATAAAGTTACGATAACATTAAATTAAAATGGAAGTAAATACTTCATTTAGAGATGTCTTGTACAAGAAACAGAATATAGTTTGTCACAAAAGAAGGAAAACAAAAAGGAACAATACATCCGATCGGCTCAAGAGGCAGCTCTATTTTATTTTACAAGTATATTCTATTACGCAATATTATTACTACCCTATTTATCTATATCTATATATTTATCTATGCCTAATAGAATCTACTTCTATTAGGCATGTCAGTAAGTAGAATCACTCCACTGTAATTAAATAATTAACATTTAAAGTAAATTTTCATTTTGGTACTAATAGAGTAAATAGAAAAATTACTGTCAGAAATATTATTCATTCAAAAATATTAGTTATCATTCGCAAAAGGACGATTTGTAAATCGTCTTATGCTAAGCGTGCACTCTGATACGCTTATTTACAGAATGACTTTATAATCGTACTCTTTAAAATTGCAATTTTTTGAGATGCACTATGATATAATAAACGTGTATTGTCCCTTTTTTATTGAAAATAAAATATATGATTATTCTGAAGATCAGAAGCATAGGAGAATAAGTAACACTATTCCATGTAACATACTCTTAATATCAATAACTTTATAGAATAGATCCTAAGTCGTTTGTGTTTTAACTTATTTTCTGTATACATGATATGAGCTCTAATTCTCTTAATTACTGAAGAGTCTTTCAGTAGGGATGCTCGACATTTGTTAGGCCTTCAATATCGTGTGCAAATCATCAACTTTTATTTTCCAAATCAGCTCCGTTCGAGAAATGTTCCGCGCATTACGTGATTTTTATCCTTGCCACAACTGCAATGCCGATTATTCGACATTTTGTGACCAAATTCAAGTCAACCAGATTGATAAATAATCAGCCAACACTTGTACGTCACCGAAACGCACGGTTTGCTGAAGACATCGCTGCTGTACGTGAAAGTATACGGGAAGACCCGAGGCAGTCAATTTTTCGTCCTTCACAAGAACTTGGCCCTGATGAACGATATGTGAGCAATCAAAATTGTCGGATTTGGGACGATACCAATCCACACGAGATACACCAGCACCAAATTCATCCTAAGAAAGTCACTGCTTGGATTGGATTTTGGTCTGACGGGATCATCGGTCCGTACTATTTCCATAACGAAACTGGCATTACCATAACCGTCCACGGCGAGCGCTACAGTTAAGCAACTTCTTGTGGCCTAACCTGAATGATATGGATACTGACGATATGTGATTCCAACAGGACGGTGCTATGTACCACATAGCGCATGTTACGATGGACATTCTGCATGAGCGATTTGTCGCCATGATTATCTCGTGCAGCGGTGACGTGAATTGGCCACTGAAATCATGCGATTTAACGCCTTTAGACTTCATCCTTTGGGGCTATCCTAAATCGAAAGTCAATGCGAATAAACCGCCAACATTTGATACCCTCCCTCAAAGTCAACATAGCGAACTCCATCTAGAAAATTCAGCCAGATTTATGCAACAAAGTCATCGAAAATTAGACCTCCCGAATATATGCCACCAAGCAAAGCTGCGGCAGATATTTGAACGACGTTGCATTCCATACTCAATGCTTAATATAATATATACTTTCAAATAAAAAAAATTGAGTGGATATCTTACACACAACTTGTTTTATTTATGTCTAAAAATAGAGCGTCCTTATTGAAAGATGCTATTGACTCTGTACATAAACTCTGTACATGAACAATTTAGTTACCGGGGTAGGTCGAAACCTTTGGTGTGAAGATAACACTAATTCAGTTTTCTACAAAACACCAAAAGACTATATACTGCACTTGACACGCATTCCCCCAACAAAGTTGGCATTATGTGGAGATGATTGAAACTAAAAACTGTTTTTAGTTTTTAGTTTTAATCTCCGGATGATGCCAACTTTGTTGGCAAAACATTCGTCGAGTATAGTGTATAGTATTTTGTGGAAAACTAAGTCCATGTTTTCAGTGTAGTTTGCAATGACACCATAATACATCACATCAAACAAATCATCAAACCTCATGCCAGAGTTAGAATTCTCATTGAGAAAAGAAACGCAAAGACAACGAATGACCACAAATTCACATCATATCGAATCAGAATCCCGAAATAAAAATAGTTCTTTTCTATTAAAGTAACTGATTTAAACTAAATTTAAGTATTTTGTTTCTTTATATCCACTCGCTAAGTAAAACCAAATTAGATAATAAGTTGCTTGTGAATCCAGAAAATTTAAAGTGTACCCTGTTCCTGCGATAAACGTATTAAGATAAATTGTTGTCGATTTGTGATGGAAATTTATTTCCAGACTAATTTCAATTAACCATACTATTCTAGTTCGTCGTTTAACGTCTAAATAGAAGAATATCTTACCAATCTCATAAATGGGTATATTCTTCTAATTGAAAACTAGAGGCGTCCTAACTTAGAATCATATTATCAAATTCCCCTGAATTATGTGCCATGGAAAGAAGTATGGGACACTATCAACGCGTTTCCCTATTATATAGATAATAATGAATTAATTTTCTAATTAACCATGTTCTTAGTAAATAAATGACGTGACCCTTCTGAGGTCAAGATCATAATTATATTTAAAATTAATTCATCATTGCGTATATTTTAAATGAACTTATCCAAAGTATCTCATTGCAGTCGTTCTCAGTGGTACTCCTCTCCCCATCTGCATTGAATATCCAGGGAAACTTAACACTAATATAATGAGACACTTACATCAGCCTTTGTCTATTATTCGACAATTTTCGCCTACTGACAATTTGTGTTATAAAATAATGAACTAATACAGGAATATGTACACCAAAATTACAATTTCTTTTGAGAGATAGTTTCTTACTTCTAATTATCGAAACAAATTTCAAGTTAAAATTATCAAAATGGAACAGTATACAATAAGTTAGTAAACCTAAAGTAATCAAATTCAGATTAAAAAGAAAAGTTTCACAATAAACTTGCTTATTGCACTGAATGCTGAAATCCTTAAGCTGTGAAGCTGTTACCTGTTTGGTACGCTCGACATCCTTAAGTTAGTAAAAGAAATACTTAATAGAGAATAAGGCTGTTGTACTGTTGCTCAGTAACAAATCAGGAACAATTAATTACGGTTCAACTGTTCAATTCTACCCTCGATATTCCAGCAACACAACGCAGTAAAATAAAAATACCGTACAATGAAAAATACCTTGTCTTCGAAGACTTTTACGTATACTTTCAATTCAACAAAATATTGAACAAGTTTATTACAAAACCCTCAAGAAAACAGTCTATATCCTCTCAAAAGTTACAGAGTTGCTGGTTTAATCCAATAAAGTATAAAATGATAGGATGTTTTCACGCATATTAATACTTGAACAAAAAATAAATAAAGACAAGAACATTCTGCAAACCTTTGACAAAAAACTTTCCTCTATTGTGACTTTGCATTTTTCGTTTAAGTTAAATCCAAATGTTAGTACTGAGTATTATGTCAGTTAGTTCCGTTGTTAAATTAAATTTGCAGGGGCCCTTTGAATTTCTCTAATAATTTATGCAATTATAATTCTAATGTTTAAAAAACATTGTTCACGACTTATTATTAAATTGGTATTACTATTTTCTAGCTACATCATGTTTTAAAAGAATAATTTTACATATCTCTATTCAATCTAGGATATCGGTTATAGCTTAATACGTCTCTGTGAAAGGCTGATTAACTTCATTCACAGGCATGAATACGTTCTGAACTAATTTGACTTAGATTCAATTGATTCTCCATAATTTATTATCACAATAAAATCAATTTTAATTTGTACTCATCGTAATAATTCTCTAATATCCGAATCCATACTACTACGATAGCAAAGAGTTACGAAGGTTTTATATTGGTTATTTAAGTACTATTTAGTAATGTATAATGTCCTGGTAATTAGAATTATTTATTATTTGTCAATCGTTTGTACAGATAAATATATATTTTATGCAGTATTCCAGAAATCGACTTATTATTCCAACATGAAGACACTAAAATCTTAAACATCCATTTAAAAAATTATCTAAATAAATTAATCCACATAGCTAATGTTCAGTAACAAGGCATATTTATATAGTTGAATAAATATTACTCTAACAATTCCATGAAGTATTTTGATTCAAAAATTCAAATGCATGAAATATGTACCAAATGTAGTACTCGTATTACATCATTAGAATTAAATGGAGAAGGCATAAATAATCAAATGCTATGCATGTGTAATATATCCTATATTATTAATATGCTATATTGTAATGGATTCCATTTCTAAAAAACCATATTTCTAATATAGTAGTAACTAGCTACTATCACTCACTGATAATATTTTATTAGGTATTGAAATTTGTGTCACCACATATAAGTTTTCTAACTATTCCACACTTAACTGGCTCATAGTTAAGTTGTATTTTATGTAAGCTCCCAGTGATAATATGATGGCCTATGCATACCTATATATTACAACATTTGTTATGATACTCTTATTTGTTGCTATGTCGTATGTTTAAACAATATTAGACTGAAGTTATTGGATTTCTATTTTTACACTTCATAAATCAATAAATAAATCAATACCGCTTATAAATGTCAATATACATTTTACATACAAATCCATAGCAGTATTAAAATAAAAATATGTTGCTTCAAGATTTATCACCGACGCCCAAAAACGAAGTACCCTCAACCTGGAAATTTATCTGAACCCTCAACTCTTGTAATGGAGAAGGGATATATTACAATAAAATGTAATAAACAAGGAATCTATCGTTTTACATAATAACCGAGACATGGTATGTCTTTTACACAAACCTTGCCTAAGTTTGTATAGCTTTTGCGGGTTTACTACATACAAGCTGCCACAAGTTTTACGAGCTAGTGGCAGTCACCCATTTTAGTAGTAACCCGGCCGTTTCTTGACTGATTCGTGCACTAATTTACCTTAAGCCACTATTCGCCCATATAGAAAATATAAAAAACTTTTAGAAAATCCATTGCTTCTGCTCACCAGTATAAAAAACAGAAAATATTTTATGGAAAAGTTTTTAAGCAATTGTGAAGGTGCCAGTAATAGGTTAAAGTATTTAAATATTGTATAATAGACTGTGAACCATAAATAAATCAACTAAGGATACATAAAAACATCAAATAAATATCTGAGTAAGTTTGAATCCAAAAAGAAAATGGTATACGGTTCTTACAACGAAAGAGCACTCCGCTCTTCTATTCTGAAATTGTTCATAAATATGAAATTAACAGGATAGAATGTATTGCCACAAGGAAGCGTCTCTGAAGTAACCTACTTTAATGCAACGTAATAGGTCAGGTAAATATTTTACATGATATACACGCGGAATTCGACTTGCTATATTCAGTAATTTTACTAATTGTCACAAAAATGGCGATTATATAATGGCTTTTCCTTCAATCCCAGTAAACCAATTTTAAAGAATCTGTAAATATTCCACTCTCATTTTAATATATATATATATATATATATATATATATATATATATATATATATATGTTAATGTACTTTTATATTTTTTTATTCTTTCTTTGTATATAACCCCAATAAACATACTCACCTAGTAAGTTTTAATAATGTGGTGAAGGTGCCACTACCATTGTATTGTGCGCATGTTTCGTTGAGTTCGAGTTCATTTAAATATATTTTTGCAATTTTTTGTTCTCGTCACCATCACATATGATGGTTACACATGGTTGCCGGTTGTCCACTTCCCTGTGATGATTAATGGTTAGAAAGTAAGAATACAGTTTTAGTAGAGAAATTCGCAAACAATATTTACAGCATTATATAATTAAATCGGCGCATGCACCATTAATTAAAATTAATACAACTTAACATTTATAAATGGTAGGCTACCCGCGATGACTGTGATTTCTAAAATAAGAATATAATAACAATAAAGAAATACTTAGAGTCTGCTGTGGCCATAGAGCTACGAACATGATATAAATAGGGTGAGTGGCGACCTTATTGTGAGGCAAGTCCCAACGGAAGTTAACGATTAGGATATTCTGTTGGAAGATCTGATATCTAGGCTAAAATTCAGGTCAGATTTCTCAGTATCAGTGACGATGTGAAAGGAGGCTTTGCTCTCCCATCTAAAGATAAATTTGCATATGTATTTACTTGAATTATCTAAATGTTATTTCGATTCGGCACTAATAGTAAAATAATTAAATATAGAAAATATCAGAACAACAATAACAAAGATATTTTTGAACAAAACAGTATTACAATCTATTGTAGAAATTGATATTTTTTTATATTCCACAAAATGATAGGCCTCATAACACTTATAGATGTAGTATTACACTAAATTTCGACTGCATGAATCGCCGATTTAATGCACTGATAAATATAGATCGCTACGTGAATGGCTAGGTGAACTTGCTGACCCCAAAATGTTATCCACATCGGTAATTAGACAGTTTAAAGAAACAGTATTTTACTATGCTGGGAACCAAACTATAATTGTGGTTGGGTATGAACACGTTCAAACCAAGTATCACCAAGTTGTATGCCCGTAAGCCAACGACTTTGCGAAATAATTAGTTGTCACAACAAATTCATGTACATAGCGCTCTTTAGATTTTCTTCTATGAACAACAAAACTATAGCACGTTCCCTTATTATTTCTCCCTATATACTTAACTTTTGGGAAAACTATATGTGAAGTTTGAAAAACTGATTTAATTTTCCCCTGATCAATATCAACTCTGGCTATAATGTGGTGGCCAAGTAGAGCAAAAGTTGCCTGGACTTTACCTGAAATGTCGTTTAAACTAATTAGTTAAAATAATATGTCAAGAAAAATTTTCAATTATGTTTATTATTCTCATCGTGGTCTTATAGGAGTTCATATAACGGATACTGTCTGTGAGTAAAATTTCATAAATCTTTGTAGGAAAGATATCTATTTTTTTTTTTATTCTTTCAACTATTGTGACATTGGACAGTAAAATAATGCACAGTAAAAGTATGCAACTACTAAAAGTATCTTATCATAGGTAGGCGCTAGGTTACTAATCCTTTCCAGTGACGCATTTGGAAGATAATTTTGATTACTATCGATACAGATATGAATTTCATGTTTTATTGATAATATGAAAACTCATAATTTAACTTCTTCTACATTTATAGATAATTACACATATGTCCGAACCTTGAATATACAATTTACTGGTGGACATTACTGATGATGTATCACATATAGTATACGGTTAAATGCAGTTCTCACTTTATGGAACTGTATTGCATTGATTAATGTAAATAAACTTTTCATTTATTTCCTATAACTTTGTCATCTGAACAAGTAAAAGTAATTTAGCTAAACATACCATATATCGAGATTGAATATGTTGACATCATAGTCACGCTTCGGTCCTCCCACCATACTGGGAACAAGCTGCTGCCTGTCAATTGCACACATTGTTACCTGTCTACGTAGGGCTGTAGTTTCATCTCTATCTAAATTAGTTAGATATTTTTAAATGAATAGTGAATGTGTCACCGTAATTTTAAAATATTTAGATGTTGTAGTACCTTTATGTAAAAACAATTTTTTCTGCTCTCTCTCTCTAACCCCTGATCATCATAGAAAAGTAACGTGTATTCTCTCTCTCTCTCTCTCTCTAACCCCTGATCATCATAGAAAAGGAACGTGTATTCTCTCTGTCTAACCGCTGACATATAACGATTTATAACAGTTGTATATGATATGGATGACTATTGAAACACAAAATACCAAATACTGATTTAAATAAATAAACGAATACAAATATTAAAATGATACCGGCACCTGCGCCATTTCTTTAAAAATGTTTACTGAAATTAAAATACCATACATCTGATTTTTTTTCAAGCATTTTGATAAGACCCCATAATAAAATCGGGTAACGTAAGATTAAATCAGTAATTAATAAGTCATCTTATAAAAGTCATAAGGGGCAAATTAAGTCATCTTATAAACATCTATATGTTGAAAATTCCAATTAACAGAACTGTTCAGGTTTGTTATCGGGGTTTCTTAATTATATGAAGATTTGCTCGTATTCAAAATGATATTCTATATTATTTCTACCTTTAATTCTAATAGAGCAAGTGCCCGTGAATGCCAGACCTTCATTATTTTATAAAAGTTGAAAGTCTCTCAGCTCATGCTTCCAACACAGATATTAACGATGGGCTACTATGAAGTTTAGGTTATCGTGGCTTTGGCAGGTAACAAGTACCAAAGGTGTATAAAATACCAACTTAAATTTATCAAATAATAAAGCATAATTTTCTTATATTTTCTTCGGAATAATGTTATAAATCACGTCATCCATTGCTAGACACTTAATATCGTGGCAATCCCTTGCCAAACACACTTAAACTTTAATAAATTGTAACTGTACTTACGTTATAGTATAAAAGCTGAATTTTATACATATTACTTGGGTAACAATTAGAAGATGTTTCCTCAGTAGCCAGACAGTTTCAACAGTTTTAACCCCTGGCTAGACAAACATATAGAATAGCTGTAGGTACGAGCGCGAGGCAATATACATCCAAGTAGATGCGAGTAAGATAGTGAGTTAGGTCTTTTGCGACCCTCACTGCGCATCTTTCGTTTACTCAGTACATGCATTATACTGACAGTACACGTTTTACTATTTGTTTGTACAGTTTATAAAATAAATGTGATTCAGTTTTGATAAAGTATTATCATGGGAGACGTATTAATTTGTGTTATTTGTAAAAAAAGTAGTGGCACAATAATATGGTTTTCTGAAGATACATTAAAAAAATGGCAATCAATTTTGAGACTGCGAACAATACATAACCTCAAATACAAGGACATTATTTTATCTAGTGAATATATGGTGAGTGGTTATCACAGGGAGTATTATAAGTCATTTAAAGGACTCATGAAAAAATATTTGACCTCTGAATCTAAAAGTCCTAAAAAAACTGTTGAAACAGAGAAAGAAAAAGAAGGAAGTATATCTACAGACAATACATCTCCAGCTACATCGTCTTTACCTGAGATGACCGTAGAACCATCTCATTCACAGCCTTCACTTACAAGAATCTTTAGCAGCATCACAACCACCTTTAGCTCTTCAATTAATAGAACCTCAACCTTCAACTTCTCAGGAATATGTGGACATTTCTGAACTTAAAGAAGTGAATGAAAATAATGATTTAATTTCAGAAGTAAATAGTTCGATCCAAAATGACACTAGTGTTGGTTGATATGTGTAAAAATGTTTGTTTATTTTGCAATAGAAAAAAGAAACAATTACGATCAAAAATGCTTCCACTTCATGAATCTGACAAAGACCAATTTAAGTCGCGTATAATACCTAACACAGAAAGTAAAGAAGAGTATAACAAGTTGTTAACTATATTGGAAAATATTGTAATTTTAATAAAATGTCGAATTTTGTATTAAACTAAATTTTAAAAATAAAGTTAATGAAATTCCAAAACATTATTTACTAATTTGTTTGATTTAGTTTTTAATCATTTATCAATATGAAAATTATAATTAATAAATTTTTAAAAATTGATTTCTGTCATAAATAACTACATAATAAAATTATTCGATCGATTCAAATAACTATCTCACTCGCACCTACTCGGATGTATATTGCCTCGCGCTCGCACCTACAGCTACCCTATATGTTTGTCTGGCCAGAGGTTAGAACTATCGAAACTGTCTGGCTACTGAAGAAACATCTTCCAATAGTTACCGAAGTAACATGTATAAAATTTACCTTTTATACTATAACGTAAGTGCAGTTACAATTTATTGAAGTTTAAGAGTGTCTGGCAATGGGTTGCCACTATATTAAGTGTCTGGCAATGGATAACGTGATTTATAATATTATTGCGATAATATGTAAGAAAATTACGCTTTATTATTTGATAAATTTAAGTTGGTATTTTATACACCTTTGCCACTTGTTACCTGCCAAAGCCACGATAACCCAAACTTCATAGTAGCCCATCGTTCCTATCTGTGTTGAAAGCATGTGCTGAGAAACTTTCAACTTTTATAAAATAGGGAAGGTCTGGCATTCACGGGCTGTTAAACTATAACTGTTATTCATCAGTCAGAAAATATAAACATCTAACTATATTATCCATGCTTTAAAAGCATCACTTTTCAACACATTGTGACAAAAATTTTCTCGGAATGAAGTTAACAGTTAGTATTTCGCGCATTTCTATTTATATTTGTGAAGGCTTATTTATATTATCAAATAAAAAATAAGTATCCATGTTTCTTTAAACTTCTCTTAGTCACTTATTCAGGTCATAATTAAACTGTAGATATATATATATATATATATATATATATATATATATATATATATATATATATTGGATGATAAAAGGGAAATTGATTTTTTATTATATACCCGCTAATTTTAAATTCTTTAGTCTTGCTTGAAACCTGAAACTTTTGGTGTATACGGTAATTAAGTCTTCCATTCAACGAATTCATACCGAAAAACGCAAGGAACGTGCGGAAACCATAAAAGTTGATTTCCAAAATGAGGCACGAGACATGGTCATTGTTCACTGAGACGGAAAACTGTTGCCTGTACTGGATGCCCGAAAATCGAAAGAAGAACGTCTTAATATAGTGATTTTATTTAGAATATTGTGACAGGTCATATCAATGGTGGTTATATTCTTCTAGAATAAAAATTTGACAGGGACTTGCTTATATTTGCTTGTCGTCATCACATTTACGAATTACTGATGAAAGACGTATCTGAGGAGAAAATTGGTCAAACGACCACAAGCCCTAATATTAAGCTTTTTAAAAAGTTCAAAGAAAATTGAAGAACCGTCGATTCCGCTAGCATACAGAGTTATAGACAAAGCGTGGCAGTGATGGCTTGTCAGGTACGGCAGGGTCGGCCGGGCCGTACCAAAGAAAATCGAGAGAAAAGAGAAATTCTTTTTTGTCCAATAAATAAATATACATTTTATATTCATATACCATTAATATGGTTTGTTCTTTATTTATATATATATATATATATATATATATATATATATATATATATATATATATATATATATATTTTATATCGTGGTCGATAAAAATCAATTTTTAAAAACAATTTATTTTTGAATTGCACAATTGAACGTTTTGTTATAAAGGGTTTGAAATTACAATAATATTAAGTGAGTACCGGAGGTTTGAAATTGGTTGAAGTTATGCTAGTTTGCCGGATACTATGCCGGTCTGCCGGATACTAACTTCTGGTCGCACGCTTTCGCCTATATAAACTGTCATGTGCTGATTCTGCATGGGAATGGCTTTAGCCATGAGTATTCTTAGAAGGTAGGCGTAAGTTGCTGACCATAAGCAAGTCTTTGTTTTTGAGAATTAGATAAGTCACGAATAGTATCAAGTAACTATGAGAAACAACTGATAAGAAAAAGCAAAGATTGTGTTACTTGAGATATGATACAATGTAGATCGTACCTAACTGAAATTATTCTAAGTATTCTAAGTCTAAAATGTATACAATTAAATATTTTATATAACAACTCCCCCCTTATAGAAAAGTTGGTGGTATACAGCAACTTTTGGATAAGCAGAAAGTTCCAAAAATATGAATGTTGCTATTAAGTGCAACCTAAATGCAATAAGCAATATAATAATATAAGGTAAAATTGTAGTAAAATCAAGTGAACAAAATAAAATAATAATAATCACATAAGTCCAGTTCACTTGAACACTAGTCACAGAATATAAAATGTTAAAGTTCCAAAATCACTATAAAGTCTCAATTTAGTTCAATATCTTCTGGGGAACTGTCTGTTGGTCTGATAGCGGGCCTTCTTCTTGAAATAAAGTTGGTGAGCCGTCCAACGGGTTTTGATTGTCCAGGAGGCGGTGGAGGTAAATTTGACGTTAGGGAAATAGCAAGTCTTCTTCTTCTTCTGCATTTGCATGTGAAGTATAGGATGACGAGAAGAATTATGACAGTAATTATGAAATAGGTAAACCAAGAAATATGTTTCGTGACAAAAGGTTCGTTGATTAAATCATCAAGGGTTTTGGAATATTCATCTAATTTGTGCTTTGCAACTTCAAGGTCTTCAACGTTGAGATTGTTTAATTTTAAAGGCTTTAATTTTGGAATTTGCAGATCGTTAGGAATGTTGTCACAACAGTTGTAAGGGATTAGAATAGGGTGAGAATCATCATGAGTTACAGTAGTGTCTCTAGAGTTTGCTTGGACTTTGGTAACACCAACAAAAGCACTACAATAAGGTTGTAACTTGAGAATAGAATTTTTGAAAATGATTTCAGTTTTGGAATTTCGGTTTTGACATGAGATGGTTATTTGAAGGGGTTCAGAATTGATTATAAGCTAAGTGTTGTCTTCTAGATTGTGAACTTTGTATCCTTCTGCAAATATTAAAGATGTCTGGCAATTTTCCGGAAGGGTCCTGGTGTTCTTCAGAATTTTAGCTTCGCAGATGGCGTTGTCATCAATGGGGTAGGCGAACAAATTTGAACACAGTTTTTGTCCAAAGACGAGTGGTTTGCATCCGTCGAGATTTGACATAGGAATGTACATTATAGAATCGTCGTCTCGCGCAACATATTTTTGATTGGTTGACAAAACATGATATAAACCAGTCCTATTATTGAGGATAGGCATTGGGAATAATTGGAATAAGGAAAATTTTTGTTGATCAATAAGAGGAATTTTTAGAACAAATATTAAATCTGAATCGGTTTGAAATGCTGATAGTTCTATGATATCTAGATATCTACCAACATCAGATAATTTTATTGGAAGTGGTAAATTATTTTGATGCAAGTTTTGAGATATCTCCTGTAATGCGGATATCAGATCTCTAGGATTTATAATAGAAGTATGAATGATTTTTAGACGCGCGAATGTAATTGAATTTAATATGTCATTTAATTGATCCTCAATGTACAAGTAGCTTTCCATTAATATTTCGCATTTTTCTAGGAATCTTAATTTTACTTCGAAAATTTTGAGTTTCTCTTTAGTTCTGTAAATTGTGTCAGATATTAATTTAATGTCTCTGTTAAATGTTTCTTCGTCTAGTTGTAATTTTTGAATAGTTGTGTTGAAATTCTTTATTACCGATGTTGTTACGGATATTTGATTTTTTAATACATTTTCAATTTGATGTTCGTCTGTAATTAATTTGTTAATACTGTTTGTGTAATATTCGCCATCTTCTGCGTCTAGATTGCCTGTGATTGCTTTAAATACAGAGCCAATAGCATTTAAAATACCGCGTTTATAGCGTTTTGTATCATAATTAATTTCATTTAATTTTTCTTTAATATTACCAGAAATTTGTGATAATAAACTGATGTGGATCTTTACTTCGCCTCGAAATAAATTCATGTTTTCAAAAATAGGGCTGACGGCATGTATTAAATTTTCAAGAATATGTTCATTATGTTGATAAGCTAATCTTAGAGCTGAAATGTTCTTGTGAACAAGGAGGGTCCAATGCTTGTTTGTCACATAAATATCGCTTTCGTGGTGATAATAGACTCCGATTGTATTTTCTATGGGTGTTATTGAGTATTGGGATGCTGCTGTCCCTATTAGCAGGAGAAACCTGTAATTAAATTTAATTTTCAAAATAGGGTTTCATTCGGTCAAAATTTACTTTAGTTGTTTGATTCGTTTGAGAGTTTAATAGGATTGCAGAATTTTTAAGTATTTCTTGAATTTCGAAGGGACCGTTAAATTTATTGCTAAGTTTATTTTTGATCTGTGACTCTTTCACGTAGACCTTGTCTCCGACTTTAAATTCGTATTGATTTTCGGGGACATTTTTGTCAAACCTGGTTTTTGATTTTTACTTAGACAGTATAGTTTTTTCACGGGCAATTTTGTAATAGTGAGAAATTCTGTTATTGAGGTCTCTGATATATTTTGAAATTAACTGGTTTTCATTATATAATTTCTCTGGAGGTCGGCTGGAAGTATGACCGAAAATTAATTCGTATGGGGAGAATCCATGGGTTTTGTTGACGGAATTGTTGTAGCATATTACAGCATATGGGAGTACTGTTAGAGGGTGTTCGTGAGGGTTTTCTGTTTTATTTATTCTAATCATCTCTAATAAGGTTGCGTGGAAACGTTCAACCGATCCGTTGGATTGCGGATGATTAACACTGGAATACGTCAGTTTAATGTCATAGAGGGTACAAAGATCTCTAAGCAGGGTATTGTCGAATTCCTTTCCATAGTCGCAGTGAATGCGAAGGGGTGTGCCAAAGTGTTGGAAGTAAACAAGTAAAGTATTTACTGTCGATCGTGCGGTTTTGTCTTCAAGCGGGTATGCTTGAGTAAATTTAGTTAATTCGTCTCTGATAGTCAAAACATAATTCCGAGTGGGGACTTCTAGAATGTCAATGTTAACTCGTTCAAACGGTGTTTTCGGGGTTTCCGTAATTACTAGAGGACTACTTAAATTTTTTCTCAAAATTTTTGTTCTTTGACATGTCTCGCAATTTTGAATGTATTTTTCGACATCTTTTAGTAAACCGGGCCAATTATATTTTTCTTTGATTCGTCTAATGGTTTCATTGATTCCTCGATGAAGGTTAGATTTTCCTGAATGATGTTGATCAATTATAATTGGTATTTGGTCATCGTCAGGTCGTTTGACTAAATTTTGACAAATAGTAAGTTTTATGTCTTTACCTGAATAAATATAGGAAAACATTTCTAAAGTTGGTAGGTCTAAATTATTTTCAATATAATAATTTTTTGTTTCTTCAAAATTGTCTTGTCCTCTGAATAATGTGATAAAAAGCGTTTCTATTATACTATCAGATTCAAATGGTAAAATAATTATATAGTATTTACGATTTTTAACGGATTTACTAGAGACTGTGTTAATTTTGTTATTCATAAAATCGGGTTGCTCTTCGAGTATATCCTCGATAATTTTATAGTGTAAATCTGCTAATTTATCTTTTTGAAAGAATGTAACAATATCTTTATGTTTTTTATCTAATAACTGATTATTAGTAAATTGGATTTTGTTGTAATCTATTAGGGATTGAGTTTTATACAAGTTTACGAAATTTTGGAGTTCTTCTACAATTGTCTCAGGGGATTCGTCAGTACTGATAGATTCGTTATCGTCATTGTCAGAATTTGAATTTAAAACTTTTGTTTGTAATTTTGCACAATATCTGAAATAATTAATTTTTATTCGCGATAGTGCGTCCGCGTTTTTATTTATCTTACCTGGTTTATACTCAATTTCGTAGGAGTATTCCTCTAATTTTAAACGCCAGCGCGCAAGGCGGCTGCCTGGATCTTTAATCGAAAAAAGCCATGTAAGAGGTCTATGGTCTGTGACGAGTTTAAATTTTCTGCCAAAGAGGTACGGTCTAAAGTGTTTTACACTCCAAACAATAGCTAATAATTCACGTTCAATGGTGCTGTATTTAGTTTCTGCTTGACATAATGTCCTGGAAGCATATGCAATGGGGAGGTCTTTACCGATAGGACCTTGAGATAAAACTGCGCCAATTGCGAATGCACTAGCATCCGTTGTCAGTACAAATGGCTCATCGAAATTTGGATAATTTAGTATAGGGGTAGTGGTTAAAGCTTCTTTCAATTGTTCGAATGCAGTAATACAGTCACTGTCAAAAAGGAATGGAACATCTTTTTGAAGTAATTTTGTCATTGGTTTGGATAATTTTGCAAAATTTGGAATAAATCGGCGGTAATAACCTGCGAGTCCGAGAAACGATTTAATATCTTTTTGATTTTTAGGTTGCGGAAAGTTTGCAACACAATTAATTTTGTCGGGGTTTGGTTTTACACCGTCAGGGGTTATTATGTGTCCAAGATATGCGACTTCTTTCCAGAGAAATTCGCATTTGTCAGGTTGAATTTTGAGGTTCGCGTTTCGTAGTCTCTTAAATACGTCTGTAAGTCTTGACATGTGTTCCTGAATAGTGGGTGAATAAATGATAATGTCGTCCATATAGACGAGACATCGCTCATTTTGAATTCCTAATAATATATTGTCCATAACACGTTGAAATGTGCTAGGGGCGTTTCGTAATCCAAAGGGCATTCTAACAAATTCATAGTGACCATTATCGACAGAAAAAGCAGTTTTGGAAATATCTTCGGGATTAATTTCTATCTGGTGAAATCCAGAGGCGAGATCTAAAGTCGTAAAGTATTCGCACTTACCGAGTTGATCTAATATATCCGAAATATTGGGCAAAGGGTATTTATCACCTACTGTGGCTTCATTTAATTTACGGTAATCCACCACAACACGCCATTTTTGTATACCAGAGGCGTCCATTTTTTTCGGGACAACCCAAACAGGGGAGGACCATGGCGAAACTGATGGCCTAATTATACCTTGATTCAACATTTTAGATACTTGATTTTTCACTTCATCCTTGTGGATGTGCGGGTATCTATAAGATTTGGTGAAAATGGGTTTCGAATTTCCGGTATCAATTGAGTGTTTAATCTCGTTAGTGAAAGTGAGGTTATCTCCTTCAAGATAAAATATGTCCGAAAAGTTGAGGCAGAGTTCAGTTAATAACTCTTTCTCTTCTTTATTTAGATGTTCAAGTCTTAATTGTTTTCTTATTTCAAGATTTCTATCAATAAATTGACTTGAATTTTGAATTTGGTCATTTAAACTGAATGCTGAAAAATTTTGAATAGGTTCTATTTCAAATTTAGAGAAGTTAATAGTTTTTGCTATAGCGTTAGCATTGATAACTGTTGTTAAAAATTCACCTTGGTTATTAATTTTCACAAGGGCATTCGGTATACGAACTTTTTCTATTTCTTGATTACATATTATTGCGTCAGTATGAAAAAGATTACATTTAAATTTGAAAATTTGTTCAGTTCGAGGACCTATACAAATTTTATTTTGAATTTTGGAAGGTTTTTGGATTACTTTTGGAGATGTCTGATTATAATCTGGAAAACTAAAATTTTTGTTCTCAACTGTAGTCAGTTTTTGATCGAATTTAGAAATTTTTGGAAGAGGATGAGTCACTTCTTTAGTCTGATTTGGAATGGAGGGCGGCAAATCAAAATCTTGAGAAGGGTCTTCGACCTTAAATAGAGGTACTGTTTTAAAGTTCGTTACGAGTTGTCTATTATTAAAATCAATTACACAATTATAATGCTCTAGGAAGTCAGAGCCTAGTAAACCATCGAAAGTAATATCAAGATTGTAGATATATACTTTATGTGGATCGTTGTCAGCGAATGGAATTAATGTTGATTCAGTAATTAGAAGTTTTTGATCGGTTATACCCTGTATAACAACGTTTTCAGGGGACCTTCTTTTATAATTTAGACATGTTTTTGGCTTAAAAATTGAAATACCTGCTCCTGTATCTACTAATATTTTAAAAGTATTAGTTATGTCCTATATATAATATAGGTTGTGAGGATTTACGGTGAGTGAAGGCCTATTTACATGAATTTCTGTTCTTGGCTGTCTTGATTTTGATTTAAGTTCATCGTTTGAAATTGAGCTTGAATTTGTTCTAAGGCGGTTGATTGATTCGGCGGGTCTTCGTAAGATTGGGGGTCTAATTGAAAATTTTGGGTATTTGAATTTTCAGGATATTGAGTAGTATCGAAATTTTGAGTATTATCGTTAAAAGTAGCGTCGTATCAGTCTTGATTTTGAGCAGTATGATTATATTCGTAATTATCAATTTGATAATTGGGCTGAAAATATTGAGTTGAATTTGAATAAGCAGGACTATTCGTCATTCCGTATTGTTCATTTTCGTACAAATGAGCAGTATCATTTGTGTAATATGTTTCATAGTACGGATGAGCAGTATCATCCACAGTTTCATTTAAATGATGCGTACGTTGTTGATAAAAATTTGGGTTTGATCTTATCACGGAGGGTCTCTGAAAATTTGCGTTTTGTCTAAAAATTGGCGGTCTATTTTGCATAAATTTGTTTTGTTGAAAATTATTATTTGGCTGATTTGTAGACATCGGCCTAGGTTGATTTTGGATAAATGTAGGTCTTGGAAAAGTTTGTTGACCTGGTTGATGAAAATTTGGCCTAAAAGTGTTATTAGAAAAATTCGTAGAATTATTATTATTAAATTGGTGGGTAGCTTGTCTAGTGCGACATTCGTTTATAGTATGTCCGTTTCGTTTGCAGTACGAGCAGACTTTTTGTACACTAATTTGAGGCTTCTTAATTTGAGATGTATTTACTGAACGAGAAAATTTTTGGTTTTCAAAATACGAAAGCTGTAGCTCTCTTTTAATTCTGGATATTGCTTCTAGCATATTACAAGGATTGCCAGCACGAATTATTGAGCCAAGTTTAGGATCTAGCCCTGTTAAAAGAGTATTTAATGTTATCGTCTCTATTAAAGTAGATTGTGCTAATTTTTGCTCTGGTGTCAATGGTTGTTTCTGAACACAAGCGTGCATTTTCGCATTATGTGACTGAAGTCTCGAAATAAAATTTAAAGCGGATTCATTCTGATTTTGTGAAATGCGTTGAAGGTCTTGAATGAGGGATGTGAGATCCCTAGAATCTCCGAAATGAGTTTCTAATAATATTTTAATCTCGTCCCATGTTGCAGGATTGCGAGAATTAATTAATTCAGCGGCTTTACCTTTAAGCTTATTTTTGACATGGAGGGTCAATAATGTTTTTTAGTTGCCTACAGCCATTTGGAAGGCACAACGAACAGCGTTTAAAAATGTTTGTAAGAAGATCTGATTTCCATCATATTCGGGTACAATAGAAAATACTTCTGAAAGTTTATAAGCTTCTACCTGTTCTTCAATTTGATTATTTGCGTTGACAGTTGCCATTTTTAATAAATTTGTTAGAAAAATTTAAATAAAATAATAAAAAATAGGTTTATATATTTTTTCACGTTAAATGTAAAATTAGGGAGTAAAGTGAATATAGGAGCAATAGAGACTGGACTATACCACTTTATTTTTAGATGTAGATAAAATGTAAGTAACGCGATTAGCGGTATAATCGCGTAATTAAAATGTGACGATTAACAGTATAATCGTATAATGTAATATACACTTTGAGAAGTTTGAGATAAGGCGTGACAATTCTATATGAATGCACTTACCAAATCAAATTCATCCGGACGCTGGCCTGGATATCGCAGTTAATGAGGCAATTTCCGTGTTTTAACTGGGTCACCTGGGAACAGCTGATTTTTCCGGGCTTCAAGAGGTTCGGACCAGTCAGGCGATTCCGTGTTCTGGAGCGATTTCCTTCTTGGGGTTTTCTTGCGTTCTTCGTAAAAATTGTTTTCTTTCTTGAGGTTCTTTGTAGTCACTTGGGAATTGGAATTCCACGACGATAGTGAGGAAAGTCCGTGTTCTAACGACGTGTGAAAATCCGAACGACTGCGCCAGATTTTTATATCGTGGTCGATAAAAATCAATTTTTAAAAACAATTTATTTTTGAATTGCACAATTGAACGTTTTGTTATAAAGGGTTTGAAATTACAATAATATTAAGTGAGTACCGGAGGTTTGAAATTGGTTGAAGTTATGCTAGTGTGCCGGATACTATGCCGGTCTGCCGGATACTAACTTCTGGTCGCACGCTTTCGCCTATATAAACTGTCATGTGCTGACTCTGCATGGGAATGGCTTTAGCCATGAGTATTCTTAGAAGGTAGGCGTGAGTTGCTGACCATAAGCAAGTCTTTGTTTTTGAGAATTAGATAAGTCACGAATAGTATCAAGTAACTATGAGAAACAACTGATAAGAAAAAGCAAAGATTGTGTTACTTGAGATATGATACAATGTAGATCGTACCTAACTGAAATTATTCTAAGTATTCTAAGTCTAAAATGTATACAATTAAATATTCTATATAACATATATATATATATATATATATATATATATATATATATATATATATATATATATATATATATATATATATATATATATATATATATGTATATATATATATATATATATATATATATATATATATATATAATAGTTCTCCAATAAACAATCTCTATTCCATTATTTTTAATTTTTAACGCCTTCAGACTGCTGCAGCGCTGGTCCGGCGTTTACGGTTCTTAAATCTTAAGTTCGGCCAGCTGGCCCACAGCAGAACTACAATGCTGTACATATGCTAACCAATTATTGTATGCAATAATCTACTATCTACTCTCTACGATTCCACCTCCACCTACACAGACCAAGGTAGAAGCCCGTATTGACTGCGTAACGCGCAGCTTGTTTCATACAATATCGGCCAAGATGGTTGGGCCGCATACCGCGTGGAGGCAACACAATCAAAGTATAAAGAATAAAATACCTAATAGAATTAGTACGTATTTTGGCACAATTAAATGTACTTTTATTATTGATAAAAGTATATATTGATACCAATCTTGAGATTGTTTTATTTGTGTTGTTTGGTGAGTATGGAGAGTATAATTGAAATATTAAGTGAAAACGGCGGTGATTTGGTAAGTTATACTGTCACATAAGTTTTTAGGATATCCTACGACGACAAAATGTTTATTAAAGAACAGCCGATTCCGCGACCGCCTCGCGCTGTAAATGTTTTATACGATAACATGACCACATAATGGAACATTTGGATCAGTGGGATGATATTTCTATACGGGATGCTAACGGTTTAAAAAAATTGTTAACTGATTTTGATTTAATTTTTTTAATACTTTTTACGCTTAATTCAATATTCACATATACCGATCCCATATTTTCTATAGTTTAGAATAGATTGTGTGATATAACATATTGTAATGACAGACTAATATCACTTTTAAATACATTAAAACAAATTAGAAACGACGATAATTACTTTAAAAATATATATTCTGAAATAGAAAACATTTCAGAGATAACACCCCCCTGCTCCAAAGGACGTAAAATTTCCGATTTAAATGACAATTCATTAAACATGAGGCGGATGTTGTTCGAAATTTTATATTTAATTGTAAATCAAATCTAAATTCGATTTAAAGATATTTAATCTCTTAGTTTTCTTTTGAAAGCTCTACAGAAGTTTAGCCAACACTTATGGTATTTAACCGAAGAAGCAGCTATTTTATCATTATTTGATGATGAGGTGGATTAGGAAACAAAAGTAAAGATGGCGTCTTTAACTAAAGAAAATATATCGGCCTCTGGGAAACGATACATTCCATCGGAGGAAGAACTTTGCGGCTCTATATGTAGTTATATCGACAGACCAATTGTGTAGTTATTTCTTTAGTTATCTATTTATGTTATATAATTTGACGTTAACTAGACATTTTCTTTAATTTCACATAAAACATGTACGATTTTATATGATCGAAAAGCAGCTATTTGTCCTCTTGTCTAAGAATTTGACAATTTTCTCTGTGAGTGTCCCTCATTATTGGAGACTAAGACCTCACTTGTAAACACCAAAAATATTGTATCATCCCTTAGGGCAGTAAATGATATAGCCGAAAGGGTTGTAAAGGTGGTGCAAGAATTTCATGGTTTGATTACGGTTGAGAAGGAACAAAAGCCATTTTTGTGAATTTGTTTGCAAGAGCACAGAAAGATCTATCGTGACTGTAGAAATAAAACTCTGAAAAGAAAGTATCAATGGTCGATCTTTCATACGTAATGTAAAATAGTAAACGATTTGGAAAATGTTCAAAACTACATATGTACATTTCTAAGCAATTCCATAGTCACCTTTGTATAGATTTTCAGGTTTCAAGTTTGATATCAAGTCGGTTATCGTTATCTATTGCAACATTTTACAACATTTTACAATATCACGTTAATATTTACTTGTTTAAACTTGTGTATTGATTATTGTTTAAGCATAGCAGGCGGACGGAAAGGTTACACATAAAGATAATAATGGTATACTCATGCTCAGAAAGAGTTGTCAAACTATCCTCTTTATGACTAGAACCCAGGGCACACGACGACATCCCCAATATTGAACTTAAGTCAATTATCCCGGACCACAGTACGGATGCTTTGTTAAACATATTCATAATGTCAGTGTGACCAACAAAAAGTTGTAGCTGCAAATTTCAAATTTCAAACAAGACCAAAATATTTAAAATTAGTGTACAAATAATAAACTTTAGAACAGTTTAAAGAAGTAGGAATACATAAAGTCTTCACGAATATAAATAGAAAAGTGAGTAAGCTAAATAAATTATAGAAATTATATCCAAATATTAAACGAGAATATGTTTGTCAAAATGTGCTGGAAAGTAATGCTTTTAAAGTTTCTGTAATACAGTTTAATGATTTAATCACATTTTCTAACTGATGAATGATATTTAGTATCAAAGGTGAAAATAACAATCATTATTAAATACCGACAAATTTTGATACAATGAAAGAACGCCAATAACAAACCTGTACGGTGCTGTTGATTGGGATTTTCAAGGTATGAATATTTATAGGATGATTCATTTTGTCCTGATCTTACGTTACTTGACTTTATTATGGAGTATTTTTGAAGATTTTGAAAAAATTAAATTTCTTTCAATTCCATTTTTTTCATTTCTAACATTTTTAAAGATATTGCGGAGGTGCCTGTATTATTTTAATGTCTGGATATTTGGTTTTTTGTCTTATTTATTTAAATCAGATTTTACCATTATTTATTTCAATACCATCCATATCATATATGATGGTTAACATGGTTACTTCCCTATGACGATCAGAGTTAGAGAGAAATTAACAGTAAATAAATATTTTTAAATAAAGCTATTACAACGATATACCTAAGTATTTAAAAATTACAGTGACACCTTTGCCATTCATTTAAAAATATTTAATTACTATTACATAAATAGGTAGTAATGTGCACAACTTATTTTCACCAGTTTGTTACCAGTATGGTGGAAGAATCGAAGCGTGACTGTGATGTCAATACATTCACACTCAATATAGATTATGTTTAACCAAATAACTTATGCTTGTTCAGATACTAAAATTATAGATCAGATACTAAAATGCAGTTCCACGATATGAAAACTGTATTTAATCTATACTATATTTGATACATCATCAGTAATTTCGTAAGTAAATTGTACATTCCAGTTTTGAGCCTATGTCCGTATGTGTTCAAACGTAAAGAAAATGAAATTATGAAACTTCATATTTTCAATAAAAACATGAAATTCATATTTGAATAGATAATAATCAAAACAGTTTTCCACGTGCGGCACTGGAAAGGGTCAGTAGCCTATGATAAGAGCAGGATCCTGTGCAGGTATATCTTTTCTGTGTACATCATTTCACTGTCCAGTGCCACTACGGTTAGAACAATATTAAAAGAAAATGTGTATCTGTCCTACAAAGATTCATAAATGTGTAACCACAAAATGGGAGTGGAAACAATAATAATTACAGAGGCGGTTCAACATTGACTTTAGAGTTTTCTAATCATTTTTCTATCTAAATTTTCTAATCTAAATTCTAATTCGAAAATCTAAAATTTTCGTTCACGTTCCCGTCATTCTGTCAACGTACTTCATATGAATACTGGGATACTGTCTGTGGGTAAACTGTTCTGGATCGTCGGACCGTGTACGTCACTGATGAGAACTGATAAGTTCTAAACATCTGTCTGTCGTTCAGTTGCCATCCTGGACAGATGTCGAATACTACCCGTGGCGGGTTTCATTTTTTGAAACCTTGTCTGAATGTCTGATCGTGCAGAAACACGAGGAAGAGGTCGAGGATCGCTATTACGTATAATTCAATGCCTGGCGAGGCTTTAGCATGAGGAATAATTATTTCCTATAGAGATTATGTAATAGCCTTGCTATTCGAGAACTACTTGATAACCGCTTTGCGGTTTGGCAGATCCTTTCTCGATTCCCGACTTATATGTTACTGACGTAGATCGTATCAATGTAGATGTATACCCCACGGATTTCATTCCGCATTTGTCTGGGATAAGTGTAGCGTATACCTAGCATTTATGAGAACTAATAAGTTTGAAATAGTTGTCTGTCGTTCGGTTCCCATCCGGGACAGATATCGAATACTACCCGTGGCGGGTCTTATTTTTTGAAACCTTTTCTGAATGTCTGATCGTGCAGAAACACGAGAAGGTTGTCGAGGATCGCTATTAGGTATAATTCAATGCCTGGTGGGGCTTTAGCTCAATGAGTAGTTATTTCCTATAGCGATTATGTAGTGCCTTGCTATTCGGGAACTACTTGATAACCTATTGGCGATTTAGTAGTTCCTTTCTCGATTTCTGACTTAGGTATATGTTACTGAATATGAATTTCATGCTTTTAATGATAATGTGAAGTTTCATAAATTCATTTTCTCTACGCCTGAACACTATTAACATAGGGCCGAAACTGGAATGTACAATTTACTTACGGACATTACTAATGATGTATGAAATAGTATAAGATTAAATACAGTTCTCATATCGTGGAACTGTATTTCCTTAATTAATGTAACTTTACCTATTTCCTAGAATTTTATCATCTGAACAAGCATAAGTCATTTGTCTTAACATAATCTACATATATTGAGAGTGAATGTCTTGACATCACAGTCACGCTTCGGTTCTTCCACCATACTGGTAACAAACTGATGAAAATAAATTGCGTACATCACTACCTATTTATATAATAGTAATTAAATATTTTTAAATGAAGGTGTCACTGTAATTTTTAAATACTTAGGTATATTGTTGTAATAGTTTTATTTAAAAATATTTATTTACTGCTAATTTCTCTCTAAGGTCTGATCGTCATAGGGAAGTAACCATGTATACATAACCATCATATACGATATGGATGGTATTGAAATAAATAATGGCAAAATCTGACTTAAATAAATAAAACAAAAAAACTAAATATCCAGACTTTAAAATAATATGAGCGCCTTCGCCATTTATTGAAAAGTGTTGGAAATGAAAAAAACTGGAATTGGAAGAAATTTAATGTTTTCAAATCTTTCAATAAGACTCCATAATAAAGTCAAGTAACCTAGGATCAGGGCAAAATGAGTCATCCTATAAATATTCATACGTTGAAAATCCCAATCAACAGAACCGTACAGATTTGTTATTGGCGTTCTTTTATTGTATCAAAGTTTGTTGGTATTCAATACTGATTATTAGTTCTACCTTTGATAGTAAATAGTATTCATCAGTCCGAAAATCTGATCATCAAACTATCAAACTACTACTACAAAATTTAAGTTTAGGATGAGTTTTCCAAAGATACGTTAGGATTTAATCTTATACAAACCGTATACAAACTAACAGAAATAATAATTTACAATTTTTAAATTCTCGTAAATTGTCATAATGGCTAAATAAATACATTAACAACCCAACACGAAACTTGTTATAGTGGAATGTGAAACTTAGAGTGTAACTTTACTTACACTTCGTTGTTGCAACCAATTCCAAAGAAGATATTAGTCGCATATTAAAAATGATGCTCATTCACCCCATAAGGTCACATCGATTGAGCGCTTTTAAACAGGTTGCTATATCATATTCTGATGACATGAATTAATACAAAGTTTATACTTGTCTAGACTGAATGACTGATAAGCCCCGATCCCTAGCTTTGATATCAATATATGGAATGTATCTATCTAATTACAAACAATGATCATCATTGACAGCGCTCCAACTCGTTATTCTAAATAACAAAGCATAAAAAGCTAGCTGTTACTTTTTCAATCAATGTAAGGCCTATTGTCCTGAATCCCGAGTTTTTTATATGAACCATTTATTCTAAGGATAATAAAACAGTACAATGTATTCTTTTTCAGTTTTACATTTTTGTTTTAATATTCCTGAATGATTAAGGTTTCAATATGTCAAGTAAATCCTACTGAAAAATTAATTGCTGTACTTGCGATGGATTTACTTGTGAATCAATGCAAAGCCTGTTATCCTGATTCACGAGTTTTTTTTACCGTTTGTTCTAAGGATAATATTAAAATACAATATATTGTTTCATATTTATATTTTTCTCCTAATATTCCTGAATGATTGAGGTTTCACCTTAATATGTCAAATAAATCAAATTGAAAAACTAATTACCGTACTTGCGAGAGACTAATTAGTCATATTTCAACTGGAAGTTGCCCCATTAAGTGCCACTTCGGTTAATGAAATTAACTACGTTCTCGCTAAAGATTTAATTTCTAGAAGTACAATACGTACATTACAATACTCAAGAAAAGCTAATATTTGGACCAATATTTTTACGCGTTTGTTTATATTTATATATATTTGTTAGTTAATTGATAATTGGCAATTTTATATTTCAGTTCGTTTATAGCCATGTTTTATTCTATGAGTGCGTGACTCTAATCTGATTTATTATTAAATAAACGTCGAATTTTGAGTAAAGGATAAATTTTAAGAATTTATTTTTATTATATTTGTTATAATTTAATTATTTAATACTTTTACAGATCTTATTCTTCTACTTCTATATAGTTGTACCAAGAAAAGCTTTTATTAAACTAGAAACGAAGGTGGTTCTAATATATTGCGAAGTTTATCGATTTTAAAACCGATTATCTAAACATCACAAACTGTACCGTTTGTCGTAATCTCGAATAAATTCCTTTAAAATTCAGGATTCACTTCTCCAGAGAAACAGTAAAATATTATACAGATATGTACAGGGTAAAGAAAGAAGACGTGTAGACGTTTTTTAAACGTTTTTCCTTTTTATATTGTTTTTATTCCAGTTCTGCATTTATGTATTGCTTTATTTTTTCTGGGCCACTCAATTTCGAAATATAGATATTCTACGTATGGAAAAGTGCGTTTTAAGGTTTTAAAAACTGTTTATTTAAAGCGTAAATTAGGTGCTTTCATATAGGAAGCTGCATGATATAATTTTGTGTCAATAATTGTCTAAACTGAGTCGGCCAGCGTGTTCTACGGTATATTGTAACTTATATTAACTAAGTCTATGTTAAATCATTTTTTATTTTCCTTAACAAGCGGAATACACTTAAAAAATTTATATTTCCATTTAAAAGTTTTATATTTCACTGTCGCGGCCTATTCTGTAACGCTCGTTTTCAAACACCACGATACTACTGTATCACATGTATTACACCGTAGTTCGGTGCAACCACAATGTCGTTCAGAAAAATCACTCACCTACTTCTTCACTGTAGGGAGGAGGAAGGGAAGGCAAATTTATATTTTTTGAGTTTAATAATAATGTTTATTCAATTTACAGTAAAGTGTACGTCAGCAATCACTCGTTACATCTCACAGTAAAAGTATGCCACAACTGATAAACATTTATCTCTTACCATAGGAAGTCGCTAGATTATTGGCCCTTTCCAGTATCGTGGCGTTTAAACCAAAAATAAATTAATTTCAAATATTGAAGATAATTCAATCTCCTGTAAACAAATTTACATATAACCTATTACTTAAAAGCATATCACTGAATAGGGATTGAACATATCCATTAATAGCATTGACGGCCCTGAAATTTCATATACAATAGTGATGTAATAAGGATTAATGATATGTTGTGTTGATTGCATAACGAACGAAAAACGACTTCATGCGTTACTCATCCTGGTGTAGCTTTATTAAATGAAGACTAGTTAAAATATGTTCTAGCTCTAATCAATATTTATAACGGTATGAATGTACAAATATTATATATTCGGCAATTAGACACAACGCATCGGTATTATTCTTAGTTTTTTAAATTATTGTTCCTGAAATAACTAGTATCTGAGAAGTTAAATCGCCATGAATTACTAAAAATTAATTGTGCTCATAATTAATACACATGATAATTAATTAAACTCAGTAGTGCGCTAATAACTTTATTAATAAAATATTGAGGAATTCTGAAACTTATATTAATTCAATTGAGAAGTTGTTAGCTGTCGAAGTAAGAGTGTCATTAATTTATGTTGATACACTGTCGGTAGTAAAAAAATATTACACAATATTTTAAAAATTGAATTATGTACATTAGTATGCAACTAACATGGTAAGGAAACAAGAATCCCGCAAATAATGTACCGATAGTAAAGAATACAATAGACGTTAAGGTTAATTGTCTGCCTTCAAGCTATAAAAGTGCTATAAAAGGACACTCCGCCAAGGATCACTACATAATTAAGCGACTTATTTTATTATCATATAGAAGTAACTACGACGATGTGATCTGTAGTGTGATCTGGAGGGCAGACTGGGTTCAGCATTGAAATGTCACTGTATGCTTCGGTTCGAGTTCAAAAGAGGGAAATTGGCACTCTCCCTAAGCATAGGTGTGTTGGTCTTTCTCTTTATGTTTAACCTTCCGTTCTACAGCCTGTGAAATTGAGAATTTAGAGGAGGGATATTTGATATTCTTGATCTTGATATCTATGTTCAAACTTTAAAAAATATATGAACCCTAACTCCTAGTAGTTCGGCCAAGCATAATTTTGCAACTAATATATCTAAATAATAGTAATAACACTCTCAAAATTATCTTATTAAAGAAAAATATTAGTAACAAAAATAATGTATAAACTTAACATAAATACGATGAAATATTATTATATCGATGACATGTTAATAAAAAAACATTAACATTACATCGCCTTTATTAACAATAACAGCAACAAAGTAACAATTCTATAATTCTGGCAGGGATTGTATCTACCAGCTCAGGGTACCCTTCAGGAAGCATGCTATTCCAAAGTTAGCCTAATATGTATTTCATCAACTGGCCTAACTATTCTGAACGGCGAATCTTATTGTTCTTTATTAATAAACTCATTACTGACACACCATAACGTAGTAATATTTCAGCATATTTAAGTTAATAGTTTATACATTGTTTCTGTTAACAATATTTTTCTTTAATAAAATAGTTTTCAGTATTGCATTTACTTAAATATATTAGTTGCAGAATTATGCCTTGCCGAACTTAATTTGGTTACTTAATTTAAAATTAAAATCAAGAAACACAAGGCCGTAAAAATTCTCTATTAATTATGATATATGTAGTGACATTTTTACACCTGAAATATACAACGCACAACGCATCTTCATTCTTCTATATAGTTCAGTAAATTAATTTTTAATACATACTTTAATATTTCTGCATAAACTTATCCTTTCCAATTTTCTGATGTCACCAAAAGTACCAATAGACTTGAGACTAATAAGATCCGCTTGAGACTAATAATAAAATAGCCCAGAAGTAAGACTTATGATCGGCGGCGCCGGCGCTTAAGAAAGTAATTGGATGACTTATTGAGGAAAACAAATAGCTAGTGACATGATTTTATCGATTAGTTCATTTCTGTTCAATGTTTACATCAAATAAATTTGGTGTGAATTATAAATATTACCAATATTTTAATAATATTAGCTATTAGGTAATGCATATTACCAATATTTTATTAACTAATATTAAAAACACCAAATGAAAAGTGTTATTAAATATTAATTGCTTTGTTATTACACAAAGCAATATTAGCATTTAGTAGTATACATATAAAGTTATGTTACTAAACGAAATCATATATTGCGATTACCTTAATTATAAATCTATGACTTACCTGTTCTCTTATTATAGTAGCACTTCTGAAGCACTGAAACAGAATATAATAATTATAGAGAATGTATTACTGTCATGGAGTATGATAATGTCAGTATTAGTCAACAATATTAATTAATGAGAATTAATAATAAAAAGGAATTAATATTCCTTTTTAAATTATTGTAATAAATATTTGCAATATGTTGACATATGGCTAATATGAATTAGTATAATCTCATTTTTCTTATGTAATTATCATGCAGGCCTATTAGTAATTGGTATTACGTGGTTAATAATATTAAATACATCCCTGATTCATAGTATTGTTTTAAATTTAATTTAAAAACTGGGCAGTTACGATAAAAGATGTATACGAACATAAACAAGACATCTTAATATATCAAGATTGGAAAAACAATTACTTTACTTATGAAAAATGTATTCCCAATAGCTTCTCATTTCTGCATATGTGTCTAAAATTAAGGGTAAGATTTGATCTTTTAGAACTTGTTTCTATTTTAGTATTTATCAGGGGGCTGGCACTGCCTATATGTTTCATAGTACAAGCTTGCAGTTACCTGTATAACGGCCGCCGCGAGTGCTAGTGCTCTTGCAGTGACGTTTCCCCCTTTCTCTTACGTCCCTCACCCACAGTAGCAGTAAACATAACCTCGCGTACATGGAAGCAAACGTGTAATCACAAGTTGCAATAAATCTGCAGTATATAAATATAATAGTGTAAAATGGAGGATCCACCGAAAGTAAAAAATAAAATGCGTCGTATGATACGACGTTGCATAGTGCCCGCATGCAATTACGAAGAGAACAAACTTGCTCGATTGTGCAAATCTTAATTCTAACTTCACTTAAGGAGACAATGAAGCTCTCTGTCTATAATTGTTTCACAAATCGTTGGAACACATAATTTACACTGAAAATACCTACCATGTTAAATTATTATCCACAATTGTACACAACTGTGTTTAATATTTGCGATATTGTGGCATGTTCTGTTTTATGTAAAGTGCAGTGAAATAGATAGCTCGATTTTCCCGTCAACAATACTTTGATTACTCCCAATTTACAATATTATAATTTGTAGTATAAATACAAACTTATATTATTTGCCTCTCTGAATTAATATTTTAAAATAATTTCTCTTATTTGTAATAGAAATGTTCATAGAATAAGTTTCAGTACTTTTCAGACAGATTATATACGTATGTGTATACATTACGTGTAAATAAAAAATGATTGCAGGAACATACGAAAACGTATTTTTTATAATTGTAAATTAACCTAATTCAGTCTCACCTATACGGTAAACAATAATAATCGTTACGTAATACATTGTGGCTCAGATAATTTTTCTATAAATTCATTTTGTTATTAATTTTACATCATCCGTTACGTATATGTTAAAATTTAAAAACATTTATATTCAAATTTACCGGAAATTTCGCAACTGCAAGACAACTAGCGCCCCTTGTACAGTAATTTACATGCGAACTACCGCAGTACCAGGAGGCTGGTTTTTATTAAATATACCCAGGTGGAACTGTGGAACAAATCATATAAAATTGTGGAAGTTCTAAGTTATACCATATATCCTGTGGAAAGTTTATACATAGAGACAGCATCTACATTTTAGTGTTCTACCACAAGAGGGAAATAAGACTGAGGACGGAATAGTGGTGTATATTTCCTAATAGTAGTAATTTTAATATAAATTATAATATAGACCCTGAAACTATGGATTCAGAACATGTAAATTCCAAAAATATAACAGTGTTTGCAACAAACTTTCGTGCTATTTCATCTCAAATCAGTGATTTAAGTTTAGCTAACACTCCCTTACTTACGAAGTCTGATGAGATAAGTAAACTTCTTATTATATTAAGTTATAGTTCCTTTTAAACAAGGGGATAATATTGTAAATTTAGTTACAAATTTAGGAAGGGAAATAAAATGTGTGCGAATACATTTCATACTATCAAGATTTCGCAGATTGTAAAAGGTAATACAAATTTATGATTAAATTTTAACGATCAAAGGGTAATATCTGTTAGTAAACTAACCGAAAAGTCGGTTTCACTTTATAACTACGTCCACCTCCTCCCTTATATGGATATATAGGAGAATGCCAAAAGCTGGTTATCCAGACTATTAATAGTCATATATTTGTACTATTAAAAAATATTTTTTAATAGTACGATATCATATTATCATAAGTGTAAAGACATATAATAAGTTAAACACTGTGTTATGTACAATATAATAAGTAATACAAGGGTCATAATGATATTACAGGGTCTTTGAACAGGGACGCTCAAAATGTGTTGGGTTATAGTGGCCACGTTGCTAAAGCAACATCTATCAAATTTATTATGAATTGTTCAGCAGTATATGGAAAATCATCGTAGAAGATTATAGTGTTCAATAACGTGTGCACATCATCAAATCTTATTTTCAAAAATCAGTACTCCGTTCGAGAAACGTTCCACGGATTACGAAATTTTTATCTTCGCCACAACCGTCCCGCCGACTCAACTATTGGATGTTTGGTGCCAAAATTCAAGTTAACCGGTTTGATAAATAATGAGCCAACACCCATACGTCACCGAAACGCAAGGAATGCTGAATACATCGAAAGTATATAGGAAACCCAAGACAGTCAATTTCTAGCCGTTCACAAGAACTTCGCCTTTCTGCGACCTCAGCTTAGGGAGTTTTGCGTTGGGACTTAGGTCTGCACCCGTATAAAATCCAACTGACCCAGGAACTTAAGGTAAACGGCTATAGACAACGCCGTGTGTTTGCTGATTAAGCTCTGGAGCAGTTGGAAGTTAACCTAAATTTCGCCAAAAAAATCATCTTTAGCGACGAGGCCTATCTTTAGATGAATGGATGTATGAACAAGCAAAATTGTCGGATTTGGGACGCGAACGATACCAATCCACACTAGATCTGGTACAGCAGTATCAGATGCTAGAGAGTTACTGTTTGGTGCGAATTTTGGTCTGGCGGAATCATTGGAATCATCCGTACTTCTTCTAAAACGAAACTGGCACTGCCATAACCGTTAACGGTGAGCGCTACAGATAAACAAGTTCTTGTGGCCTAAACTGGATGATATGGATACCAATGACATGTAGTTCCAAGAACCCTCTAAAATAGCGCAAGCGGTGAAAGAATTAAATAACTACGGGTTGTGTTTTCTGGGAATGTCGGAAGTAAAATGGCTAGGAAAGGACGAACATCACGTGCCAACAGGAGAAATTCTGCTATACAGTGGAAAAGAAGAAGAAACCCCTGAGAGTGGCGTGGGGTTACTCCTTAACAAGCAAGCAAGAAAGAGTCTGATCTCCTGGAATCCAATGAATGACAGGATACTATCAGCAAAATTCTGCAGAAAATACCGAAAAATAACAGTCATACAATGTTATGCCCCTACAAATACATCTCCTGCAGAAGGAAAACTCATATTCTATGAGCAACTAGAACAAATTGCTCAACAAACAGCGAAAGGTGATATATTGACAGTAATGGGAGACATCAATGCAAAAGTGGGACAAAATAACACAAATCTCGAAAATGTAATGGGCCGACAAGGCTTAGGACAAATGAACGAAAATGAACAACTACTTACCCAATTCTGCTGCAATTACAATCTCGTAATTGGTGGTACGATATTTCCACATAAAAATGTTCACAAAGTGACATGGGTATCTCCTGATAAGAGAACTGAAAACCAAATAGACCACATCGCAATAGCAAAAAGATGGAGGTCCTCTCTTATCGATGTGCGCAACAAAAGAGGAGACATTGCAAGTGACCACCACCTCCTAATAGGAGTTTTAAAAATAAAGCTAGCCACACATAAAACACCATCAATGACAAATACACCCAGATATAACATTGAGAAATTAAAAACACAACAAAGTAAGAGGACATTCAAAGGAGAACTATGCCAACAAATCGATGCCCAGAATGACAGAGTGGGAGACAATTGTGACAACACTGCTAACAACTGCTGAAATCACTCTAGGGAAAAGGAGAGAAAAAGAAAGTAATGGATATCAGATGAAATGTGGAATCTTATTAAGGAGACGAAAAAGAAGAAAGCGGATATTACACAGGCCGAATCAATAGAGGGAAAACAGAAAAACAAAGGCTCTATTAGGAGCTAAACAAACAAGCCAAAAGATCAGCAAGGAAAGACAAGAGGAAGTGGGCACAGGAACTAGCCCAAAAAGCACAAACATCTGCACAAAATAATAACACCGGGGAATTTTATCAGATCACTAAAAGGTTGACCAACAAAGTGTTTAATGAGGCAAGAATAAGAAGATCCAAATAAGGCCAGTTGTTACCATCAACGGATGTGCTGCGGGATATGTGGAAGGGGCACTTTCAGGGACTGTTGGGCGCTCCACATAATATAATGGAAGAAAACGAAATAGAAAACGAAGAAAATGCAGAGGAATTGCCAATCAATTGTGAACCGCCTACTAAGGCAGAGATACAGCGTGCCATGAAGACACTAGAATATAACAAATCCCCAGGGGCAGACAATATACCGGCAGAACTTTTGAAGGCAGATCGCCAGTTAAGCGCGACGTAACAAGAGCCCATAATCAGGCAAGTGTGGGAAACAAACACCATTCGATCTGGTTGTAAGGAAGGAATAATAATAAATCTACCCAGAAAAAAAGATATCACTCAATGCCAGAACTGGAGAGGTATAAACCTGCTAAATACAATAAATAAAATTTTAGCCACAATAGTACTTAGGAGACTCACAAATGTGATGGAACCACAGCTCCGACCTAATCAAGCAGGTGTTACTTAATATTATAATAAGCAGGTACTTAATATTTGTCGATTTTGAACGTGGTTTTGATAGCCTTTCACATGACGCCATTTGGAGAATATTAAAGCTAAGAGGGGTTCCTGAAAAAGTGATATCCCTCATAAAAGCGCTGTACGCAGAAACTGCAGGGTAGCGCATGGTGGAACCAATAGTGAAGGATTTGAAATACTCTCTGGGTCAGACAAGGATGCGTGCTCTCCCCTTTCCTATTTAATATTGTGCTAGATCACATTCTATCTAGAGTCAATAGCAATGCACAAGGTATCCGCTGGACCTTAACTTCCAGCCTGGGCGATCTGGAATATGCAGATGATGTGTGCCTTATGGGCCAAACTTTTCAAGAAACAGCAACTCGATTTCAGATACTTTCAATAGAATCCATCAAGATCGGCCTAAAAATCAACATCAATAAAACAAAATGTATGAGAATTAATACTAGATACAATGCCCCATTTCATATAAATCACAAAGAAATAGAGGATGTTAAGGAATTCACTTACCTGGGTAGTATCATTACAAAAAGTGGGGTGCAGAAACTGACATTCGTAGTAGAATGCGATAAGCACAGCAAGCCTTCAGCTCACTAGGCCCAGTGTAGAATTCCAGACAATACTCCACACACACACAAAATTAAGAATTTTTCAATCAAACGTCAAGTCAGTTCTGTTATATGGTTGTGAAACCTACAAAGTCACAAAGGTACTATCACATAAACTGCAAGTCTTTGTCAACAAATGCTTACGAAGAATACTTCGTATATTCTGGCCAGACCGCATAGCAAATGACGACCTTCTGCATCAAACAAGGCAGAAGGAAATTTCATCTGAAATTAAAAGCAGAAAATGGGGTTTGGTGGGGCACACACTCCGCAGATCCAACAGTAATGTTGCGAAACAAGCTCTAGAATGGAATCCACAGGGATCTAGAAAAGTAGGAAAACCGGTACAGACATGGAGAAGAACAGTGATGGACGAATTAAAAAGGGCAGGAAAGACATGGAATGAGGCAAAAGTCATGAGCGCAAAACAGAACCAAATGGCGCACTTTTACCGAAGCCCTATGTTCCGTGTAGGAGTTAAAGAACTTAATAAAATAATAATAATAATAACAAACTGCAACCGAAAATTGGACCTCAAATACGTGCCACCAAGCAAAGCCGCGGCAGACATTTGAAGACTTTATATTCCATATTTAATGCCATAAAATATTTTTAATACCATAAAATATTCTTTCAAGTAAAAAATAATTTAGTGGATATCTCACACACACCTTGTTTTGCGTTTAAAAATCCTCATTGAAGTACTCTTTATGTATGATATTAGAAAGGTAAGGCAACTGTGGATAATGATGTTTTGTAGTGATTTCCCATCTGCAACACAGAGTAGTGGAAGAAGATATGCAGGAAAGCTCATCTATAATAGTGTGATACTGTGCGAAGTTAATAAACCTAAGTAAAATCATCCTGTCATAGAATGGTCATAAGTTATAAATGAAAATGTTAAATATATTAACTCATGAACAATTTCGCAGCCGCCACACCACTGTGCGTTTTTTAGATGTTACTACCATTTAGTTTATCGCATTAATAGCGTAAGAATAGTCACGGTGAGGTCTATTTAGCATTTAGAATTCAGTTAATTACATAATTTAGTATTAATTTGCATTTTCGTTTTATACATTTGTAATTACAGATGTGAAATATTAAATTATTCTTGATACTTCACATTGCCTGAATACGATGCTAAAATAGGTCGCATTAGCTCCTTTAGCATCGGCTGCTGTTTGCAGCACCACACAATTTCAACCAGAATTACGATTTCGATTAGCCCAACTGCATTTCTAGCGTTGAACAAGGAGCAACAATCTGAGACATCTTTAAACGAATCTTTGTAGAGATAACGTCGAATCATTTTAAACCATAGCAATATATTTATATTCATTTAATCTACATAATTATGTAAATGTAAATATATAAATGTTTATTGTATCTGTAAACATTTACAAATAAACACAGAAATTCACTAAAATTTTAAGAGAAAAGTGACAAAAAACATATGAAATAGTGTGTATAAAAGTTTTAAACGTCCTTAAAGCCTATTTATATTTTTATCAGAAGAACATTTTATACCAATATTTTGTTACTATGATCTTTCTGTTTTCTGATAATCACTGTATTCATCAATAATCACATCAGCAATCAATAATCAACATATTGAGGTAAAAAAAATACATACTTTAATTTAATATTTCATCGTCTCAATCTTCTAAATATCTCAGCTTCTAATGTGACAACTTCCTAAATATTCTTATAACGAAGAGTTTGATTACCCCGTGAAGTATATTTATCAGTTGATTTCTTATTGAATAGTATTGTTTAAGTACAATGATTAAAAAAACATTTTTTTACTTTTCCGCACTCAACTAAACTAGCGGAAAAGCAATGTAATCGTGTAAAGAAAAATGGAAGAATTTTTTTTCGTTTATTTTTCGTTTTTCGGCCTAAAAAAATAGTTTAAAAAAATTTTGTCTGTGTTTGTCCTCGTTGTCGTTGTCGTCGGGATTAAAATTTCTTGTTAGCACGATAACTCAACTAAATCGTGTCGGATCGTCCGAGTTTTGAATTATTCTAATCGAAGACGTCTCCCATATGACACCTATTGATGTTGAGGTGGATAGCACACACCACCTCCTCTCTTGGGTCTATTTGAAAAATTTTTTGTTAGCACGATAACTCAGCTAAATCATGTTGGATCGATCGGGCTTTGACTAATTCTGAGCAGGGACGTCTCCCAGATAATACCTATTGATTTTAAGGTGGATAGGACACACCCCACCCTGTGCATGGGTCATGAGATAGCACGAGAGTGAACTATTTGAAAAAAGTAAAACTGTCGCTTAAAACACATATTCTGCATTTATGTGTTGGTTTATTTTTTCTCTGACACTCAATTTCGAGATAGAGATGTTCTACGTGTAGAAGAGTCCATTTTAAAGTTTTAAAACTGTTTATTTTATTCTGTGTCGACGAAATATCCATTCAAATAAAAGAAACAAAAAAGAAGAAAAAGATAATGTCACTTTCAAGCGGTTACATGGCACAAACACTATATATGTTAATTATAAATTAAATACTTATTTTTGAGTTATTCCTAGAAAATGACCGTTCCAAATAAATACTCGCGAATTTCAAATATTTCTTTACATTATTTTCCATATTTTCATATTCCTGGTTATTACTTACACATTTACTTATAGACTGGATAGTCATATATACATTTCACCCCAAAAGACCCACACAGAATACTTGGAAGATATCAAGAAGGAATCAACGTATGTGATTCATGTTTATATTTACACCAATCTGACACAAAACCAGACACAAAAAAAAGCAATGCTTGCAGCAAAGAAACGTGTAAGATTGATAATCCTTGATGAAATATGAATGATTTCAGTTATAAACTTTATGCCAATATACAGGGATCATCATTACTCTTCCTAAACGATAATGATCATTGTATGTTGTAATATTCACAAAAATAGTAAAACATTTCTTTGATCCCAAAAGATCTATTTATCGAATATATTTATTACACATACACACTTACGTCAGGGTGACTGCTTAGATTATTTTCGAATATTTTCGTTAGAAAAGAGACTAAGTCAGTTTTAGCATCGACATACCTTGAAACAATAATTCCAACTAATAGTTTTTCCGCAGTTTCAAATAAATGAGTTAATCCAGAGATTAGCCAATCAACCAAGAGAGTCAACAGAGGCGTTCTACGACATTGCACATGAATTTATCACGAAGTTTTCCAAGTATAACAGTACTCTATATTAAGTGATTCTATAAGATAGGTATTATACTTAAACCTGTAAAATACGGTTACACTGGCTTTTTCTGAATGGAGTAGTACATCGTCATAGCTAAAGATACTAGTCTCAAGATAATCTCCATTGAATTCAAGACTCGTATCCTGCATCAAAGTAACATAAATGTTTGGGCTGAATGGGTCGTCATCAGCTAGATTCTGTTATTCGTCTGTAACTTTTTCGGAGAAACATTTATTGCTGCTAAATATTGCTTCATTATTTAAAATTTCTACGTTTTGACTTAGTTCCAATTTAACAGTTTATTAGCTTAACTAAACAATAAAGGTGATGTTGTTCCCTACAAAAGAGTTTGTAGCTGATGTCTGATCATTTCTTGACGATACATTCCCTTACAAGTTAATGGGACAAATGGTCATTACGCTCACCTGATTTGGCCCCTTCGAATGCCTTTTACTTAAAATTGCGACTCTGCTTTAATAGGATTAATAATAATAGACCTACTAATAAAGGATCTGAAGCAACGCATTCGAATTGATATTGATAAAATCAACACAAAATTATTGAAGGTTTAGAACAAAATTTTACACCCGTACCGACTAAGGTAGATGGAGGACATCTTGAAGTTTGAAATTTCTCTTAAGACAAATGGTAGATGCAGAATATTTTGAAATTTAAAATTTTACTAAAATATTTATTGCATATCTTCTCTCTCAAAAAAAAAATATGAAAGATAAATAGGGACCTACCGCTGTACTTGAATAACTTTAAGGAATTAATTTTTGTTATGGAAAGAGTTGAAATTTAAAAAAGTAAAATACAACAAATAAAACTATAACATTAATATCTTTAAGAGAACAGGCTCTTTTCAAAAATATAACAAAATATTAAAACTATCACCATGTTATATAATAACCAATCGTTCAGCTGTCCTGAGTAAATATATACATTAATATTAGTTATAAATATATAAAGAAACTGAATAATCCAGTATTTAAATTGTTGCTTTTATGAGTTAATATTTATTAAAATGTATAACAAATGAGTTATAACAAATGTATAACATTTATGGTGTTATCGATATGTATAAGTATACCAAGTGAATCATTGTAATTCATTTAAAATACATAAACATCACAACCGTACTATTTTTCACAACTTTTAGAAGGACGTAAATCAGTGGCGGCTCGTGATGAAATGAAACGGGTGTTCTGCACAGGATCGATCCTAGGGTATTAGCCACCCGTGTGCAAATTTCAAGCGTATCCAAACTACTGGTGCCATAGGCGCCGCAGGCGACAATTTTGAAAATTTTCAAGGTCACGCGTTTTCCTGATAGACTTTGACAAGAAACATTTTTGGAATTTAATACCTTTTCGAAGAACATTCATGCCGTTATATTCTTTGGTTAAGAGAAAAAATAAAAAATAGATAGAAAATATATGTATATGGGGCACGCTTTTAGTATTTTGGCAATAGGTAATAGCAAAATAAAGTAACATGTACAGTATGCATGATAGTTGTCACAGTCACACTGACGGTGCCGCCGCCAGCTCTCATTCGAATGTACTATTCATGTTAGTAGTTAGTAAAATGTACCGTATAAACCGTTGATTTATACGACGTGTTGATAGATGGCGCGCGGAATTTCACCGACCGAGCGTCACATTTTATAGGTTTCAGGTATGTCCAAAAACGTTCAATCGGTTCACCATCGAGAATATATCTTAAAACTACCACTAACTCACTTTTTGCAGATACATCAGTTGTTTCGTCTGCCATAACTGCCAAAAATGAAGATTTGTTAATTTCTTTAATTATTTCTTCATGACATACTTTTAATATGCAGTCTAAAACATCATTTTGTATTTCTTTAGAGGTTCCTTTAAATACTGAAGCATTTTGTAGATGATCGCTTAAAGTTACATCAAGCTCAGCAGAAAAATTTATCAAACCACGAAATATCCCCAGGTTTTGAGAGGTTTCAGTTTCGTCATGTCCTCGCAGCGCCAGTTCAAAGGCCCCACAAAACTGTATGCAGTTTATAAGTTTTGACAAAACGTATCTCTTTTGTCACATTATCATTATGCTTTTGCATATTTATCCAATAAGCTAAATCTAAATGCGCTTTAATATTAGTTGTCCCTAATAAAGCTACCATTGTATTATGTAGATGACTTTTGAAGTTGTCGTGCTTTTTTATTTTTTCAGTTAAGTGCACCAAATCTGTCACCCCTACCTCCGTCCATGCTTTATCACCGCCAAAATGTAAACAAGGAAAACAAAATAACGCATTTTTTGTTGCACCCACAAATCCAATTGTTCTTCGAATAAATGTCTCTATTAAATTGACGTTTATATGCTTTTCCGCGGCTAACACCTGCAGTCTCAGTAACAATATCGGGCAATGGCCTACCATTGTTTTTTAAATCAATGTTTTCTTCATAAGAGTATTTAAAAAATCGCTTCACATGAACTAAATTATAAACTAAATCCATTGTCACTATCACAGTATATAAATATTAATAATTAGTACAATAAATCACGACATAAATTCACAAAACAGTATTTAAAATCTCAAATTAACACGAAATACGAAATAGGTACGATTTACGCCCGCCAACTGTACGAGGAATCATTGATGTTGCCTTAGCTGTATAAAATACAGCTCACTGACAGTGTAAATTCGCGCATTTGCCAGCGTCAAGTATGGATTGTCGCGGGAGTTGAGGGGGAATACGGGTGTGCCGAGCCGTGCTGAGAACTACCTCGTGTGGCCCAGTTCAATGTACCGCGACGCGCTCGCGTAGGGACCCAGATAATTCATCTGGTCTACTACTCAATAGAGGACGGCGGGTAGAATGCGACTTTAACGCAAGCACGTGCGGTTTAGCTGCACCAACTAATCGAATTATTTTATTAATAAATTTTAGTAATTATTACGTCGCGAAAATATACAAATATCTAATCTTTTTGGCAGTTCTGCAGCTCTGCAACACCTATACACCAGCCGCCCCTGACGTAAATTATATTTGTAAACATTTTTACTAATATAATTTTCCCAGGATTTACTTTTGCCGAATCACCACATTTTTCTCTATTAAATTTCCTTTAATAATACTACTATTAATTGAAATTAATTTTTTATTTAATTATATAACTCATATATTGATATCAAAATCGTGCAAATAAAAATAAATTGATTTATTGAAAAAGTCTAATAATTATAAATTGCTTTTCATTTTATGTGTAACTATTTAATTTCGTCTTACATTTTATTAACTTAAAACCTTATAAACAATAGCTAAAAACTTACTTAATTTATAAGAGCACACATTTTTTTAAGCTTATAAGTATTTTTTCACAATTGCGTTTTTCCAGACCACCAGTATTTTTTAATTTTTTATTAAATTTCTGAAGTTGAAGTTAAAGACTTCACTTATTTAGGAAGTGAAATAAATTGGGATGGAAGAAGCGATAAAGACATAAAACAAAGAATAGCGCGGGGTCGAGTAGCTTTTAACAAAAAGAAAGCACTTTTATGCTCGGGGGTAATAAACTTAGAAACAAGGAAGAGATTTTTGAAAACATATGTATGGAGCACGGCACTTTACGGCTGCGAAACCTGGACGGTAGGGGAAGCAAGTAGGAAGAAATTAGAAGCTTTTGAGATGTGGTGTTACCGAAGAATGATGAAAATACCATGGACTGATAGGGTTAGAAACGAAGAAGTATTGGAGAAAGTCGGCGAGAAAAGAAGTATGTGGAAAAACATAAAGAGGAGTAGAGATAGAATGGTAGGCCACTTGCTGAGATATGGGGGAATAGTCCGCGATATTTTGGAGGCAGAAATAGGAGTGAAGAAAGGCAGAGGTAGGCCTAGATTAGACGACTGCTCGCAATTAGTAAGGGATGTAGGTTGTAGCACAATTAGCGAAATGCGTAGATTAGCACAAGATAGGAGAAGCTGGAGGTTAGCGTCCAACCAGTCTTAGGACTGATGACCTAATGATGATGATTAAATTTCATTTAATAATACTAGTGTTACATGAAATTAATTTGTTGTTTTATAATATAACTCGTATATTTGTATCAAAATCAAGCAAACTAAGAATAAACTGTTTTATTTAATTTTATATGTAGTTATTTAGTTGCGTCTTGCATTCCATTAATTTTAAGAAAATCTTACAAATAAGAACTTAATGACTTACTTAATTTAGAGGAATGCGAATACCTCCACCAGTATTTTTTATTTCGTTACTAATTCCCTGAATAATAATAATGTTACATAAAAATAATATCTTATTTTATTATATAACTCATACATTGTGTCAAGATCATGGAAACTAGGAATAAATTAATTTATTGAATAATTCTATTAATTATTGCTTGCTTTTCGTTTTATGTGTAACTATTTAGTTGCCTCTTATACTTCATTAAATTTATGAAAACATAACCAATAACTAAATAACTTTTAATTTACAATAATACCTACATATTTTCTTAATTTGTAAGTAATTTTTTCCCATAATTCCTTTTTGCCAAACCACCAGTATTTTTCACATCACTATTAAAATTCGTTTAATAATACTAATATTAAATGAAATTAATTTCTTATTTAATGATATAACTCATATATTTGTATTAATATCGTACAAACTAAAAATAAATTGATTTATTTAATTTTATACTTATATAATTATATAGTTGCACTTTACATTTCATTAACTTTAATAAATCCTTATAAACAAAAACTAAAAAAACTTACTTAATTCAAATAAATTCATTAATTTTTTTAAGTTCATAAGTTATTTTTCACAATTGCCATTTTCAAAACTACCAATATTTTTCACATGGCTACTAAAATTCCTTTAATAATACTAACGTTTTATGAAATTAATTTCTCATTTCATGATATGACTCATATATTGGTATCAAAATCGTGCAAATTAAGAATAAATTGATTTATTTAATTTATATAATATATGTAATTATTTATATCTATTTATTTGTATCTTACATTTCATTAACATTAATAAATTCTTATAAACAATACCTTAAAAAAACTTACTGAATTCAGAAGTGTACATACATTTATTTTTTAAATTTGTAAATTTGTTTTTCACAATTGCCTTTTGCAAAACCACCAGTATTTTTCACATCACTATTAAATTCCTTTAATAATACTAACATTAGATAAAATTAATTTCTCATTTTATGACATAGCTCATATATTGGTGTTAATATCGGACAAACTAAGAATAAGTTAATTTACTCGTATTTAATTTATATATATTTATTTAGTTGCATTTTACATTTCATTAAGTTTAATAAAACCTTATAAACAATAACTCAAAAAACTTACTTAATTTACAAGAATACATAATATTTTTTATTTGTATTTTTTTTTCACAACTGCCTTTTGCAAAACCACCCGTATTTTTTAATTCTTTATTTAAATTTGTTTAATAATAATAATTAATTACATGAAATTAATTTCTTATTTTATTACCAGTATATCTTATATATTGGTATCATAATCGATATCTCCAAATAAATTGATTTATTGAATAATTCTATTATTACTTGGTTTTCATATTATATGTAACTATTTTGTTGCCTCTTATACTTCATTAAAAATAATCCCTTATAAACTTAAACTTAAAAACTTTTAATTTACGATAATATAAACATTTCCTTTTTAGTTTGTAAGTAATTTTTTTCCACAATCGTCTTTTGCCAAACAGCCACCATTTTTTATTTCTTTATTAACATTCTTTTAAAAATACCAATGTTACATGAAATTAATTTCTTATTTTATTATATAACTCATACATTGCTTTTCATTTTATGTGTAATTATTTAGTTGCGTCTTACATTTCATTAACCATAGAAAAAGCTTAGAAACAAAATCTAAAACATTTAATTTACAAATATATTTTTTTTTAATTTGTAAGTAATTTTTGTTCACAATTGCCTTTTGCCAAACCACCAGCATGTCTTATTTAATTATTAAAATTCGTTACATCCGTTAACAATGCCAATGTTACATAAAATTAATTTTTTATTTTATTACATAACTCACATATTGATATTAAAATCATGCAAACTAAGAATAAAGTAATTTATTTAAGAATATAATGAAATATTTCTGGCTCTTAATTGTAAGTCGCAAAAGTTGTTAAAGTTATAAATTTGCGGCACCTAAAAAATTTATAGTGTACTACTTTGAAAACAATCTGTTGTCTAAAAACTGTAATAACTTATTTGACAAACTTATTATTAAAAAAAACTTACCAAAACTTGTCCTCCACTTCCGCATACAAAACACAATATTTTTGAAACTTGAGCGCGCGCCTTCCGTAAGTATGTTATTCGGCCAAAGTTGCGAACGGCACAACTGTTCAGTGTGATAGTGGGACGTCGAAGGATACAGGCGCCAAGCGTCCAATTTACTTCTTACCGCCAATAGGATGAATTTGCGCAAGTGCACCAAAATCATTCATATCTTTTTCTTGAACGAATCTGGTAGCCCACTCACAACAGGTAATATTGAAAAGCAACTAGGATATAAATCGTTATGTGCTACCTATAAATTGCATCTAAGTGCTAACTTCATATTGCATATTCAAATAGTTACTTATGATATGTATATACTAGACATGAACTTCCTTAAAATGCATTTAGTTATTATTCGATAGAGATAAAATAATAATTCAATAGTAACATATATTAAAGAAGAACCTTGTTCTTTTCCGAATTCTGCAACTACCGCATTTTGGAATGTGGTAGTTGCAGTTACATTTAATATTTGCATACATCTTATATTTATTCTTAAAACAATAACAGTTTATTGTCAATTACAATATAATACAACCAAATGTTATTGAAATAAATTTTAGAATATATTTCTGCAATATACAATCGAGTTTATCAATTTGGATATACAAAGTGGGTCTTTGACTGGACCTTTTCGTAGTTGAAAATTCTGCCTCAACTTCAGTCATGTTTTGGGGCACTTAATACGTGTATAAGCTGCGACTATAATGTTTTCAATATAATTAAGAACATAAACATATTTATTTATCAATTTACTATCAGTAGTACAATTTTAATTGTTATACACTTAAAGTAAAATAATAATACAAGCATTTTAATTAAAATATATAATGTTATCAGTAAAGAAAGGAGCGAAAACGTTGTTGTTATGAAATATATCGCAGCCTCACGCGTAGTAAATCATTTTCAGAGAATTTATATTATTTTATTAGTTTTCCAAGGCATTAAATCAACGAAACAAAAACATTTAAAAATTTGTCCAAAATGTACTAAATGTGATTTGTGGGTTAAAAGGTGTGGACGAGGTGATGATCGATTCCAATTGATTGATTATGTTAATAAAGACACATATATGTGTTCATTTCATTTCGAAGGAGAAAGCGGTCCAACAACAGAACATCCTGATACGATAAAAAAAATAATGTAATCAGGTAATTTTCATCCATTTAATTATTAATGTAATAGCTCATGCTATAACCTCAAATGATGGAAGTTCTTTATAGGTAGAAGTAGCAAGGACCTGTTTGGTTGAAAAATATAAACTCATGGCGTTAGTTGATTAGTTAAAAAAATGCTCCTATGGTAGCATAGTATAAAAGTATTAAGAGAACTGAAAATCAAAATTTGCTGCAAACTTAATATAAAAAAATTATAATGTTTTAAGATATGAATCGATTTAATGGAGACTACTAAGACTGAAATTATAAATAACGTTACTTTTTTGAAAACAAACTTAGCGACGAAAGATGGTAAAAATCTAAATATAACTTCCTTATACAGGTACCAAGATATCGAAAAGTTGAATTTTGTAGTCAGTGGACAGCTATATATAGGCGGCAAACCAACTAAAAAATCATCTCATTATCGGAGATTTTAACATTGCCTTGAAAAGCAATGATGTAATGACTAATACTTTTCTAAATAATTTTTTGGAATCCGGATTTATATCGCTGTTTACAGGCACTACAAGACCAAGCGATAAGAATTGTAATCTAGGTTCATGTATTAACAATGTCTTCTTGAAATCCCAGGACATTAAGACTAAAGCATATAAACTTATGAGTTGTTTCACTGATCATTGCCCCCTCTTTGTTTCTATTTCAACCGAAAAACACAACAGAAAGCTGAAAAAGTACATTTATTGACTACAATAGAAAAAAATTCGAATGTAACAGAGTGAACTGGGATCAGTTAAGCAACCTTAAGGAACTTGAGCAAGCTGTTGACTTACTTATAGACAACATTAAAAAAAATTATATCTTTATCTAACTAAGGAATATATGTACAAAAAATTGAAAAAGAATCCAAATGATAGGAAGTTGCAAGTTGAGTACAAAAATTATGTAAAATATTCAAACAAAATAATAGCGCGTACTAAATATATGTATGAAATTAACGAAGTTCAAGGAACACAGAATAATAGTAAAACATTTTGGGATTATGTTATGAAAATGCTTAACAAAAATAAAACTGGAAACAGTAACAACATTGATTACATTGAGGACAATGACGAAAAAATCTCAAATACCAAAGACATTGCCAATAATTTCAATAAGATTTTTAGTAACATAGGATCAAAATCATCAAGTAAAATTATATTATTAAGCTGAATAGTTCTAAAGTTAAAGAACCGACTTCAAACGTTCGTTCAACCAACTAATACAGCTGAAATTGAAAAAATAGTGACTGAAATGTGTAACCGAGCTAGAGGAGTAGACGGTATCAGTATATGTGTACTTAAAACTATAATTAACTATATTAAGTTTCCATTGGAACATATATTTAATCTATGTATTGTAAAAGGGGTTTGGCCAAAAGCTTTGAAGGTTGCTGAGGGTAATTCCAATTTATAAATTTGGAAATAAGCATCTTGCCACGAACTATAGACCTATATCTTAGTTTTCTAACAGCTAAAGTGTTTGAAAAGATCATTCATGTAAGGTTAATAAATTTTCTTGATGAATGTAAAATTTTAACTAAAAACCAATTTGGTTTTAGGATAAATATAAGCACTAAAGAAGCTATAGCGTTTATGTCTAAGTAAATATATATATATATATATATATATATATATATATATATATATATATATATATATATATATATATATATATATATATATATATATATATATATATATATATATATATATATATATATATATATATATTTATATGGACCGTTTTTGTTTATTATCTATATGAACGATATTATAGGTATCGTGCCTGGTATCGTGCATAGTATCGTATACTGAAGTGATTCTCAGCATACGATTCTCAGACAATAATTTTCAAAAAACGGAAGAGAAAATGAATGAGTAGCTGCACAAAATTAATGATTGTATTGCACTTAATGAATTATCATTAAATGTGACTAAAACGGTATACATTGCTTTTGAAATATATACAACTGTATGCCAATGAATTTACACATTTATATTAATGGTATTGAGATAGAAAGAGTCTATAGTACCAAGTATTTAGGGATAATTTTTTATTTCCAAATGAAATGGGAAAATCATTTCAGATACACAATTAAAAAAACAAGTACCTACCCTTTATTTTTAATAAACTATCCAGTATCATGCACAAAAAATCGTTAATGTCAATGTATTATACTTTTTTCCATAGCACAGCTAACTACGGTATCATAGCTTGGGGTGGTACTTATAACAATATCCTCGTCCTATTAGAATCTCTGCAACATAGATTATTAAAAATAATATTAAAAAATGATATGGGATTGGTTAGACCTTTGAAAATTAAAGACTCTTTTGAAATTGAATGTTTACTACATTTCTATAAATATTTACAAAGTAAATATATTGGCTCAAAAAGTATTACAAGGAATAAAGTATTAAATCTTCCTAGAATAAATAGAAATATTAGTTTTATTAATAGTAAACTGGTAGCCATGAAAGCTTTCAATTCACTGCCAAATGAATTGAAAACTCTAAAGCTAAATAAAGTGAGTTTAAAAAAATTTTTAAACGGTTAAGGGACCAACTATAGATCATATGAAAGTTACTGTTAAAAGGCCCAACCACAGATGTAATAAAGTTGGTTATACATATATTGTTAATGATGTGTTATTAGTTTATAAGTTTTAGTTCTAAGTATACTGGACCTATGTATAGGTAACTCTGATTACCTCTTTAGAATGTTAGTTTCGCAGTTATATAATCTTATAATTGGTGCAAACTTGCGTGTCTTTGTACTCTGGTGAAATAAATAAATAAAAAAAAATCAAGATCATTGATGACGAAGTTAACGATGCGACATCAGCATGTGCATTAAGTCAGAATATTAATGAAACATCGGAATATACCTTGTGTAATTAAAGTAATTATATATCAAGATCTACTATCTCCATTGAATATTGTGAGATTTTAACAACAACTGAGATTCGTATAGAAATGTCATATGCAATCAAAATGTTTAAAATAAATTACTAGTAAAAGAACTCAATTTAATTTACGTCAATGTTCAACGATGGATATATTTGAAGATTCTATTAAGAGTAGTGAAAAGAAATGTACATTTTATACAAGCTTGTAAGCAAAATATCGGTGACATGATTGCTATCAACATATTGCTTTCCTCTTTTCAAAGATTTCGCAGTACTGTAATCTATTACACTTGGCTCGTTTTCTTCATCATTAGAATTAGTTTTATTGTTTTCTACTATGCTGGACGAAATCAAATAATTGTAAATAGATGCTTCATTAAATGATTTTGGTAAATTTATTGATGGGAATTTATGTCACACATCTGAAAATTAAAGGAAGAACTGATAAAAGTTAATGGATGTTTTTGTTGTTTTCGTCTGAAAAAGCTTCAGCCACTTTCCCTTGTGAAGAGCTGGATCTACCCGAGCGTAGTTACATAGAGCGTTTTTGACCCTAAAATATTATCAAATAGTTAATATGCACAGTAAAGCTCAAAACATTTTATATACACTTCTTTTTTGTTTTTTATGCGTATACACGCTGATTAATTAAAAATTATGGTTGCAACCCAATAAATTTTTAATACAAAGATTAACTAAAGATAATTTATATTTTTTTATTATTCTCTATTTTTTTTTTAATTATTGATATATTAATTAATTCAAACATAGTATAAAGATAAATGTTATCCTAACCTTTCGAGAAACTTTGCTTTATTTTCACCTTGGGGACGGTCGTGGCACTTTAGCCTTCGTCGTAACTAAATACAATTATATGCTTCTACTGTGGGATGCACTAATGAAGCACCATCAATTAATTTCTCATTTAATTGCACTGGTAATAAAAGGAATGATGCTTTCTGGCCAGAAATTTTGTGAAACTTTCATATTACCGCCTTATTACATGGCGGTCACGCTTGCGCATAACTACTCGTGAAAAGATCTATTGTTTATATATTTTGATTGCATAATTCACGTGGAAAGCCATCATGAGAGCCCACTTGGTTATGTGACTAGCTACTGACTGTCATAATATTAGTTCGATTCCAAACGCTGGCACTGGTAATGTCGGTGAGCATGTGTGTTGTTCACGCTTGTTAAATGTATATCCCCAGATAGCTACAATGTACACATCCAAACAGCTTTGGCTTTAGATTAGGGATTGTTTAATGTACGTGGTGTGTTTTATGTTTTTTTATAATTCTATAACTTATAAATGATTATAGTGATAACTAACTACTTTTAATACTATTATCATTAACATAATCAGTGAATTTTACAAAATATGTAAATATTTGCCTTATATTTTGAGAATATCTGGCCTACTGAATCAATTATATACACAATTAAAGCTATAATACGCCTTTAGCGTTTTACTGCTTTAATTTAAAAATAAATAGCCAAAAATATATATGATTACAAACAACCTGAGGTAAAAAGAGTCACGTCAAGAGCTCGACTGTATTTTAATAATTAGGACAATGTATTTTAAAGAAATAATTCCATATTTTTTTGAGTTAACATAAACTCTTACTTTATTTACATTCGAATGTTTCTAATACAATAATGCCAATTATCAGTTTGTTTTCTTTACGTAATAGGCCTCTGTAGAGAGGTTGTCAAGTCAAGAATACAGAAATAGGCTTATTATTACCTTATATCTTTAAATGTCGTCATCCTATAATAATATTATAACAACATTTGTTTTGTACTGCTGCTACTACTTGTTTGTACAAATATAACCCTATTTACTTTAGTTCATATTAGAAACAAGCGTATTACTAAAAGTACAAATTATTATTATGTATTAGTGTATTACTATAAAGGCATATTCATCGATATGAGTTATATGAACCACTTTCTCCACATCATGCCTTGATCTTTTCTACTCGTAGAATCAGTTTATGTTAAACTATTTATTTGTTTATTCCATTTTTTATTCGGTGTATATTTAATTTACTGGCTTGTTTTTATTGTTTGCTAATGTTATCGTTATTACTCCTAAAATGTATTTTTACTATTAATGGTGAATAATGTTTTTTCTATTTTACTGCAGCAGAAAATGTAGATTTTTTGTTTTTCATATACAATTTGTTTTTTTATTTATGAAAATTTGCAATAGGATAATACGGCTACAGTTTCAAATAGGCGAAGTTTCCGCATTTCTATTGTAGAAAAATTATTGTTTAATTATTTATTACTCTACTATTGTCATTATTGAATTGTTGCTCAAGGTATTATTTGTGTATCATATATAGTGGTATTCAAGATAACGAATGAGGATATGAAAAACTTCATTACATAACGAAAGGAACTGAAGTTGAACTGTATAGTTCAAGAGATGTGGAAGGTGATATTTCGAAAATATATTATATCCTGGGAAGGGGCTGAACCATTCGATGCAGCAACAAAAACAGAAGACCAATTTTCCAAGAATATCGACAAATGTCACGTTTTTCAACCCGCGTTTCACTAATCAAGTTAACATCATTGAGAGATGATTAAAATGTCACGGTTTTAATCATCTCGCGATGATACTAATTTGGTTGCTGAAACACGTGTCGAGAAAGGTGTAATTTTTCAATGTTCGTGGAAAACTGGTCTCATGTTTCATGTTACCTATTTCGCCAACCTTATTTTTAAAGTCAATACCTTATTTTTTTGATTTTTTAATATCAACCAAGAACAGGACTTCCAGGCGAAGGTTATGTAGATGATATATTCATTCTGGTTAGAGGAATACATTGAAAATACTAATGGGGCTAGCTGAAATGGATCTGTGAGTAGTTAAACAGTGATGCGAAAACACAGGTTTGTTCGTTAATCCAGGAAAGACTGTTTTGATAGTCTTTACTATAATAGGGGGTATAATATTGGCTCTATCGGGAAGCCAAGGTTCTATGATGAAAGGTTCAAAGTTGCCAGCTCAGTAAAATATTTAGGTACTATCTTGAATGCTAAGCTGAGATGGAAAAGACACCAGGAAAAGAAAGTAAAGAAGTTTTGTTCAAACTTCTGGGTGTGCGGAAGAGCATTAGGAATCACTCGGGAATTGACATCAGTAATGGTTTCTTGACTCTATAAAGCGATGTTGAAGACTCAATTGCTATATGCGTGCTAAATGTGGTAGCACAGAGCCTAACTATGCACCGGTGTTAAAGAGATTGACAGGATCCATGCGGACTACACCAACGGCAGCATCGAAAGCTCTTACTGGCTTCCCCCGTTAAACCTGACAGTTCTTACCGTGGCTGCGCAAGGGTGGCGAGATAGGCATACCCGTTCCCCCAAAAGGAACCCGGGATCGGTCCATCTTCTTGATGCCGCAGGACAGGATAAATATATCATACACCTTTGAACAGAGGTTCAAGATGATCAAGACCCGGTAGAAAGGACTGGAGAAACGACGCGGTCCTCTTGGCCGAGAACATCTGGTTCACGGATGGGTCCAGAATTGAGAGGGAGATTTGAGCTGGAGTATACAGGCATAATAGAAGAGAAATGTATTCGATTCCCCTCTGCAGTTATGCCATAGTATTCCAGGAGAATGTAATGTCCATCCACGCCTGTGTATAAACACAACTGCTGAATAGAGGGGTTGGTAAACGCAGTTTCATATACTCCAACAGCAGGGTGGCCCTGGATGCTTTATGGGGGTTCCAGAAATAAAGTCCTGACTGGTGAAGTAGCGCCGAGATGCAGTAGACCCACTAACTAGGAGGGACAATCAGGCGTTAGTGTGGGTGCTGGCTCATACTGGTTTTCAAAGCAAAGATAAAGCGGACAAGCTGACTAAGGAGGGAACGGAGAGAGACTTAATGAGACTTAAGCCAGAGGTCAAGATTGCACGGTGCTTCATCAAGAGGGCACTCCGGAGATAGCTGGAGATTGATATACACAATCGCTGGTGAAACACCCAAAGACGCAGGCAAGCTTAGCTGTTGTTAGATTTGACGCCTAGTAGTGATTGGATGGCAAAGCTCCTAAAGGGTGACAGGGAGAGTGTCCGAGGACTCACGGAATTATTAACCGAACACTGTCATCTTAGCTACCATCTCAGCAAGATTGTCTTGAGTGCTAACAAAGAATGCAGATAGTGCGGAGGAAAGGTGGAGTTTTGAACATGTGTTATGTATATCAATATCCGGCTCTAGCATGACCTAGGCACCTTTCATTTGGGCTCTGTTTTTTGGACCCAAATGAGCTAAGAAATATCTCCAGAAACCTAAATCTAATTTTATGCTCTATTATGGCAACATTATGACAATAAGCTACAATGCACTAAGAAAAGATAAATAATAAATATCAGTAATAATACATAGTTATTCATAAATGAAGCTGGAATTGGGGCGGGAACTTATTATATACTTTCTAAACATACATGACATCTAAATTGGTTGAATATTGAACATTAAAAAGTTCTTAAATTAAGAGGTCGATAAATGTATTATACAAAGAATGAGCTCGAAGTACTAAATCTTATTTAGGTGTTTATTAAATTTATTAAATATAACATTTATGTTATGTAATTACTTAATTACTTATGTGAATAAAGCAATTATATACTAATAAAGTAAGTATTAGTATATAATTACATATTCTTGCTACACAAACAGCTATTTAAAATCTAAGGCATTCTGAAGTTCTATAGAATTTGTCTTTTCTGATGAATAAAAGATTTTGTAGGGCAATAACACTGCAATATCATTGATATGTATAATGAATTTACCATAATATCTTGCTCCTTGTGTAATATATATTTATATTTTAAGCATTTCATTAAAAAATTACATTATCATCGGCAATAGTAGAAAAGAATATACTGAATAATATTGTTTAATTTCATTAAACAACTATTTACATTAGTATACACACAGTATCACACACACATACAGTGCTTTTAAAAAGAAATGTATAAATTAAATAAAAAATCAGGAAATAACTTTTGGGAAAAACTCTCAGACCTGTCAAATTTTATATTTAGTTGCTCATGTTTTGAAGGAAACATGACATATACAGGGTGATTATGTTTAGGAGGTATGGCATCATCGATATTTTTTTAATAGCAACTGCATTTTTAATTATGGAATGTAAAAGAGGTTATGTTATGGAATGGAAAGAAACATATTTAACATATGCTATGGTAATAATAACATTAGAGTAAATATACGAGTAGGATAGATAAAAGAATATGAAGAAAACGAATTGTGTAATTTCAATGTACTAAATTTAATGGCAATGATTATTTAAAAAATTTAAGTCCAGGGGCAGGACAAGTCATCACGTCACCGTATTTTCAAAGCTATCTGGATCTCAGATCGAATCACAGTAGTTCTTCAAGGTAAAATCACCACACACCTAACACTATTTACGCGTATGATCACGTGAGTATATTATTAGTAGCTGCTCTAAATGTTCAGCAGTCAATGAACGACGTCTGTGAATAAATGTCCATTTATAAGTAAAAATGACCGTTCTACATCAAGGGAAGTCAACGGAGCATGCCGAAAATATGAATAATGTTGTAGAGTCTTCATATTGATTTTTGAATTAGAGATTCTTCTTTCTACTGTAAAGTATCTACAATAACTGCTATAGTAGAAAACCCCGGTTTGTTATCCAAAACTTCAGTAGGTTTTGTCTTTATGACCTTCGCAGTATCCCCCTCCAACTGAAAAATATACTGCCGAAGGTCCAAAGTAGTGACTATAGCATTCACTATTGAAAACTCATGTGTTATGCTTTTTCCAACTTTTCTATGGCTTTTAGTATGCGCGAGAAATTGCCATCTATATACGCTAAATCCTGTTGAATAGCTGTATCCGCTAAAGTCTGTTGAACATTCGCAATAGCATCATTTACATCCAACTGTTGAAATACCTTGGTGATATTACAGGCGCTAGAGGTAACTGTGTATAGGGAAGTATTTCTGTGAATAATGCCACCGTTTGCGAGGCTTCTAGAAACACTTGTTTGACATTTCCTATCAGGCGCTATCGACATTCGGATAATGGCCACAGATTGCCTCTGCTATACAATGAATACTATACGCTAGGCAGGTTAAATGTAACATATCGTAATTATACGTTTCATTCAAAAATCAACAAGCCGCTTTCATGTATTTCGCAGCATCCGTAAGAAAAAGTAGAGCTGTTTCTGTTTTCCTCATGTTTAGCGCCCCATACTTGTCTCATAAACTAATTTTACGGCGGCTTCAGCATTCGTCTTTGTCAATATTTCCGATGCTATCACATTTGATTGCGTTTCCGATATATCGCTACATTTCTCCTACAACTATATTCGCCACTTGTAAGCCACAGGTACTTGTGGTTTCATCAACAGACACCCATAAATATTTATCCTCAACTTCTGCATAAATAGTATATTTGACAGTATCTACAGCATCTTGCAGTAGATAATTTTTCAAATAGTCGATTCTGTGGGCACGTTTATTTTGCCAAATTTCCCATTTAAACATTTCTCTACAAAAGTATTTCAATCTAGGATTTTCTAGTTGAGTCCACGGGATAGGTTAAATCCATAGTTAGGTGCAAGGCACCTAACTATGGATTTAACCTATTCGCTATAAAATGTCGTGTGTCTTTCACAAGCACTGCTCCGTCCTGTAGCAGCCGTTTTATGTTTTTTGGAACACCAATGTCTAACAACATCCGATTTGTATGTATATGCTATGCTATGTATGTATGGATATGCTATGTATATATCACAATGAGAACACCGTAAATCACTACCATCATTTAAAACTCGGAAATTCCTCTATCCAACGCTGTATTGTGGGAAGGGATTGTTTAGGTGGAGACATTTTAAAATACTTATTACCAATTATCATGCACTATAACTATTTGTATGTAATGCCATACACAAATCAAACTATTACGACAGTCCCGAGTTGTGTACAAATACACACCACTCTCAAATATCATAGTAACGGATCGCGTCGTCGGTCATCCCTGCAGATATTTCTTTTGCTCCACCCTCTCATACATTTACTATTAGCACATAGCGCAATGACCTTCCACAATACTTTCAATATTTCTAGTGGCGCAGCAGGTAGCGACGGTCAATGAATATTGTTGATTGATGTCCTACTAATTTACACAAGCACTTAATTTACATTACAACAAAATGAGCCAAGCTACTGACATGAAATGTTTTATTGTATAATTTATTATAAGATTGTGATATTTCCTTACAGTATTTGTATTTCTAATAGATATTTCAGAACACATAAAAATCCGTCTCCAAATGTCCAAATCAGTGACAACTTATTTTACGCGTTTATGTGGATTCTACCAACTCAATATCTATTTTATTTAGTAGGAGTATTACTTTATTTAGTTAGTCAAGTAGTTTAGTCAAGATTTATTTTAGTCAATATTAGTTCAATCATTTAAAATATTATTCCTACCAGATTTAAGGATATCTCTGACATTTAACTAAATGTAAATTAACAAAACTTAGTTTCTACTCCACTGAGCAAACTGAGCTGCAGCAAACTGAGAAATGCAACACTCATACTGATTAAATGAGTAGTTTTCAATCCAAAGGAGTTGAAGAGGGCACAAAATTATATTGAAGTAATGTCATTTTGTAAATAATAATTCACCGTTGTTTTGGGATTTTACTTAAAATCATAAATTATATAGAAAATGAATTTATCGATAGAGAACAATGTATAAATTGTATTGAGAAAAACTAAATTCTTTTTACTTATGATTATATATAACTACAAATAATACAACTGAATCCTTGATTTTTTGATTAACTTAAAATACACATTTTGAATCAATTCTGAATCGATTTCTCTTTAATTATGTACTAGTATATTTAATAAAATTACGGAGCTAAAGAGCATACAATACAGCAAATATAATATAAAGATAAGAATTATATACATTTTAATAATAGTTGTCATCTTTTGAGTTTATTATGATAACTGATATATTCACAACGATATACATATTATTATGTAACACAACTTTGTGTTGACAACTTGACAGAATTAAAAATAATTTGACAAAATCGCACTTAAACCACTAAACATTTATGAACAAGATATAAGCAATAATTATCCTAGTGTAGTTGCAAGTTTAATGTCACTTTGATTTATGATTTTTGCATACAAATTGATAATGAAGGAATTTTATAGAATCTTTATTGAAGCGATATACAGACTAATGGATGAAAAACGAAATATATTAAATTTCACTATGTTTAATTTCTTAAATAATCAATTTTTACTTAGCTCAAAGACTACGTTACATTAATAAAATTTGCTACGAGAGTATACGAGTTAACTTTTTTTTTAATTTAAATTGCCCAAAGCAGAAATTTAAAAGACATTCCATACATTGCACATAAAGCTCACTAATTAATCAACCAGTGAAATGGGACATCGCTCCTACAGAAGTCATTAATTACTGTATTATTTTATTGTTAGTGGCTATTTTGCTCTTCTTAAATAATAAATAACAGGAAATTTAGCAGTTCTACTTTTGAAAGCGTATATTTCACAACCCGTTCATTAAAAGTTTCACTTGTGTCCAGCGGCGGCTCGCGACGAAAACTTTGGGGGATTCACAAAGTTTTTTTTACTTGTGTTACATACAAGTACAAAATAGTCATATTTTAAAATGATAATAAATATACTTAATTTTGTTTTTGTTGGTAATATTTACTTACCATTTTGCAGGATATTTCTTGGATCTAACAAAAACACGGGTGTAGAGTATAGTAAAGTACCTAGTTTATATTAACTTGATAATAACCAATACGTTAGTTTTATAGAACAAACACAAATTAAACACAATGTTTAAATAGAAAGTCCATTCTCCTTTCTTTGAAATCTGCGAATTTATTGATAACTAAATTATTAAAATCGGGAATCTCTTGCATCAATTTTTTTTCTATTGACAGAATGGCTAACGCAGACAATCGATCTTCATTAATAGTGTTTCTTTAAAATGTTTTACTTCGTTTTAATGTTGAAACATTTCTTTCTGCATCTGCAGTGGATAACGTAATTGTTACTATAATTTGGAGCAAATCATAGGTTGCTGAAAAAACTTTCTGTGGATTATTGTCGATAATGATTTTCAGGCAGTGTACAGCTCCAGATAAATTTCTAAAATCTGGTCTTTGATAAATTATTTCTAGTTAAGTTTGAATTCAATACCAATCCACTATACCAATTTTCACCCAACAGGATTCCGCAGTTTCCAGAGCAAACAGTATACACGAAATACAAAACAAACTATTTCTTATTTCACAACCGCACAGCCAACCTATATTTTTCATATAGTTCTATTTTAAATAGTCTCTTAAATTATCTTTTTGTCCCTTTTATAATTTGTGTTGTGTAAGTTGTCGGTATTGGGCCGCCGTTGTATTGTCGGTTTGGGCCGACCGATATTTTTAATACGATTTTTTTCTTCCAGTGTTAATTTTCTAAAAGTGTCTCTTAAAATTTCACATTATATTTGCACTTTTCTTCAGAATAACATTGAGAAGAACATCCCGCTACCGTATCCATTTTTCAGGATTACTTATAAATATTCTAAATAAAATATTGAAATGGTCAAAAACTCACACGCGCGAAATCGTCAATACTATCGACGAGACGTAAACATTGTATTATTCAACCTGTTAAACGCATGTCTGGTAAGATCTACAAACATGTGCATATGTGCAGTGCACTAACAAACTCATATCAGCACATGAAATTTGTGTCATATGGGATAGAAAAGGAGCGATTTTTAGCACCAATTAGCTGGATAGAGAAATACATAGAAAAGCATGCCTTTATCGACGGCACATTCGATTGAAATAGGTACGTTGCCGGCTGTTGCGTGATATCATTAAGAGAAGGAATTTTGGTATTGCCAAATTGTTCGTAAAATCTGTAATTCTGGAGATTTTGCTTTATTATATAAATCAATGAATAGGAAATAAATCATGAATAGGTGTCATTTTTTATTTTCTTCGTATTTTTTTTTTAAGGGGGACACGTGCTCCTGTGCTCTTATATAGGAACCGCCACTGCTTGTGTTAATATTTTGAATATTTAGTATAAAGTCTTATGTTTTAAAATTAAATATTTTTATACATGTACATGACTACCCTTCGAGTGATGAAAAGTTCTTTATGGTACGTCCAATTTTCTGTAGAAATAATGTTCCAAATTTATCAACTATGAAAAGAGCAACCTAAAAATTCAATAGTGCTGATCATGAAACACATGACAAAATACTCGTAGTGGTCATTCAGAATAAGAGAATTCATGGACTTCGATTCGTCATCGTGCATAAGAACTGAACATTTTAACAGCAACTCTTCACCGTATTCTCGATTTGCATCTTCATGCTTAAAAAGTCTAATGTACTCAATAACTTCTACCAAGGGACCATGCACAGCGAAGAAAGTTTACCAATTGAATCATTGAACAACAAGAAGTGAATGCCGATTGTATGGACAAAATCATCTTCAGTGACGATGCCCATTTTCACCTTGATGTCTTCGTGAATAGGCAATATTGCCGCATTTGGGGCTCAGAGAATTCACAAATGATTCATGAAAAATAAACGCATCCCCAACGCCTCACTGTTTGTTGTAGATTGTGGTTTGAAGGAGTCATTGAACTATTCTTCTTTAAAAACGAGATTGGTAATGCATTAACGATAAATGGCTAACTTTATCGTGACATGGCAACCCAGTTATATGTGCCTCAATTAGAAGACATTTCTCTTGAAGACATTTGGTATCAACAGAACGGTGCTACTTGCCATACCACACATGAAACATTGACAGTGTTAAATGAATATTTTGAAGTCAAAATTAACCGCCACTACACCAACCCCAAACCGCCAATTGAAGAAAATCTCAGGTTTACGCCAACAAGCTCAGGACCATCGAAGCATTGAAGGACAAATTTGAACGTTGTGGCAACAAAATACCGCCACATTTATGCAGAACCGTTATTGAAAATTTTGCCAGAAGAATACTAGTGTGCGTGACGGCCATTTCCTAGACATGTTATTCCATACAAAATTCCCAAATGTCTACATTATTAAACAATAAATATTTCAATAATTTGCTACAGAAATCCATATTTTATTTAAAATTAACATCTTGCGTTCTTTTTGTAACACCTTCTATATTTGACCTAGCAATTTTAATGAATTAGAAGGCAATGTATATTAGTTATTAATTATTATATATGTAGGTGCTATTTTTAACATCTCTGAAAATATTTTTCAAATCGCTAAGATATACCTGTATGCGAAAACTCATAATTTAACTATCAATATCTATTTACCAACGGTAATTTGGACTCCCCCAAATCTCCTGTACACCTTCAGAAGTAGATTGTGTTATCTCTTTTATACATCAAGTTTATCTCTCCAGCTGGCTTTTCCTGCATTAGAGTTCGAAGCAGTCAGGAAATGCTTCTGCATTTTCCTCGTTGAAGTACTTTAGTCCCCTCTCACTGTGGATGGGTAGGATTGAAAATCATGTGTGCTTTTCGTGTTTTCCTTAGGATATTATCTGTCGGTCAGAGATTGTCAAGGTATCCGTTCCATATATTTTGCCTATGTCCTTGGGGTGCGACTTTTACCTTTTTGGATAAGTTACTTACCTCCTGGACTACTACATTCTGCAATAGTGCAATGTCCGAATCTTCTGGGTAGCGCGCTCTAACGCGATGGATAGGTTGATTTGGTTCACTGATGATTACGTCAGATCAATTGTTGTTGACTTTGAAAATAGCTCGGCCTCGAATATCCGTGATCTTGCAGGTTCATCGGGGGCTTTTTGGATAGGAAGTCGTAGAACCATTGTTCTTTCTCTGACCGAAAAGATGGCGTCCAGGGCCTCTTCCGTTAACTGGACATTCGATCTCTTTTTTATAATAATACTTTAATCAGCAATCAGAATGTTTACATTTCATTCTGTAAGCTAATATGCTCACCAATACTAGTATACTATTATTTACAGTAACATGTTAAGTCTATTGGCAATAGCCTTTTAAGTCTTCTGTTGGTCAGGGGTAACAGCAACTGTCCCAATAATGGATTGGAGTGTTCTTCTAGGATTTGATAATGGTTGGCTATTCTTTCACGGATGACTTCTTGTACGCTTGGGAAACGTAGATCAGTGTGGAGTGTAGCATTTGATACATACCAGGGAGCGTTTACTACCTGTCTTAGTATTTTTGACTGGCATCGCTGGATAATTGCCGTACTGGACTTGCTTGCGCATCCCCACAGCTCTATACCGTAGATCCAAAGAGGTTTTATGACAGTCTTGTAGATAAGGAGTTTATTAACCAGTGCAGTTCTCTATTCTCAAATCAATTTGTCTATTCTTCTTTTGTATATGTTGTCTCCAGTTCAGTTTGTTATCTAAGTGTAATCCTAAATATTTGGTTTCATTACTTTGTGACATTTGTATGTTGCTGATTGTAACAGGGAACACAGGATTCTCGTCGAAGGGTAAACGTAACGTTTACCCTTCGACCTGTCTTGTTCTGAACTGTCTTGTTCTCGTTAACCTTAATACGCCATTTTTATAGCCATTGCTGGAGATGATCAAGATATTGTTGTATATTATTAGATGCTATTACAGAATTTTGATGACTTGTTATGATAGCAGTATCATCAGCAAACGTTCCTATTGTCGCATTTTCCGATATTGGTTAGGTTAGGTACAATAGTGGCCCCAGTACACTTCCTGTACTGGGAACTCCTGAGTTAATTGGATGGTTTGTGGATATTTCATTGTTTATTTTAACATGAAGCTGTCGTGTTTCTAGATGCGATTTTTGGATATTGTAGTACGGTGGAGGTAATATATGTTTCATTTTAAGTAATAATCCAGAGTGCCAAACTTTGTCAAAAGCTTGGCTTATATCCAGAAAGGCAGCTGAGCAGTATTGATTATTTTTGAATGCTTTACTTGTGTTATTCGGTGATGTGCTGATTCACTGTTGCACTGTTGAGTGAACATTCGATCTCTGGTAGCAGAATACTATTTTCACTACTCTTCAGGGATCGATCACTAAAGCGTTCGCTTCGAGATTTTGAAATTCGTAGGGTTATGGTAGGTAGGGTTATGATGTTATCGAAAATCCAGAAATTGCCGCTATGTCCGTCAACGGATATGGAGTCCCGATCTATTTAGCGGATGATAAGTTGCCGAATAAAGAATACCATATCGCTGCTATTCGTTAAACTACTAGAGAGCGAGGAGGACATTCTCAAGGTAACGCGATGCTATGAACCAGTAGTTATCTCTGAAGAAACGCGGCAATTAATAAGAGAGAGAAGAACAGTGAAAAGAAAGTCCAAAAGAACGGATCTATCCGGGAGCAAGAACATCCTGAACTGATTAAATAGCAGAATGAAAGCCGCACTCCAGGAACATAGATAAGAGATATGAAATCAACACCTTAACAGTCTCAATCCGACTAAAAAGTTTCTGGAAAACGTAAAAAACGATCAGGACGAAACAACCTCCGATTACATATATCCACGGTGAGAGAGGACTTGTTTACTCCACAATCAAAAGTGAAAACAGTGTGATAAAACAGTGTAGAGAAAACCAGCTGGACCGAGGAAGTAGGCTTCGTTTCCTGATCGGCTACCGCCGAGGAACTAGCCGAGATCCTAAAACACCTCAATCATAGGATAGAACCAGGTTGTGACGGGATCGACAAACAGGCAGTGAAAAATCTTCCAAGGAAAGGAAGATTCGTTTTTGAACATTATTACCGGCATACTGAGACCACAGCACTTCCCCCGAAAGTATAAAAAGTGATCTTTATCTCTGATCTCCATCCCAAAACAAAGTAAGGACCTAACCTACTATTCCAGTTACAGCCATCCCAGCAACTTGCTACCGGTAATGAGCAAAGTCGAACATCGAATTCTATTCAACCGAATACGAGATCAGACGAAGGTACAACGTTATTCCAAGCAATCAGTTAGCCTACCAGAGAGAATACTCTACAGAACTGAATATCCTGAGACTTCTATATTGACCATCACGACGGATGGTTTCAATATAAATTATGTCCTTAGACGTCTCTAAATCGTTTAATGTGATACGAGTACAACGGTTTACTAGTTAAGATGTTTAACAATGAGTTCCCAGTGACCTCGGTGAAACTATACATAACCAGGTGAATAGCCAGGGTAAAGGTAAAGAATTCTTCTTCAGATTTTAGGACGTTGAAAGCAATAGTTTCTCAAGGAACCATCCTATCACCACATATGTTTCCCACATTCGCGTTTGACCTCCCACGGACGGATCACACCGCTATGGCGCCTCTACGCCGACAACACAAATGTAGAAAATGCTGTACCTCATGCTACTGTGAATTCAACCAGCCCTAGAAGGATACTACAAAGCGTAAGATCTATTGCTTTAATGTAATCTAATTATTAATTTTGATGTCTTAGGAAATCTTCCAATTTGTTTGGTATTAAGGATGTTTAATAATATATATTGTGCAATACTTTAAACGGCCACATGATCCATTATATTGCACAAGATGCCTATATACTATTAATTGCTGACGCTGTATATTTTTCATGTCGGTTAACTTTGATAAGCCAGATTCCGTTGTTTCTTTTGATTGTGTTTTTTGTTGGGTAACGATGTTAAAAGGTTTACATTGCACATATTAGAAAGTGCCTAGGAAAACGAAATTTTCACGTAGATATCCTTTTAGTTAAGAACACCCACAGGGTAGGACCCAGAACGTTTTCCTTTTTTTCCTCTATCCATCGCCCCTCTTGATACTACCGGATACCTCAAAGGAACAATAGTGAGTTTGTTATTTGTTTTTATACAGTCCATGAATGTTATAATTGATTTTACTATTTCCAACGGCCTGAACATTAATATTACACAGAATGATTTTGAAAAACTATGAAATATATAGTATATAACTAAATATCTGATGTCTATTTTTAAATAAGCAAACTATAAAAACCCCTATCATCTAATACTGATGCTTACAAATATACTGTGCAATATATTTGAATGTGTGTATGTCACTTTTACCTACAATTCAAATATAATTTTTTATTTCGTTCAAGTATTTCATTAAAATATCACATTTCTACTTAGTTCTACTAAGTTCTTAAAGCTCTTTATGAATTACATCATACCAAAATGGCACCTATAAAACGTCGAAAGTTTATTTTTTTATTCATTGTTATACACATATGAAATTTACAGTGTCGTGTATAATTTTAAACCACAATAGTAATTAAACCTCTAATAAGAGAGACTCCCTTGTATACCATTTGTGCCTCTCCTGAGCTAACTTACAATATGGTGTTGATGCCATGTTATGGATAGAAGCCCACGCCATGTTATGGATGAAAGTCGATGCCATGTTACAAATAGAAGTCGACGATGTTTAAAACTGGCATTGTTTACATTTTTTATCAGAATTTGGGTTGTTTGCTATAGTTATTCCATCAAGTGGGCATTTGAGTTAGCAGAATATTACACCATCAATATTTATTATTACAAAACGACAATGCAACAATGTATATTCTTAAGTAGCGCCTCGTCTAATCTCGCATCATATCTCATACCTAATTTCGTTGCATACCAGACTTTAGTAATAATCTGTAACGTTTCACGTCTAAACCAGATTGATGCTTTATAATCATATATTTAGTATTATCATAGTAGCCGGTTTACCTGAACAGTGTTGAAGTACTTCCTGCGTGGAATACTAAAGTGGAGTTTCTTACTGTTTCACTTTAAATTAGGTAATCGAATATTGAACACTAAGATACTTAACGTTATCTTTTTCAAGGAACCTTTCCTCACAATTGCATAAAATCGTTTTGAATATATTCGCTTAGAACAATTCTACTCATAGCTTCCGAAAATATCGAATATTAAATGTTCAAATATTTAGTTATATACTAAATATAATAACAATGCCTTTATTAATCAATAGAAAAAATGTATTCATACACATATGACAAAAGTATGAAATATGTACAAATAAATACTTATATATTTGTACAGCATATAACTAAACAATAGAAATAGATAACCTCTTTTAACATATGTATATAGACAATGAAATACTTCATTAACTACAATTTACCCGACAGTAAGAAGTTTGTTTCCCTAAAGTACGAGTAAGTAACTCATTATGAGCACATTTGTTCAACTCACAAGTGCTACATATTACATTAAAATTTTGTGACATTATAAACACTGGCGGTGTTAACAGCACTTCTTGCAGTTCTTGTAGTCTGACAATAAAACATACACCAAGGCACAAAAATTGACGGGAAAAAATCCTAAATATTTAGGTGATTTTGAGAAAACGCAATAACTTGGAGAGAAATAATCGCAGAGCAATTTCAGAAAAAGCTAATCAAAGCTCCAAGTTTCTATTTTTCAGATCTTGAGTTAAAATATGTTTACTACCAGCAGTCAAATATTTTTTATCATCACCATAAGAAAAGAATAAAAAAAATTACAAATTTTTGTTTACCTTTTGTAACGCGCTCTCTTTATACTTGTTGTAAATTGTTAGTATTAGAGTATGCAACCTAGTGCATGATTGGCCGGCCGCGGTAACTAACGTTTATCGTAGGTCAATAATAAAGACAGACAGCCCACCGAGGTGAAATAGAGTGGAGATGGTGTTACAGAGCCAGCAGTCGACGACGATTTAGCGAAGTGTGTGCTCTAAGATTAGTATTTGATTATGTTTGTAAATTGTTAGAAGTGTTGCTGGAGGGTGCCAGAAGAGAATTTATAAAATAAAAGGTACTGTAGTATATATTGAAACCTATCTATCGTGATCCCCATACCACTACGATTGAGCTAGGCGTGGTGTTACACTTTCTAAAGGTCCACGGAGTATAATATTTTTTTTCAGTGATTTCATCATGAACCTTTTTTAGATAATCCTCTTTAATTTGAGTGATCTAAAAACCTTATTCGATGATTTTTCGCTGAGTTATCATCGTTCAAAATAAAAAACCCTTTTTGACTTTTCTTTAATTTTGTTCTTACAATAATCAACACTTTTTGATAAAGAAAAACATGAAGTATTGCTAAAAAATATGTTTAACTTCAAAAAATGAACAAAAATAAAAAATTCATCTTTAAATTGATTTTTAGCAAAAACGACTCAATTTTAGTTGAAGTTGAAAATAAATAGTCAACGTTCTTAGTCTATCCATTATTTACAAAGTTTGCCAAGTTAGGCGAATGTCCCTAAATACGCAATTTTCACCACCTCCCCTTCAATCAACATTCTTGCACTAAAAATTTACTTTATCAAAAACCAATAACTACAGCTTGCAAAATATACTTTGGAATTTTTAAAACCCTACTTGGATTTTCTGTACGATCAGTATTTCCCGATGAATTAATAATCAATTTCAAATTTGACTTTTTTGCTTTGATAACTCACCGTGTAAGGCTTTTTGACCACTCAAATTAAAGATGCCATTTTTTTTTAAGTCTTTATGACAAAGTCACTAAAAGACCGTGAAAAATCAGTGAAGTCCGCGGACCTTCAAGGCAAACACAAATTTGGACTTTTTTTCCGATGGTTACCCGAAAATTACTGACTGTAAAAAATTTTGAACTCAAAAGCTGAAAACTAGGAGCTGAAAACTAGTAACTCTCATTTGTAAAGTATTATCATTAATTGGTATAAGGAAATGGTGAGTCCGAGGATCTTTAATTGTTTCCACAACTTCTAATCGCTTTTTCAAGGTTTTTTAATGTTTATGAACATCTTTATTGTCTACCTATATTGCTCTAAGAAAATTAAATATTTTTTTTTGGTTAAATCATATTAATAAACAGGGTTTTATTGAAAAACTGTACCTTGTTTGTTTAGAAATGTAAATAACTTCTTTTGAAAAAGAATAGTTCAACTGAATTTATAAACAAAAGTTTCTGAAATACACTAGATGCCAACTTTGTTGGCATCATTAAAAGTAGTTTTAATCGTCTCTAGATGATGCCAAATTTGTTGGCGAAACGCGCATCAAGTGTAGTGTATAGTGTTTTGGTGTTTTGTGGAAAACTAAGTCAGTGTTGTTATTTAATAGATATAGTAAACAGTAAAATATCATAAAGTAAATCAGTAAAAATATAGTAAAAGTATAGAAAAAGTTATTTCAGATGATATTTAAACAATTAATATTAAGGTGTTCTAATTTTCTTGTCTGACTTTTTTTATTATCTTTCACGATAATATTTTAAACTACAAAAGGTTTTTAATAGGAGTGACTTTTATAATAACATAAATGTATATTATGTTCCCAATTGACATAATATTATATAGTATCTATTATAGTTCCGCTATACCATTATGGTAAAATTACATAAAAGCTCTTTTACGTTAATTGCTGATTAATAAGTTATAAGTCTTTAGACAGGAGCAAGATGTATTTGAAGTTCACCACACAGTTGAGTAATAAAACTAATGGTACGAATGACGATTATATTCTGAGAGTCAAGCATGACTGAAAACAATACTGCCTTCATTTAAACTATCTGCACCGCATTAGTCTCTCATTAGATTTCTCTCATCTATCTTCCGGAGACAATTGTAACGTAGCAACAATTCATGAATATATCTGATAAATTTCTCTTGATTAATGCTGCATTAAACTGCGCTGTAACTTCTATATATTCATAGATTACTTCATTATTACGCCGAGGATTTACAACTGTACAATTTGGAATTGTATTTGTGCAGTACAAGGAGTTAACTATTGCAGTTCTTAAGAAATTGGAACGTCGAAAGAATTAATTTACTTCTTATAAATATTTTGAACATGCAAATATAAATGTAAAAATGCTTATTGTATCAGTGAACGTGTACAGATACACATGAGAATTCACAAATGTTTCAATAGTAACCTTGTTTATTATAAACAACATATAATCGTATATAATAAATCAAAAACATAAAATATAACTAACATAAGTAATGTATACAAGTTTAAAATAAAACAAGAAATTGTATTGTAGATATAGACTTAATAACAAAGCTGAAAATGTGTTGTTGCATCCATGAACATACAAATAAGTACGAAAACTTACAAGTTTTATTTTACAACTTGTTTGTGATAGTGTGATAATCAACATACAAAAATTTAGTATTTGAAACATGGTGTATAACAATAGTATATAACAAATCCAAAATATAAAGTAATATATACTAATTTATAAGACGAAATATATAATATAATATGCTATCTTGTACATTTATACTTAAAGGTAACACTAACAGATATACCTATGTATAATAAATAAAATTTTAATACATATAAACACAATTAATACACATTACAGTATATGATATATTTATATTAATAAGAATGAGCACAGTATGTATATGTACATGTGTGTTTACACTAATAGTAATTATTTTTATTATATGTATATAAAAATGTATTTTAATAGATATATTTTACAGCAGTAGCAAAATTTGTATTGCAATATTTTCAGGTAATTATATTGAAAACATATGTATGGAGCACGGCACTTTACGGCTGAGAAACCTGGACGGTAGGGGAAGCAAGTAGGAAGAAATTAGAAGCTTTTGAGATGTGGTGTTACCGAAGAATGATGAAAATACCATGGACTGATAGGGTTAGAAACGAAGAAGTATTGGAGAAAGTCGGCGAGAAAAGGAGTATGTGGAAAAACTTAAAGAAGAGAAGAGATAGAATGGTAGGCTACTTGCTGAGACATGGAGGAATAGTCCGCGATATTTTGGAGGCAGAAATAGGAGTGAATAAAGGCAGAGGTAGGCCTAGATTAGACTACTGCTCGCAAATAGTAAGGGATGTAGGTTGTAGCACAATTAGCGAAATGCGTAGGTTAGCACAAGATAGGAGAAGCTGGAGGTTAGCGTCCAACCAGTCTTAGGACTGATGACCTAATGATGATGATGATGAATTATATTGTCACAAAATATTTGATTCTCTATTCATTATTTTTCAAGTTTATTTTTTTATGTATTTCCTAGGTCCTAGAATTTTCCATTATGAACTTTTTAACAATTTTTTATTTATAAAATATTTTATTGTTTAAGGTACGAAATATAATGTTCTAGAGATCAGAAACGCATGTGATCCTTATCCAGTTTGGATACACAGAAATTGCCTTCCTTCCCCTAAAGCATTAGGCTGGGAAAGGGAAGATTACACTTAAAGACAAGGAGAAACCCAACCATGTCCAACCTGCTCCGTTGGGACTAGAACCCACGCATACAGTGACACTCTAATACTGAACCCAGTCCACTACCCTAGACCATATTAGGAATGATATTGTCACAGCAACATCTATAGGAGAATACAATAGGTCGCTCATCTGAGTGACCATCGTATTCCCAATATAGTCCATTTGTTTTATACATAATTTTAACGTGTAACATACCTCTTTATATCGATTATCCTAATTGTGTAATATAAGAAAATGTTATGTAGATTCCAGTGGCGGCTGGTCAGGGGTGACAGCTGTTTCCTAGAAGAAGTAGTTCCAAAGTTCGTTATTTATCGTTTATAGAAATTAGTTGAAGATATAATTATGTAATATGTAATTAATTAAATACATTATATATTATATAACAACAATAATACAATGAAAAGGTCTGATTACATATACTAATACTAACAGCGCAACCGTGGTGGAAAATTCCAGTGTAAGTAAGTGCAGCAATTCACTCTTCTAACCGTGGAACTAATAGTTATCGTGGTTATGCCTAGCGTGGTGGGTGCCGGGCCGGGTGTTCAGCCACGCCTTTTGCCTTTCTGGTTTTGTACATACGAGACAGCCCAAGCGCCTCGCACAAATAAAAAATTATATTTATTGCTTTAATAAATAAATACAAGTAAATAAGTGTCTATCAAAATTAGTTTTAAAATTAATATTGATGTTATTGACATAGATATACTTTCAACATCCCTTAAAAGTTTAAATTATTTCACAAGAATACAGAAACATGGGAATCCGGAATATAAAATTAAATAAACAGAAAACACATGACTAGAATTAATTAATTAATAGAATTACGAATGATTTGATTGATTTGAAGACATAAAAAACAAAATTATACACGTGTAAACTACATGAAACAATTTTAAACATGGGCACAGCTTACTCGAGTCTCGATTAAGCTGTGACACGGGTGGGCTAGACCACCCTGTTGAAGAAGCCTTCTGCAAAGCGGGGAAGGAATCGAGAATCTCCGATCAGTCCAATCTCCGTATTTCCGAGTTCAGTTTTCAGAGACGTTGTAGAACGTTGTTTATCTCAGCGAGTTCTGTACTCTGTAGAACGTGAATTTCATACATTAACTTATGAAGATAAAATTTAAGTTTTATTTTACTACATTTTATTTCATTATTTTGCATTATATAACCTACTAATAGTTTGTTGTTGCCCACCCATGACAAATCACCATGAGCCTCCACTCTATCTTCTGTGTCTTTTTTAATTTTTAATCAAATTTTTTAATGTATATTGAATACCCCTCTCCGCCTAGTGATCCCATATCTAATGTGGGGTACGACCAACACCATACATATTATATATAGTTATTTGGTGTTCACGGCTTATTTTGGGAATTCGAAAATATGATGATTTTACATGAAAACTAATTATAATTATATTTTATATCTTCAAACTGTAAAAATGTGCATCTATTATTTCTAAAGATTGATAAATGAGATGAAATAAATAGTACTTAGTTTTCTGAAAATTAAGTGACAGTAATTTATAATCGAAACAGTCCATTATGTTTTCAATATAATTTCGTACTTTTTCCCTCAAATCTATCCAGTTTCTGCTTTCATATAGTATGGCCTATCGTCTGTACGATATATCGTCTGTCGAACTTATAACAGTACGTTCCATGTTTACATTAAACATATTATTACAATAAATAATAAATAATATTGATCCCTGGATGATACTTTGGGATACTCTATATTTTATGTTGCCATAGTGAACATTAGAATTATTTAAATTTAAAATGATCTACATTTAGAATTGTCTCTCTACACATTGTTTTTAATTTATTTTATAGCTATGGACCAATTTATTTGCAGTACCCCTAATACCAATTTCCTCTGGGTTACCTAAAAATAAAACCTGGCTCATAATCAAAGGCTTTTGCTAAGTTTAAAAAGCGACATAGCGCAGGTGGGGAGTTTTTCTTAGTCAATAATATAATTACTAGTTCTACATACCTACCTTGCCGGAAGTTAAATTGACGGGATCAAAGAATATTGTGTTTATTTGTAAAATTTAAATATCAAGATTTTAATATTATTTCGAAAACTTTTTATGTAATAAAAAGATACATCTGTAATTTAAAAGCACTATTTTGTCGTGTTTTAAATAAGCTTAACGATTGGTATTTTAAAAATTTCTAGCCATTCATAAATCAAGAGGTTTATTTATTAAGTGCATAGAATATTACAATATAGTCTAATATTTATTTTAGTATCTATGATTTGATTTTGTTATAACCCGTAAATTTTTTAATAATTTATATATAGGTTAACTGCAGGTGCTACAGAATAATATCAAAATATGAAATGTATATTTCGGCATTTTCTTCTATACATATATATTTTCATTATGTATTACTTTTTTGTTACTATTTTTCAGTCTCCAAAATAATTTACTCTAAGGTTTATTTGTTTAATATATATTATTATTGTTATAAAATATTCACTATTCTTCATCTGCCGATACATTCTTTTAAAAGGTATACAGTAGACCATCATTATTTGGCGGAGAACTAGTATGGTTTCAGGGCAGGGAGATCGACGGTTGATACGGTTGATATTGTCATGGTTATAAAAAACATCGTACAGGAAGCGTGGCAGTCCAAGAAATTGTGCGCATTGATCACTTTTCAATTCGGCCTCATGGGATAAGATCATGTGGAGACTGCGGAAGCTAGAAATAGCGCCGTATGTTGTAAACTTGATAGCCAACTACCTGTCCTGTAGGGGACTGATATTGTCGGGGATGGTAGCGAGAGGAGGAGAATCTCGTGTGGAGCGCCACAGGGTTCGGTCAGGGCTCCTATCCTATGGAACATTATTTAGACTCAGAGTGCCCGAAGGAGTGAGGGTCTTGGGCTACGCTGATGATGTTGCGGTGGTCGTTACCGGAAGAAGTGGTACCGATGTGAGGGAGAACGCCAACTTCACTGTTGATAGGATCAGGAGATGGATTGGAAAAAGCGAATTGATTCTGGCTTTGGATAAAACGGAGACAGTTCTCCTGACAAGAAAGAGAAAGCCTCCATATATCACGTTTCAAGTAGGGGATACCGAAGTCGTGCCGAAGCAGAGTGTTAAGTACCTGGGAGTCTGGATCGATAGTTCCCTGTCATTTAGGGAACACATCAAACAGACTCTGGAAAAGGCGAGCAAAACCGTCTCGGCCCTTGCTCGTTTGATGCCAAACATCAAGGGCCCCAGAGCGGCAAAGAGGAGGGTCCTCAGTGGGGTGGTGCAGTCGATTTTACTATACGCCGCCCCGGTGTGGGTGGACATATTGAGAAGGGACAAGTGGAGAAAAGAGCTCACCAAAGGCCAGAGAAGAGCAGCGCTAAGGGTCTGTAGCGCATACAAGACGGTATCGACAGTGGCAACGCTGGTGATAGCCTGTATACCACCCATCGACCTTCTAGCAGGGGGGAGACGGGAGGTGTACAGAGGCGCTGACAGAGGTGTAGCGCAAGGGAAAGCCTATGGAAACACTGGCAGGAGAGATGGGACGTGGAGCCCAAAGGAAGATAGACGAGGGTGCTAATCTCGAACATAAGACCATGGTGCGAAAGGGCACATGGCGATGTCGGTCGATGTCGATGTATTATTTCACCCAGGTCCTTACCGGGCATGGCTGTTTCACGGAATACCTATTGGAAATAGGCAAACGCGAGAGCAGAGAGTGCTGGTCCTGTGGGGAGGCTGATGATGTCGCCCACACAGTGTTCAGCTGCAAAAGGTGGATAGGTGAAATGAGAGCTGCAGAGCAAAAGATGGGACATGCTATCACTGTTGATAACATGATCCCAATCATGCTCGAGACGAGGGACAGATGGACAGTGGTGGAGCATATGGTAACGGCCATCATGAAGGAGAAGAAGAAAGATGAGAGGGAAGTGGGAAACGAGTAAGTATCCTGATTGATATGCCGAAGAGAAGTAAAGCGAGAGCGGTTCCTCTGCGGCATGACACTTATAGGATAGAAGGGGGGGGGGGGGTTTAGTCGGTAGGCGCACACGAATCCGACACTACCTGACCAAATAATAACAGAACATCAGAGACCAGGTGTCTTTTGAAGATTTTGCCCTTCGAGGAAAAAAATTAGACCATCATTATTCAATTGCATCGTCTATGTTTTTGATCTTCGTGGTATAATCCAGTTCTGTATAGGTGTATCTTCTGTTAAAAACCTAGAATAACATAATGTTTACTCTAATTATTAAACAGTTTATCAGCCTTACGAGATGAGAGAGATACTCTGATGAATAATTCTCCGTGTTAATCTTTCCCCATATCCTATACCTAGAACTTTATTTCATTCAACTATTTAAGTGTATTTGAGGTTTTTGAATTTGAGATCATAGTTATCTCAAAACCCTTTACATATATAAATATATAATACACTGGTATATTATACATATCTTTTTTACTTTTCCGCACTCAACTATATCGGAGCGGAGAAGTAATGTAATCGTGTAAAGAAAAATGGAAAAAAAATTTCTAGCGCCTATTTTTAGTTTTTCGGCCTAAGAACCAAAAACAAATGGTCTTTAAAAAATTCTGTCTGTATGTGTGTCGTTTTCGTTCGCGTCGACATTAATTTTTTTTGTTAGCACGATAACTCATGTATCTCGTATCGGATCGATCGGGTATTTACTGATTCTGATCGGGGACGTCTCCCAGACGACATCTACTGATTTTAAGGTAGATAGTACACACTCTACCATGTTGATAGGTCATGAGGAAGCACAATGGTGGACTACTTGAAAAAAAATTTTTTGTTAGCACGATCACTCAATTAAATCGTGTCAGTTCGATCGGATTTCAACTGATTCTGATTAGGGGCGTCTACGAGACGACATCTATTGATTGTGCGGTGGATAGGACACACCCCACTCTGTCCAGGAGTCATGAGAAAGCACGATGATGGACTATTTGAAAAAAGTTAAACTGTCGCATAAAACACATATTCTGCATTTATGTGTTGGTTTATTTTTTCTCGGCCACTCAATTTCGAGATAGAGATGTTCTATGTGCCGAAAAGTCCGTTTTAAGGTTTTACAACTATTTATTATATACTGGTATCTAGATATCGATATACTGATAGGTATCTCACAAAACTTAAACGATAATTTAATACTAATTTATTAATTAGTATTAATTAAACCTACAGTTATTAATTTTAGAGTCTTCTTCCCGCAAGCGTCATAGCTATTAATGGTAGTACTAAAGCATTTACCATCAACCTCTAAATATAATAAAAATTAATTTAGAGAAATTATTAATGTCATTATTCTATTCAACTTCAAATTAGCTCTACAACCGTCGACATTAACTGGCAAACCTGTACCAGTATATGAGAACCCATGACACCATATAAAAAGCAAAAGAAAGCAAATATATTATAACATAAAGGTATATACTAGTGTACCTTCAATATATTTTTGATCGCATATTTTGGTCACACATTTTAATCATATATTTTGGTCACACATTTTGATCATATGTTTTGGTCAGAATTTCTAAAATATATTTTGGTCACATTTAAAACTGCAACAACTGTTCTGAAACAATTATGTAATCGAGTATAGATATCAAGTTGACACTGACTTTTTTAGTTTACAATTTAACATTGATTTAAATGTATTTCTTAAAATAAAAATATAAAATTTTAATTGTGTCGTATAACTTTCCAGAATTCATAATTTTAATATTTGGTTTAAAGTATTTTTAGTTATGTTGAATTTATTTCGTTTTTAGAAAAAGAAAGATACTGTAATACATACAGTACAAAGGTATAGTATGCAAATATATTTCTGTGTGACACGAGAAGCCTAAAGAAATTTAAGTTAACATTTTGTAACTCAGTTACTTATTTTTGTGTGTATTAATTCTACATTATATCAATTATAATTATATTATATAACTCAGTTTTATAAGAAACACGACGTTTATTTAACATTAATAAATGAGGTATTTGTGAAAAATTGAAGTGAGAAAAAAATATAATTTGGAACTTAGTTAATTAATTGACTAAGAAAACATAGACACACAAACTGGATTTTTCAATACAATTGTGTCGCAGCTTCCCTATTGATTAACTCGTCTGTATACAAACGTCTGTATACAAATCTTAACTTGTATACTGACACTTTTTGTTGTCTTTGTTTTTACGGGGGCGAGGTTTTACTTAGTGCTTTTCCTCCACTTTACCCCCCCCCCCGCCCCGTAATTTACACGGATATGTACACACCCAGCTGACTTCTGTGGGAATCGAACCTACGCATGGATTACTTCGACCCGGTAATCTAGGTCAGCTCCAAACGATTGACAACATTACTGTAGGTTAATCCATGAAACCTAGAGACATTCCGCGAAGCAATTACTGACTATCTACCTTTAGAAAATCTGACCATACCTGTAAACATCGATGTCGATTCTGATTCGAACCGAAAATTAAGTAGTCATGTGAGAAAACCCCCGACCAATTCTTGCCGCCGCTCGACATTAAACCTCCTTTCACGCCCGGAACCCCCGGCGTGAAAACCCAGAGTGTTGTCCACTACACCAATTGACCACTGATACCACTTTTGAGTAGACATAATATTTTTTGACGTTATATTGACATACAATAAAATTAGACATTTTATTATACGCTAGTTTTTGGCGGGCAGCCTTTGCGCCACCTCGTGTCTGTTTTTTTAAACCTTGAGTAGGTCGAAGCTCTGTGTCACATGTGTATAAATGAATTTTAATAAAGATTTATTACTAAATAAAATGAAAAAGAAACAATCAAGACGTAAGTGTTTCACAATTGTTAATTGTGAAAATCTAGAGCGTCAAAATCCGGAATTACAATTTTACCGTTTTCCTGGGCAATATTACGAATTAGAGAGGAAAATAAAATGGATTGTAGCAGTGGCGTCGTCAAAGGTCATTATTATTTTTAGATCTCAAATTATTATTAAATACATGAAACATATAATAAAAAAATGCAGGTTGACTATCTTTTCTAGCAATAATAAATTTGAGTAAAATTTGGAAAAAAAGTCTATTACTGTAAATTTCTTCAGTCGGTCGTTATATGTGCAAAGACTAAAAAACCTGTATTTTTTTACAAACCGGCAATTATTACACGTTTTACGTATTTAGTAATGATTTGAGATCTAAGAAAAGTAATTGTCTTTGACACGCATTGCTACATCCATTTTATTTTCCTCTCTAATTCGTAAGATTGTCCAGAAAAATGGTAAAATTGTAATTCTGAATTTTAACCCTCTATATTTTCACAATTAACAACACGACACTTACGTCTTGATTGCTTCTTTTTCATTTTATTTAAGTAGTAACAAATTATTATTAAAATCCATTTATAACATATGACACTGAGGCTTTTACCTACTCAAGGTTTAAAAAAATACACACGAGATGGCGAATAGGCTTCCCGTCAAAGATACTTTACTAACGTATAGGTCAAGATTCCAAAATCAAATCAAATTAACGGATAATGTTCATATAAATATTTTTAGATTTTTAGATTTCAAAATTTCTAAAACATAATAGAAACCCGACGAAGTATTTAAAAGCCAGTTCAAGATAGAATATAAGATTAACGACTTAAAAGGCGGCCTGAACATTAATTTACACTTAATAAATGATTTAATCCAATAAAAAACTGAAAAAATATATCAAATACTTGGTTTTAATAAATTACTTTTTTACAAATCGTAATGATTTCGTAGAAGCAAAAAAAAAAGACATACATTATAAATGTATTACTATTATTAATATTCATAGATTTGTTGAAATTTTTATTATGTAATTACTAAGCTATGAAATTATTAACAGAATATACCAAATGTCCCTTAATCATGATTATAAAATAGTTCACCATAGCGATTGGCATCCAAACTAGAATTTTTTTAATAAATGGCGAAGGTGACATCATCAATTTAATATGTAAAAATTTTATTCTGCTCGAGTCAATTTTAATTTATTTTTTCCATTATTCCTTCTAACCTATCATACCACATATAAGTTATATATGGTTACTTAACCACTAACCAAAGATTAGAAAGTAAAAATACAATATATTGTCTATTGCAAGAGTTCTTAGGTTTTCATTTAATTGTTTCTGGACTATTATATAAAGAATAATATATCAATAATAGTTTTATTTTTAACCCGGATTATATTTTTGACCTTATACGGACCACAACAAAATAACTAATATAATTCAGGAAGTATATACTTGTAATTGTACTTTCTATGACAAAAGTAGAAAATTAAGTTTTCAAACTTATAAACTCGTAAACGTCTTTCCGGGAAGACTACGCCTTAAATAATATTAGTGGTTGTTACACTATCTCAATTCAATTGAAGTCGATACTAATTTCTACATGTGTTGACGTATGTTTAGCAAGGAAGTATATGAGTATATATACCTATATATGTGTGTTTATATATTATAATATATTATGTTGTTATAAATAAATATGAAAACTGTTTACAAATATTAAATCCATTTCCACCGACATTATTTTGATATTGTAAGTACTCACTTTGTTTCAAAAGTAATACTAATATAAAATGTGTTTAACATTAATTATTAATATCTGATAATACTGATATTCTTATATCATTATATTCTTGAAATTATGTTATGTAATTATTTTTTTTTCGAGCACTTTACCTTAAAATAATTGTTCATCCGTTCATATAGTCCAGTGCCTATTATATTGACCTTACACTATTTGAAAAATATACTCATCTAGGTACGCATATTTGAGTATAGCTGAACGAAATACGCATATACTCTTATATATAGTATATATATATATATATATATATATATATATATATATATATATATATATATATATATATATATATATATATATATATATAATGTACAAAAGAAGGATTAATGTAATTTCTTAAAACTATTTTTATTTCATAATCAGGAGACTGTACGCAGGTTTGTTCCCTTGTGTTTTTGTATATTCATGCTATTACCTTACCGAGCCATCCTCCTTGCAGAGATATGTATTATTTGTTATACTTTCAATTTTACTGTAAGTTACTAGAAACTTTTTTGTGAATATTGTTGAAATCAGTTGCACAGCAGAACCGTTTTTTTTTTTCTAATGGTCCATATTTTAAGTGAGTCATGGATTCCTGGCATCTAGTTGTAATTACTAAAGCCGCTCGATACATGCACGTGTAGATGGTGAGTCGATGAATCAGCATCGCGCTCGATCGATCGACTTTTGCAGTAGTTATTAAACTTCTATTTAGTGGTAGGCTGTGCGTTGCGTTATGAATGCTTTTGTATTGCAAAGTGCTAACTCATTATGTCGAATATACATGAGACTAAATAACGACCACTTGTTGATGAAGTAAATTATATGGGAATTTATAGACTTAAAATACGATGGTGCAATAATAATGTGTTTCATTTGCATTAAACCTTTGTTGTGTCTCTGTATATTATTGTATGTAAAGTTGATTTCATGTAATTTACCATTACTTTTCTTAATCAGAAAGAATTTCGGCACTTCTAGGATTAATGTAATTCCACAAAAAATTACCAGGCAAGAAAACATTGCAAATGTGTATACCATCTCCGCTGAAATAAATAGAAAACAGTAGGAAATTTAAATCACACAATAAAAAAACTGTATTTATGTTTGGACGAAACGGCGGATTGCAAAAAAATCTGTTATAAATACTATAGTACCTTCTGTGGGACCTCTTAAACCATCACTTTCATTCGTACTAGCTGATAGATACTAGCTTATTATAAGAATGTAGTGATGAGCAATTACGAAGTTCGTAAGATATAAGTCGGAAATCGAGAAAGGAACTACCAAACCGCCAAGCGGTTATCAATGTAGTTCCGGAATAGCAAGGCTATTATATAATCGCTATAGGAAACAACTACTCCTCGGGCTAAAGTCCCGTCAGGCATTGAATTATACTTAAAAGCGATCCTCGACCCCTTTCTCGTGTTTCTATATGATCAGATAAGGTTTTAAAAAATAAAATCCGCCACAAGTAGGATTCGACATTTGTCCCGGATTGGAACCGAACGACATACAGCTGTTTCGACCTTATTAGTTCTCATCAGTGCCGTACACGGTACGCCGATCCAGGACAAATGTCGAATGAAATTTGTGGGATATACATCTTTATCGATAAGATCTATGTCAGTAACATATAAGTCGGAAATCGAGAAAGGAACTACCAAACCGCCAAGCGGTTATCAAGTAGTTCCGGAATAGCAAGGCTATTACATAATCGCTATAGGAAACAACTACTCCTCGGGCCCGACAGGCATTGAATTATACCTAAAATCGATCCTCGACCCCTTTCTCGTGTTTGTGCATGATCAGATAAGGTTTAAAAAAATAAAGCCCGCCACAGGTAGGATGCAACATTTGTCCCGGATTGGAACCGAACGACATACAGCTGTTTCGAACTACGAAGTTGCTAAATTCATTAGAAAATTTCCAATTTTCAAGAAATTAAGTGTTCATTTCCTGATGATACCGAAACCATACACTCTGTAGGCCATTGCCTTATACAAGAGTGTGATAACGTCTTACATGTTACATACAAACTTTATGCGTTACATCTTATGGCTGAATTAATTTTATATTGGATGAATAGGATATTATTAATAAGCGGGCGGTGTTTCTTAAATCTCCTAAATGTATTCGAAAATTCCACAGACAATATCCCAACATCCTTCTTTACAGCTGATACGTACTGGGAAACATGGCTACAGGCAAAATTTTATTATTTTGAGAATTTACACAAAAGTCTGTCGTGTTAGAATTTGATTCTAACTAAGCAGCAGCTATTAAGAAAAGTTTATATTTAAGGATCCATATTTAAGGATCGTCAAGTTGAAGCAGATTTACAAAATATTCATAATAATTACAAGAGACTAGTATAGGCAATAGAACAATTACAAAATCCTTCCTTGTCGTTAGTGGAATTACTGCAAATAGTGGATGCCATACACATACAGATACATGGTTTAAGGGACGTAAAATAATAGTGTTACAGCAAAGTTTGACTATGTTTCACAAAATAAATTCAGATTTTGCCAGATTAAAAGGAATATATTGTGTTTCTGTATCTACGGATCCGTTACATAATTTCGTAAATTATTTTAATTATGCTAATATTATGTCTTTATATATCGAACGGTCGTTCTCTTCATAACATTTTTTCATCACGGTGAATATCTCTCGCTGAAACAACATATAGAAACATAATTCTATAGATATTTAACAGAACCAATCAGCTGATAACGCTGTAAAGGATGGTAAGTGATTTACGGTATTCTAAAAATTATAACGTATAACCAGGTGCTTATTATTATTTTATTACTTTACATTACTTATTTTGTTTTATTAAAGTTATCACGAAGTCGCGAAAGGTCACGACTTTGGTATACTGACAAAATGAGTCGATCTAATAATTACTCTTCTAATAATTAATTTCATAATGTTCCAAGTTACCGTTATTTTCAGTTTTATCTTTGGTATATCCTAATAGTTGCTGCAGGTAGCCTCCAGAGGAATTCACTAATGTCATTCCTAAATATTTGAAAATTATTTTAATTCCTATAGATAGACTACATTTTTATCTTTATGTATATTTTAATCCAAGTTTGTTGAGAGCTAGTCTCCTATTTTTAAAGCTGAATCTAAATTTGCAACCCTTTCCCAGGATAATTAATTAATAATTAAAATATTATTGAATTATACAACAACTAAAATTGTACAATTCTAGTATAATCCTAGTAATTAACACAAACATAACATCTCTAGATTCATCCACAGTCTATAAATCTAGTTTGTAAAAGTTTCAGATATCAGGATATTAAGTTTCTTGGAAGAGATATAGTCATATAAAACTTCTACCAACCATTCACCCAATTATTTGTTTTAGAGATACTCAATATATTTATTTCGCTTATACTCGATAATCTATTAGAGTTATCTATCAGAGTTACTTTCTTATCATTAGAGTTTATAAACTAACTAAACATTCATTTTTCTTTTTAGAATTAACAATAACCGACTCTATAACTTTTCTGTCAAGTCCATTGTTTCACGGGTATGATTAATTATTCATGAAAAAGCTACCTTCTGCCGCCGCTTCACTTTTTGAATTGTATGCGCTTGTTCGGAAGCATATAGCTTCGAGGAACTTTCCAGATGAGAGAAACGAAGTTTCTATATTCCATATATATAATATTTGTTCATTGAATTCAGTTTAATTTCTTATTTATAGGGTCTATCAATAAGGACTCTCGATTTTTAAATGTAAATAGAACAAGTTGTGTGTGAGATATCGAATACATGTTTTTTATTTGAAGGAATATTTTATGGCATTAAGTATGCAATATAATGTCGTTCAAATGTCCGCCGCGGCTTTGCTTGGTGGCACGTATGCGGGAGGTCCAATTTTCCATGAATTTGTCGCATAAATCTGGCTGAATTTACTGGATGGCGTTGGCTATGTTGACTTTGAGGGAATCAATTGTTTGCGATTCTCATAGACCTGCTATGTAAGATAGCCCCAAAGGAAGAGTCTAAAGGCGTTGAATCGCACAATTCGGTGGCCAGTTCACCATCGCCGCTCCGCGAGATAACCATGGCCTCAAATCGCTTGTGAAGAACGTCCATCGTGACATGCGCTATGTGGCATATAGCGCCGTCCTGTTGCAACCACATGTTGTCGATAACCATATCATCCAGTTTAGGCCACAAGAAGTTACTTATTATCGATCTGTAGAGCTCGCCGTTGACGGTTAAAGCAATGCAAATTTCGTATTGGAAGAAGTACGGAGCGATGATTCCGCCAGACCAAAATCCGCACCAAACAGTGACTTTTTTGGGATGCATTCGGTGCTGCTGTATCTCGTGTGGTTGGTATCATCCGAAATCCTACAATATTGCTTGTTCACATACCCATTCATCCAAAAATGGGCCTCGTCGCTAAAAATAATTTTTTGGCGAAATTTGGGTCAACTTCCAACTGTTCCAGAGTCCAATCGGCGAACAGACGGCGTTGTCTATGATAGTTTACCTTAAGTTCCTGGGTGAGTTAGATTTTATACAAGTGCAGACTCAAGTCCCGATGCAAGATTTGCCAAGTTGAAGTCGCGGAAGAGCCAAGTTATTGTAAACGATGAGAAATTGACTACCTCGGGTTTTCCCATACACTCTCATTCACTGCAGCAATGTTATCAGCAGACCTTGCGTTTCGATGACGTACGGGTATTGGCTGATTATTTATGAAACCGGCTGACTCAAATTTGGCCACCAAACGTCGCCACAAATAGTCGCCTCGGCAGAACGGTTGTGGCGAGGATAAAAATCACGTAATGCGTGGAACGTTCCTCGAACGGATCACTGGTTTTGAAAATAAAATTTAATGATTTGCACACATTATTGTACGCTATAACATTTCATGGTGGTTTGCCATAGACTAGTAAACAATTTACAATAAATATTATACATAGATGTTGCTTTAACAACATGTCCGCTATATCCTAATAAATTTCGAGTGTCCCTACTGAAAGACCAAAATCAAAATTTACTGTTCAATTTTGAATCATTGGTAATTTTTGGGTAATCCCATTTCGCCAAATTTAACGTTGCATATCATTAGATACTATTAATTGCGCGTCTTTAAATCTATAGAAATGTGGGTTTCTTTCAGGGTAATACCAATAACCAAATTTCACAGAAATAATTTTTGTAAAAAGTCAGTGTTATTGCACAATGGAACTTAAAACCGCATTAATTTTCTCCGTTTGTTTAAGCCACCTATAGTATATTTAATTTAAAATATGATAAAAGGTTACTCACTTGTAGATGGCCATTGATTAAGTTTAGTTTTTGTTAATAAAAAAATTGTGGCAGATGTAGAATTGAAAAATAAAACTAGTAAATGGACGTTATATTTTTCATTGCTTCCATTAATTTTTTCCTGTTATATGCTTCCATCTTTCAACCATGAAACGTCCAATAGAGGAATTAGGTAAATCAATACAGTGCACTTTTAGTTAGATATAAAATAGCTTATTATAATACGATATAGCAAAATTATAACTGGCTGGGGCTATTTCACCGTTATTTGCCTTATTAAGTAAATAGTTCATTTACTTAATAATGAGGCATAATAAAAATTTACATAATCGACAATATATCAACTAAGGCATTAAGTGGATTACATATTACACTTGCTACCGCTTAATAGGCTACATTCGGCCTATTAGATGGCTCTATAACAATAAAATTCTAACGTAAGGGCGCCCGCACACGGGAGACTTTTATGTCTCTCAACAGATTTGCCTTCGTTCTGTCTCCTTGATTTAAAGACTACGCGCCGGAATTTAAAAAATTATTAATAAACAACTAAACGTGATGCTAAATAGATGTGGAAACGTCAGTGATGACTGCATTTTTGATTCGAACCCGGAAAAGTTTTTGGTAAAAGAAATATTGGCTTCATCCCCAAAAGAGTAATTAATGGAAAATTATATTTTCTTATTTATAATTGTTATATTTTTAGTGTTGGCGTGAGTACTCTTACTCACTGTATTCGTACCTGTATTGTAGATATTAATAATTATATAAATTCAATGTACTTTTCATGTTCACATACTTTTTTTTCCAGTTGGCCGTAGAATGACCCTCCTCACTAAAGGTTATGAAATCATCTCAACTTCCAGTGTAAAATAATTTAGATCTGTTCTTTATAACGTCTTTGCTATTTTTCTAAAAGTAAAACGACAGAATAGTTACGTGGCCTCAAAATTTGCAACAAAAAGAACAGAGAAGCTCAGTGTCAGCAAGAAGCAGCGTCCATGATGGGACCATATTACAAGTCACTTTTTATTTGTAATTCGTGCTGTATATACGTTCAAATAATTAGTCAATTTTTCGTTTTCTTCGCTAAAACTATTTCCCAAAATTTGTGCGTCCTTTTGAAAATGCAAATGCAGAAACTAAACACGTAAATGGATCCTTTAGTATTAGTTTCCAGATCTTAGATAATTTACATTATATACTCACAGACAAAAATATTGCATATTTTATTATAAGTCATTACTTTTACTTATAAAGTTTTAAAGGATAAAAGTCATTACTTTTATTTTTATCCTTTAAAACTTTTTGTGTTCTTTATTGCTAGATACCCTGAACTGAGATGTTTTAAGTATACTGAAATTTATTTCAGAAAAATAAATGTTTATACATAACCTTTATAAGCGAATAAGCAATAATGTTACAAATTACAAACATATTATTGTGTGCCTTGGCGACTAACAACAACTACTGTTTTGCTTGTTGTTATGAGAATGACATTTCTAGTGCTTTCTTTATTGTTTCGGTAGTTTTAGTTAGTGATATGTCCTATTTAAGCAAGTTAGTTTCGGTTAAAATTATAGCCAAAATTATATCTTAGCCAATGAGAGTTACAGACAAGAATATATTGTGAGGAGATTGCATATTTACCAATCAACTGCTTCACGTATAGTAAAACGATACAATGAGACTGGAGAATACAAAAAACAAAAGTCAAGGTCGTAAAAGATATAAAACGCCAAGAGATGACCAATATTTGAGAATTCTAGCTTTGCAAAATCGCTCACTTCGCATCTGAAAAATGAATTACTGATTACAACACAAGTCAATGTAACTGTTAAAATAGTATTACGGAGAATTAGAGAAGTCGATTTAAATCCGAAATGTACTGCTAGATTCCTAGGCTTCTCCCACGTCACAAAACCAGACAGTTATAATTTGCAAGAGCCCATTTTGATTGGAATGAACATCAACGGGGAAGGGTCCTTTCCACAGACGAAACAAGAATACAATTATAAAAGCCAGATGGACGTGGTCGAGTATACAAGAGGTATGGAGAATGTTTGGCAGAATGTAATCTTGCACAAAGCATTAGCATTGGTAGCGGTTCCATTATGTTTTAACGAAGCATTAGTTGGAAGAGTAACACAGAGCTTGTTGAGGTAAATTTAAGAATGAATACTGAGTGATACATACGCAACATCCTTTAAGAGTATTCCTTGCCTTATTCTGGCTTCATTGGGTACGATAACTTTGTGCTGATGCATGTTAATGATTGGACTCATGTCGCTAGAGCAGTGATCCAGTACCTTGAGGACGTCAGGATTGAAGCACTAGAGTGGCCGCCAATATGTCCTGATGCTAATTGCATAGAACATCTATGGGATATTCTGAAGCGACATATATGAGCACAAAATATAGCTGCTAACTTAATTGCAGAATTAAGAATTTCTGCACAGGAAGAATAGAATCAAATTTCCCAAGAAATCATCAAAAGTCTTCTGGGAAGCATCCCAGTAGAGCACTTCAGTAGAGCATATGTAGCAATAAAGATTACAAAAAGTTTTAAAGGAAAAAAAAATAAAAATAACAACTTATAATATATAAATATATATAATAAAATAAAATATGCAATATTTTTATCTGTTAGTGTATAACCATAGCACACTATATTCGTTATGCTTAAGTAATTATAAAACTTGAATCATTATAGTGCTCATTTCTGGAAAAAAAACTGTACCTCGGTGCTATCCAACTAGTCTATTACTTGTTTGATATCATGAAAATAGTTATAATAATATAAAACTGCCTCAACCACATTTCCCGGTTTATTATTACAGGTTTTAACGGGAGCAAAACTCTAGGAAAGATTAACTCAAATATATTTAAGCAGTATAATGAAAAACAGATTAGTTTTATTACATTAACTTTTAATTAAATATTTTATTATTATTTAGATCGACTTTTTCCTGTAACGAAAAAGTCTCGTATTCTTTTTGCAACCCTATATGAAACATATGAGAAATATATTAACTACATCATTTTTCTGACATACTTAGAGCTTTTCCTATGTTTCCAGTGATATTCATACATATATAGTCAAAATGAATAGAAAAATTTGTCTTTCATTCACACTTAACCAAGTATATCTACCTTTGAGTTTCTTTAAAAGAATCTTCTTGTACATTGTTACATTCGCTGAGTAAATTGGTTTGCCATAAGTTTGATTTTAATGGTACACAAGTAGGGTTTGTATTTGATATCTAATATATATCTTGTGTATTTCTGCGACAATATGTCGAGTAATGGTATAGATACAATAAAATATTTTGTTAGAGTTTTACGGGATATATCCTTTCCAACTCTATTATATTAAGACATCCAAATCCGACTCTGAATTATCGCCACTAAGAAGTCCCACGAACATAAAACGAAGCTGCCGTTGTGGCTGGTTATTTTGTTTTAAAGGATATAATAATAATAAATACTGGTGACTTTGTTTCTAACTTAGCTTTGGGTATTCTCTTCTACGTCTACAAAACCCACTCATGTTTTAAATTAAATATACAGAAATCGAGTATCAAGTCTTGCTAAAACTCTTTGAAATTTTACTTCTCGTTTTATTTTCACAATTCATGCAAATAGAGAAATTAAAGGATTAAGTTTATTTTCATAATTAACAGTGGTGGTTTTATAAACTATATATGTTAGAGAATAAAAATATTTAAGCGTTATTACATTTCCGTACTCCACTATAAGCGGAACAGTAATGTAATCATGTAAAGAGAATGTGAAAAATAACATTTTTTTTTGAGTTTATTTTTCGTTTTTGGCCTACAAAACCAAAAAAAAATGGTTTTTAATTTTTTTTTGCTGTGTGTGTCGTCGTTGTCGTCGGCATTGTTAGCACGATAACTCAAGTAAATCGTGTCGGATCGAACGGGTTTTGACTGATTCTGATCGGGGACGTCTCTCAGACGACACCTATTGATTTTGAGGTGGATAGGACATACCCCACCCTGTCCATGGGTCATGAGAAAGCACGAGGGTGAAGTATTTGAAAAAAGTAAAACTGTCGCAAAAAAACCCATATTCTGCATTTATGTGTTGATTTATTTTTTCTCGGCCACTCAATTTCGAGATAGAAATGTTCTACGTGCGGAGAAATCTATTTTAAGGTTTTAAAACTGTTTATTTATTTAAATATTCTAACATCCTCATTTTTTACTGGATATATTTAAACTAATCTTAAGAACAAACCGTAACATGTATGTTTTATTGTTTAAATTAAATTAACAGATCTTGACTTTCCAAAACTCATTTAAGTACTTTACTAAACTTTTATACTTATACTTTACGAAATTATGGAAGCGATGACTAATATTTTAATAATAGAGCGTCCACCAGGGAGGTATAGTATTTTTAAGACGACCTTTATGCGCGCCTGCGTGGAGCGAATGTTTTCAGGATGGTTGATATCTACTCGTTGCAGAATTCCATTCCAGTAGTCACGAAGCCGTGGTCTGTGGCACATCGGGTGTTTATTTATAACACTTTTATTGAATCTGGTCGTTCTGTGGTGCTCACACAGCGACGACTTTAATGTTGCAATTATTTTAATGTTGGTCGGCATGCCTCGTGTCATGCTTGAAAGGAGTATGGATGATTTTGCCACCCGTCAGCAAGTATGCCTCGACAGAAAGGGACGCCACCCGTATACTTTTTATTATAGTGTTTTGGTTCAACAAATACATTTTTTAGAGAACCTGACTACGCCACTGTAAATTTGGCAACAAAATAAAAGAGCAATAAGTTGTCCGAAACTAAATTATAAGAATGCTTAACAGTTTTGATTTCAGTGAGGAAAATTTTATTAATTACATCGGAATAGAATGGCCTATAGAGCAATCCATGACGAATTTATACCTTGATCTTAATATAGAAGGGATAATTTATTTAACTGACTACCCTGTCATCTGTCTGGCCATGCCAAGTCCGTATATATTAAATGGGACATAATTTGATCAGTGACTAATGTTCAGGAATCGACATGTACTAATTTTTATTTCAGTTGTAAAAAGAGAAATTAGATCAACTGTAAGTTGATCGAATATAAATGTCTCAATATGAAACAGAGCTTCCAGGAATTAACCGGGATATAGTGAAAAGTGTAACGTGTGGAATTATTTCGTTTAGCTCTCAAAGATGACTGATTTATTACAATACGGTTATACAAACGTTATTATTATGGTTGTCTAATACACATATTAACAAATCATAAATTCAGTGGAAACAAATAGGAATAGATGAAGGCCACTGAAGCCACGGATACTCTAGCTAACTGATGTCATTTTTCGCAGCTGACCTATGTTATGTACTACTCAATAGAAATACACAACTAATATGTAAAAACAATACATTTTAAAATTCGTTCAAAAATAGCTTATCATTCTTTTCAAAAACATCATACCTCCATGACGGACCCTGAACTTACATATAAAGTAATAAATACAAATTTTCCACCTCGGAAAAAGCGAGAATTATCCGTTGACTCAACTATATTTGGGACTAACTTGTCAACATATTTTTGTTGACATATTAGTCCCGTATAGTACAGGTACGATACAAATTGAAGTTATATTTGACGATTTAAACTAAAACTTTTTATGATTAACCAAAATATCCCTCCGAATGTGTCATAATGACCGGCTTTATAGAAATATAATACATCATCCTGAAACTTTAAAAGCAGATAAGTCACATTAATCAGTTTATATGATTCTGATGGCCCATATTTATGAATAAGAAATAAAAGATCAGTTCTAGTAGAACTATTTTATTTCTTGAAAACATAAATTATTTTACGTCTGTACGTACCTTCAGGGTTTAGTATGCTTACTTTTGAAGTGAATACTTCTTTGGCCGCGTTCTGATATTTGACGAGAATGGAGAGTGAATTGGAAAAAATGTAACGTTTCGAGATTTCGTCACACGAGAGAGAAAAAAGATATAGAGAGAAGGAGAAAGAGAGCTATACATTTGGTATACCTAAAACACAGGCTTCGTTACAAGACAGAGTACACAGAGAGAAGGAGAAAGAGAGCTATACATCATATATATCAGTTTAGGCTATCTGCGTCTCCCTTTTGTGCGGTCCTTCGTCTTTAACGCTCACTCATACGCTAAGTCCTAAGGTCTAAGTTGCTTGAAGGGGGAATAGTTTAGGAACCATCGTACGAGCAAGAGAGAGAGAGCCACGTATTCATTGAATACTAGGCAATAGAAGAAAATTTAGTATGACGCGCATGCGCGCGAGTACGTACAACTCTGACGCTACACGGGAGTGGAGCAAGAGAGAGAGCCATATAAGCTCAGTACGAAGCGATATAATAGGATAGATAGATTGTCGCGCATGCGCGCGTTATAGGTGTACGCATCCAGACGCTATATATTAACAGCTGAAGCAGCACGCGTGTGTACCGAATATTTATCATTGTGTTTTGTAATTATTTACGTTATTTACATCTGTGTTGTGTGATCATTTGATAATATCCTTGAATTGTTTAACTTGTTAAAATCTAGAAAATGTAAAATATTTTATGCACCGCTCCCTACTGGTTTAGAGCCACACAGGTGCAAATGCACTTGGAAGAGGCGAAGACAAAATCCCTTTGTTTCTCGGGGGAGATTTCAATGTAAATTTCGGATCCAATGATTCTTTGACGTTGATTAACTTTCTTCGAGAAACATTTGGTCTGCTTATAAATAACAATCCCAAAGAATCAACAACAAAATCCGGAACAACAATAGATGCAATTTTTACACGTTATCTAGAAAATATCGAATCACGAACATATATTTCATATTATAGTTATCACAAACCAATCATATCAGTATTACCAATTGAACCATCAGCCGATGATAGTGTAGATAATGAATAAACCGAATATTTTTTACACAAATTTTATAGTGTTATATTTCTTTTGAAATTATCCCTCTCCCTTTCTCTCTCTATCTCTCCTCTCTCTCTCTCTCTTTCAATCTCTCACTCTTAATCTCTCTCATTCTCTATTCTAAAGAAGTATTCACTTCTATCACGTGTACTGTGCTGCACATGATATTTTTATGTCCTTATGAATCTATGAAAATGTATACCTTTTTTACAACAAATTTTAATTTTAGTTTGTCAATTTTTTGTAGTTCATTCGTTATTACCCTGATACATTTACAAAATGTTATATATTAGTCCTTTATTTTATTATTTATTTATACCCTATTTATCCCACTATTTCTTTATGCACATTCCCTCCCTATCAGGATATTACTCTCACCTCGTTCTTGATTTTTGTTGGATGACACTACCATATTTATTTGTGGTAAACATCTATCAATCACGTGTCAAGTGCCTACAAGAAAATATAATTTACTAATAGATTTTATCATTCTTCAGTATATATTTAGCCGCTTCATTTAGCAAAATGATGACCCGCCACTGCCCTATATGCACCATTAACATAAACGCAAAACTCTTCGAAGCTGTAACATAATGATTATGTTACAGCTGTGTATTAGTGCAAATTCGGTCACTAATAACATGGAGAACATACGCTGTTAGTAGATGCTCGTTGTCAGTAGCGTATAAACGTTACTGATATCTGAACGCCCTTCTGCCTTTTCAGCCATTGGACAATATCATGCTTAATTTCCCATCAAAGCCCTTGGACCATGAAGTTTTACTTATGGAGCTAGTCGTGAAATCTCTGATAGTAACTACTACCACACCAGGCTTAAATATTTCTCTTCATAATTGAGAGATTATTATTATAATGGGTATCTTAGCATTAAGTGTACCACATCTCTCTGGCAACTGGGAGGTGCGGAGCCACCAATTTACATATTCGGACAATAAGTGTATTAATCTGTATATCTAAATTACTAGAAGAAATTAACTGAACATGTAACTAGTAACAATATCGATAATAACAATTCTTTATCGTATACAGTCCGGATTTAGAAAACATCATAGTACTGTCACATCTCTTATTAACGTTTGTAATAACATAGCAGCTGACATTGATAAATCAGAAATTACTTACTTAATTTTGCTAGACTACAAAAAGCCTTCCACATAATTAATCACCAATTACTAATAGCTAAGTTACACTATTATGGAATTAATGAATCAATGAGTAATATTTCCCATCGAAGATAATGTGTTAAAATAAATAATACTATATCAACTGAAATTCTGATAATGGCAGGTGTTCCACAAGATAGCATACTAGGTCCGTTACTGTTTACAATATTTACTACAGATCTGCCATGCCCTTTGCAACCATAGTGCAAAATACAGCTTGTAAATATCAGTGTAAACGACTGTCAACTGGAACTAGCTGGTGATCTGAAAGAATGCATTGAAATTTTAGCAGTATTGAACAACAATTTGTCTATAGTTGCAGAGTGATCTAAAAATGCAGATCTCTGTTCTAACTCTAATAGAACAGTCGTCATATATGTAGGAGCAAGTGCTACAAAAGCAACATCTAATTTGCATTGTAAAATTGTTCTAAACAGGAGTGTAATCGCTTTTCAATCGAGTGTTAACAACTTAGATGTTGCATTATTTTGCAACATTTTATATATTTATATAAATTTACATATATATTGCCAAGTGAAATAGGATGGAATTTAGTAAATGCAGTAATAATGAGTAACTTCGATTATTGTAGTAGTACCTACCATGTATAAAATATGTGTCATTTAACAAAACAGCTCAAGTTTAAACTACAAATGATTCAAAATATTTATTTGCGATTTTCGTATAATATTGCAAAATAATGTCATGTTACCCGCTATTATAATGAACATGATATTTGATCTATTTGCTATTAAAATTTGCTATTTTAATCTCAGGAACATAGATCAAATGTATACGATTCCACAACATAAACTTACAAACTTTGAGTCTTGTTTTCCATACCTAGAACCTAAGGCTTTACATACATACCATGATATTTATACCACTAGTACATCAATCTCCAATATTGTACATAAACCTTAAGTCCTTCATGCTAAATAAATAAAATTGTGAACTCTTAATATACATATCTTAATTATGTTGTTTGCAGATGTTCATATATAGTTTTAAGTTTAGAGTTAAGTATATGAAATGGTCTGAAAATGCTTTGCAATGCATTCTCCAGTTGGAAAATATTTATGTTGCAATAAATGTTATTATTATTTCTCTTGAACCGCACCTCTTCCACAGGTCGATTCTATTCTGCACAGCTGATAATAAAATTGCTGCCACCAACTTCTACTCGTCTAGCCATAATTTATTTCCTTCTAAGGCAGGATCCTAAACTTGGAAAAATTATACTATATAAAACTAGATATATTATGTCCCTTAAGTATCTTTAACATATATCTGTATCTTTCATTAAAATTTTTTAATAAAAAAAAAAACGTATTTACTGAATAATTTTTCTTAATTTTTAATTAAGTCCTGTTCTAGTTAATACTATTTTTCTTTAATTGCAATAACAGTTGTACTAAGTGACATTATGTGACTCCTGAATGGTCCTCCATTTAGTGTTTAAGATGAATTAATTCTGATTATGTTCCCTTATTCGTCAGAATTTCCCATTTAAAACGTTCATTTAATCTTAATTATCGGATATTATAGTGAAATATTCAATTCCCCGTTTAGTCTTTAAGTACTACCCGATAATTTTATCCAGTTGTTCAATTCAGTTGACTCATTAAATTCAGATTAAGCAGCTGTTTTGTTTGGCACTTGCCAAAATTTGTAAATGTCGAAATATGAACAAGTAACAAATAATCTTGTAAAAAATTACTCGTACATTTTTCATAAAATTAATAACAAGATGGTATTATGAAAATTAATATTTTGTTAAATTAAACGTTATATAATTCTTAACCAAGACTTACCTATAATCAGTAAGTTCCATTTAGCTCCGGTAAAGTAATAACCGATATTCGCTTATAAAATTATAAAAAAATATATATTCTAATAACAACTGCATAGGTTAGAATTCCTGACATTAATAATTACCATCATAATAGAGATAGTAAGTTAATAATCCTTTTATAAGTTCTGACCTTTAAGTCAATTCATATTCAATTTAGAAGAATTAAACAGAAAGTATATGCAAACAATGGACGGCTATATATATATATATATATATATATATATATATATATATATATATATATATATATATATATATATATATATATATATATATATATATATATATATATATGTTAAATCACTAGTTTGGATTTAAACTTTTTAAAAACAATTTATTTTATTTAACGGACGAACAAGAATTTAGATGTGTGAGTATAACAATAATATCAATACTAAAATTATACTAAAGCTATATTAAAATTATACTGCTCATACAACGGGTTTGCTGCGACTTTATAAGTTTCGTTATGCTGACATCGTTGAAAATAAAGTTAAAATATAATTGGCAAAAGATTAATTTAAAGAAAGAACATTATAAGGTTTCAGCAAATCATCATAAACGTTGGTTACAATGGATATAGTTATATGATAAAACACGTAGCAGTATTGAGTTACGTCTGGCTTTCAGATAACATACTGAAGGTTTTATGTTACCTGATAATAAAGTTATAGAAGTGTGAGAACTACTTTGAATAATGAATGCAATACAATATATTTTATATAACAACTCCCCTTTTTAACAAAAAGTTGGTGTTATACAGCAACTTTTCAAAAATAAGTAAAATTGAAAGTAATAATTATGAATTTAACGATTATTGAAGTTATATAATAATAATAAAGTTAATTGAGAATATGAAGCCTTAAGTTAAGTTTAAATTATACAATTAATATTTTTTAAATATAAAATTTACAAAATTAAAATATAAAGAGTCTTTGAAACCGATTTATAACTGAGAAACATTAGTTCAGTTCGATTTCTTCCTCTGGGGTTTCATCTTTGGATCTGATCGATGGTCTTCTTCTGGGCAGGATGCTCCTGAAGGATTCTCTTAAGCGTTTAGAAGGTCCAGGTGGAGGTGGTGGTGAATTTGTTGTGAGGGCGATTGCTAATCTGTTTCTCTTTCGGCATTTACATAAAATATATAACAAAATGAGAGTTACTATTAGTGCAATGATAAAATAAGTGAACCAAGAGATGTGTTTGGTGACAAATGGTTCGTTGATCAAATCGTCTAACGTTCGAGAATACTCGTCCAATTTGTGTTTGGCAATCTCGAGGTCTTCCACATTTAAATTATTCAATTTTAATGGTTCTAATTTTGGGATTTGGATGTCATCGGGGATTCCTTGACAACAATTAAAGGGAATTAAAATGGGGTGATCACTAACACTGGTTTGCGAAAAGTTCTTAGGGTCAGCTTGTATTTTTGTCACTCCTATGAAAGCACTACATCCAGGTTGCAATTTAAGAATGGAATTTTTATAAATGATCTCTGTTTTGGTGTTTATTTGTTTGCAATTTACAGTAATTTGAAGTGGTTCTGAAGTAATTGTTAGCCATGATGAGTCCGTTAGTTGTTGGACATTGTAGCCTTTTGCAAATATTATTGAAGTTTGGCAGCTCTCAGGTAAAGTTTTTAAGTGTTTCAGGATTTGGGCTTCACATATAGCATTGTCGTCGATGGGGTATGCGAATAGATTGGAACATATCTTTGTGCCAAAGAAAAGTGGTTTACAGTCTTTTAGATTTTTGATGGGTATGTACATCAAAGAATCGACGTCACGCGCTAAGTATTTTTGTGATGAAGATAAAACATGATATAGACCAGTTCTATTATTTAGGATAGGGATTGGATATAATCTAAAAAGGGTGTATCTTTGTTGGTCTATTAGAGGGATTTTTAATACAAATACCAAGTCTGAATCAGTTTGGTATGCTTCTAATTCCATAATATCCAAATATTTGGCAATATTGGAAGATTTTATAATGAGTGGTAAATTGTTTTGGTGTAAATTTTGTGAAATTTCCTGAAGCGAGGTTATCAAATTTTCAGGATTGATTATCGACGTATGAATAATTTTTAATCGCGCGAAAGTTATTGAATTTAGAATATCATTTAATTGATTCTCGATATACAGGTAACTTTCCATGAGAAGTTCACATTTTTCTAAAAATCTTAATTTTGCTTCAATTACTTTAATTTTATCTGCTGTCCTATAAATTGTGTCTGATATTATTTTTATATCTTTATTGAAGGTGGTTTCATCAATTTGCAACTTTTGTATGGTAGCGTTAAAATTCTTTATGACGGATGTTGTTACTGAGATTTGATTTTTCATTAAATTTTCTAATTGATGCTCGTCATTAGTTAATTTATTGATGCAATTCATGTAGTATTCGCCATCTTCGGAATCTAAATTTCCTGTAATTGACTTAAATATTGTACCAATGCCATTGAGAATTCCACGTTTGTAACGTTTAGTATCAAAATAAATTTCGCTTAATTTTTCTTGAATTGAATTTGAAATTTGGGTTAATAAGCTGATGTGTGTTTTTACTTCACCTCGAAAAAGGTTCATGTTTTCAAATGTGGGGTTAATAGCGTGTAAGAGAATTTCAAGCATTTTCTCGTTATGTTCAAAAGTGTTCTTTATTGATGAAATGTTTTTGTGAACCAGAAGAGTCCATTGTTTATTTGTTACAACGATTTCGCTGTCTCGATGATAATATATTCCAATGGTGTTGTTTATTGGAGTAATGGTGTATTGGGATACTGCTGCTCCAATCAGCAGAAGAAACCTGAAAATAATTTAATTCTCAAAATATGGTTTCATCCTGTCGAAATTGACTTTTGTCGTTTGTGACGTTTCGAGATTTAATAAAATTGCAGAATTTTGAAAGATTTTTATTATTTCGAAAGGACCGTTAAATTTATTATGTAATTTATCTTTAATTTGAGATTCCTTAACATAGACTTTATCGCTTATTCTAAATTGTGTAGGATGTTCTGGAAGGTTTCTATCGAATCTTAATTTAGCCTTTTCTTTTTGAAGCTCGGTTTTTGTGCGTGCAATTTTATAATAGTATTCGTCGAGTTATTATAACAAATAACAGCGTAAGGAATTACGTTTAATGGATGTTCATTAGGGTTTTCAGCCTGATTAGTACGAATCATCTCTAAAAGTGTGGAGTGAAATCTTTCCACAGATCCGTTTGATTGAGGGTGGCTAACGCTAGAAAATGTTAATTTTATGTCGTATAAGGTACATAGGTCTTTAAGTAATACATTGTCGAATTCTTTACCGTAATCCGAATGTATACGAAGCGGAGTACCAAAATGCTGAAAGTAAAGAAGTAATGTATTTACTGTTGATTTAGCGGATTTATCCTCTAATGGGTACGCTTGAGTAAATTTGGTTAGTTCATCCCTAATAGTTAAGACATAATTTCTTTTTGGAATTTCTAGTATATCGATATTTATTCTTTCAAATGGTGTTCTTGGTGTTTCAGTTATCACCAGGGGATTGCTTAAGTTTTTCCGTAAGGTCTTTGTTTTCTGGCATATTTCGCAATTTTGAATGAATTTAGTTACGTCTTTAGTTAAACCGGGCCAGTTATATTTATTTCTTATTCTCCGAATGGTTTCGTTTATTCCGCGATGCAAATTTGCTTTTCCGGTATGGTTTTGGTCTAATATTATCGGAATTTGATCTTCGTCAGGCGTCTTAGTTATGTTTTGGCAACTAACTAGGTTTAAATCTTTTTCAGTGAAAATAAATGACAACATTTCGAGTATTGGCAATTCTAAATTGTTTTCAATGAAATATGTTTTTGAAGATTCGAAAATGTCTTTGTCTTTGTAAAGAGTAATAAACATTGTTTCGATTATCTCTTCGGTGTCGAAGGGTAACAAAACAATATAATATTTTCCGTTTTTCACCGTTTTACTCGTGACAATATTAATTTTGTTGTGGATAAAATTTGGTTTTTCCTCGAAAATATCTTCAATTATTTTATAATGTAAGTCTTCGAGTTTGTCCTTTTGGAAAAACGTTATTATGTCCTTATGTCCTTTGTCTAATAATTGATTGTTTGTAATTTTAATTTTTAAATAGTCTATTAATGACTGGGTTTTATATAAGTGAACAAATGTATTTAATTCTTGTAAAATTGATTCTGGTGAAATTTCGGTATTTTCTGAACTAATTGATTCGTCGTCTGTATTTGATGTTAAAATTTTGTTTTTGAAATCCACACATTTTTGAAACTGGTTAATTTTGATACGGGATAAGGCATCCGTATTTTTATTAATTTTGCCAGGTTTATATTCAATCTGATAGTCGTACTCTTCAAGTTTTAAGCGCCAGCGTGCTAGGCGACTACCGGGGTCTTTAATAGAGAAAAGCCAGGTAAGAGGTCTGTGATCTGTTATCAGTTTGAACTTTCTACCAAAAATATATGGGCGAAAATGTTTTACAGCCCAAACAATAGCGAGGAGTTCTCGTTCTATTGTTGAGTACTTTGTTTCCGCAATGCAGAGAGTTCTGGAGGCGAAAGCTATGGGTAGATCTTTACCTATAGGACCTTGCGAAAGTACAGCGCCAATCGAAAAAGCGCTTGCATCTGTTGTGAGTAGTAATGGCTCGTCAAAATTTGGATACGATAGTATGCGGCTTGAAGTAAGGGTTTGTTTTAAATCTTCGAAAGATTTTAAACATTCTGAATCAAAATTGAAAGGGGTGTCTTTTTGCAGTAGTTTAGTAAGAGGTTTGGAAATTTTGGCGAAATTATCAATGAATCGTCGGTAATATCCGGCGAGGCCAAGAAATGATTTAATCTCTCTCTGGTTAGTTGGTTGGGGAAAATTTTTGATGCATTCGATCTTAATTGGATTTGGTTTTACACCTTCTTTGGTGACGAGGTGACCTAAATATGCAACTTCCTTACGAAGGAATTCGCACTTGTCCGGTTGAATTTTCAAATTAGCTTTTTGAAGACGTTTGAAGACTTCGGTAAGCCGTGAAACATGGTCCTGGATTGTTGGGGAATAGACGATTATGTCGTCCATGTATACGAGGCATCTCTCGTTTTGGATTCCTATTAAAATGTTATCCATTACCCTTTGGAAGGTTGATGGGGCATTTTTCAAACCGAATGGAAGCCTATTAAATTCAAAATGACCGTTTTCGACTGTGAAAGCGGTTTTTGGAATGTCACTGGGTTCGATCTCAATTTGGTGGAAACCGGAGGCCAAATCGAGGGTGGTGAAATATTGACATTTGCCAAGTTGGTCTAAAAGATCAGAAATGTTTGGTAAAGGGTATTTATCTCCTACAGTTAACTCATTGAGTTTTCTGTAGTCAACTACGACACGCCATTTTTGTTTACCTGACGCATCAAGCTTTTTGGGGACAACCCAAATCGGTGAAGACCAAGGGGAATTTGAATGTTTGATAATACCTTGTTCTAGCATTTTCGATACCTGTTTTTTCACTTCCTTCTTGTGAATTTGAGGGTAGCGATACGACTTTGTAAAAGTAGGTTTAGCATTGTTGGTGTCTATTGTGTGTTTGATCTCATTAGTAAATGTCAGAATATCTCCTTCGAGATAGAAAATATCTGAAAAGTCTAGGCAAAGTTGAGTAATTATTTCTCTTTCTTCCTCATTTAAGTGATCAAGACGAAGTTGTTGCCTTATTTCTTCGCGTCTATCTGTATAATTTTCAGAATTATATTCGTTTAAATTATTGAATGAAAAATTTTGAATTGGTTCTAGTTTAATTTCGGAAAAATCTATTATTTTTGGGACTGCGTTTGCGTTTAATACGGAGGTAAGAAATTCTCGTTTATTGTTAATTTTGACTAATGCATTAGGAAGTCGTACTTTATCTATTTCCATAGCTGTTAATATGGCTTCTGTATTTACAAGATTACATCGAAATTTTGAAATTTGTTCTGTACGAGGGTTAATAGAAATTTTGTTGAGAAATTGTTTATTTTGAACATTTTGTTTTTTATTATTTTGTACATTAGTGGAATTTTCTGTGGCTTTGAATAAAGGTACAGTTTTGAAATTGGTAATTAATTGTTTATTTTTTATGTCAATAATGCAGTTGTAATGTTCTAGAAAATCGGATCCTAGTAATCCGTCGAATTCAATATCAATATTATGAATGTAAACTTTGTGAGGATCGTTGAGAGTAAACGGAACGAGTGTAGATTCATTAATTAGAATTTTTTGATCGGTAATTCCCTGTATTATAACGTTTTCGGGAAAACGTTTAGAATATTTTTCACAAGTTTTTGGCTTAAATATGGATAGTCCGGCACCTGTATCTATTAATATTTTAAATTTTTTTGTAGCATCTTCAATGTAATATAAGTTTTTGGGATTTACTGTAAAAAGGGCACTTGATATTCCTCTATTTATAGGAATATTTGTTTGTCTTGCTGTTGGTTGGTGTTTAAATTCATTATTTGAATTTGGTTTTCTAATTCCGTTATTTCGCATAGCTGTTGATCCGGTGGATGATCTTGAGCTTGAGTAGTTTGCCGAAAATCCTGATGAGTATCAGAATAATTAAATTGGTCTGTTGAAAAATTAAAATTTTGTTGATATGTTGGTTCGTCTGAATATGAATCTTGATATTGTTCGTAATTTTGATCGCAATTGTAATTATATTGATGAGCGGTATCATCAGTATATTGTGAATGTGAGTTATACTGGTGAGCAGTATTATCAGTGTATTGTGAATGGTATTGATGAGCCGTATCATCAAAATTTTGGTTCATTTGAGCATTCATATGATGAGCTCTTTGTTGATTATAATTCGGATTTGGCCGAATTATTGGTGGTCTTGATTGGTTTATATAGTTGGGATTCGGTTTAATAGCTGAAGGCCTGTTTTGTTGAAAACTATTTTGCTGGTAATTATTTTGTTGGAAATTTGAATTCGTCGGTCTATTATTTCCATTTGGATTAAATTGAGGTCGCTGATAATTTTGATTTAAGTTGGATGATTGGGCCTGATTAAAATTTTTTTGAAAATTAGGCCTAGAAAAATTTTGGAAAGGTGCTGAAGAATTTTGTTGTTTCGTTCGGCACTCATTTATTGTGTGTCCATTACGTTTACAATATGTACATATCTTCTTAGCATTTAGTGAATTAGGTGGTAATGGTTTGTTCGCTTTTTGAAATTTCTGAGATTCAAAGTATGACAATTGAAGTTCTCGTTTAATCCTGGATATTGCTTGAAGCATATCCATAGGATTACTTGCTCTTATTATAGATCCTAATTTTGGATCCAGCCCTGTCAATAAAGTGTTAAGAGTCATTGTCTCGATTAAATTGGATTGTGCGGTTTTTTGTTCAGCGGTTAAATGTTGTTTCTGAATCGCTGCATGCATTTTCGCATTATGCGTTTGCAAGCGGGATACAAAATTTAAAGCGGATTCGTTTGATTGTTGATTAATTCTTTGCAAGTCCTGAATTAGAGACGTAAGGTCCCTAGAGTCTCCAAAGTGAGTCTCTAATAGATATTTAATTTCTTCCCAAGTTGACGGGTTCCTAGAATTTACTAGTTCAGCGGCTTTTCCACGTAATTTATTTTTAACATGGAGAGTTAAAAGTATTTTTTGATTATCGACCGCCATGTTGAAAGCGCATTTAATAGCATTTAAGAATGTTTGCAGGAAATTTTGATTTCCGTCATACTCCGGAACAATTGAGAAAATTTCCGACAGTTTGTAAGGTTCTAAGATAGCTTCGTTTGCCATTTTTATAAGTTAATTAATTATTATGTTTAAATTAGATATTGTAAAGTTATTTAATTAAATACAATTAAATATAAATAAATTTGCAGATGGGAAGGATAATAGTTTTTGGTCTATATCCTGTATAATATTTCTTAAAATTATAAATAAATGTTTCAAAGGTAACGTGTCAATTCTTTGACTTACCAAATTTTTTCCATTTGTCTTCCGGCCAGAGTCCACAACCAGTGAGGCAATTCCGTGTTCTGGAAACGGGGTGTCTTCGGGAAGGATGGCTTGCAGAGGAGAATCACAAACAGTGAGGGCAGGTCCGTGTTCTATCTGCGATTTCCCCTGTTGTTTTCTTTGTTTCTTTGTAGATTTGTTTCTTGTTTCTTTTGTTGAAGTCTTCGTGTTTCAAAGTTGCTTCTTTGAAGTATTCTTGTTGCGTGTTTGTTTTCTTCTTGAGCTTTGTTCTTGATTTCACTTCGGAATTGGAATTCCACGTTACTAGTGAGGCAAATCCGTGTTCTAATAACGCGTGAAATCCTACAACGACTGCGCCAAATTTGTTAAATCACTAGTTTGGATTTAAACTTTTTAAAAACAATTTATTTTATTTAACGGACGAACAAGAATTTAGATGTGTGAGTATAACAATAATATCAATACTAAAATTATACTAAAGCTATATTAAAATTATACTGCTCATGCAACGGGTTTGCTGCGACTTTATAAGTTTCGTTATGCTGACATCGTTGAAAGTAAAGTTAAAATATAATTGGCAAAAGATTAATTTAAAGAAAGAACATTATCAGGTTTCAGCAAATCATCATAAACATTGGTTACAATGGATATAGTTATATGATAAAACACGTAGCAGTATTGAGTTACGTCTGGCTTTCAGATAACATACTGAAGGTTTTATGTTACCTGATAATAAAGTTATAGAAGTGTGAGAACTACTTTGAATAATGACTGCAATACAATATATTTTATATAACATATATATATATATATATATATATATATATATATATATATATATATATATATATATATATATATATATACAATTAATGTTTTAATTCAAAATATATCCACTTAATTTAGTTGTACGTTTTATACTTAAAATTGTACTAATGTGGTAAGTACTACTCTAATATTCTTGAAGTGTATTTATGAAGTTTCATCTACAGAAGCAGTACATTTACTTCAAAATCAATTTGATGCCAAATGAAATAACTCGTCTTTGTCAAATTTCCTGTAGCAATTTTTTCTCTTTGTTATACTTTATATTACAAGAAGTCCAATTTAGCTAGCATAATGTGATAAAATAAAGCATTTAACGCCTCACGGACGTCGGAAAAACAACTTCCGTCAGGAATATAACACAGAGATATACTACAAAATTGTCACAATTTAATTTTAAATATTATTTATTAACTAGATAATAAAAAAATGGAAGTTATAATAATTTTTATAAAATGACTGATTAATTAACTTCCTATAACTGTAATTATAGAGCAATATAATTTTGATAAAAGAGATTTATCCCTTTTTGATTACCGTTTTTAAAATACAAATGTTAATTAAAGTGATAAATGATATAAATTCTTACTTAAATCATTTATTTTCAATAGGTGAGCCACCACATTTCACATAAATGTGTGAAATGTGGTGGCTATATCTAAAATGTAGAAGGCAGTAGAAAATGAAACAAATTCTATTTATTTTCAAAGGTTGATATATCCTAGGACTAGCGGGACTATTTCTAGTGTCTAGTGTGCATAAGAAATGTTATCACGAGAGCATATGGGCACAAAGATACCGAAACATAAAAAATTCCCTGGTATATCCTCGTTCTATATGTTCTCGAATACAAAGACGATCTGGTCACAGCACGAAATTTTACCGATATGGATACGTTTAAATTATTAAAAAATCTGAAAGTGTCGTGAGATTTCCTAATGAACCCATCAATTCGAACACCATCGATGAGATAAAGATTGCTGACATTAGGAAAATTGTAGTGTATATTTCCGATAAATTCCTTGTATTTTACGAGAATATCTTGTCATAGAAGACGATAACAAGTGCAGCAGACGACTCTGAAGATTCTTTTCAATTATATTACGCATATTATTTTCTATTTTAGTTTTTTAATCAACAGTCATTTTTATCCATCTGATTTTTTTGTATTTTACCTAGGCACTTAAGTAGTAAAAATAATATTTTCACGCAGCTGGCTTTTCTTACTAGGATGATAATAATAACATTATGACCATCTGATAAAAATTATAGTAACAGGTATGGTAAAATAGTGCCCTAACTAGCATTTAACTTCTATTTACTTTTAAAAGATGATTTGTCGAAGTTGGTTTTTATGGTTTGTGAATCAACAGATAGGGGTAGAATAACTAAAAAGAAATGAATAAGGTAATAAGTATTGCAATGCTTGCAACTTAACGTGGACTTTGCTAATGTATGCCCTTAAATTCCTTATTTAATTAGTTTTACGATTCTCCTGAAAATTTTCAATTTGTGGATATGTCATGTTTTGAAAATAAACGCTTCAATTTGTCAGTAATATGAAACACTACTTCTTCATACAACACTATTTACTATAATTCTCATATGTAAGATAATCCAGTTTCCATACAAACGCCGATTCTAGGTTTTCTAAAGGAATGCTTTCTGATATAAGATTTATTCAACTCCTATTGTCCACCTCTTTACGTAAACCAATTTTTTTTAAATGGATGATCTAGTGATACATATTTGGGAGTGATACATATTCTCTGTCCGTATATGAAGGTGAGGGTCACAGTATTAATTTAATCATGCTCTTCTGACATCACTACGTGGTACAAAATGGATAAACTTGCATAAAATAGTTTTATGTCTGTTTATGTATAAGTAATATATGTGTTATGAGGTAAAATGAACAAGAAAATAAATTCATTAAACGTACTAACAGTGGGAAATAATTTAAATATTATAATTAATGTTGATGGAACTGAAAATTAGTTTAATTTAGACTCAATAAGTCAACCAAAAGGCCTGTTTAGGATCACCATATATGTTTCACTCGATTCCAGTCATTGCAAGATTAAAAACTTTATCACATAATTATGTTAAATAAAATAGCAATTCCCACAAAAAAACTGTACTATGTAATAATTTTCTTATAAGTACTCACAAAATTAAAAGTTTTGTAAGTATTTACAGAATTCGAATTAAATAATTCATTCCTTGCATCGTGCTGGTAAGAACACTATACTTGTGACAAATTTAAGCTTCTAACAATAAGATATCACATGTGAAGCTAAATATTAAATTAAATAACTGTCTTATAGAAGATTTCAATATTTATTTTTTCGATTTATGTATTTATTTTTGATGTATTAGCTGAAAAATATTACAATATAATGAAAAATTACAATTTACTGAAGCGGATGAAAGCGAAATACAACCGTTCAAAATTTTAAATCGCCATATGTGTCAATGTTTTTTCACTTATTGTGTTTTTCTTTGAGATATGGCTACAGACTTTTCAATAATATTTATGCTAAAATATTTCCGTTGTTAGTAACAATCATTCAGTATGAAATCTTAAAAATTTCGAATAACGGCGCCAGGACCATTTTGTACGAACTTTGTATCTAAAGGTGTTAAATTATATAATATCAAATAAAACCAACTACAGCTTTTATTTTGAAAACCCCCAGAGAGCAGAATTTTGCATTAGATAATCGACTCTAAATATGCGAAATATAATAAGGCAATTTCTGCACATGATTTAAAAACAGCGATTGACATTTATATCTGAAGCTAACAAGCTTCCAATTGAAGGTCGTTCCATATACAACCGAAAAGTACTGTGTAAAATATCGCGTGATAACGCACCATTAAATAAGTACATAACTTGGATTGCAATTTGTTTAGGTAGGTTAAGTTTAGTAAATCGTGGACAAAATGGAACAGAAGTTCAGAAAAGCTAGTCGTAACATTTTCCTGTGATTGAAAGTGAAATGGTGAACGACTTTTATATGTCCAATTTCATTCTTATACCATTAAACGACAATAGACAATATACATTATATGTAAAATACTCATAAGAAACAAAACTATTATGACTGTGACAACAATTACAATAGGTAAGTTTAGATCGAAACCGAATGAAACACGAATAGTGTTCTGTTATATTAATTTAGGTATTTTTGTCAGTCGTAAATACGCTTGAGAGAGATCTTAATATGTCTGCATTATTTAGGCTCCCATTGCGTTATGCCTAAAGCCTAATTCGGACTATGCTAGTAATTTAGTCAAGTGGCGAATAATTTAGTGTATAATAGAATAATCAAACGTGTCTGAACGACAAAATTTTAGTCGAGTAATTTAGCAAGTGATTTAGTCGAGTAAATCCATTTTATTTAAGTTATTTCCTTCTCAGGCAGGGTCCTAAACTTGGAAAGATTAGATTATCTAAAACTAGATGTGCTATGTCCCTTAAGTATCATTAATATATATCAGTATCTTTCATTGAAATTTTGTAATAAACGAAAACATATTTACTGAATAATTTTTGTTAATTTTCAATTAAGTCCTGTTCTACAGTTCTGTAGTTAGTACTATTTTTCTTTAACAGCAATAACAGTCGTACTAAGTGACATATGTGACTCCTGAACCGTTCTCCATTTAGTGTTTAGGATGAAATAATTCTGATTATGTTCCCTTATTCACCAGAGTTTCGCGTTTCAAACGTTCCATTTAATCTTAGTTATCTGATATTACAGTAAAATATTCAATTCCCGTTCAGGCCTTAAGTGCTACCCGATAATGTTGTCCAGTTGTGCAATTCAGTTGATTAATTCAATTCAGATTAATCAGCTGTTTTATTTTGCACTTGTCAAAATTTGTGAATGTCGAAATATGTAAACAAGTAACAAATAAGCTTGTAAAAAGTGACTAGATAATTTTTCATGAAATTGATAACAAGATGGTATTATGAAAGTAATTAATATTTTGTTAAATTAAACGTTCTATAATTTTCAAGAGTTATTGTAATTCTTAGTCAAGTGACGAATAATTTAGTGTATAATAGAATAAGCAAACGTGTCTGAACGACAAAATTTTAGTCGAGTAGTTTAGTAAGTGATTTAGTCGAGCAAATCCATTTTATTCTATATTTTCGGATGAGTAAGGCCCCCATCACGCATCACTGCATCGTGCTTCATTCACTAAACAAGTGCGACCCTGTTGATTTTATTCAAGTTAGCTGTCGCAAAAATGTCGTTTCGTTGGAGTGAAGACATAACTTTGAAATTAATTGCGAAATATTTACAACATGAGTGCCTCTGGAACTTTAAACCCCCCTTTATGAAAAATATATCAAGCAATCTACATACGGTGATTTGGAAAGTGCAATGAACATATATGGATTTGGCGAGGAGATTAAATTGAAAATAAAAAATATCAGGTTAGTGTTGACTTTTTTTATTCATATAAGTAGCTATTACATGTGGGTAAAAAAATATTCTATATTGCTTTCTTTTCATCCTTCTTTTTCGATTTCTTTTCAGATCGACCTACTCGCAGGAGTTAGGATAATCCGGCGCCAGGATTGACATAGTTTACATTTCTTCAGTAAAATGGTTCAGTTTATATGAATCCCTACGAAACATTAAAACAATTTTCAGTCATTCTCAAAGTTTAGAAGTATTATTTAGGATCTCCTAATGCTCTTTCCTTGAGAAAAGAATTAGTAGCTCCTAGTTCACCTCTTCTCTGAATCCATTTTCGTACCCATAGTTTTTTTTTCCCTTTAGCACGCTAATTTCTTCTTCCATTTCTTCTAAAATAATCATTGCAGTAAGCTTAAATAGCTTAATTACTTTGTTGCGTTACCTATTCATCTTGTAATACACTACACACTGTACACGACTGTAGTGAGAACGCTTTTTGGTCAGTTCGTAGACGTTTAGTTCAGCGGCGACTATTCAGGTGAAGTAGGTGAAGTGCGTCTTCACCAAAGAATTGAGACTGAGATTTCTTTTTTTTATATTTTTGGGATATATAATCATGTTTTTAATATGTACATTCAAATAAATTTTGTTATGAAAAACCTATTATATTTTTTTGCCAAGCATAATATGCCACTATACTACTAAAGCACTGTGTTTACATTGGAACGTCATTTAACTCTTCAATAGTCCATGCACACGTTATCTGTAATATAAATAAATCGCAGGTGCAGAGATGAAAATCAAGTGCCCTCAAATATGCACTATTACAGCGGGTTGCCATGGTAACGTGACGTTACGCAATAGCCTACGTCTGTTTAGTCCGTCTTCTCCCTCCACCTAGGTGAAGAATTTGCCGAGGTCTTATAGGATATCTGCACAGAGGACTTGCATCTATTTAATATACTGAAGCGCGGTCTGTTTGAATTTGAGCGATTTATTAAATTTGGGTTGTGTATTCATCATTTTTAGACTTGCTTTTTTGATTTTAATGTGTTGATTGAGAAACTGAGTGATCGAATAATTAGTGTTTTTTCAACTTTGTTAGTAACAATATTAAATGAAACGATAATTTACATTATGTATAATGAATCCAATTAACGATATTATTTGTAATTTGTTGGAAACGCTGTTCTGTCACTGGAAAGACGAAGATAAAAGAGACGTTTTACTGGAAGAGAGATCTACGACTATTTTATCAATATTCGCCAAAAGAAAGATTAAGAAATCCAGTAAATCTTGCAACGTAAATTTCAAATCTGCTTGGTTCACAAATTATAAATGCTTATGTAGCAGCCCAATGTTAAAAAACTATATTGGTGGCCCTGTTTACTATTTTCTAATAAACAATTGATTTGAAACAGGAATGGATTTGTAGATATTTTAAATATTACAAGGGCATTATATAAACATACCGATTCTACCCAGATATTCTATATGATATCCTACAAAAAGAATCATTAGATATTAATTTTTGCATGCATCAAATAAAACAGACACATGAAATATTGAACAAGAAGAGAAATGACGGCTTTTTTAAGGCAATTTTTAATAAAGCAAGTAGAATGATGGAATTATAAATTATAAGAGGACAATACGATGGTCTTTCTAGCGAAGACATTAGTACAAGATATGAAGCACCTTTTTATGAAATATTGGACCATATTTTAATGGAAATAGACGTCAGGTTTCAGGACTGCGAAAATATGAAATTTCTTTGTCTCGTTGATACTGCAAAATTTGAACAACACATCTCGTGTTTCCCTTCTAATGCTTATGAGAATTTGGAATAATTTACCAAACATCAACGACTTAAAAAACGAACTTTGCCTATTATATAATGGTGAAAATTACAGAACTATACCGCTGCATGAACTGCTCAAAAAACGGAATGAATACAAAGACATTTTTATAGATGCTTACAAACTGTTTTGTATAATTTTATCTATTCCATATCAACAAGTGCGTCAGTGGAAAGAGGCTTCTCGTGTCTTAAACGTATAAAGATGTATTCAAGAAATACCATTTCCCAATATCTTTAGCAACTGTTTCTATCGAGAAAGAATTATTGCTAGAACTAAAGAAGGATCAGCCATTTTATGAAGATATAATAGATAAGTACGCCTTACTAAGAGATCGAAGAATTGATTTGATGTACAAAAATTAGATAGCTATAAGCTTGGCTATAGTAAGTCTTAAGAGAAATTAATCTACTTTTTCCTAACTGTTTACACATCCTAACTATTCACCTATTTTCTAACCTGCGAGCCGCCACTGGTTTAGTTAGTAAATTACTCGCCACTTGATTAACTTACTAGCATAGTACGAACTAGGCTTAAAGGCTCATTTATACATGCTAGTCAACTCGGCCAAGGAAATTGGGCGCGCATTCACTCCCAAGATATTTAGTGTTTACACATGCTAGTCCACTCGCTTACTAAATCGCATGCGAGTTGCGAGTTCATTTTGTATCTCATTATTTTACTGCTAAGACCCATGTATTTAATAATAGTCTTAATTGAAATAAACGCGATATGAGTAAACAACTTGTAGCCAACTGTATTGATAACTTAATAAATATTTTGTATGAGGAACTGGAGGAAAAATGAGAGCGGGAAATTGAGCCTGCTGGGGGCAAATGAATATACCTAATCTATCTTCTCTCGATACTTTCGTACTATCATGTTACATCAAGGAAATTCTTTTTTTTTTCAGCTAATAATGTCTGTATTTTTGTTTGAAGTTGTAGTGAATTTTGTAGAGGCATTTTACGCAATTGTGATGCTACATTCCTGACAAATGAAATTCATCATCACGGAAATGATTTTCTGGAGTGGCACTTTTGAGTCCTTTCAATTGTTTTATAGCATTTGACACGGCCGATATTCTGTCATAGTTTTTTATTTTTCTGGTAGCAACACTCGCAGAGAAAGTGTTAGTACATGTTTACACTTTCCAGTGATGTTGCTCATCTTATCCCCACTCCTTACTAGCATGAAAGAGTAGCTCGGTTATCCGAGTCAGCTCGTACGTCCCATGTGCTCGTACTAGCCAGTCTCGAACATTCACTCGAACTCGACTAAATCATTCTCGAACAAGTTAGAGAATGATTTAGTCGAGTCGATCCATTTTATTCTATATCTTCGGGCAAGTAATCCCCCCACCACGCATCAATGCATTGTCCTTTCTCCACTAAGCTAGTGCGAAACTTTTGATTTTAGTCGAGTTCATTAGCTGCCGCAAAAATGTCGTTGGAGCGAAGATACAACTTTGACATTTATTGCGAAATATTTACAACATGAGCACTGGTCGTATGCAGCACTGGTCTGATGGGAGAGAGCCTGTTTAAAGTCAGAAGCCAACCGACTTAACAAGCTAAGAGGATTGATTCTAAAAAGTATAACCGGAGCCCCAAGATCAACACCGATCGAGGCGATGGGGATACTAACGGGGATACCACCTCTTGATGTCACCCTGAAAGCGGAAGCCGTAAAAGCAATGCAGAGGGTGGGAAATATTAATATGACGGTAAGGTACTTAAGTAGACTCTCAAGAGAGCTAGCTGAGGAGGGAATCCTATGGATGCCCTCTGACAGTACGGGCGTCCACTTCCTGTTTAACAAGAAACATAAGATCACCCTCACCAGTAAAACCGACTGGATGGAGGTCGATCTGGATTACCGCTCAATGGAAACATTTGGTACATGGATGGAGCCAAGAGTGGGAACAGAGCGGGTGCGGGGGTATATAGGTGACGCGATGAGATAGATAAAAGCTTCCCCCTGGGCAAATACACTATCGCACTCCAGGCCGAGCTAGTTGCAATTACATACGGTGATTTGAGGGCCGACCAAAATCGGACCCAGGAGAAGGTATGTATCTGCTATGAATGGCATTAGAGCCCTGAATTCAGCAACGACAAAGTCTAAGCTGGTCTATAATTTCTATGAAGCATTGAACCACTTGGAAGTAAAGAGACCGGTGGAATTCTTAATAATACCTGGGCATAATGGCATTAAGGAAAATCTAATTGCAGATTACCTTGTCAGACTAGGGACCAGGCAAAATCTCTATGGACCAGAACCTGCAGTGGAAATAAGTCGGAATCTGATCAGAGACCGAATCAATGGCTGGGCAACAGACCAGCACAATAAAAAATGAAAGGAGAAACGGGTTGTCGAATAACTAAACTCTTCATCCTTTTTTCATAATCGGAGATTGGGAAATGGGCCCAAGAATTCATTAATTTGAGCAGTCACAAAGTCAGAACCCTGATGGGAATCATAACGGGCGACCATAGTAGCCTGAATGCATATAAGCACAAGCTGAGGCTAACTGACAGCCCGGTCTGCAGATACTGTAAAGAAGACGAGGAAACCTCGATTCATCTTTTTTATACCTGCTCCGCACTGGAAGAGAAGAGGCAGGTACCTTATATTAGAAACCCCTGTTATCCTAGAGAAGGTGAGGCTTAAGCCGGGGGACGTGCCTAAATTGCTCCTTTTATGAAATAACATTTTTGGATAATGACCCGGATAAGAGGGGATCGCCAAGGAACTACCCATGCGATCAGTGGTCCAAACCCATATAACATAATATAATGTAATAATGTACAACATGAGTGCCCAGGGGTGGCTGGTGTATAGGTGCTGCAGAACTGCAGAATTGCCAAAAAAATTAGAAATTTGTATATTTTCGCGACATAATAATTACTAAAATTTATGAATAAAATAATTTGGTTAGTTGGTGCAGTTAACCAAATTATTGCGTTAAAGTCGCATTCTGCCCGCCGTCCTCTATTGAGTAGTAGACCAGATGAATTATCTAGGTCTCTACGCGAGCGCGTCGCGGTACATTGAACTGGGCCACACGAGGTAGTTCTCAGCACGGCTCGGCACACCCGTCCTCCCCCTTAACTCCCACGACAATCTACACTTGGCGCTCGTAAATGCGCGAATTTACACGGTCAGTGAGTTGTATTTTTTCCAGCTAAGGCAACATCAGTGAATGTTTACTCCTTCCTACTTCTCGTACAGTTGGCGGGCGTAAATCGTACCTATTTCGTATTTCGTGTTAATTTGAGATTTTAAATATTGTTTTGTGAATTTGTGTAGTGATTTATTGTACTAATTATTAATATTTATATACTGTGATAGTGACAATGGATCTAGTTTATAATTTAGTTCATGTGAAGTGATTTTTTAAATACTCTTATGAAGAAAAAATTGATTTAAAAAACAATGGTAGGCCATTGCCCAATATTGTTATTGAGACTGCAGGTGTTAGCCGCGGAAAAGCATATAAACGTCAATTTAATAGAGACATTTATTCGAAGAACAATTGGATTTGTGGGTGCAACAAAAAAATGCGTTATTTTGTTTTCCTTGTTTATTTTTTGGCGGTGATAAAGCATGGACGGAGGTAGGGGTGACAGATTTGGTGCACTTAACTGAAAAAATAAAAAAGCACGACAACTCCAAAAGCCATCTACATAATACAATGGAATTAGCTTTATTAGGAACAACTAATATTAAAGCGCAGCTAGATTCAGCTTATTGGATAAATGTGCAAAAGCATAATGATAATGTGACAATAAGAGTAAGAGATACGTTCTGTCTAAAATTATAAACTGCATAAAGTTTTGTGGGGCCTTTGAACTGGCACTGCGAGGACATGACGAAGCTGAAACCTCTCAAAACCCGGGGATATTTCGTGGTTTGATAATTTTTTCTGCTGAGCTTGATGTAACTTTAAGCGAGCATCTACAAAACGCTTCAGTATTTAAAGGAACCTCTAAAGAAATACAAAATTATCTTTTAGAATGTATATTAAAAGTATGCCATGAAGAAATAATTAAATAAATTAACAAACCTTCATTTTTGGCAGTTATGGCAGACGAAACAACTGATGTATCTGCAAAAACTCAGTTAGTGGTAGTTTTAAGATATATTCTCGATGGTGAACCGATTGAACGTTTTTGGACATACCTGAAACCTACAAAATGTGACGCTGAAACTCTTTCGGAAAATATTTTAAGTGTTATAGACCTTCTAGTAGAAAATTCACCTTACAAGCAAGCCTTTTCTCTTAACCAAAGAATATGACGGCAAACATGAATGTTCTTCAAAAAGGTACTAAATACCAAAAATTTTTATTGTGAAAGTCTATATTTGTGTATAAATGGATTTTACATAAAAATTCTGAAGTATCAGGAAAACGCGTGACCTTTGCGTGAAAATTTTCAAAATATATTTTTTCGGCCCCTACGGCGCCAGTAGTTTGGATACGTTTGAAGAAATTTGCACGCGGGCAGCCAATACCTTAGGATCGGCCCTGTGCAGAACACCCGTTTCATTTCATCACGAGCCGCCACTGTGAGTGCCTATAAAACGTTAAATTCCCGCTTTATAAAAAATATTTCAAGCAATTCCCGTACGTTGATTTGGAAAATGCAATAGTCATATCTGAATTTGGTGAGAAGGGTAGTAAATTAACATTTGAAAATATCAGGTTAGTGTTGACTTTTTTAATCATTTAAGTAGTTATTACAAGTAGGTATATAAAATATTCTATATTGTTTTCTTTTCTGACACGGTTTATATTCCTTCAGCAAAATAGTTCAGTTTATTAGATGGATCCCTAGGAAATATTAAAAAATATTCCTAGTTCATCTCTTATCTGAATCCATTTTCGTATCCATAGTTTTTTTCTTTTATCACGCTAATGTCTTCTTCCTATTATTCTAAGATAGCCATTGCAGTAAACTTGATTAGCTTACTTACTTTGTTGCGTTGTCTGTTCATCTTGCAATACACTACTCACTGCTTGCAATTCACTGTACGCGACTCTAGTGTGAACGCTTTTTGCTCATTTCATAGACGTTTAGCTACTAAATTACTCGCCACTTGACTAAATTACTGGTGTAGTCCGAACTAGGCTTAGTGAAGTCAAACCATGGTGCTGTGATGGAACGTTTACAACGAGTAGTTCAAACTCAAATTATTTTACCTTTTCCTGAAAAGAAGCAATATTTGTTTTTAAATATAGAACTCGTGTATAACACTTTGGTGCGGATATTTGGCCAAATATGAGAATGGCCCATTTTTAAGATCCAGTTATTTTTGAGGTTATTTAAAAACTAATCTAATGAAAGCAGATCTCTTAATCGAATTCGACACAGGGAGTGAAGGCATTAATCTCTATTATTTTCTCATTTTACTTTTGCGTGCGTGTATTTTCCTGGAAGAGAGTAGAAACTATCAATACAACGACAAAAACAAGGAATGATTAAGACTCATGCAATTTTAATCATAATTAAATAATGCCAACTTGTTTGCATTATTTAATTATGATTCCTCCTAATAATGCCAACTTGTTTGGCAAAACGCCAGTCGAGTAACGTATAATCGGTGTTTTTATAAAACTAAACGCCTGTTTCTTTTTACTTTTATTGATGCGTTTAATTTAATTCATTACCATATCATCATTTTGTTCAAGTTTTCACCACCTTTAATTACCACAAAATTTTAAAGATATTTGTTCAAGTAAAAGCAGTATTTACCGCAAAAAAAAGAGGGTTTTACCACATTGGCCTTTCTCAGAAAATCGATTGGATTTGAAGCATCACAGATTAGCGAAAAACAATCAATACTCTCAGCCGCAGCCGGTTCGATTCCTCTTATTACACATTAAGGGTTAATACGTGGGACCAAGCCGTATAAGAAAGTTATACATTCACTACAGTAATTAATTTCATGTGAATAGCAAAAATTAAATAGTTACAAATAATAAAAATTCTGTGTATTGAAATTTGACAATGTAGCAAGTAAAAATGCTATTAGTAAAAACTTATTACATTATTTGTGTTATCTTCCACTAGCATAATTACAGAGCTATAATTCATATATTAAAATAGACTATTCACATCATATTAATGTTGTTTAAACATGTTCACAGTGCATACATATATTCTTAGTTGCTAAATAAATCACGAAATGAAGGCAATTTAATAATTTAACTTTTTATTTATAATTATTTTGTATTTCTAGATGCCATACTAAATGAGTAATAAATACTTAATTGACATAATTCTAAACACAAGTTATCTAAAACATGTAGAGTTAATTTCACGTTCAGATAATTACATTTATAAATATAGTACCAAGTTTTATGTACCCTTAGATTTATGCTAAATCTAAGATTTAGTGTAAATCTAAAATACTCTAAATTTAAGATTAGATCTAGATTTATACTAAATCTCTTGGAGAGTATTTAAATTCGTTAATGGAAAGTCGATTTTTTCTCTGGTTTTCGATTTTTGGGATACATAAAAGTCAATGCTGCCCACACTCATCTTAAAAGTTAAGGGAGCTTTTGGTATGCATTTATTACGTCATACTAAGAGGTATAAGACCTCATGGCATGGGCTTCAGGTAATTTCGAAATTATTTTTGAGTTCATCTTCGTTTTGATTTCCACAAAGCTATTAATTTCCAGAAGCTGTTCTTGCCATTCTATTATAAAATTGTGATAAAAGACTCTTCTGAAAAATGTCGTAGCAGCTTATTTTGTGTTTTTGCGTTATATAACATATTAGACAAAGATTTATTTATTTCAGGGTTTTTGAGGGTTTTTCATTTAAAATATTTTCAATACAATGGTTTTTGAAACTTTACAAGGACCCTCTAGATCAAGTTATTTTATTAAATTGGCATTCCAAGGTTGATTAAAGTTGTTTTTGCACTTTTTTTATTTGCTGTTCTGAAGGTTTTCTTTCAAATTCCATAATATTTCTTGCACCATTTTTTTTAGGAACAGAAGAAAAAATATATGCTACATATATTATATTATTTTATATATTGTCATATTATAGGGAGCCCACAAATTTTTCAAACAAAAGATGATGCAATTTTCAGTGACGCGGCGCCCTACTTACTGATATCAAACCACTGAAAATAATAACAATAACAATCGACTGAAATAAAGGATCCAAACTATTTCACTTTTACGTCCATTTCAGGGTTGCCATGACGAAAATCCTTTCCTTCCTTTCGCAAGTGGAGATAAAGAAAATGAGGCGAAGCGGAGTTCGGTCAAGCAGTCGAGTGCGGAAAGGGCACATGCCACATTTATTAGGAACAACATTCTTTCTACGAGGATGAATAACATAAAATATAAAGAACACGAATTTATTGTAATGAAATAATACCGATATTTATTCTTATGAAAACGAAATATATCATCTAATATTATCTGTTGTTAATAATATTTATATTAAATATACAGTTGGAGGCATTTTGCCAGTTAATAGCAGGTGATAACTGATTTCTCATCGGAAGGCTATTAAAGGAGGATGGCATATTTAAGGTGAATTAAATTAGGAGATGAAGGTATATTTGAAGAAGTACGCTATCTACATAACTTGACGAATTTAACGAAATGTTGATGGATACGGTTTTACGAGCCCAGGCTCATAATAGTTCGGCCAGACATAATTTCACAACTAATATATTTAAATAAATGTAATAACACTCCCAAAACTATTTTATAAAAAGAATATTGATAACAGAAACAGAGTCTGGACTGCTAGAGGGCTATTCCATAACAGGGACATCTGTCTATCTCTCGAAATTTGGTTATATTTTTCTGCTACCATAGTACCATCTACGAAATCCAATTTTTCTACGGCCAGATCATAAAAGGCGCAGGGAAATTCATTTTTCTAACTAAACTATCAGCATGATAGATTTCCTGTGGGGCCCCTATCACACGTTTTCTGGTATCACCAAAACAGATTTACAACTTGGATTCGTCACTTCAAAGTGCCTGATGCCAGTAATGTCCAGTGCCTATGTTCTCTGGCCCATAGTAATCGATTGATTTTCTGTCGTTTAGTTAATGGCGGCTTTTCTTTTGCCCGAAGGAGAACGGTAAGTTCCAAAGTAAAATGTAAAGAATCAAACGTTGCCTTGTAGAATTTCTATCCTATTTTCTTTATTGGACCTTTAGTTGTTGATACAGAAATATTTTTTCCAATGGCTTACATCTATAGTATCATAATTTATTTTGCACTGGATCGTTGGTTTTTTGTTACAATCTTCTTCAAAACATGTTGGTTTAGACGTGAAGTTTGATATGGTCGACCAGTTTTCTTCCTTTGAGCTTCGCATCTAGTTTTTTTAATAAGTTGATAATGCTTTGTACTGTAGATTTAGGTAGCGAATACGTAGCAGATATTTTTCGAATCGAGATTTCCTGTTTATGACCATTAGCAATTGTTAAATGTTAGCAGACGCGTCCAAAACACATATTGTCATATCCGCTTCACTTTGACGACAATTGAGATTCTATTTTATTCTAAAACGCTACAAACGTTTAGCCTGTTATGCGTTTCAGCAACTGGCCGAACCATACTGAATTGTGAATCTTAATGTTTTATTAACAAACTTGTCATTGACACATCATAACGCAGTAATATTTTATGGTATTTAAGTTATACTTTGTTTCTGTTATCAATATTTTTTTAATAAAATAGTTTTGAGAGCATTATTACTTTTATTTAAATGTATTAGTTGTAAATAGAGCCCAGAGCCTGGACTCATATTTAATATATTCATTTCGTGTTCAGTAGATTCCTGCAAATAATAAACGATAACGCAAAAGATGTTAATTTCCAATGATATTCAAATGTGGATTAGGAGGTTTTAAATACACAGCGATTTTACATAGATGGCATTTTCCCAAATGTGTTGACTCCTACACACTGGACAGTATCCTATTCTTTTTGTATTGGACACGGCAAACGTTCTAGACGTATAAATTTTAATGTAAGGAATTCTTACAATTAATAATTTTATTAATTTTTATTAATTATAGGCACCAGCCAACTTGAAGAAAATAACAATGATTTTCATCATTAAATACACTTCACCTAGTATCTCATTCCGGAATTATGTTATGTCTTTTTTATTACTTATATCCGGATAATATTTTATTAATAATGTTATAACATTCTTTAACATAGAATATTGTCCACAATATATATATTAGACTTACATACCTCGTTATGTTCCAAAAAAATAGCATAAAAAGACATAATTATTATGTCATTTCTTGACAGAAGTTCAGTACTTTTACAGTAGTAGTATTTTTTTATATTTGTACCTATATTTAATATCTATACTTCAAGAATAGATAGTGGTAGGTCTTCGTCGGAATTCGGCTTTACTTTATAATAAGTTTAAGAAAACCGACTTCAGAAGAAAAAATAGTAACTTAACTAAACAGCAAGAAATAAATGTTTTCTACAAAAATTTTATACTTATTTGTTGTTTCGTTTAATGTAATTAAGAAGTTATCGTTTATTGTGTAATTTTTATTAATTGTTTTATATGATTTTGAAGTCGGTGCCAAGTAAAGCATAAAAAAATATATACCTTGCTACTATAACAACGAGTTTACATTTAAAATTGCCGAGGGCCGGCATTCGCATTACTAATATTATATAGCACCAACTTCAAAATTATATAAAACAATTAATAATAATTATATGATAAATAATAATTTCTTAATTACATTAAACGGAACGACATATAAGTATTAAATTGTTGTAGAAAACAGTTATTTCTTGCTTTTTAGTTGTCACTTTTTATTAAGTCGGTTTTTTTAAATTATTATTTTATAATCATAAGTGATGGGTAGACCTACTAAGGATGCTTTGTGAATGAGAAAGCGATGGCTACTTGAATAAGGAGTTCCGTTGTGTATCATAGACGTAGTTATACTCTTAGATATGGGAGTGCTGAAGTCCCAAGGGTTCTACCACATTACTTACTTTACAAGGGACTTACTTTATTTATTGTATTTATATATTAATAATATTTGTTTTTATTTCACATCAACAAAAATCTTTATTCTAAAACAAATAAAAATAGAAAGATATAAAACGTACAGGACAGGTCACTCATTCTTAGCTCAGAACTTCAGCGGTAATGTTCGAATTCCTGGTCGGGTAATAAACTCATGCATAATTTCTTCATTTCGTTGGTATTAATTGTTTTTGCTATTTCATTTTCAATATTCAATAATGATAAATTAGTAAATCGACTTTGCATCATCGTAGTTTTCAGCCAGTTCTTAATTATCTACTCTCATAGTCGAAAATGATCATTCACAAGATGCTATGTTTACTGGTAAGATAAGAGCAACCTTATAAAGTTGTTAATAGTTATGTATTGTATTCTGATCAAGAATTTGCTTAATTTCCATTCTACCAAATTCAAAAGCTTCGTTTCCTTCGCTGTTATTTAAACGATTTTTTAGAATAAGCATTTCAGCTTTTAAAATTTCATTGTCAATGGAAAAAGTCGTGGCATAATATTCAATAAATATACAACTTCCTTGAAAATTAAGTTTTAGAAAATTGTTTATAGCATTTGACAACTCATGGCTTTCCGGATGTTGAGGGATAATGCAATCAACATAAATCCAGTGCGTATGTACGCATCTGGGGTGAAGCCATACAGGGAAACAAACCACCCTCTATGTAACTTAACAGCGTGCCCAATGGCAGTACAGTATTTTCTGTACAGTAGAATAAGTTTGTAATTTAGTGTACATATTCTCAATAAATCAGTGAAATAGTGACCGGTGTAGTGAATCGTAACTACTAATCCAAAGATACAACAAGAATAATACAAAATAAAAAACTACAGTCCACAAATTAAAATGTTTCAAAAATACATATAATTAATATCGAATGTTACCGATATACAAAAGAATGCGTCGTTAACACCGGGGAAAATATGTACGCCATTTTATCAAAAATGCGATTATAAACATTGTTTCGGAAACTATCTTCCATAGGTGTGAGTGAATTGGTAGCACAATCAGTATCCGTATTTAAATTTAGACGATCCTCCTATAGTAAACAGGACAACGTAATCTTTGAGCAATTTTGTTTCATTTCTTTTCCTTTTGGAATCCCTCTTAGGGTCGACATCGATTCCATTATTTTTAGCAACTGTTTCAATATCCTTCCAGAAAACGGAAATATCATCTGGACTTCGCTTTCGTTCCAGTGTTTTGATGACACCATTCACAATTCATGTAGATTCTGCTAGAGTTCCTTGCTTTTTCTGAAGTTGTTTGCTCAGTATATTGATATCACTCAAAATATCAGTCATGATATACAATAATGTCAAAAATTTGATTCTTGTAATGCAACTTAACAGATCTACTGCCTCAATAGCCCCTCTATTTTCATTAAATTCAATATCCTCCTTCAGTAACTGAATGATAGAAAAATAATTTTTCTTTACAACGCTACTAATTCCATCGGGTATCGCTTAGACGAGTTAGTTCAGTCACTTTTATATTAAGTGTTTTTTGGAAATTTATGAACTTTGCTGCTGGATGTTCTGGCTGCTGGCTGCTAGATATTCTGGATACGAGAAGCGACCGATGCAAGCACAAATCGCGAGGCGTATTGCATACATGGCAGGTCAACAAATACAACTTCCAATAATAAAACAAGACAAAAAAAGTAATGTAATCGTGTAAAGAAAAGTGAAAACAGAATTTCTTTTTCGTTTTTCGGCCTAAAAACAAAAAAAATTGTTTTTAAAAAATTTTGTCTGTGTGTGTCGTCGTTGTCGTCGGCATTAAAATTTCTTTTTAGCACGATAACTCAATTAAATTGTGTCGGATCGATGGGGTTTTGACTGACTCTGATCGGGGACATCTCCCAGATGACACCTATTGATTTTGAGGTGGATATGACACATCCCCCCTGGTCATGGGTCAAGATAAAGCACGATAGTGGACTATTTGAAAAAAGTAAAGCTGTCGCATAAAGCACATATTCTGCATTTATGTGTTGGTTTATTTTTTCTCGGCCACTCAATTTCGAGATAGAGATGTTCTACGTGCGGAAAAATCCGTTTTAAGGTTTTAAAACTGTTTATTTATTACAAATTGATATTTATTGCAGTTTTCAAATTTTTTTGTTTTCATTATCCTTTTTTAAATTTATTATAATACTGTAAATAGGGAGCACAGGAAAACATTGCTTAATATTGGAATATTTCCGAAAGTGCTAACCTGAACCTTGGGGGTGCTTAGCACCCCCATGCAATCCCCTAACTATACCTATATTGTGTATCTTGGAAGTCCAAGGTCCACTACCAATGAAATTAAAATGGGACCACCTTGGAGTTATACTGAACCCAACGCAAAAATAATAATTAAAATAGGTTCATAAACACAAAAGTTATACCCGAATAAATAATAAAAAATATATACAGATGAATTTGAAGTCGATTAAAATAGATGTTACTATTTGGCTTATCATTTGTTGATCATTTAGAGCTTAAAATGAGAAATGTTAAAATCTGAAAATATCTGCATTATTGATTGATTTTTATAGATGTTTAAAATGGATGATGTAAATAAAAATTATTTCACTAATTATAGAAGCTATTTCAAAAGGGTTGGGGTAAATAGATTTTTTTTATTTCACTAAATTTAGATAAATGTACACGAAAAACTTATTGCACATTAACCAAAACATTTTCAAAACACAATAATTGTCTGAAAATACAAATAAATGAAAATTATTCGCACCATAATGCACATGAATATATTTTTCTAAATTAAAATGCGTTCAGAAAAGTATCGTAGTATTTTCTGCACGGCCGTTCAACCTAAAATTACTTTTCCAAGTAAAAGATAGAGAGTAAATTTCTCATCTATATATGATCTATATGCATATATAACTACGTTATAATTTTCATTGACTACTAAATCTATCATAACAAATTGGTGTCATTAGAATATAAAATCAATTAGTACAGTGTGTGCAACTCAAATCAATTCATAAATCACTAACCGAGTCAGGCGGAGATTAATTCATCATCGGCAAGAGTGTACAAAGATAGGTTGTAATAATAATTGATGATATCAGAAGAATAATGAATTAGGTTCAAAAATGATTTCGTAGTAATGAAAACAAGTCGTAGCAGTACTAGCCATTTACATCTATAATATAATGAACAGTTTAATAATTTCTTACTTCAAGATAAGTAATTAGTTAAGTTAATATAGCGATTGCTTTATAATCCATCTTAAGTAATATCCTAATTAATAAATTCTATTTACAGCTGTGTAAATGTCCATGTTATATATGAATATATTATCGTTACTGTAGTCTATGTGATACACATTCATTGTATTATGTTTTGTTGTTTATTCCATACGAACGATACCAGAAACAGTTTACGTTATGTTTTCGTATAGACCTATTCATAAATATATTAAGACAAAAATCACTAATGCCAAGTGAATATTGATTTTTCTTAGCAAGAAAGTTGTGTAATATGTGGGACAGATAAACAAGGCAGTAACAGAAACTAAATACGTGTCCTGATATCAGTCACTCAACCACAAATAATCAACTCATCTGATTGTGAGATAATGTTATTAAAAGTAGCTGAATTTTACTGCTAGAGTAATATTTTACCCCTGTATTTCTATAGTTATTAAATGTTTCTAGTACAAATATATTTGTATACCTAGCAGATTTTATAGGTAGAGTAGTATATTTTTGAAGTACAATCTGATTTATAGTGTAGGTAGCTATTTTTTTAACTATAATGTACTATTAAGCGATTGGGTGAGACAATCAGAACGGTCTAGTTACTAAATTTTTCTAGTACATGCCAACGTATCTGTATAGTTAGCAGAGCTTATGGATACAGAAGTATACATTTAAAGTACAGTATGTTTTATAGTGTAGCTATAAAAAAAACGAGAATTATTTTCTGTAATCCAGTGGGTTGACAGCATTTCCGTCTCCCGTTAGGTACATTCACTAGGCACTTCCCCTGCTCAATTGGCCAAAGTATTGTTCATGGCAGCGGACAGAGTGATTTTTTTCTTAAGCGCCCAACATTTTGCGATGATTTTGCTGTGGCAAATTTTAAAGTAACAAGTTAACATCAAATTCTGCTTCGTGTTAAAGCAAATAGCGGCAGATGCAGTTTCAGTGCTTCGAGAAACTTATGGGAAAGAATCTCTAAGCCAGGCAAGAATTTACGAATGGTTTGCTCCGTTAAAAAGTGGTCAAATGTCACTTGAAGATGAACCGCGTTTGGGTCACCCCTCAACGTACAAAACAGACCCCTCAACAGACGAAAATTTTCAAAAGGTGCGTGATCTACATGTTCGATCATGTTCATCGTCGCAGGGCAATCGACGAATTAGATAAAATAATTGCAATATGCCAAAGAATCCTAACAATGGATCCTAAGATTTAAAAATGATACGCATCGCAACAAAGTTTATTCCACGACTGCTTTACAATAACCAGAGAGAAAACCGTTTGAGAGTGTGCCAGGAATTGAAGGAAGAAGTACAAACTGACTCTGATTTTTTGTTAAAAGTTCGTCACAGGAAATGAATCTTGATGTTATGACTATAATTTCAAAGCAGCCTCCTACCCCCTCGTATATATTACGTGGCACAATATGTTAGAAGAAATTAAAGTGCAGTACTAGAATTATTTAACTATTAATCCACTGCATACAGGCGACAGGTGCACTAAAAACGACCATCGCCATAACTCTGTTATTTATCGTCCGATTTTCAAAATCCAAAAGCAAAATTAAATTACTTGTAAAATACTACAATCTGGATCAAATAATTTTTCTTCGAGCTTTGTTTTCTATGACATTTTATAGCCAACTTTTGATTGTCAAATAAAACCATATGGCTTTTTCTATGCTTCATTAAAGAATTTTTTTTCTGAATCCAACGATGTATAGAAACCCAAATTTTGTTAACATTAGTACCTAAAAGAAAATTAAAGAAACAGTAAAATGTTATAGAATTAATTTTTCCTACGGTTGCTTAGAAAATAAACAAAAACACACTAAAAACGCAAGTGTAAAACGGCATTTTACGCGCGCTGTGCGCAAAACACGGTGGAATAGTGATAGCGTTTTTTCTTAGAATCCAGGCGACTCATGTTCGGTTCTCGGCGTTTCGTAATTTTTTTTTTTCATTTATATCCATTTAAAACAAACTTTTTTGTTCTCAATGTTTTTAATTGCTTTTATTAATTTAGTCATTTATATGCAAAATCTGTAATTTTATAGTATTTTAAGGAAAAATTTGAACAGAAAAAGCGGATATGTTTTGTAAAAAGGCCATAACTTTGATCGAAACGTGGCGCGTTACCATGGTAAACAAATACAACAGTTGTCAATCAATACGTTTAGTTTGCTATTTCGCTTAATTTCTACCTTCGCCTTCAGCATTCCTTATTTTCCTTTGATTATTATTAGTGAGTTTTAGTTTTAACAAATTGAATATCGAAATATATGACGAATCCTTCGAATGTACGCCACCTGAAATAACGAAAGAAGCCGCCGAAGTGACACAGAATATTTTGCCATATGTGTCTAGAGAGCGATATGAAGCTGCCTACCAAAAATTCATGGAATAGAGGAAGGAAAAAAGAATTGCAACCTTTTCCGAAAATATACTGATAGTGAATTTTGAGAGCCTTTGAGAGATCATCAACATTGTGGAGCCAATACTCCATGCTAAAAAGCACAATAAATCTAAAACATAACATCGATATATCGAAGTATCCGAAACTACAAGCCTTTCTTAAAAGACAGTCTGAGAATTATGTTCCCACAAAATCAAAAATTCTCACTGAAGGGGACTTTTCAAAGTTTTTGAAGTCGGCGTCAGATCATATTTACTTACTAATTAAGATAAAACTAAATAACGACGTTACCTTGATTATTTTTTTACCATTTATAGAGTGTGGTTACCATTGGTCATGCCGGGGCTTGCAGACGCATTGAGCTGTGTAGTTTAACAATCGAGGATGTCACAGATTAAGGTGTAGCATTCCTGGTTAGGCTGAGAAATACAAAAAATAAAATTCCAAGATCATTTACGATCACCGATTCTTTTTACGATATTTGCAAAAAGTATATTGGCTACCGTCCTACTGATGTTAAAAATAATAGGAATTTTTTTTCAACTATAAAAACGGAAAATGCACCAAACAGCCGGTGGGAATCAACAAAATTGGAGGTATGGCTAAAGAAATTGCAGCTTTTCTTAAACTCAAAAATCCAGAGCAATATACGAGACACTGTTTCCGCTGATCCTCTGCTACCTTATTATTTAATGCAGGTGTTGATTTACTGATCCTTAAACGTCATGGTGGATGGCGCTCTAACACTGTGGTGGAAGGCTACATAGATGAATCCATTTAAGAAAAAGTCAAAATTTCCAATAAAATTGTAAATTCGTTAAACTCCGTAGATTCAGACGTACATGTTGATGTTCTACCACAAAATGAAATGTCATCTTCTTCAAAAGCGAACAATAACATATCTATTGTAAGAAATTTGATCGATCAGCACAAAGAAATGTCAGGAATTCATTTACAAAATTACAGTAATTTTACTATTAATTACAACTTCAAATAGATATTGTTTGTAACAAGATTATTATTGCCTATTATTAAAAAAATCATTAGCTGTTAATAATGATGTTTATTGCTAATACTAATAATAGTAAGTAAATGTTTATTAAAATTAAATAATTGTAATAATTATTATGTCAAAAAATCATTTTGAAAGCAAATCTTAAACAAGAAAAAGATATACATCCCTCGAATGTGATTTAAGTGCAACCGTAGGAAAAGTATAGTATAAAACACGTTCGAATAATGTCTTTTTCGACACTTGTTGTACAGTATACTATTGTGAAGGTGGCACCAAACTGCCTATGCAATTTTGAGCGCAATATTTTGATAAACGTCAAACACCAGCCTTTTTAATTTTAACTGTGCCTTATTTGTCACAATGACCAGTAATGAATGTACTGATATGTTATAAGTTTATTTTGAGGTTTTAAAAAATTCCCGTAAGGCTGTTCGTGCTTACGCGGGAGATATCCGAATAGATCTCGCCCTCATCATCAGAAATTTAGCCAATTAGAAGCTAATTTGCGGCAGTTTGGTGCCTTTAGAAAACCAAAATCTCTAGAGCGCAAATTTGATGAAAACTTGGAACAGAATGTTTTATTAAGTGCAGAAGAAACTCCCAATATATCCACAATTGAGGTAGCGTGAAATTGTGGAACTTCTAAAAAAAACAGTAATAGAAATTTTCAAAGAGCATAAATTCAAGACGTACATTCCCCTTAAACAGACAGACAACAAAGATAAAATTTTAGATGTATCGAGGGCAGATCCAGCATTTCATCAAAAAATTATCTGAACTGATGAATGTACTTTCGGGAAAAATAGTGCTTTTATCAGAAGAAATCATAGATATTGATCTCAGGACAATCCTTACGTTGTTGTGGAGAAGAAGATTTAGCGTGAATGTATCGTGTGGTACTTTGGAAAGTAGGCTAATAAAACCATTTTTTATTTATGGAAGTTTAAACCAACAAAAATATTATGATTTACTTTGTGGCGAATTTGAAATATTTTTGGATGAATTACATACCTCTTAGAAATCTGAACGAGCTTTTTTTTCAAAAAGACGGAGCTCCGCCCCATAATAATAATCTAATTGCTAATTATTTTCATACCCAGTTTGGCGAACAGTGGATCGAAACCAACCGACCAATTCGGTGGCCAGCTTGTAATCTAGACCTGACACCACTGGGTTTCTCTTTATGGAGTTATCTAAAAGATACCGTGTATTTAAAGCCAGCCGAAAACGAACAAGATTTGAGAAGGCGAATAGTTGAGGCCTGCCATGAAATTTCTCAATTTCTTTTATACAATGCCACTTCCACCGTCTCTCGGAGATGTCAATTATGTGTTGAACAAAATGGTAGTCAGTTTGAATAATTGTTGTAATAGTTGTTTAGTGTTCCAACATTTTTTATACCCTTTTAAAATTAAAAATCAACTGCCTAAATGTTATTTTAATAAAATTGTTTTTACTGTCTCACATTTTACTGCCTCTTTAATTTTTATTTTGTCAGGTACCAATGTTAAACAAACTTTGTGTTTCTATACATCACTGGGTTCAAAAAAAATTATATTTAATACGGCATAGAGCAAACCATACAGTTTTATTTTAAAATCACAAGCTAGCTATGAAATGTCACAGAAAGCAAAGGTTGAAAAAAAATTTAGCCCAGATTGTAGTATTTTACAAGTGATTTAATTTGGTTATTGGATTTTGAATATCGGACGATAAATAACAGAGTTATGGCGCTGGCCGTTTTTCTTATATATTATAATTATGTTATGTTTTTAACTAATATAATTATTATTATATGTCATATTTCGCACTTATTCGAGACTCTTGAAAAAAAAATACAAATACATTAAGATTATAATCATACAGAAAATATTTCGAGACTCAATGTCCATGAAGAATAGATACATACGGATTAATTATAATACATACATCTGTGTACATACGAGTAATATGTATTAATTAACCTACAACGATAACAAAAAGTAACAAAAAAGATTATATTCTTTTAAACTTGTTTCGTTCCATATGACAATTTGTACTGGTCGGCTAAATTTCAATGTCTCTTAGTAATATCTGTCCTAATTTCAACATGCAAATGTACTATTATTTATATATAATTACTCACATATAATTCAAATCAAATGTTAGATAAACATGTGAAGTGTATTTGACAGTATTAACCAACAAGAAAACGTTAATGAACTAGATAATGTGTTAAATTTTTACCAAAACATGTCATTAAAGAATAATTATTTTAGTACTTACCCGATATTATTTTACTCCATAATCCCAAAAAAGTCCATACGTCACAGTCCTTACTCACAAGAAACTTGACACATCCACCAATGTCAAAGACGCTTAACAAAATGACAATCGCTCTACAAATTCAAGATATCTCATTTACATATATTCGCCGTCTATATATTCCAGATGTTCGCTAACCTCTAGACTTTTTTTATTTTAGATTGTATGTGATTATTTATGACTACAATTTTTTCGTTTTGTTCTTTTTTATTTGCTTGATAGGGTCCCTAGCTACATATACCGTTCTTTAATTTTTTTACTAGACAGCAAGTCAATCGGTCGATTTCGTATAATGTGAAGGGAGGGGACGCGGACGGTTAGCGGCGCTACGACAGTCACGTTCTTACACGTGAGGGAGTGTACATCGTATTTGTAACGGGGAAAAACTTTTACGTGGGAAGTGATATTGATGGGTTTACTGTTAAAAGATGATCAAGGTATTTAAAGAAAAAATATCTTGGCCATATTTAACAACAAACTATAATCTTTTTTGCATTCTTTTTATAATTGGTTTTGCATTAAAAAAAGTGCCTTCTAATAAAACGTTAAAAAAATATATAGATTCTCTTAAAATAATTAAAAATAAAATACAAACTCTTAAAACTTAAAAAATATTCCCTTGAATAAGAAAAAAAACTAAAGAAAATTTTCGAAGATGCCTCCGTCTTGCGCCAAACAATAACCCAATCTGTCGTAAAATTCTGAACGAATAGCTCAATACCGTAGAATTGATGGATTGTGCCTACCATGTAACGGAAACGTGGATTCATCGGTGAACACGATGTTACAAATAAAATTGTCATCCGCATTTGCACGTTCCATTACCGTGTTACAAAATTCCATTCTACGGTACTGGTCTTCATCGAAAATTTCTTGATGGGCTTTGTATTTATAGGAATGATATTTGTTTTTCTTTAAAATTTTGTGAATTTTACCCACACTAATACCAGTCTCCTCAGAAATTTTTGGGATAGAAATATTTGAATCTTCTTCTACCATTGCACACACCATTAATTCCTGCATTTCGGCATCCTCGTTAATTCTAGGTGTCTTGTAGCATTTGCAACCTAAAATGCATCCCGTTGACTTAAACTTTTCGACTACTGTCGATATTGTGTTCAAGGCAGGGATCGGACAATTTACATATTTGACTGAGAAAAGGTCCCTTATTGCACGTAATGAATGTTCTTGAAGAGACCATGATATCAAATCAATTTTTTCCTCAAGTGAGTACGTCATAATTACTAAGTTTTGAATTAAAATAATCTATTTAAAATTACACGTATTACTACGAAGTTCACTCATCTAAATGCCAAACACGTATGCGACGGTAAATGTGAAATCTAAGTCGTCGATCATCACGGCGCCGGCGTACGGCCGGACTCCCCACCTGAGCGGTGGCTAATTTTCCGAGAAGGACCGAACGGTGGAACCTATGTACAGTTTTAAAATGAAAGCACGGTATATTACAAACTAATCAGTAGCGACCTAATCATTTTCTAGAAACAAACTTTAAAATCCAACAAAACACTAGCAATAGCAGTTTATTTATTCTTATACTTTAAGAAAAAATACAAAAGAGACGGGGCTACAAAAACAGAGGAGTGCAGAAGAGGATATAAAATAGAGCGAAGGAAATACTAGGAAATGACCAATTCGGGTTTAGGCGAAATAGGGGAACTCGCGAAACTATTCTGGCGCTAAGAGTAATGTTAGAGACAACAATAGAAAAAGGAAAGAACGATAGGATTTGTAGATTTAGAAAAAGCTTTTGATAATGTAAGATGGGAAAAAATGTTCGAGATACTAAAGAGAGCGGGAATGAAGTATAGAGATAGGAGAGTAGTACACAATCTACACAAAGAGCAAACTGCTGTTATAGAAGTAGAAGGGGAAAGAAGGGAAGTAGGTATTAGGAAAGGAGTAAGACCAAGGATGTACGCTATTACCACTAATTTTTAATCTGTACATCGAAGAGGCGATTAATGTGGTAAAAGATAGAGTGGATTTCGGGATTAAAGTACAGGGACAGAAACTAAAAATGCTGAGATTCGCGGATGATATAGCAATATTAGCATCTAGTAAGGAGAAACTAGAATCAGCGTTGAATGAAATGGAGGCAGTGTTGACAGAGGAATACGGAATGAGGGTGAATAAAAACAAAACTAAAGTGTTAGTGTGCAGAGGGCTCGAGAGCAGAGAAAAAACGAGAGTACAAATTAATAATGAAAGATTGGAGGAAGCAAATAGGAAGAAATTAGAAGCTTTTGAGATGTGGTGTTACCGAAGAATGATGAGAATTCCGTGGACTGATAGGATTAGAAACGAAGAATTATTAGAGAAAGTCGACGAGGAAAGAAGTATGTGGAAAAACATAAAGAAGAGAAAATATAGAATGGTAGGCCATTTGCTGAGACATGGGGGAATAGTCTACGATATTTTGGAGGCAGAAATAGGAGTGAAGAAAGGCAGAGGTAGGCCTACATTAGACTACTGCTCGCAAATAGTAAGGGATGTAGGTTGTAGCACAATTAGCGAAATGCGTAGGTTAGCATAAGATAGGAGAAGCTGGAAGTTAGCGTCCAACCAGTCTTAGGACTGATGACCTCATGATGATTTAAGAAAACTAATGTTTCTTATAGGCAATGTTTTAAATTATTTGTTACATATTATCTGTTAGAAAATATCTCTGGTAAAATATAACTTATCGCCGTCAACACCTTCTCTATTTTTTAACTGTTCAACAAAAAAAGTATTATTTTTTACATTGGTATCGATGAGATATATTAAAAAATCAGGTAATATGTGCGTTAATATGTTAGTAGCTGAAAAAGTACTTGAAATTATTCTATTGAATACGGACCTGCAAGGCATAAGTGCACAGAAAATACTGAAAATTCTGAATTTTTTGACCTAGAAAGCTCTGATATTTCGTCCATAAACTAGTTGCATAAAATCCAGCAGATTGGAGAAATTAATAATTGAAACGATGCTATGAAATTTAACCTCGTCCCGCCTGATTGACAAAAACTTTATACAATGAGCTTATTAGATATAATTTGACGTGGCTGGAATGGAAAGAAGCGACTGAACGTGCATTTCCATATTCCCACACGGATGTTGACGATTTATTAAAGCAAATGCTAAGCAGATTAAAATTGAACCTACTTTTACTCAAAACTATTCTATTGAAAAATTGCAAATTAGAAGGCACAGAGGCTATATCCTACACAACACATGCTTGAAGAAACTAAGGGGACTGATAAGACCAGAAACTACTAAACTCCAAACTAAACTTATAATGGAACCTATGGTGGCGAAAAATTGTAAGTTGGAGGGCACACAGACTGTATCCTGCATAACAGATGACTTACCTGAATGAACTGAGGGAACTACTAAGACCGAAAACTGAGAAACTACAGACGAGCTTTTCTACGGATTCTTAAGCACAATAGGGAATAATAATATATACAATGTCAACAAGTGGGACAATGAAGCTAAACCTGATAGTTCTTCGAATAGCAAAGTAATGCACTTTGCTTTATTTGCACAATACGAGGACATAAGTGTCGATATTGTACATTAAAGAATAATTGGTAATCTGGATCACAAAGAATCCAAGTAGCATGAATTAACTATACTGTTTATGTCAGATGAGAACACTTAGAGCAAGACTACTGGAGTATGACAAGAGTCCGATATTCATTATATGTTCATTGTATAAGACCAGACATCAAGAGAAAGACTGTTGGGAAGAGTATATTTCCAATACGCTGGTACAAGTAGAAAGAAAAGATAAAGGACGTCAGGAAATTACAAGGACATAATTCAAATTATATTCATAATATTGTGGTTTCAATAGATGGCTAAAACTTTAACGAATATATAGATACCGGGATTCAGATAAATGTGGCACATATTTCTGTAGCAAATCGGTTAATTTAGAAAATTTAAACAAAACAGTCTAAACAAAATTTAGACAAGGGCGATTTTATATTAGATTTGGTAATTATGTAACCTTACCAGAGGATAAATGAGTGTAAATTAAAAAGAAGTGTGGAAAATATTTCCGTTGTGACTCCCATAATATTGGTTTCAGTTGAAATAAACAATTATAACAATAATTAGCCAATCTATAATTAATACGGTAATATGATCCTTACCATGAAAGAGAGAAAATTAATTTCATTCGTGTTCAGTGAAGTTTTCAGGCACGAGTAATAATGAACGTGATAATTCTGGAATTTCAAGTAATTTGTAACCTAAGATAGTCATTCAAGTTTATGGCCATGTTCACGTACTTGGTTGTGCAATAGGGCCAGTCCTAATACATCTTAATAATATTGATGAGATAACTTTTTTGTCGGAAAATATTATTTCATCACGCTATGATTATGTAATTTAGTCAGGCTTGTTATAAATTTAGATTATAAGCCAATAGGTTTAGAAAATAATTTTCTGTTACCACAAGGACTTTAATTAAAATTTTAGAAGAAGCTCATTATCCTACTCATGAAAATTTATTGAGAAATTCGAATTTCTCATGATGCCATTTGGATTAACCAACATCCCAGTTACATTTCAATGGACAGTAAACCCAGACTTACGGAAGCTACGATTTGACGGGATAATTGCTTATCTGAATGACATCCTAATGCCTTGAGATGCTGTTGGTAAAAAGTTTGGTACTGTTGATAAAAGGAGTTTCTGAAACTTATATTAAAATTAAGTAGTAAAAAGTAATAGATAAATATTCTTTCGTACAAACGAATAGGTCACAAGGAATTTTACGATGAAACGAAGAGATCACAATAGAAAGTTTTAGTTCACGATATTTCAAGGAAGGTACAGGGTGGGGCAGAGCAACTTTCTTATTTAGAAATTGAATTTAAAGAAGAGTAATGCAGATATATATTTAATTCTTTGAGCAGTATCAAGTACAACATTTAAATTTTGTCTACATAGTTTTAAAGATGATATCAGGTAGGTGACGTCCATTATTCTCAATACAGTGCATTAATTGAACTCGGAAATTTCAATCAACTATTTCCAGCGGGTATGTTGGCGACATTTTGATGAATATTGTTCTTCAGGTGAGCCATGGTCCTAGGACGATCATTTTAAACAAGTTATTTTAGATAGCCCCATTAAAAATAGTCGCAAGAGGTTAACTCAGGCATGCATTTTCTCGAGCAACAAAATCGCATGGATTAAGTTCGTGTACCACAGATAATTTGTGGTGATTTTAGTTATTAATAAAGGATTTGCCTCTCAGAATGAGCAAATACCCCAACAGCAGCTGCATGTTTGCGGGCAGAGCGCTGAGGGGATCGCAAGACAGAAAGTTTTACCATGTCATTGTTTTGGAGTGACTTTGCTGTTCGTGGAAGCCCAGGTTTTGTTTTGCTTGAGATCACCAGTTTCCCTGGAGTTGTTTAACCTTAAATCAATCGACTTCCGGCCAGGAATATGACCACGGGGCGCAATATTGAAATGAGTACGGAATTCACGTTGCGTGGTACTGATTGAGCGAGGGTTAGAAAAGTATGCCTCGACAGCGAACGCGCGCTCCACCTTCATCCACTCCATGATACTAACTAAAGCAAGCGGAGCTACAACTTTACGACTCTCTAATGTACCTACCTCACCCTCCTAGGATCAACCATCGCTTCAGGGCGTCAAATTCAAATAAGCAAGTTGCTCTGCCCCACCTTGTAATATGACCTGATGGTCTTAAAATAGAAGCAGTTGCCGATTTTAAAATTCTTTTTAATATACCAGAAGATGGACAGTTTCTAGATCACGGTTCCTGCTTCCGAGAATTTATACAAGATGATAAAATTGTCGCCATACGTACTATTCTATTGTATAGAGACGGGGCATGGCCTACCTGGTTATTTTATTAAATTATTTTTGGTAGGACCACTTCACGAGATGGCAGTTTTGCTCATTCATATAATTTTGAGATACTGGAAGTTGTAGAATCAATTAAGCGATTTTGCATTTATCTTTTGAGTATTGCATAATAGACTACAGGGATGTTCCCAACACTTTTGAAAAGAAAGTGATCCTATCTAGTATAGCTAGGCGGTGGCTAAGTATTCGGGACTACGACGCCTTAACCCTTTCCGTACCATACCTGAAATGACGATGCATGCATACCAGGACCGAACTTTATTGCAAGCCACCAGGACCAGTGCCGAATATATACGTCGGGTGTAAAAAAAAATTGAAAACGTGCATAAAAATGTCTTTATTTATAATAGTATCATATTAGAGTTTTTTTATTATATAACAAAATATTTTCAAAATGTTTGCTTTGTATGGAACACTTCAAAACAAGGCTGTACATACAGGCCGACATTACATTTTGCACACATGTACCTAGACTCGCTTCTTTTTTTTTTCCTGAAGTTTGGTTTGGCTGCAAACGGTACATCTTCGAACCTTATTACTGGGTACCGGAGCAGGAAAATGTCTGCCCGTAAGCCTCTCAGGGTTTTTGGTCGTAGGTTTTATTTTCTTTTGGTTAGGCTCTGGGGTATTGTACCTGAAATTAGATAAAGAAATCAATATAAGCAAAAGTTTTCTCAGCAACTAAATCTTACCGCTCAATAAGCTGTCTTATGATTTTCAACTGAAAATCTGCTAAAGGTACCTTTTCTGAATTTTGTGTTTGGTGCAACGCATGTGCATTTATCATGGCTAAGTCCACCATATGAGGAAATAGTTTCTTATAGCATTTAACGGTTTTTCTCACACATTTCTCAACATCATATCAGACCTATCTACAGCGCTCATATTAGCGTTATAATCCACGATACATGCTGGTTTTTTTTATTTGTTCCTTAGTTCTAAAGTCTATTTTGTCTAATGTGATTATTTTGTCTTCATGTTTGTTAGTTAGCATATGTACATCACGGCGATCTCTCCATTTAACGGCCAGCAGGATTTCAGTAGACATTGAGATAGTCTCACCTTTGTTTATTTTGGCTATCAAATTCGGCATACATTTTCTTATAGGACGAACCGTACCACACGAGTTTGTTTTGTGTTTGTGTAGGTACATTGATAAAGTAGGACTCGTATACCAATTATCAGTGTACAGCGAATGGCCTTTCTCCAAATATGGCTTCATAAGATGTGCGACAACCGAACTGAAGTCTTGAAATTGTTCTATGTCTGTTGTTTTGCCAGTATATACAATAATATTTAAGACATAGCCGGTTTTGCAGTCACATAAAAGGAAAAGTTTGATACCGAAACGGTGACGTTTAGACTTGATGTACTGTTTGAACCGTAGACGTCCTTTAAAGAGGACTAAACTCTCATCAATAACAAGATTTGCGAATGGATAAAAATGTTCGGCAAAAAGGGTCATCATTATATTGAACACTTTTCGTACTTTATGGAATAAATCACCTTGTTTCTGATCAGCATTGCTTGAAAAATGTAACATGCTAAGTATAGCTAGGAAACTATTTCGTGGCATTACCTGTGAGAATATTGGTGTGTGAAGAAGTGCATCTGTTGACCAATGTTCTTTTATGTTATTTTTCCCGTGACATGCTGTAAGTAACATAACAGCTAAAAATACATAAATTTCATTCTCGGTTATTTCTTTCCATTTCTTAGTTCTCCTTATTTTCTAAGGCATATCTATTAGTTTCCTGTACAATAAGCTCGACTACTTCTGGATTTATGAATAAAAGAAAGTAGCTAAGTGCATTTAATTTATCTTCGACTGATTCGATATGTGCACCAGAATTTGAGTCGTCAAATGGGTGTATTTTGGGCACAAAAGCTGTTTTACTCCATTTTAGCGATAGGTCCTTTGGGAATGCAATGTGTTCTTAAATATTAGAATTATCTGGATCATCAGCTGCGACGTCATCATTTTGTTCAGTTTCCATTCCATCCGGACTGTCATTTCCATCATACACAAGATCCTCGGCTTCTTCATGACTTGTCTCGCATTCATTCCGATCAGGCTCATATTCATTGCCGCTGTCGATGTAGGGCTCTTCATCGGAATCTAAGCACGCTAGAATATTATCATATTCAGTTCTTGTTGATCCACAAAGCCCTTTATCATCATCACGTTTCCTTTTACATCTAGAACCACTTGTAAAATGTGCAGACGATCCCGCACTTGAATCCATAGCGTACAACGGTCTGATCTCTACTGCAATTTACACAACACTAAATGCAAGTCTCAACTCGTACTCGAACATGGACGCTCCATAGACGCCACATCCCCACTTTTCCTGACCCCCCTATGACGTCGAGAAAAGTGTCGTATTTATACGGCAGGAGGCTAGGTGGTCGGTGGTCCTGTCTTAGGTGTCGTATTACTTCGGCATTGGGCCCTCGAACACATAACGAAGTGACACATTTATGCGGCTCTGGTCCTACTAAGGGAGCTAAATTTAATAACTGTCACATATATACGGCAGTGGTCTAAAAATACTGTACAACACTGAACGTATATATACGGCAGTGGTCCTGATGGCCCGTTCAGGACCATCAGAACGTTTGCCGTATATATGCGGCTATGGTACGGAAAGGTTAAGCAAAAATCCATCACCACACACAGTGGTCAAAAACGCCAAAAAGCTGGCCAATAGTCGAAAAGTCAACATTTTAAATTTAGAGTTTTTCGCCTATACTATTAGGTAGGGATTGCTAGCATACCGTGAGACCGTTGAAAGGGCCTGGAATGCTCAAGTAGTCCCTCAAAACCATTTCACAAGTGGCCATTGAGCGCGACGCTTGGAGCGCTTGCTTCCGGCACATTCACTACTCCCAGTTCAACGGCTATAAGAAGTGTAAAAATAGTGCGATTTCAGTTCAGCAAAATGGATTCGTCGCCTGAACGTAAGTGCTATTAAAAATTATAAATGAAAAATTGTTCGTATATTTTCTAATTATGGTACGACTACCGTAAAGTTATTAATTTTTTAAAGTGCAAGTTATGAATAGCTTTTACAAAAAAAGTATTAGAGAGTATTAGCATCATATTTTCAATAGGTGTTTATTAGACCCTTTAGAACAACATATATAAAAAGTTATTGCGACAATTTGCGACTTTGTAATTTAGAATATTTTAGAACAATTACTTGACTCCGCGTTACGAATAAATTAAAGTTTTTAAGTGAGTACTTTACCTTGCATTGTTTATATTTTTTGGTAATATTTTTTGTTTCTCGTAAAAATAACAAAGGAATATGTTTTTTTATAATGTGTTAGCTATGTATATATGAATATTTATAATTTTCTTTTTCAACAAATAAAGTAAAATAAATTAAGTTAAAAATATGCAGTAAATATTTAAGTTTTTGCCATTTACATGAAAGATTTACAGTGAAATATACATTGTGAAGCGACATGTATATTGATCTTAGTGCTGGAATGTACTATTTGTCATGCACAAATGCTGCGTTTCAGTGCAGGTAGTTCATACTGAATTAGGTACTCAAGGCAAGGGGGCCCAAAACTAGATTACGACCACAATAGTCGCTTTGCCATTGTTTAAAGTTTGGTCCTAAATATAAAACATTACTTTTTGAAATTATTTTAATATTAATATTATATTTAATTTTCATTGCAAATGATATATTTTATTAATATTTTACGTACTACTTTCTTTATTTTGAGATAGTATGTATATCACGGATATTGTTTCCATGACGAGAAAATATATTTTTGATCTTTTTGGTAATAATTTGAATGATTGCGATAAAAATTATCGCATTATCGAAGAACATGTGGCAGCTAGACTTGGAGGCCCATACTCACTCTTGACTGAAATCTGAAGATGAGGAATCTCCAGAAACTGTGTGCATGGAAGGAGAATTCGATAAAGATTAATACTGTAAACAAATGTTATATACCGTTGAATACTGTTAAATAAAGTGCTTTTTATTATGCAGATGATGTTTTTTAATTATAAAGAAATACCTCAATAACATTGAAGAAAGATTTAAAAAGCAAATATTGAAAAATAATGTGCTTTTAATCATATTGGCGGCCATTTTGAAGCGGGCATTTTGTTTTTCACAATTTTTTTTGGAAAGAGTTGAAATTAGATCGTAACCTCGAAAACCCCTATATACAAGATCTCATTGCAATACGACTAATTTTCATCATCTTGGCGGCCATTTTAAAGCCGCCATTGTGTTTTTCAAAATTTGGTTGAAACACTGGAAATCAGCGATCTCTATAACCCCTACACACAAAATCTCATTGTAATGCGACTAATTCTCATCATTCTTGGCAGCCATTTTAAATCCGCCATTGTGTTTCTTAAAATGTTGTTGAAATATTTGAAATCAGCGGCCTCGAAAACACCTACATGTACAAAGTCTCTTTTCAATGCGACTAATTTTCACCACTTTTGGCGGTCATTTCGAAGCCGCCATGTTGTTTTTCAAAATTTTGGAAATTGGAAAATTTGTAATCAGAGACCTTCAAAACCCCTATATACAAAATTTCAGATGGAAATAATAAATTTAAAGAATTTTGACCAGCTTTTTGGCGTTTTTGACCACTGCCACAGTACAAATAATATTGTCGCAACTACCCCTATAATAGATCTATTTATATAGTAATTGCAGAACGCAGTGCTACACTTTTATTAGCTTCTCATCGGCAAACTAACTTATTTGTCCATTATATTCACCAAAATTATGCAGATTGCTTATTAGAAGAAAAAAATACATCTTCACAAGGATCGTAATATTAAAGAAATTATGTGAGATTTATTTTGCGATTCAATTATGACAGTTGGATTAAATAACTACCAATTCGTATTTTAACAATAATAACTGTCTACAGTTTATCTTATTAGCAGCAGCAATTATTATTTTGAAACTATTAAAATTGTCATAATGTCGTCTTAACAAATACTGGAAACTTCAACATTAAACTATCACACTTAAATTTCTGCTAATTGTAGATAAATGAATCTTCTAAAATAAGGTCGCTCTTAGAAATACAAATACATTTCTGAGTAAATTATTAATATTAATAAATGTATAATATTAAATCATGAGTCATAGAACGTTTCGTTCAACAGAATATTTTGAAATCAGGTTCGATAATTGCAAAATTAAATGGATATATCAATTAAACTATAATCTTAAGCTAATATACTCTTAAGAATATACTCTGGCATACTTTATCGATAACTTACATATGTATGCGTACAAATCTTTACTTCTTGATCTTCGATCCCCATTACAGTGCATTGGCGATTGCAAAATACACTAAGCACTTATTAATTGAGCATATACCTTAATTTATTTAATACTAGCACCGCTAATTAATTTAATTATATACATTATGCAATCGCCAACTACAGTGAATAAATCATTTTCGCCTCCTTACATTAACGTTTGAAGTTCAGAATATTTTATATCTTAACTGCATCATAATAAACATAAACCTATTCTAGTACACTTTTATATCAATACTATTACTTCATATAATATGGATATAAACTAGAAAATTTAAAGAACTAGCGATAAATTATAAAATGTATGGCTTTATTATCTTGATAGTAATCCCAAATGTTGCATTACTGTATAGTCAGATTTAGGTCAAACTAATACTGAAATTTATTACTATTATGTCTTATTTTTACAATGACCAACAAATGCAAACCTTATTAATTGTTATTGAATAAATAAGAATTTAGGACCAGAGGAGGAATTTATAAATTTCATGATAAATAATAATAACCTTTTCATATAAATGTTAAACATAAACATAAGTATATATTGAAGAAACTTATTTTGTATAGCTCAAAAATCTTTCCACTAACGATATTTTAAATATCACTTCATCTGTAGATTTCTAAGATATGTATTTATTTTATTTATTTATCCCATATTTATTATTATATATGTATAAATTTTAACGTAAATTTTAATTATCTTCATAATTTTTTAAGTTTGATTTATTATTCCAGCATCTTCCACGACTTTCAACAAAAATATTTTTCTCCTTTGGTTTGCTGCAGTAATTATAAATCTTCTTGATATCGACATTTGCTACATCAACATTTACCCATCCCTATAAAAATTTATCAACACAGACGCTTAAAGCTAATGTGCTAACTCAACGGCAATGTTTGGAATATAAAATAGGGTAATTAATTAACACCGCTATATTAGATAGCACATAAATACTTAGAAAGTTTCCGTGCCATTCCATCTTTACCATTATCCTGCCTCAGTGTTAACTGTGTATAAAGAATGTTCATTTAATAATACGTATATTCTAAACCATTTATGTTAATGAAGATGAAGATACATTAGCAAAAGTATATATTTAGTTATATCTCTATTGTGTTTATCTATGTTTATTTTTTATTATTAATTTTATTGATGTTTCACCTCATCAAGCTTTATCTCTCCCTTAAAAAGCCTCTTGAAGCTTTTTCGAAATTTACAAAATCTACAAAAAAGTAGATGACAATATCACAGCTTCTTCTTTTTGAATGTTGCAGATATTATTTGTGTTGCTTCTTTATAATTTATTTATTTCCTTCACAAAAAAAATAATACAAAGGTATGCAAGTTACCAACTTTCCAAAGAAAGCAGAAATACATAAATAAATAAAATATACAGTCCCTTCGCCCCGCCATTTTTGGAACTAAGAGACCTAATTTTAATTAATAAACAGTGATATAATCATTAAAGATTTAATTAATAAATAATGAGTGATAATCACAAAGTAATTTTGAAAATTATTTTTAAATGGCAACAGTGTACGAGTAACGCCTTCTTTTAAAGCTGCTTCAAATATCTATTCAAATGTTTTTAACCAGTGTGTCCCCTGTAAAAACTATGTGTCTTGTTCTTCCTACTAGAAATCACACAAAAAGTCAGTCACACGTTTTCACAATTCTAGATTAATGAAAAACAATAAATGTAATTCACAAATAACAAAATAAAGAAGTAAAAAGTAGTACCAGATATAATTAGAGAAATTTAAAATAAACACTCAAAATTGCTCATTTGATTGCTGATAGTACAACATCCTATTATAAAACTCTTCTCCCACACTTTCAAGTGTTTTCACGGAAATTAACCTATACTCATCGGTAATTCTCTACTTCAAAACCGCGATTTTATTCAGTTGCGTAGCATAAACCTTAGATTTTAAGTAGACCCATAAAGAGAAATCAGGAAGTCTAAGAACATCATATCTGGAAACCTAGCAAACTACTCTATTGTACCTCGGCATCCAATCCATTATTAGGATATTGTTCATTGAGATAAATGCTTACTGCGCCAAAATAGTGTAATTTTCTAAATTCGCAGCTCAACTTTTATAATTATTCAAAGAAAGTAAAAATTTTAAATAAGTATATGCAATACATATTATGTTAAAATAAATCAAAAAATATAAATTTCTCATTAAAGTGGAAAAAGAAATTAAGAATAACCATAATTTTGTTAGTAATTCTAGATAGAATAACAATCTTAGATAAGAAATTCAACAGAGGTACAAAATTAAGAACTTTATATCATTTTATATGTTTATATATTATAGTTATATTTTCTGATGAGTATGCTAATACAGATACATGTGAAAGAATTGTGGCACAAATCCTCTAAATTATTATTTGATTATTTATATTAAAATGGACCCCTATTTTAGTAACCACACAAGGAGGTCTATTCAGGTTAAGTGATGGACATTCTATTGGCTCTCGTTACCTTATTCAACTGCCACAGAAAGAGTCGTGAATAAATGACCGAATTATAGGAAAGAGCAACATCCTCATTATTTGGATAAGGAACTGCAGTCAACTGTAGCAACAGTCATTTTTTTCCAAGGCTCTAAAAGACGACTTCCTATAATTACAGTCCATAGATTTACTTTACCTGAATGTTAGCTAAGCGATTCTTGAATACAATCAGAATTCTCTTAAAATCAATATCTGTAGTTATGACGATGTATTATTCCATTCAAGTCACTGAGTCAAACAGAAACTACAAACTTTCTTGTTTGGGACTTGGGACTTGGAACTTTCAACACGACGTAACATTGTATGGGACGAACTAAATCATTCAACTCTTGTACTAAATTTACTTTATAAGGGCGCAACTTTTCTTTTTCAATATTTTTCATATGTGACATAAGTATGAAATAGTCGACATTCTGCCTAAGAAAGCTAACTTACAGTCACAACATAATTTATTACTTTAGTAATTTTATATTTCTTCGAAATCTTCTTTCTTTCTTCGAACTATACAAATCAAAATTTTATTCGAAAGTTTTGATTTAGAACAGTTTTTTTTATTTTGTTTGCCTATAAACAAAATATGTTTTATTATACGTTAAGTCACCTTTTAATCCATATATTGGTTTGAATATAAAATGAATGTAAAGTACGAAACTAATGTTTAATAAAAATGTTTACCAGATCCCTGAAACGAAATACCTCTATATCTGCATAACATTTTTATTTTTGTAACTGTATTTTACAATTTTAAGTTTAACAGTCTAAATGTTATAAGTGATAAATAAAAAAACCTCTAATATGGAATACCAAATACAATATCTAAAAAATTTAAAGGAATGAATTTTTGTAGTACAATACAAATCCGTCAACCTATGACAGAGTAATGAAAAGGTTCTCCGGTTATCTGAAAAAACATTCAATGGAAGTAACATTTCCATCAAAATAAATTAAATAAATTCAACAAAAATCAAAATAAATGAAACAAAAATGAAATAAAATTTACATAAATGTTGAGACGCCAATGAATCAAATTATGCAATAAAGCTAAGACGTCACTTCATAATTGCATTTTGTTCGGCAAATTATTAACTGTCCATACCGTACGTAGTTGATTGAGGCATACCTGTATGTCGCTAGACATACGTGCTGGTAATAGTTGCATATTAGTAACAATTGCGAATGGTGTAGCATGTGATCCGTGAGTCGTCACTAACTTGGTACACGCGCAAAGATCCATTATACAAATTGTATCACTACAGTTAATAGTATATATCAATCCATAAAGGAATACTAAAAAGGCTTCTTTACGGTGATCTTGTAATGACACTAATGAGAATCTTCATAACACATCAAACTCAAAAAAACCAATGGCAGGATATACCTCATGTAATTTAAATGTGCAATATTGCAAAAATGTTGACTGATTTTTTTTTTTAATTATATGAACCTGATATTGAGGATTTCGTATTACATACATCATCATTATGAGGTCATCAGTCCTAAGACTGGTTGGACGCTAACCTCCAGCTTCTCCTAACTTGTGCTAACCTACGCATTTCACTAATTGTGCTACAACCTATGTACATCCCTTACTATTTGCGAGCAGTAGTCTAATCTAGGCCTACCTCTGCTTTTCTTCACTTCTATTTCTGCCTCCAAAATATCGCGGACTATTCCCCCATGTCTCAGCAAGTGGCCTACCATTCTATCTCTTCTCTTCTTTATGTTTTTCCATATACTTCTTTTCTCGCCGACTTTCTGTAATACTTCTTCGTTCTAACCTAACCCTATCAGTCCACGGTATTTTCAGCATTCTTCGGTAACACCACATTTCAAAAGCTTATAATTTCTTCCTACTTTCTTCCCCTACCGTCCAGATTTCGCAACCGTACAGTGCCGTGCTCCATACATACGTTTTCAAAAATCTCTTCCTTGTTTCTAAGTTTATTACCCCCGAGCATAAAAGTGCTTTCTTTTTGTTAAAAACTACTTGACCCTGCGCTATTCTTTGTTTTATATCTCTATCGCTTCTTCCATCCCAATTTATTTTACTTCCTAAATAAGTGAAGTCTTTAACTTCCTCCAATCTTTCATTATCAATTTGTACTTTCGTTTTTGCTCTGCTCTCGCGCCCTCTGCACACTAATATTTTAGTTATGTTTTTATTCACCCTCATTCCATATTGCTCTGTCAACACTGCCTCCATTTCGTTCAACGTTGATTCCAATTCCTCTTTACTAGATGCTAATACTGCTATATCATCAGCGAATCTCAACATTTTTAGTTTCTATCCCTGTACTTTAATCCCGAAATCCACTCTATCTTTTACGACATTAATTGCCTCTTCGATGTACAGATTAAAAGATCCTTGTTTTACTCCTTTCATAATACCTACTTCCCTTCTTTCCCCTTCTTCTTCTTCTATAACAACAGTTTGCTCTTTGTATAGATTGTGTACTACTCTCCTATCTCTATACTTCATTCCCGCGCTCTTTAGTATCTCGAACATTTTTTCCCATCTTACATTATCAAAAGCTTTTTCTAAATCTACAAATTCTATATAAGCGTTCTTTCCTTTTCCTATTGTTTTCTCTAACATTACTCTTAGCTCCAGAATAGCTTCGCGAGTTCCCCTATTTCGCCTAAACCCGAATTGGTCTTCTCCTAGTATTTCCTCCGCTCTATTTTCCATCCTCTTCTGCACTATTCTGGTTAAGATTTTTGACGCGTGGGAAGTTAGGCTAATCGTTCTAAAGTTCTCGCGTTTGTCAGCTTCTCTCTTTTTCGGTGTAGTAACGATAATGTTCCTCATATAATCCTCCGGCATCTCGCCCGTTTCATATATGTATTTTACCAGTTCAAACATCCTATTTACTACTTTCTGTCCCACACATTTCAAAATTTCCGCCTGTATTTTATCTACACCCGGCGTATTATTGTTCTTTAGCCCTCTTAGTGCTATTTCAAATTTCTCTCTCAATATAGGTTTTCCTACATCTTCCCTATCGATGCTAGATTCTTCCTCTAATGTCTCTCCTAATTCCTGACCCTCGTATAAATTTCCTAAGTACTGCTTCCATCTATCCGCTTTCTCCTCTCTTCTGATCAGTATGTCCCCCGATTGACTCCTAACGTTTCTACTTATTGGTCCTATATCCTTGAAGTTCCTCTTAATTATTTTGTAAGCCTCATCGGTCTTACCTACTTGAAGCTTATCTTCTACTTCTTTGCATTTATCCTCTATCCATTGTTCTTTCGCTTTTCTACACTTTCTAATGATTTCCCACTTTATTGACTTATAAGTTTTCAGTCCTTCCTCGTCTCGTCTGTCTGTATTACATACATGTTATATAAAATTATCGTATTACGTTTATTACTTCAAATAGCTTTTGCATTTGTATAACTTTTTATTCTCATGTAACATAAAACCTCACTATGTTATCTGAAGGCTAAATGTAACTTGATACTGCTGTGTCTTATCATAAATCCAAATTGTAACTAATATCACGTTTATGATGGCGTGCTGAAAGTACATGTACTATTCATTTCATCGCTATTTGCCAAATACAAAACTCTCTTATCTTGCCTATAAACGGAACAGTCTACCTGAGCCTAGCCATAAAAACAAGCCACGGTATGAGATAAGATAAGAGCCGTTTGGCACTTTTTATTTGGAAAATAGCGATGAAATAAACCATACATGTACATGTAGTTGAGTGCATGTCAGCATAACAGAACTTATAATGTCGCAGCGGAGTTATCGTACAGGCAGTATATTATTAATATATTATCAGTACAGTAATAGTCATTAAACAAAATTATTGTTTAGTTAAAATTCAAAATAATAATTGTTTTCAAAAAGTTAAATTAAATAAAAGTGCTTGAACATACATAAAATACTCGGGGGTTACTACTTCCGTAGTACTTTAAGTTTGTATAATTTTGATAGTCCACACCGGTTTTAATATTTGCTTATACAAGAGGAACTTATTATGTATTGACTGAGCTGAGCTGAGCTGAGTTCCTACCCAAGAGCCAGTACATTTTCTCATATCTTATACCTAATTCTTCTCTTTTCTATTTTACGTGGGCTCACCAGCAAAGTTTTGTATTTAAGATAAGACCAAGATATTTGGCTGTATTGGCATATCGGACTTATTGGAATATGTTCGAAGTGTCTATTATTGAAATCGATATGAACTGGTTTGTCTTAATTTAATTTAATTTTCCATTTCTCGGTCCAGCTTTGAGATTTATTGATGGCATTTTGAAGGTTATTAGGTGGTTCTATATTACTTTTTCCCGTTGTTATTATGGCAGTATTCTCGGAAAAAGTAGTTATAATATTATTTTCCAGCTCTGGGGGATCACACATATACATGAGGTAGATGAAAGGTCTAGAACACTGCGTTGTGGACTTCTGCTTTGATTTCTTTAAGAATAGAGTAGACATCTTCCTGCTTAATTCAAAGTATCTGTCTGATAAATAAGATTTTAATATATCTTCATATTGTTTAGGAAGGATAATTTTTAATTTATAATGTAGTTGTCGTCGATCTCCCGCTCCCTCATTTCCGCGGGCGGCGGAAACTGGTAGCACCATCACAGATTGAGTGTTGTGCGAGTCGGCGCGGCCCGCTGGAGTCTCCATTCGTGAACTCCTGGACACCGCGCCCTCGTAGTCGATGATCTCGCGCCTAGGCGCCGCCCCACTTCGCGCTCCTGCACTGGGGGTGGATGCGCCTCTCCGCGAAACGTTGATCGAGGCTTCCCATATCCTCGATGCGGCCGTTCGCAACCTCGCTGGTGGAGAGACCCGCTGGCTGGTTATTTCCTCGTTGAGGTTGGGTGTCGAGGTCGACACCGGCGTGTGTCGAGCGTCGGGGGCTCCTAAAACCCGACCGTTCCTTGTCTTCATGGCTTTGGCGAAGTAGTCTTCCCACTGGTTATCCATACAGCGTTAGCCTCGTCTGAAGCTACTCGATGCGGACGATAAACCTGGGGGAACGTACAAAATACGTGGCTGGCGCGGATGGCTTCTGAACGTAGTGCGGCTTCCCGCGCTTTCCCACTATGGCTTCGGAAGATCCGGCCTCCCGACCTAGTACCTGGTAGCCGGTGCCCCTCAGAAAAGATATCCACTTCAAGTACGAGCAGTGTTTCATGCCACGTCCAAGAAGCAGAGATCCCAACGGTACGGCACGCCTTGACTAGCGGTAGGTGGTCACCAGGAGTCGTAACCCCTGTATGTAGGTGCTAGGGGACTAGTGCAATATCGCACCTAGTTGCAGGGCTTCTTCCCAGGACCCTGGAATAAAATTAAACACGGGTTATATAAAGCTCTAGGCAGAAATAACTCGCCGAGTAAATTGGCGATGGCGAAGCTAGGCGATACACTCTAGCTCGTTCCTGGCTCTAAAACACTGGCGTAGATAGCTGGATAACGGCTGCAGCTGCCCCTTGGCGGCGATGGCGTCGCCTCGACTACGTGGCGACGATGAAATCCCAAGATGGCGTCACCCCGGCGTCTGATGGCCCTCGGATAAAATACTCGATTAAATAACTCACCTGGATATTCTACGAGGCCTTTATCAAATCAGTGGATTGATACGCAGTGGAAGACCGCTACCAATCGTGATGGACGCCCACGTGGCGTGGGTCAGCGGCACTAAAATAGCGCGGCCACGTGGCGATCGTGATCGTCGGCGTTATATGCGTCGAGTACGACGACTTTTAATTGATTTTTTTTGTGGTTAATAATATCTGTGTGAAGCACAGTTCACCAGAAATTTCGCTGCAGAATCTAGTCGAAGACCGGAGTAAACGATAAGAACGGCGAAGCGAGCAAGCTAGGCCAAGTGTAGGGCACGAAGCGAAGCGAACGACTGAGAAAGAGACAGGTCAACGAGTGCCTGTCTTTATCAAACTTTATCAAACTATGCCAAACTTTATCAAGCGCTAGTAATTCTACGGACAACTTCAACAAGTGAAGATCTTTTAAACGCGTATTCTTATCGGAATGTTCTCTTGGTATACATTAGCAGAAATTTAGTATACTTATGGGAAATAATTTTGTATCTTCAGTGTACAAAATGACACCTGCGAATTTTTCTGTATAAAAACATTATTGCTTTTGATATACTACTCTATCAAAAAATTACTTTTGTTCGCACTATTTTAGGCACCACTAAGACATGTCGAACGTTCAATACTGTTAAGGCATTATGTATGGTTGACCAATTATGATAATCTAATCACACAGTAATATAATCATATAATTCAATTAAGGAAAAAGAAATGCAACAAATAAAAAAACAGAAAATATAGTTTATACTACAAAGAAAAACCTCCCAGAATCGATCCGAGCCATTTTGGTCTCTAAAGTTATTAAAAAATCATGACTGTCTGTATTTTAGGTATGAAATAATGACTATTTTTAATTAAAAAAAAATTATATGAAACCGTCACGGTAACAGCTAGATAGCCCTGTCCATGTCTTCAGTTATTTTCATGAAACACGGAATTAAACTTTCATAGAAGTTTTACCATTAACATCGTGTGACATTATTTGTTTCTGCAGAATGATTCAATTAATCTTAAGTTACATAGCCAAGTAAAATATCGGTGATCGGCTGAAAATATGACGAGATGGAATTTACATTTTCTTTACCAAATTTTGTCAAATATTTTTATCAAATTATTTTGTCAAATGATTATCACATTACTCCTTTGCGAACAGATATACCGAATATTATACAAAATAATAATACAAGAGTAAAAAAACTAAATGCCTTACTTTCTTACGCAGACGCTAGTACTATGATGCTTCAATGGGTCAGTTGCCAAACTGATCACTTTTCAGTGCTGAGCTACTTAACCATATACATTAAACCAATTTGGAATAATTGTCTATTTAAGAAATTCTTCACATATATCAGTCGAGAGACGCAGTGGGTAATATTATGGTCACGTCACAACTCAAATACAAAATCATAAATACATAAAATTTGTACGGCAATAGATTATAGTAGTCAGTGCATCAGTCTTTTTAAAAAATAAAGTTGGCATGTTTCAGAATTTATCAAAATTATAAATATTGTTCAAACTTTTCCATGCTGTATATATACATAGACGAACTAAACTGATCGTATCTTAAACTGGAAATTAAATTAGAATTAAACATCAGGTACTAATCTTCCAGCGCCATGATATATCTATTTACTAAAGACGCACAGATCAAGATCAAACGGCTTAATATACGTCTAGAAATTAATTAATCAGTTATGGTTCGCTTACAGCCCTTAGCGTCATTAAGCGTTTTATTACTTAGGTCATGAAAATCTGTAGGCTTTTCATGTAACTTTTTTCTATCTACTCTAAACAGCTGTTTAGGATCTCCTTAAGACTTTATAACTGTTTGTCATTTGTTGACGATAAAATTACCTCAATAAAGTTGTGACATAATTAAATGTGTCTCCTTTGTCGTAAGTTCTAGTCATTTAATTATTTTATATAATAAAAGTATGTTTATTTACCATAAAAATATATTCCCCAACAGCATAATATATTTTATCCTGAAATTATAACATTTTAAATGTTCAATAAACATAAACATTGAAGTGGTTTCCATTTTAGTCTTAATTATTCCTCTCATCTATTACAACTTCACACCACCAATAAATGTATTGCTTTCAACCTACCAATTTGCTTCTTAAACTTACTCTAAGTATTTATAAAAGAAATATTTGAAATTAAAAGTACTAAAGTAATCTGACAATTTCTAAAACAGATAGATCCTATAACAAGGATAGATTCGCTTCTAATTTACCAAGACATAAGATGTAATTGGTATACTTATGATAATTCGTAATTATTCAAATTCCAAGCAAGGACGAAAAAAATGATTTATGGTCTAAATTGGCTGCATCATGGAAACTTTCATAATATAAAAATGCTCAGATTCAAAATTACTTTTTATGTCATATTACAATCTATAATATTATTTTATATTTCACCAATGATTAGTACTGTAGTATTGATATAGATTTTACTGATCAGCTAATATCCACAAAGATAAAATAATTGTTTGTAATCAAAGAAAGCAAAGTAAGTATTGTAATCTAGGAATTTATAAATATATGCATCCATCTATAATGGACTTAATTAATATATTTGGAATCAAAGACTCAAACAACAGCGAGAAATTTTCGACTAAAGAACATTTTTGTTGAAATTTTAATTACACGCGTTACAGCCACGATATATTCTCAACAGTAATGTGGTCTGTAGTTGCTCTTGTCTATTAAAGTTTTAGTTCACCTAGTAGTGTTCTGATGAAAGTTTGTTTTATCTGTTTTTTTTTGCTTATTCTTAATTATTCAGTATTTACGTGACACTATAAGGTGATTGTGAATTGTTCCAGCTTACTGATATTATTTTCCTCATTTCAATCAATTAAATATTATACGTGGATGTTATTTTATTATTCGTCACTTATGAATATAAGGTTTTTCAAATAACCTGTTTATAAGAAGTTTTTCATGTTTCCATAAAGATGAAAATTTAAACATTTGACAGAGGTTAGTTACCAATGAATTGTTTGAATAAAATAATTTAAATAATGTACAATTCTCGATTATAATAGAAATTAAAATCAAATCCATTTATTTTACACGGAAAGTATAATGCATGCTTTTCCGAGTAATATTTGTTAGTATGATCCTATCCGAAAAATCAAAATGAAAAATATTTTTATTTTTTGTAAAAAGATATTTTTACTTTTTGGAAAATATTCACACTAGCACAGCCATTTTAAAATTCCATATCGTAGTGAATTAGAACACAGATTATATATTATTTTTGTATCAATTCCCTCACACTTTGGAGAAATTTCACAAAATGTGCCACTAGTCCATAAAATATATAAAGAATCTTTATAATTTATCAATACTAATATTTATACTTCTATGTGCATTATTCATTTCTATTTAAACACTCCACAATTTGTTTTTGTACTTCAGTTTCATAGACATTAAAGTACTTAGACATCGTCAATAGACATTCTAATTTGACTGTGGATAACCATAAGATATCTAGAAGAACTAAATATAGTTCTCTAACTCCCTCTCTTCCGGGTCTTTCTGGATATCAACTGATCCATCTTATACTTAATATACATGTCCTCATCAACCTGTCAATATCATATCATCAATATATCCTATATCTCATGAATTTTTTTATGTATCCCCATAAATATTTGCATAAAGTCTAACAGGGTTGATTCCAGGAGACGAAGGGTGTCATATCCATTGACCATTATTTCCAATTGTGTGGTTTTCGAATCATGAATGTTTCGAATATTTTTGATTCTTGACATATACGCTGAAGGTATGTAAACCTACCATCCCTCTACTCTTCCATTAAATACCAGTAGCCTCTTAATCGACGTAACGGTATTTCTTAATAGAATATATTTGCATTAGAATTTTACATGCCGTTAAAAAATTGTAATAGTTTTCATTTCATCTTTAAATATTCAAATGAGAAAGGTTCCAGTCAAATAGTGGGAGTACATCAGTTTGACAAAATGCCTGGAATTGTCGCAACATTTTTAAATGCGCCATTTTACATTTTAAAACGTAAATGAATAGGCAGGATATTGTTTTCGTCGGTGTTCCATGACAACTTTGGTTAATGCTGAGGCAGATTTAATTGATGTAAAGAGGCCTGCAAGATAGGAATCCTCAAACGATACCAAAATATATACAGAGGAATATTTTACAAATAAAGTAGACCTAGAAGATAAAATATTGAGAGGGAGGAAGGATAAGCCGAAATCTGCTAATAATAATAATGAAATTGTCGAAGAAGATATAACAATTAACTCGAATAATATCGCTGACATTTTAAGCAAAGTTTAACCAATGTTTCCTAGTCATACAAACCTCAGCATAACTATAAATATAAACAAATAGTTTATAACGTTATTATATATAATAAACGTTTAATATATATAATATGTTCAATAAAAGTTTTATTTACTAGAGAATGCATGTTTAATGTGAGTTGGTTTGTCTGCGTGTATAAATTTACTGTCTAAAATATAGGTAAAGGCCGGTATGGGAAAGTTCATTTTCCGGTTTAGGTCGGAAAAATAACTTGCTCGTACTGCCTTCTGATGGTTGTTTAGCACCGGACTAATATGCAAAAGCAGGGTGTTTTTATATCTGAAATTGCGCTGAGAAATTAGGAGTTTTTGACTGATTTCAGAAAAAAAAAATTTTACTACTTAATCAGAATAATAGTATGAAAAATAGAAATTGATGCAAACAAGAACCATTGAATTAAGTATTCAAATTATCGTCTGCTACTCGTCTCTTCATAATGTGCAAGTCTGAAGTGCAAATTCTTGTAATACATTATGTATTTCGTTTCTCTTCGTTTATCTTTTTATAGCTCAGTAATATTTGGTATGTTAATATATACCCCAAAAAAGATAACCCCACCAAAAATAGTCCAGCGTAATTAGATGAAGAGATTTATGTAGGTAACCACTTAATAGTTCTCCTCCTACCAATGCAGTTATTGAGAAAGGTGATATTTAGATAATGACGCACAATTGGTGAGTATATAGTTAAGAAACCACCCTGTATTTAATGACTTTTTATTTTTATCTATCATGAAACTATGTAACATAAACTAAAATGTTATAGAACGAACTGTATATGATTCATTAAGAAAATAGCTGAAACAGCTAAATGTACATTATTATAAAAGCTGAACGGTGAATCATATGTCAGTTCTTGGGTAAATCACTTACAGTTACCATTGTAACGCGACGTAATAAAAGTGTTGTAACTAACGTGCTGTTTTTCGTCTCGTCGCGAACCTCCCACCAAAACTGGCGCAGCCGGTAGGATTCATCAGGCAGTAGGCTCACTGAAGAAACTGTAGGATCTCAATCCTCACTGGTGATTCCGAAAAAAAAAAACAGCAGGCTCACTAAGAAGTTGTTCCAGGGTTGGCGAGCGAAGAAAACACCCGGAGTGCGGCACCTTTCCACTCCACGGACCGGTATTCCTGTGCGGCACCTTTCCACAGCTACCAGACGTCCAGACAACATTTTATTACAAAGTAAGTACCAAGTACTCATTCCTTGTTCTTTCATTGACTTTGTGCGATTAGAACTTGGTTCACTCCGACCTTTAGAGGTATTTAAGTTAAGTTTTCAGTTTAAGTTTAAGGTATTTAAATTAAGGTCTCAAAGACTTTTTTCAAGTTTTTCAAACAAAAAAAAAAGAAAAAGAAATTTTTTTTCTTTTCAAACTTGTTTTTCACTTTAGTTTTTTTCACTTTTGAATATTTTTGTTCAAATTAATATCTTTTATGAGCAATTCAGATTCAGAATCTAACGAAAATCGAGACAGTGAAAACAGCGATTCTGACAACACTCAATTAATCGATTCTCAACAACAAACTCTATCTATTACTTTACAACTCCCAAAGTTAGTGTTACCATCTACAATGGCCGTTAATTACCAATTGTTAAAAATGTATGTTGACGTCATACCACCATTTGACGGAAACACCTTTTTACTCAATGACTTTTTAACTAGTTGTGACGAATTGATAACTTCTTTTGCATCACAGACCAATGAAAGCCAGAACGTATTTTTATTAAGAGCTATCAGATCTAAACTTGTAGGTCAAGCCCAACAATTAATTTCTAGTCGTTTAGAAATTGCAACATGGCCTCAAATTAGGGAAATGCTTTCTCAAAATTTTGGTGATCCACGAGATTTACCATGTTTACATCAAGATCTCTTATATTTACAATTGAATAGGTCTAAACAAACGTTGTTACAATTTGGAAATCAAGTGAAAGAATTCCAATCTCTACTAATGTCGAAATTGCAACAAACTAGTAAACCAGTTGGTGTTAAAACAGCTTTAGCTGAAGTTTACCAACAGCTGGCACTAGACACTTATGTTCGTAATCTTCCATCTCAATTACAACAAATGGTTAGGACAAAAGAATTTACAACAATTGAAGGTGCAATAGATTTTGTCACCAAGGAAGAACAGTTTTCCCAATATAAAAACAGTCTTTATGCAACAGCTAATAATAAACCTAAACCACTTAATCAATTTGATCAGAATTCTAGAAATGTTAGGCCCATGTACAAACCACAATCTTTTCAAAATTATCAACAACAATTTAACGTAAATCCACAACAACACTCATTTCCTTCAGCCCCAATTAACATACAAACACGTCAAATTCCACAACGTTTCCCGACCAATGCCCAAATTTTCGGAAAACAAAATGTCTGGAATCCCCAGCCAAATAGAAATCTTCCTAGTACATCTCGTTCGACTCCAATGTCCGGTGTCTCAGTCTTACCTAAAAGATAGCCAATTCAAAACCAAAATTTTTCAAGACCGACCCCTATGTCTGGTATTAATACTATACAATCCCGACGTCAACCATTTCACGATACTGAACTATTTAACACGGAAACCCAAGATAATTTAGAGTACGACTTAAACCCAACTTCTGACAGTGCTTTTGAAATTTCTTACCCTGACGAGTCTTCTAATTACTTTGCCGAAAGCAAAGTAGACAGTTAACTTGAATATGACTTTGATTTTCAAGATAGTTCTCGTGACAATTCTGGAAATTTTATGAAACCTGGCCCTGTGAATTCACAGAGATAATCGAAGAATTTAATTCGGTAGTTACTCCATCTTCCCTTCCATATATTTGTATAGAAACCCCTCCATTGAAATTATTAATAGATACAGGTTGTTCTAAATCGATAATTCGTCCTGATATTATTCAAAACTATTTTCCTGATTGCATTTACCAGAACGAAACAAATATAAAAACGTGTACTGGAGAAACTCAAATAAGATTTAAAGCCGATATTCCAGCATTCTCTGAATTCCTTTCTAATGAAACAATGACAGTCTTTCTTTACGATTTTCATGATTATTTTGATGGGTTAATAGGATTTGAAGACTTGCTGAAATTCAACCTTTCAATAATTTTTTCAGAAAACATCCTGTATAATCCACAATTTGCACTTCCATTGTTCTACCGTCAACCATCAGATAAAACAGTTCGCTATTCAATTAATGCCAACGAAGTTATTCTTAGAAAAGTTCCAGTCGACTCGCCTAACGGTGATATCTTAGTCCCGGCGTTATCTAATGATTCATGCATGATACCTGAAACAGTTACTTATTGTAATAATGGTCAAGCACTCGTTGAGATACTCAATATTTCAGATAAACCGACAACAATTGAATTTACAGACCCCCTTTGCGTTGAACCTCTTTGTAATTATGAGTCATATGATTATCATATCAATGACCCTATAACACCTTCCCGATCGTCTTTAATTCCAAATTTATTACGTAATTCTCAAAAAGGCTCTACAAATAAGGCCGACGTTCTCTCTCGAATAAAACTTAATGACGAAATTAATGCTATTGAAAATGAAGATAATGTTTCAGTAATTGCAAATCCAGGCACAATAAACGATGATGTAAATGACATCCTTGACAACATTCCGGAACCTGATCCTGAAGTATTTCAAAATTTATTAGACAATTTTTCCGAGTCCGAAAACCAAAATCCAAATGAACAGCTACCTTCCATGCCCTTACTTGACAAAGACAATAACGATAATGACACAATTCATACAGCTGCAGAAAATCCAATTTTACAAATGCCTATTACAGATAACCCCCTAAATCTGTTTAAAAATCAATTAGTAATCCATGAAAGTTCAAACGCACTATTCGAAACCTGTTCAACAGAAAAATTATTTGGATATAAAATACGTCATTCTATAACTTTACGTCAAAACCTTTCAGACGCTGACGTAGTGAAATTCATTAAACAGTTTGTTAATCCCTCAGATATCACTTGTCTTTATTTTATAACTCCAGAAATCGAAAAGAAAATGATACGCATACTGCAACAAAATTTTAGCTCTTGTATTAGATTCTTTATAACAAAAAAGTTTTTGAATGATGTTCAAGATGAACTAGAACAGCAGAGGTACATTAAATATTACCACGAAACAAAAACATGTCACCGCGGCATTAATGAAACCCCCACAGCTATCTTAAGACGCTATTATTGGCCTAAAATTCATGCAGACGTTATTAAATACGTCAACACTTGTAATACCTGCCAATTATCAAAATATGAAAGGCATCCACAAAAAATCAAATTTCAAATAACACCCACTTATACTAAACCATTTGAAGCGATACATATTGATGTGTTTCAAGCTGACAGACAACAATTTTTAACTATTCTAGATCCCTTTTCAAAATTTGGCCAAGCTTACCATTTAGAAAATAAAACTGCTATTGAAGTTCAAAATGCATTACTAACTTTCGTTTCACATTTCGGTATTCCAGGAAACATTATTGCTGACAGTGAAACTGAGTTTAATAATATTATTATTAAAGAATTTTGCGCATTACACAAAATTGAATTACACATAACTACAATTCGAAATTCAAATTCTAATTCACCAGTGGAAAGATTCCATTCCACAGTTTTAGATTCAATACGTTGTCTAAAACAAGAACACCCAAATAAACCATTACCATACCTCATTAAACTAGCAGTTATCGGCTACAATAACTCGATACACAGCGTAACGAAACTAACACCATTCGAAGTAGTATTAGGTCACACTAACAAAATTACTCCTTTTGAACTCAATGAAAATATTATTACTTCTGATTATATTCAAAAACATAAAGACTTGACACAACAATTGTATCAACAAATAAATTCGAATATCTCTCAGAACAAAGACAAAATTATTTCAAAACGAAATGAATCCCGAGACGAACCCGAACCCGTTGAACCAGAACAACCAATATTAATAAAAGAAATTACCACAGGTCATAAAACGCGTGCTCGATTCAAAAAAATCACAAGCAATTCTTGATAAAGGGCCTACCCTTAAAACAAAACATGGACAATTTCATAAAAGTCATGTTAAAAAGAAACGCAAAATTCCTAAAACTAATAAAGAAACGTTGTTGCAGGACAAACAACAAGACGAAGAGACGGACCAAAAACTGAAAAATGACAAATCCACTATCCCTACTCCTCCTGACAATGACAATAATACATCAAGTGCGACTAGACGATATAATACTAGATCATCTACAAAATCCAGTTTACCTCCTAAAAATAAGTAAAGAAACAAAAATTATTAATCAATACCATACTTTTCTCCACCTTATAAATTTAGAACCTATTCAAAATAATATAAGAAATCCTAAAATTCAAATCGATCAATTAGAATCAAAAACAAATAAAATAATAGCAATTAATTTTACGACTCAAGCTCTATTTTTATTAGATAAAATACAAGAACCATATGACTCACTACAAGCAAAACCTATTAGAAACAAAAGAGGACTTATAAATATTGTTGGCACCACTCAAAAATGGCTATTTGGCACATTGGATGATGATGATTTAGAAATTATTAATTTAAAGTTTCACACCTTAATAAAAAATCAACATTCATTAGCTGATCAAATAAACCTTAAAACATCTATGATGGTAACCCTCGCTGAAAAAGTAAATACGACCCTGGCGATTCTTCATAATAATCAAGAGGCAATGGAATCTTATATTCAGCATTTAGATAAGGCAATAAATTTAATAATCGTGCGTTATCATGCAATTATATTAACACAACAGATTGTTAACAACCTTGGACTCATTTTAGAATTCCTTGACACTGTCGAAGCGGCAACTACCTTCGCGTATTTAAATACAGTGCATCAGTCGCTTCTTTCAGTTCCTGACCTTCAATTTATTTTAAAAACCCTTGAACAAATTTATTGAAAAGAACAATTAGTAAATTTTGAATATTTACAAAGTTACTATCAATATTTTGGTGTTTCAGTCAAATTAAGAAAAGTTAAATTATTTTCTCAATAAAAGTTCCAATCATGCAAAATGAAAAATTTTCCTCTTACCATGTGTACCCTATTCCTATCAAAAATTATACATTTATTCCACCTAAACCTATCCTGGTACTTGGTACACAACATCTACTTTTGGATAATCCCTGTCCACTGATGGAAGAAATCTCCATATGCCAAGGCACGTTACGACCCAATGATCAGCAATGCATGCCCGCATTAGCCAATGGACTCTACGAGGACTCCTGTCAAATGACCCCCGTCGTTCTTCAAAGGCCCATAGCCGAACAAATCGACAAACATCACGTTTTGTTACTTACTACCAAGACTGTCGATGTTAAAAGTTCCTGCTCGAATAACAAAATACAGAGAATCAGTCATCCAGTCGCAATTACCATTCCAGATGGATGCAGCATCACACTATTAGACACAATCTTCGGCCCAGATCCTACTCTTTTGAATGGATCCACGCTGTTACTACCCGATTCCAGAAATATCACATCAACCAGTAAAACGTCCCCTTATCCTGAAGGACATCAGACTTGGTGATATCCAGCAACTGCATAATATTCTTCAGCATTCGCAGCCAGTTACCTTAGAAGACCTACCTGAAGCAGTTCCATATTCGCTTCTATTCTACGTAATACTTTGACTGATACTATGTGTTAGTATCTTATTCATTATTTACAACTCTCGACACCGAGTCAAACCATGGACAACACTCACTTGGAAACCGAAGACCAAGCGATCCGAAGGCAACGTAGGTTCGAATCCTACTCCTGACGACTCCACGTCGCCGTTCTAATGGGGGAGGAGTTAAGAAACCACCCTGTATTTAATGACTTTTTATTTTTATCTATCATGAAACTATGTAACATAAACTAAAATGTTATAGAACGAACTGTATATGATTCATTAAGAAAATAGCTGAAACAGCTAAATGTACATTATTATAAAAGCTGAACGGTTAATCATATGTCAGTTCTTGGGTAAATCACTTACAGTTACCATTGCAACGCGACGTAATAAAAGTGTTGTGACCAACGTGTTGTTTTTCGTCTCGTCGCGAACCTCCCACCAAAACTATATAATGATGAGAATGTCAAAACATGACTGATATTGCCAGCATGTCTGTGACTTTATATCTTGGTTGATGAGGATATTCCTACAAGCAGGAACACACTGTGTATCTTCCAGAACGACAGGACGATCTTTGATATAAGTATCACAGTGCTAATATTTTTAAATTCTCTGGTCTGCTTCTGTTTTACTTATAGTTGAGCATACATAGATCGTTGAGAATACTTATTATTAAACATAAAATTCAACTTCTAATCCGTCCTTTCTCCATGGGCAAGTATTATCAAAATTTTAATTCGTTATGTTTTACTTTAAACCATATAGTGAAAACTTGTGACAGCAGATAAGTCAAATTGTTGTACCTAAAAGACACAATAAACCAAGTAATGTAAAAACAATACAAAATTATATAAGTAATGGCTGAATTCTCAAAAAAGTAACTTCAAGTAACGTAAAAGCAATGAGATCATTTAAAAACAACAAAAAGTAGAATTATCAAAAAAGTAGCTATAACCAGTGTTGGATAAAAGAATGCAAATAAAGTAACAAAATAATAACACAGGCCTGTAAATTTTGACATTTTTAAAGTTGATTTAGGTTTGATAAGTGAGTTATTTACGCTGATTTCTTCTGTTTGATCTAACTTCCGTTATTGCCCCTCACGTACGGTTTTTGATCAACTGAATAATCAAAATAAATTAAAAACTACATTTTAATAAACATTATATTTTATTAATATTTAGAAACATAGTAAAAAGCAACAACACAAATAGTTGTAAGTCTCTAATTTCTCTTTTTCTTTGAAATCTCCCTTTTAACAAAAAACATCGTTTAGTAGTTTTTCTTGTGTTGGATCATTTGTTGGACCTTCTTTCAACATCCAGCAGTAAATAATTTGCCACCATCGCCACATCCCATCGACCCTGGTACCTCCTTTCCATCTCTTTGATGTCTTAATGAAACTTTTCACCTTGCTCCTCATTAACAGCACCAAGATTTTCTGGAAACTAGTCCAGATGAGCATGCAGAAATGAATTTTTATGCTCATATTACAACCAAGTTGCTTAAACTTATCCAGCACTTTGTTGACAATTTCCTAATACTACGGATGTTTATAATTTCCTAAAATAAATTCTGTTATATTTTTAAAGCCAAGATTCTTTTTCAATTTTTGTCATTGTTTCTTCAAACTGTTGGTCCTGCATTATTTTTTTTTATCTGTGGTCCTACGAAAATGTCTTCCTTTAATTTTGCTTCAGAAAGAGCTGGAAATTTGCCACATAAGTGCTTAAAGCAATTACCATTTTTATCTATAACTTTTACATATTTTTTCATTAATCTTAATTTAATATGAATGGGCGGCAAAAAAATGTTTACGGATCAACTAAATTTGCATAATTGACGTTTTTTAAACCAGGTGTTGAGTTTTCTCTTCTGGGCCAATCCTTTTTCTCCCAATGTTGTCGCTTGTCTCTCCTGTGCCACTCGCTGCGAAAACACGGATACTTTGTATACCCTGATTGCTGACCTAATAACAAGCCTACAATTTTTAAATCACCGCAAATTATCCAATTATGGTCTTTGTACTGAATATTTTCAAGCAGTACTTTTAGATTTTTGTCACTGTCTATCACTTGTACAGAATGGGTAACAGGAGCAGATGCAAATGTGTTTCCATTATGGGGCAGAACGGCCTTAAGACTTATTTTGGAAGAAACGCTAAAAAGCCTCCATTCATCACGGTTATAAACTTCGCATCCAAGTTAAGTTATGAGACCAGCAACGTTGGTACAATAGACAAGTGAGTCACTTCGCGCAAAAAACTGTACATTTTGAGATTCTCTCGTTCGGTATAACGAAGTTTTGACATTTGATGCCAATAGATTTTTGCTTTTTATCCTGAATCCCAAAATTTCACATAGATCCTTTGGAAGCTCTAAGTCTCCAACTAAATCATTAAGTTCTGACTGCAAGAACATCTGAGGCTGATTAGAATCGTCACTAAGGTACTGTTCATCTACCTCTTGTGAAGTTTCACAGTCAGAGCCACTTGCAACTTCACCCAAGCTGACTGGTTTTTCTGGAATAGAGATAACTGGTCCGTGTGCAACCGATCGAACGGCGGGTGGAACATTAAGGTATACTATATTTTTAAGGTTCTTGGTGTTGCATCTACTTACTTTACATAAACAAAAGTAGCAATCATCAAAATGATGTATAGGTTCTCTTCAAACCATTGGTATACCAAAAGGAAGAGATTTGGTTGTTCCATTACTCTAATGCCTTAATCCTCTTTCACATACTTTACACACGATATGGGGCACCCAGAGTTTATCCTGATCTCCAAGCTTAATTTTACACTACGAGTGGTGAAATATTACGCCTAAACTGTTTTATAACAAAGCAGCCATAGACAATAAAATATATTTGGTGTATTTTTACAACTTCTAGGCATTTTTAAAACAAAATAAAAACTCACAACGCCATGTCACGAGTAAACGTACACACATTAAAAACGTACTGCAGCGACTATGTAAATACCCGAATAATATAAAACCGGGATATCCCAAACGGCCAACTCTGTTTGGATAAATCCCCCATACTTGTGTGTCCGTTTCAAACCGATTAAACACACGAACGCCGCCGCCGCAAAGATTGAGACAAAATTATACGCACTTCGGCGAGTACCGTCCATTCCCCCGGTTTGGGCAAAGTTGCTCCAAGGAGAATTTCGGCTGGCGATTGTCCTGTCGCAGCGCTGGTGCGATTTCGGAGGGAGAACAGTGCTTCTGGCAGCAGCTGATCCCATTTCTTCATCGCGGATTCCTTCGTACGTAGGATCTTCTTTAATTCCTGAACCCGTCGTTCCACTGGGTTCGCTCATTGGTGGTACACTGGAGCAGTATAATGTTCTATTTGGCGGGCTGCGAGGCAGCGTTCCCAACGTCGGTCTCGGAAAGGCGTACCGTTGTCCGTAATGATGGACGCTGGGGGTCCCTACCTCGCGGTTACCTCTCCCAGAAACTCGAGGATTTCCTTGTGCCTGCTGCCCGTGGGGCGCTGCTTTCGCCTCGACCCATTTCGAAAATAAATCCACGAGTACGATGATGAACTCGTTTCCTTGCTTCGTCCTGGAGTAGGGTCCAAGAACGTCCAGGCTGACGGTCTTCCACGGCGTGTCTGGGATCCGCGGTCATAACGGCGCAGCATCTTGCCGGTGAGCCTTCGTCGCGGCGTACACCTTCACGTGACGTACATCGCGTTCCATGCCTCGCCAATCATACATATGCCGGATCGCGAGAAGCGTCTCGCTCTGGCCTGGATGCGCGGCTATTGGGGAGTCGTGGTATTCTTCCATCACGCTATCCCTCAGATGTAGCGACACGACTAACGCCCGTCTATCTCCATCCACGTGTTTCCATATTACACCGCCGGATAAAAAGTACCCTCGTGCGCTCCGGGTTCCGGCTGTTCGCGGTCCTTCGCGGAGCACGAGCTGGAGACGTTTCCGTTCTTTGCGGCACGCTTGATCCTTCTAGCTGCTATTCACGGACGAGGTCAAACAGAGGTCGCAGGGCAGCTCTTCCACTGCTTCCTCTGGGTTCTCCTCCCCCCTTGACTCTCCTTCGCTGTCCTGTTCTTCCAATGACCCGATATTTTCTTCCGGTTGTTCTATACTTATTTCCCTCGGTGCGGAGGTAGTTGCTTCCGGTTCATCGCTGGCTTCCTCGTCGTCGCTATCTTGGAGCATGTGGACCGCGAGGTATGCGCGATCATCCACTTCTTCGGGTTCTTCCGGACGATCTTCCGGTTGTGGGTGTCGTAATAAGAAGTCCGGTAGCCCATTGGTCTTCCCCGGAACATGTTCGACGGTAAAGTTGAAGGCTTGCAGCATGAGGGCTCATCGCATCAGTTTCGACTTATCATCTTTGTATTTACTAAGCCATAGGAGAGCTATACTGTCCGTGTAGAGCGTGAAATGGGTATCTTCTAAGAACTGACGGAATTTCATCACCCCCCATACCACGGCGCGGACTTCCTGTTCGTTCACGTGGTAGCGGGTTTCCGTCTTCGTCAATTTCGCAGAAGCGCAGGCGATGAGGCGATGAGGCGACGTTTCGACGTATCTTCAGGATCGCGCTGGAATAATACGGCTCCTATGCCGATGCAGCTGGCGTCGGTCTGCAGGCAAAATTTGACGCCTGGCAGCGGACGATGCAATTCGGCGTGATTGCCCACCGCTTCCTTCAGCTTCTCGAAGATAATCTGTTGTCACGTCCTCCATCGCATTCCGCGGCTTCCTTCCAGTACGTCGGTGAGTGGCGCTGCGATTTCCGCGAATCTAGGCACGTATTCTCGTAGCCATCCAGTCGTGCGAGAATGCTCGCAGTTCTCGAATGGTCTTCGGTACTGGGTAGTCCCTAATTTTCTCCAAATAATGGCTCTGCGGTTCATTACACTCGGACGTAATCGTGTGCCCCAGGTAGCTAATTTGACGTGCGCCAAATTTACATTTCCCCGGAGACACGTGGAGACCGTTTAGACGGAGTCTTTCCAAAGCCGCGCTCAAGTGGTAAAGATGCTCGTCGTGGCTCTTGCTGTAAACGACGATGTCATCCAGGTAAACTTCACGAACTGATGTAGATTTCCCTCGAGGACTTCAGCCATCATTTTCTGCAAATTTCCGGGTGCTCCGGTTAATCCGAATGGCATGACCTCAAATTCATATTGGGCCCCGTCGGGAGTTGAAAAGGCAGTGTACTTCTTGCTATCCTCGGCCATCGGTACTTGCCAGTATCCGGCCTTCAAGTCAAGCGTCGAAAAGTACTGCGCATCTCCCAATTCGCGGATCGTGTCGAAGATTTGCGGTAGGGTCCCAACTTCGGCTTCTGTCTTCGCATTTATTTGACGGTAATCCACGCAGAATCGTAGCCTCTTATCGCCCTTCTTCTTGATCAACACGACTGGGGAGTTATATTCTGAACGTGATCGGCGGATAACTCCTTAGGCCAGCATCTCCTGGCAGTGCGTGTTGATTACGCGTTTCTTCTCTTCACTACACCGATACGGTGGGACCCGCACGGGCACGGTATCGTGTAGAACGATGCTGTGCTGCGTAGATAACATCGTCGCTGGTCGTGGTTTATCGGAGAAGACGTCGGAGTATTTCAAGATCTTCTCGAGGTATTCAGTCTGGTGTTCGTCGGGTACTTTGTCGCATATGTGTCCGTATAACTCTTTTGGTGTGAGGGTGGGTTTCGGCTAGCCCTTCGGGTCGTCCCAGTATACGGTTCTTCTTCTGCGAGTACCAAATGCGATAGTTCTTCTTTTCCAATCCATCACGACGTCCTCTTCTTGTAGAAACGGCTGTCCAAGGATGACTTCTTCAAGTAGGTTGTCCATCACGTACATGCGCAAGTCGACGGGTTCACCGCATAGGGTCAGTGCCAAGTCCATGACACCCCTTGCTTGGGTACAGAATCCGCTGGCGGCTAGTCGCAATGTCTTGCTGGCCATTTCCCACTGCTTTCCTTGTACCAGATCGCTTCGGATTAGGTTTAAGCCAGCGCCGGTGTCCACCAACGCTTTAACTACCTTCCCCTCTATTTCAAGTGGGATGCGGGGCACGGTTCCTCCCCTAATAGCGGCAACTTCTCCGTAGGCCAGTTCAGGTGCTTCCCCAGAGTCAATTTCCTGTAAGCCGTTGTTTAAAGCCGGGACGTGTGCAAATGGTTCTTTCTTAAAATCCCATTCCAGTTCCGGTATGTTCGAGTCCGGTTTTATTCCTCGAAGTTCACTGTTCTCCTCCGATTCGCTTACCGAATTTCCATAAATGTCAACACCCAGGTCGTTGACCTGCTCCGATGTGGTGTGTGCATTACTTCCCGGTGAATTTCCTGTTCCGGGGCATCGACCGGTTCCAGGGCATCGACCGGTTCCGGGTCGGTACACATTTTCCGTTCCATCGCGTTTGATTTAATTCCAAGTCCGATGTCAACTTCTTGTTCCATTTCGTTGATTGAATTCGATTCGATTGAAGGCGATTTATTTCTGAGTCCAGCTTCTCTATTTTCATCCGTATTTTGTTCGATTACATTCGAATTATGTCAAAGTCTGAATTCGTTTCCTTGGCCCATATTTGTTTTAATTAAATTCGATTTAATTCCACGTCCAGTTTCATTTCTTTGTCTATATTCGGTTGGACTAAATTCGATTTAATCAAAGTCGATTCCATTTCATTTCTAAGTTCCATTTGATTTAAATTCCGATGACTTGACTCCAGTTCATCATTCTGATTTGAATCCAATTGACTAAAGTTCGTTTCGCTTCTAAGTCCAATTTTATTTCGTTCAGATGCCTTCAAAGTCCGTCGATTAAATTCCATTTTATTGTCCGGATTTGAATCCACTTGAGTTAAATTCGAGATCAGTCGAAGTTGAAGTTTATTTCCATTTAATTCGCGGTCATAATCTTGATCCGCTTCGATTCCATTAATTTCCTCCATCTTGATTAAGCCGCGATTTAATTCCGGATTATTATCCACCTCCGGTTGCTTTTGGTTCGCTTGCGTCCGGGTATCGTCGTTCGATTTCATTCCTACGCTCGGATCCTTAATTTCTTCTGACCCCGCGGAATTTTCCGGGGGCGTCGCGACGTCGGGTGGAGCCGTCTTGCTCGAGGTGTTGAGCACCCCCGCCACCGCGGCTCCCCCAGTGACAGAGTTCTTCAGAGATGTCCTTGCTCTCCAAGTCAGTTGCGGGTCCGAGGGTTGCCCCTGGCCTCGGCCCGATCGTCGTTTCCCGGCGCCTCTCTTCTAGGCGCCGACGCGCCTTCCGTCGCGGCGCCCCGTCGCATTTCTCGAGTGCGCCAGTCCTCTCGGGGGGCGGGGTGCACGTTTCGCGCTGGCCCGGCATCTCGACGCCAGTCCTCTCTGAGGGCCCGAACTCTCTGATGGGCGAACGCTCCATCCGACGCGGCGCGTCGTCACGTCTCTTGGGCGCCTCTTCGGAACGACGAAGCGGCGGCTCCTTTCTCGAACCCGTCGCTCCTTGTCGGGGCTCCTCCAGGTCTTCGCGCCGGGCGACTCTTCCGCCGCGTCGCTGACTTCCCTGACGCGGAGCCGGTGTGTAGACAGCGGCGTCGTCGTCGTCGTCGTCGTCTGACTCCTCTTCTGGGGCCCTATTCCGGGCGGGGCCGCTCTTCGGCGTGCGGTACGCCCCGGCGATGACTTCCCTCTCGATGTCTATGGCGACACCGATGAGCTCTTTCGTCGATTCGCAAGCCCCACGTCGTATCTGGACGCGGAGGCTCGGCAGGAGCTGTCCTCGTACGAGGGCCACCCTCTGCCATTCGGGCGTCTCGGGGGCCGCACGATCGAACAGTCGGGCCTTTCTCGCAATGAAGGCCAATTCTCCATGGCCTTCCTTGTGCACCTCTCCATATAGGCGCTGAGTGACTTCGGCGAGGCGTTCCACCGACGAGAATTCGTCCAGGAAGTACTCCTGGAACGTGGGCCAGTCTCCAAGGGTGCGCGTTGCCGTCTCCGTCCATTGTCTCGCCTCACCTCGCAGGCAGCTCCGGGCGAGAGGGACCATCCTCTTGGGGCCGACGCTCACCAGGTCGGCGTATTCTTCGAATTGCTCGATGAAGGTATTCGGATCTTCGTAATCTCTGCCGGCGAAGGTTAAATTCGGCGGCGGTCGGGCGGTTTCTGTCAGCAGTGCCTGCGCCTGGGCCATCAGCTCACCCATCGCTCGAATCACGGTCTCAGTGGCCGTGTCTCGAAGGGCGGGGGCGGCGGTCCCGGCACGCGACGTCGGAAATACGCCTCTCGGCGCGCCTCCTTCGCGGCCTCTAATGCGCGTGGCAATATAGTCTGGAGCCACGGCGCCGTCGTCGTCGTAGAGCCCATAAAATCCGTAGGGCTCCACTCGGGGGTAGTGCTCGTAGACCCCATAGCTCCGTCTAGGAATCTCGTGCACTTCTTGGTGCTCGGGCGCCAGGGGACATCTCTGTCCCCGATTTACGGAGGGCTGTCTCCATAGCCCCATGTCGTAGAATTCTTGAAGTCCGGGGGAACCCGGGTCATTCCCTCGTTAGAATTCCGGGCGGCGTGGATATTCCTCGACGCGCCGCCTCGGGGGCTCGTAGATCTCTGGGCCCCCGAGAATGAGGGGCACCGGCTCCCCAATTGGCATCTCCACACGGGCGCCGTGTCGACGATGATATCCTTCGATTGTCTGGGGTGGTCGCTCGTGTAGGACATTTCTCCGGGTGTCCAGGCCCATAATATTTTCACGTGTCCCTGCTCGGGCGCCATGTCGTCGATCTCCCGCTTCCTCATTTCCGCGGGCGGCGGAAACTGGTAGTACCAGCACAGGTTGAGTGTTGTGCTAGTCGGCGTGGCCCGCTGGAGTCGCCATTCTCGAACTCGTGGACACCGCGCCCTTGTCGTCGATGATCTCGCGGCTAGATGCCGCCCCACTTCGCACTCCTGCACTAGGGGTGGATGCGCCTCTCCGCGAAACGTTGATCGAGGCTTTCCATATCCTCGATGTAGCCGCTCGCAACCTCGCTGGTGGAGAGACCCGCTGGCTGGTTATTCCCTCGTTGAGGTTAGGTGTCGACGTCGACACCGGCGTGTGTCGAGCGTCGGGAGCTCCTAAAACCCGAGCGCTCCTTGTCTTCATGGCTTCGGCGAAGTAGTGTTCCCGCTGGTTATCCATACAGCGTTAACCTCGCCTGGGGCTACTCGATGTGGACGATGAACCTGGGGGAACGTACGAAATAAGCGGCTGGCGCGGATGGCTTCTAAACGTAGTGCGGCTTCCCGCGCTTTCCCACGTTGGCTTCGGAGGATCCGGCCTCCCGACCTAATACCTGTTAGTCGGCGCCCCTCAAAAGAGATATCCACTTCAAGTACGAACAGTGTTTCGTGTCAGGTCCAAGAAGCAGAGATCCCAACGGTACGGCACGCCTAGACTAGCGGTAGGTGGTCACCAGGGGTCGTAACCCTTGTATGTAAGTGCTAGGGGACTTAGTGCAATGTCGCACCTAGTTGCAGGGCTTCTTCCCAGTACTGACCCTGCAATAAAATTAAACACGGGTTATATAAAGCTCTAGGCAGAAATAACTCACCGAGTAAATTGGCGATGGTGCAGCTAGGCGATACACTCTAGCTCATTCCTGGTACTTAAACACTGGCGTAGATAGCTGGATAACGGCTGCAGCTGCCCCTGGGCGGCGATGGCGTGGCCTCGACCACGTGGCGATGATGCAATCCCAAGATGGCGTCACCCCGGCGTCTGATGACCCTCGGAAACGATGAAATACTTGATTAAATAATTCACCTGGGTATTCTGCGAAGCCTTTACCAAATCGGTGGATTGATACACGGTGGAAGACTACTACCAATCGTGATGGACGCTACTACGTGGCGTGGGTCAGCGGCACTAAAATGGCGCGACCACGTGGCGATCGTGATCGTCGACGTTAAATGTTTGTTTTTGTTGATTTTTTTTTTGTCGTGGTTAATAATCTTTGTGTGAAGCACAGTTTACCAGAAATTTCGCTGCAGAATCTAGTCGAAGACTGGAGTAAACGATAAGACCGGCGAAGCGCGTCAGCTGGGCCAAGTGTAGGACACGAAGCGAACGACTGTGAAAGGCAGGTCAGAGATTGCCTGTATCGACGCGCTCCAAAATGGATGCGCAGAGCGGGGAACCAATCGCGTCACGGATCGAGGTTACTCATAGAAGTACTCATTTTCAGAGAGAAGCATATGATAGTTCTTCTGATTATTGAAACTCCTCGTATAGTATTCTTTCAGACAGATCCACATATTTCTGAACATATGGTGATTAAGCTATATATTCCAAATAACCTTTTTTCAATATTAGTAATGCAAAGTTGTGTTTATCAAAATTTCTTAGAAAACTGACGACGACGTTCTGTTGTAAAAGTGCCATAACGTGCCATAGCACTTGCCTCAACGTGGGTAGTTGCAGTCAAGTGTTTGGGCCGACTGCATTCCCTCAACATGTGTAGATAAAGGTATAGTTTATTTCATCGCTATTTTCCAAATAAAAAATCTCAAAACATACCGTGGCTTGTTTTTATGGCTAGGCTCAAATAGATTGTTCCATTTATCGGCAAGATAAGAGAGTTTTTTATTTGGAAAATAGCGATGAAATGAATAGTATAATTGGCGTACGTTGTCCTAAATTCCCATAACAAGTGTTAGTTAGATAAAGAACTTTATAGTTTAAAGATTCGATTAGGTAACATAAAGGATGATTGAAAGGACTACAAATTCGTCAGATTAAATTATATCGGAAAAGAAAGTAATAGAAATAGAGGAACTAAGTTAAAATAATTTATACTGTTAAAGTAAATAAATACCCGCGAATGCATCCGTGAAGAGCTTTCGTCACAGTTCTCCCTATGTATCAAAACAGGCATAGACCAATCACAAACTAATCATGTAAACGCCACAACACGTGGTGGGATGCCGCGGGAAGATATTAGCGATACAGTTAATAATCTATATTTTATGTTATCATTACATCTATAATTATCATTAGTTTATATCACATTTTATTCATACGATAAGGAGGGATGTCTATATTCGACATATCCTTAGTTTCAAGTAAGAGCATTTCACGATGAAACCCACGTATTGATATAGATTTGTATACGACACTTACCTTTTGGTGTGGTTTATAAAATCGGAGTTTAAGCTCCAATGAACCTTAGTACAGTGATATTAATTTAATATCACTGTACCTGTATTAACACGACTGCGATGTGGAAGGCAAGAGGAAACCACATTATAATCCTCAGAACAGCTAACGAAAGGCTTATCCCAAATAATGATGGCGTCTCCTGGGGCAAAAAACACCGGACGTAAAATAGTCCTCCGTTCGGATCTCCGGGTGAGGACTGTTCCGGGAGACGTGATCGAGTGCAATAATAGGGTTAGCAAGAAGTGTAGCATTTCACAAGTCGGAACGTGGAATGTCAGAAGCATGAGACAGGCAGGGAAGCTAGAGAATCTGAAGATAGAAATGGATAGGTTAGGATTAGATATAGTAGATATAAGTGAGATGCGCTGGCCGGAAGTAGGAGATTTTTGGGGCGGTAACTATAGGGTAATACACACAGGATCGGTAAATGGAAACACGGGGGAATCGTTATGCGGAAGAACGCAAGACAGTGTGTCTTGCGTTCTACTACAAGACAGCTACCTACAATACAGCGAGAGAGTAATGATGGTCAGGTTAGATTCGAAGCCAGTGAAAATAGTAATAGTGCAAGTATACATGCCTACTTCTAGCCATAGTGAGGAAGAGTTAGAAGCCATTTATTCGGGCATAGAGCAGGTAATAGGATTTGTGAAGGGTCATGAAAATTTAATAATAGTAGGAGATTTTAACGCAGTCGTAGGTGAGGGGAAAGAAGGAGAATTTGTAGGTCCTTATGGGTTAGGAAACAGAAACGAGAGAGGTAGCAGACTGATAGAATTCTGCGAGAAGCACAAGGTGGTAGTCGCGAATACATTGTTCAATAATCACGTTAGGAGGCGGTACACCTGGAAAATGCCAGGAGGGATAGACAGGTATCAGATAGATTACATTCTGGTTAGGAAGAGATTTAGAAATCAAGTAAAAGACTGTAAGAGCTATCCAGGAGCAGATGTAGACAGCGACCACAACTTGGTAGTCATGAAAGCTAGATTAAAGTTCAAAAATCTGAAAACCCGGAAAGATAAGAAACGTATAAATGTAGACATATTGAGGGATCAGAATATGAAAGATAAGTTCCAGGAGAAAACAGATCAATTAATAAATAAAGCGAGTAATGACGAAATCAAGAAAGCAGAAACTGAGTGGGAGGGTATCAAGAATAGTCTAGATTCCGCGGCCACGGACATTTTAGGACACGAGAGAAGGGAAGCTAAGAAGCCCTGGATAACGGACGAAATCTTAAACTTAATACAAAAGAGGCGAGGCTACAAAAACAGACGAAACGAGGAAGGACTGAAAACTTATAAGTCAATAAAGTGGGAAATCGTTAGAAAGTGCAGAAAAGCGAAAGAACAATGGATAGAAGATAAATGCAAAGAAGTAGAAAATAAGCTCCAAGTAGGTAAGACCGATGAGGCTTACAAAATAATTAAGAGGAACTTCAGGGATATAGGACCAATAAGTAGAAACGTTAGGTGTCAATCGGGGGACATACTGATCGGAAGAGAGGAGAAAGCGGATAGATGGAAGCAGTACTTAGGAAGTTTATACGAGAGTCAGGAATTAGGAGAGATATTAGAGGAAGAATCTAGTATCGATAGGGAAGATGTAGGAAAACCTATATTGAGAGAAATTTGAAATAGCACTAAGGGGGCTAAAGAACAATAAAGCGTAAAATACATATACGAAACCGACGAGATGCCGGAGGATTATAAGAGGAACATTATCGTTACTATACCGAAAAAGAGAGGAGCCGACAAATGCGAGAACTTTAGAACGATTAGCCTAACTTCCCACGCGTCAAAAATCTTAACCAGAATAGTGCAGAAAAGGATGGAAAATAGAGGGGGGAAATACTAGGAGAAGACCAATTCGGGTTTAGGCGAAATAGGGGAACTCGCGAAGCTATCCTGGCGCTAAGAGTAATGTTAGAGAAAACAATAGAAAAAAGAAAGAACGCTTATATAGGATTTGTAGATTTAGAAAAAGCTTTTGATATTGTAAGATGGGAAAAAATGTTCGAGATACTAAAAAGCACGGGAATGAAGTATAGATATAGGAGAGTAGTACACAATCTATACAAAGAGAAAACTGCTGTTATAGAAGTAGAAGGGGAAACAAGGGAAGTAGGTATCAGGAAAGGAGTAAGACAAGGATGTACGCTATCGCCACTAATTTTTAATCTGTACATCGAAGAGGCGATTAATGTGGTAAAAGATAGAGTGGATTTCGGGATTGAAGTACAGGGACAGAAACTAAAAATGCTGAGATTCGCGGATGATATAGCAGTATTAGCATTTAGTAAAGAGGAATTAGAATCAGCGTTGAATGAAATGGAGGCAGTGTTGACAGAGGAATACGGAATGAGGGTGAATAAAAACAAAACTAAAGTGTTAGTGTGCAGAGGGCTCGAGAGCAGAGCAAAAACGAAAGTACAAATTAATAATGAAAGATTGGAGGAAGTTAAAGACTTCACTTATTTAGGAAGTAAAATAAATTGAGATGGAAGAAGCGATAAAGATATAAAACAAAGAATAGCGCAGGGTCGAGTAGCTTTTAACAAAAAGAAAGCACTTTTATGCTCGGGGGTAATAAACTTAGAAACAAGGAAGAGATTTTTGAATACGTATGTATGGAGCACAGCGCTATACGGTTGCGAAACCTGGACGGTAGGGGAAGCAAGTAGGAAGAGATTAGAAGCTTTTGAGATGTGATGTTACCGAAGAATGTTGAAAATACCGTGGAGTGATAGGGTTAGAAATGAAGAAGTATTAGAGAATGTCGGCGAGAATAGAAGTATGTGGAAAAACATAAAGAAGAGAAGAGATAGAATGATAGGCCACTTGCTGAGACATGGGGGAATAGTCCGCGATATTTTGGAGGCAGAAATAGGAGTAAAGAAAGGCAGAGGTAGGCCTACATTAGACTACTGCTCACAAATAGTAAGGGATGTAGGTTGTAGCACAATTAGCGAAATGCGTAGGTTAGCACAAGATAGGAGAAGCTGGAGGTTAGCGTCCAACCAGTCTTAGTACTGATGACCTCATGATGATGATACCTGTATTAATACCATGGTGAAAATTAAATTAATAAATTTATCGACAAAGTTGTTATATACCCTACCACGAAATTTAAAGCACCAAAAATAAAAACATGTGCTCTCTTAAATGGCATCATTCAATAAGAGTATTGACATATGACACAAAAAAAAGAAATACCTGTATAAAAAATGCGCATCTAAAAATCGAAATGGACGTTCATTTTTTAAATAAAAATTTTATTCCTACTTTCCCAGTAACGATTGTGCCAAATTTGTTCAACACAACGAATTTGAACCTTGCTATATTATTTGGGTTGTCCAAAAAGTTCGTTCGCTTTTCCGAGTTAGCCACTTACATAACGGTCTACGATGTCATGCGCACAGCTGCAGCCTTGAAGCCTTCCTCCCTATTTAAACCTGATAGTTAACTGTTGTTTACTGCCATTATACTTGTGAACTTGTTTTATTATTGTTGTGTGTGAGCTGAAGCTTGCCGCAAATTGTGTTCTGTGTACGGCAAAAATATTATTCAATATCGAACATATCAAAAGTGGTTCAAGAGATTTCTATCTGGTATTTTTTCACTAACGGATGCCCCAAGATTAAGCCGACCTAAAGAAATCATCCTGGAGCATATACCAGCCTTAGTTGAGGCAAATCCTCGCCAAACCATACATTACAGAAAAAGCCGGGACGTTAAAACCTTAAACAACTTATGCTTGTCGGTAAACTCGATGTTTGAATTCCTCACGAACTCAGCGAATCCAATTTAATGGATCGCATCAACATCTGCGATATGTTAAGGATTCGTCAATGTAGTGATCCCTTTTTGAGAAATATGGTTACTGGAGATGAAAAGTGGATCATTTACGACAATGCCAGTCGAATAGGATCGTGGAAAAAGTCCGGTGAACCTTCTCAATCCACACCAAAGGCAGGGCTTCACCCCAGGAAAGTTTTGTTATCCGTGTGGTGGAATATAAAAGGAATAATTTATTTTGAGCTACTCCCGAAGAACGAAACAATAAATACGGACATTTTCTGCGAAAAACTACAAAAATTGAGCCAGTCCAACAGGAAAAGCGCTCAATACTTGTGAATCGTAAGAAGGTCATCTTCCATCAGAACACCGCTCAACCTCACACTTGTCTGCAGACCCAAAGGAAATTGGTGGAGTTAGAATGGTATGTTTTACTCCATCCACCGTATTCTTCAGACCTCACGCCCTCGGATATTCACCTATTCCACTCCATGAATAACAGTTTACAAAACTTAATATTTGCCAATGACAAGAAAGTCAGAAGTCAATTAAAAATGTTTCTTGCGAGCAAACCGCAACATTTTTATGAAAATGGTATTGTGAAGCTTACTTAGAAATGGGAGAAAGTTATTTAAGATGGAACGTACATTATTAATTAAAATAATTTGTAAAGACTATAGTGTTAATACTTGTGAAAAAAGAAATATTTATGAAAAAACCGAACGAACTTTTTGGACAATATATTATGACTTGAATGATATTAATTATACAGTGGGCACACAAAGGTTGCAAGGATAATCTTTATGTTCACTCTATAACGTATGACAAAAAAATTGGCTTATCCTGGATTCGTAGTAAACTCTGTTCAATAAAGTTTTGCAGAACAATCAATGAATAGGGATAATAGTTGTGTTATTTAAGATTCTATGACTTGATGAATGAATATTCTCAAATTATTTGAGTTAGAATTGAACTATTACCGCTAGCACGATAATAACATTTACTTTGTTAGCTTCATCTTTGAAGTTTCGTTTTACGCATTCAGAGCAAAAGTGGATATATTTCATTAAAACATAAGTGTTCAATAACCTTTATCAATATAAAATATATCTGAAATATCAATATTAATGAAATTGTTACGATCCTTCTGCATATAACAACTCTAAACGAATAAATCAATGATGGTATCATTCTTGGCACTATTATTTATTCTTCTCAATGCTTTAGTCTACTCGAATTAGAGTAGACTGACTACTATTAGAGTAGGCTGAATAGAAAGGTAAGTAAATTTTGAGTTTTATTTAAACATTTATTAAAAAATTGTTTAGTTTATAACTCGAACACGGTCCGTGTGAGGTATAGAAATACTTACCAGCTGATCCATAATTTAATTATTCGTTCATCAATCAACAATATATAAGACAACCGTATTCCATTTGAAGAGAAAATCATTTTTATCGTTTTGAAAATTGTCATATTAGCTGTTAAATAATAAAGACCCGCTATTATATCGACTGGCAGAATATTTTTTTTTAAATCTCCATGTCTACAATCTAAATAACAACTGGTAATCCACTACAGATTTTACTCAAAGTGGCAAACAAAGGATAGTTTTCATGGAGTTTTGATATTTGGTACTTTTATCTTTTTTTCTTTTTTTTTTTTTGAGGTCGCTGAATACAAGAATTATTTTTCGGGATATCCTATTTTTTGCAAAATAGCATGTACGAATGGAAAAAGATAGGTTTCTCAAAATAACTTCGATATTATGCATTCTGCTTAAAACTTAATCCTATATGAAATTAAAGAGAGTAAACAGAGCAATGCAATGTGTTTATGATTATCTTTAAACAGTGATGTTGAGTTCCAATTCCAGTTCTAGTCCATGGAAGAGCTGATAGAGCACATCAGAGGATATTATCAACCCAAAGTGAAAACGATCAAAGCTTGCCTCATTGATAAATACAGAGGCGGTGTACTGTTCTTGCTCTGCTTGACTAATGCATGGTATCAGCAAATATACAAATCTGAGCAAGGAGAGAGGCATGGTTGAAAGAACAGCAAAGATTATTTGCGGAAATATCGGATTACAAGTGTATGAGATCAAGGAGTGTCCTCCACCAGATCATCTCCTGTAGGAGAGTGAAAGCGGTGATACTCTCAACTGTTTTTGGGAAACTCCGATTGTATATCGAAGACGGGGAAATGCTCCAAAGCGGAAAAATAGATCCAACATTATAATCACTACTGTGATCATTTTTTCGGATGTCCTTGATCTTATTACCACAGTATTATGCTCTGGTCCCCCTGCATTGTTGAAGCTTGTATCCTGCAAGTGCACAAGAAGCTACCAAGGAAATCATTGATGCAAGAAGGAAGGGCTTTGTTGCTCCAACATGTACCTCAATTGCAAGGGACGCTGCGATAACCTCAGAGTGGTATGTGAAGACAAACTGAAATACGAATTGGACCTGGAAACCGATCTGGAGATAGATTTCCCAATAATTTAACCTATGGGTCCAATGAAAGAAGGCCAAGCCATGTCACAAAGTATCAAATATTACCTATCATTGAAAAAACATATTATTTAATATTGGTAGTAATAAAAACACCCATTAATCATATACATCTCTTTTGTAAGTTATAGATATCGTTGAACAGTCAAAACCTTCAAGTAAATGGATTCGGAGGGGAAAGTGAGTCCCGATAATGAATCTCGTTTTTATTTTACTATTTTGTTACTGTACCTATATTGAGTTTTCAAATATTTCACTGATTTATGTAGTCTCAATTTTCGTTATGTAAAATTTGTTACACTATTTGCATTATACATATTCTATTCATCTATACTATACTATTCATTTCGTCGCTATTTGCCAAATTAAAAACTCTCTTATCTCGCCGATAAACGAAACAGTCTATCTGAGACTAGCCATGAAAACAAGGCACCGGAAGTTTTTGTGATTTTTTATTTGGCAAATAGCGATAAAATAAACTAAACATGTATGTATACAATATATGTGTATATTATACATTATTATTTTACATTAGATGCACTTGTGTATTTTTCTTAATTTTCGCAATTTTCACACCTTTATACCATTATATCCAATAAAATGTACATAATGATTGAATAATCGTCGTATTTATTAGCGGGCAATCTCATTGCACATAAATTAGGTATAGGTGACCTAAGCGGCAGTTAGTAGGGGAGGATCAATGGAGGACCTTTCTAACAGTAATTCCCATATATCTTTTGTCGCTTGATTCGACGTACACTAGCAGCGATATTATTTATCAGACAAGATCCAGCCTATTGTGTAATGCTCAATTTACTATGTATTTTTATGTAAGTTTATAATCTTTAATATCGTATATTATCATTTGCTTAAATGTATAGTTTTCATGTTATATTGACGCACATTACCGTAATTTCCATTTTTGATAGCTTTTTGGTTCTAACGCCCATTTTCACGGCACTTTCACGACCGTTGATCAAAAACCTCAAATAACATGAAATGTAGGAAATTTTATCATCTTTACTTTTCTGTAAAATCAACTCTCATGTAACCAAAAAAAAAAAAAAATCGGTTTTTACTTTGTCTGGTCAGATACCGGATATCCGGCGATCTGCGAGGCCGGATAGCCGAATATCCGGCGGCCGGATATTCTGCCCACTGTCTCGTTGCATGCTGTGACGAGTTCAACATAGAATAGGTACAGCGAACGCGATCGGATCGATTCGGACGGTTTCGAGTGTCAGCCAGAGACCGTGCGTGGAGTGGCGATTGTGAGGAAAATCTGTTGTTTACTTGCTGCATGATCTGCGTCGTAAAAAACAATTGAAACATGTCATCAGTGAATAAAAGATCGCTTATTTGGCAATATTTCAAAATTGATAGTGGAAATAATAAGTTTTCTGTTTGTTCGTTGTGCCGGCTGTGCCGGTAAAATTTCTCGTGGTGGTGAAGGAAAAAAGGCAGGTACGTCAGTGTTAAGTTATTTTTTTTTTGCAGTTAAATTGATAAATTATCATAAGCACATAGTTGAATAGAAACATGAATTAAGTACGTACGCTTATTTATACCACGACTGATTGTTTTGGGTTGGAAAATAATAACGTTATTAGCACCTAGTGGTATAATTTACATCTTGGGGCCGACCAATTTGTTAAGCGCGGTTTCAGTATAGCATTAAATTTCATTGGAGGCTCTGCCTAACTCTTTATGAAATCATGACGTGAATTTATGAACGTTATCTAACTAATTTCAACCTCTTACTTTAGATTATATACATACATGTCATGATTTTTTTATCTTCCCTCAAGTACTTCTGGCATGAGTAATCGTTTAAAATCAAAACATCCAGAGAAGTTTCTATTGCTGAAAAAATGGAAAGACATACACGTACCGACGCCGCTTGTGGAGCCTGCTGTCCTAGTACAAGTTCCTTTCGACATAAAATCAGCTAATGTTGTCAGAATCGTTTGAAAGAAAACTGCTTTGGGACGTAAATGGTGCAAGGGAAAAAACAAGTAACATTATTTAATTGCAGAAATGATTGCACTAGATAATAAGTCGCTTTCTATTGTAGAAAGAGTTGGATTCAAGAGCCTCCTTCAGCAAGCTTTATCCCACTACAAATTGTCAAGCCGCATCTATATAACCCAAAAAAATGTTCCAGATATCTACAACAGAATTTTTTAAAAAATTAAAACAAACATTTCAAACGCACTCGCAGTTTCTGTCACTTCTGATATATGGACGTGTTTGCATAATAATTCTAGCTTTCTGAGTTTCACAGGTCATTTATTGCCTCCAGAATTCTAGCTTCAACACGGAGTTCTTGCAATGAAACCGTTTTCAGGATCTCACACAGGAGAAAACATGTCAAATGAACTCAATGCTATCGCGGCTCGCTGGGATATTGAGCAAAGTAAAATACATGTACTTGTTCATGACAGTGGTGCTAGCATGGTGAAAGGCGTTCGAATGGCGGAGTATGACTCTGCCAGATGTTTCATTCATTCACTTCAGAGGGTTGTGACTGAGTCATTGAAGATACAGTCTTAAGTAATGGATATGATTGCCAAAGGTAGACGTCCGTAACTCACTTCAGTCATTCGGGTTTAACACAAAAAAACTGCTGGTTATTCGAAAGTTTACCAGAGTATCAATTAGTGCAAGTTATCAACACGAGGTGGAATTCTACCTTCTATATGGCAGAACGCTTGTTGAACAAAACTAGGCAATATCTCTTTATGTGGCTGAGCACGACGACAAACTCACTAATTTAACAACTCATCAGCGGTGCTTGATGGAGCAGTGTGTAAAACTGTTAAAGCCATTCGAGGAAATAGCTAAAATCACAAGTTCTGGCCTTTCTTGCATATCCGAAGTTATACCGTAAGTAGCTGCATTAAAAAAATATTTAGACAAGAATGAGACTGAACAACGAACAGCTGACTTGCCTCGAATGAGAGCCTCCTTAACATCTGAATTGGAATCTCGTTTTAGCTCTTTGAGTGAAGATCCGACTTACCTTATTGCAACTTTCTTAGACCCCAGATTTAAGACAAACTATTTGGGAATACTTGAAGCAACAGAAAATATTTTTGAAATGCCTAAAAATGACTTGCGACGAGTCTTCTAACAGTGGTAGTTCATCGGCTTCTCCAATACCTACTAAAAGAAATAGAGAAAATGAAACTGATTCAAATTTTACTTGCGAATCTCAAATCTTTTGGGATTGTTTCAATAAAGTAGCAGATGAAAACAATAGTCAATGCCGCTATCAGGGAAAAAACTCAATTGCAAACGAGACCTACTACTATTTGAAGACAGGTCGAATTGATCGCCACCGCGACCCTTACACTTGGTGGTCGGTTAACTCGAAACACTATCCACATTTGACAAAGTTTGCCAAAGCGTACCTTGCAACAATGTTTATAGCGAGAGGCTGTTTTCCGAAGCTGGCTTGGTATACGAAAACAAGCAAAATCGCCTGATGCGTGCAAACTCAAACTGAAAATTTGGTCTTTATTCACATAATTTACCACTTGTTAATTTTGAATATTAAGATTAAGGTAATTTTAGTTTTTTGGAATGTTCTCTTTTTGGCCTTTTTTTGTGACTGTGACTTTTTGTAACTTTTTCAGCTTTAAATAAAAACTGTCATAATTATAAGCCATTTTCTTATTATGTACCTCACAAATATTTATGTATTAATGTTGAGTTAGAAAATTATGTCGTAGTTTTTGAATATCTGGTGTCCTGCTGGATATGAAGCCACTATCTGGCATCCGGCCGGATAGTATGTTTAGGCCAGATACCGGATAGTTACCAGATATCCATTTTATCTCTAGTTTTTAAACATTTCTTTGTGAAAAGAAAACGTATTTCTCGGAAAAAATTTTGTTGGAAAATCTCAGATTCGTGTTCAGCGACCCAAAAAACATAATGGCACATATCAAGAGTCCACCAAAACTTTCCTTTATTTTCTACCAGATGCCTGAACTATGATACAAATATGATATTTACTTCTTTAGAGATTCTAAGGATTTAGATATATAATTCTAAGGATGAAGGACATAAGCAAATGTCATAACCTTCACTTAGGTCTTGATCTCAAAAACCGTTAACTTTTCAAATATGAGTATAAGTATTAACAAATATTACTAAGACAAGTACACATAATTCAAAAGTACAATAAAAATATGACATTCTATTTAAATATATTTAAAAATATGACATTATATTCTTAAGTAAGATCAGGCAACTACTCCTTGTGCCAATGTTTAATAATTTAATGCTTATGCGGACATGAAAAACTTTTAATGAACGGTTTATCTAAATATCCCTATATACTAATCTCCGTTTAGAATGACTCATTACAAATTATAAAACTGAAACAGCGAATGGACATCAAATTTATGTTGAGCCATGTAGATCATTCGGTTACGGCAAAAGCTTATTCCCTTATCACTTGTCATCCATATAAAAAAAATAATACCAGAAATTAAAATACCGACATTCGCATGTTATTTTCATATGACTACGCCTGTAGTCATATGAAAAACAAACGAGACGAAAAGTTACAACCATTAGCATTAGGTACGTTCATCTTCTGTGTAGAATTCTTACAAAAACTATTCTTTACTTTTTTGGTATCTGTCTAAAAAAAATTGTTTTCTACACAGGGTTAAACATCAACATACGTGAACTGAAAAAGAAACTGCAGTAAAAATAAGTCGTAGTTAAATATATACAAATATTTATATCACAAGTTTATGTAACTTTGAAATAAAGAATTACCTGTCAGCGGATCCGGTTATTTAAATAACTATAAAAACATGTTTATTTTAGAATAAGTTGCAATTTGTAAGTTATGAAACTGCTTTATCATTTTTAAACATATGTCTTAACATAATATATGTCGCATATTAAATGCATGAAAATGTTTGTATTCATATTGTTTACATATTATAAAATAATAAAAGAAATCGCGACTTATATACTTCGTCGCCGATTTTCGGTTTTTAAAAAACAAAACTTTCACAACCGAATTTTCGATTAATTAAAATAACTGTTGTAAGTATGTCTTTACAACGTAAATGTTACATCAGAACTAACTATGTGAATACAGAATAAAGCCTAGGTTAAAAGATGTTGTTATCAGCATTTCTCCAGGAATTGAGATAAGAGCTGCTAGCGTAGCTATAAGGTGGCTAACATAATTAGTGTTATAGTTAGATGATTTTATTTACGTTATATAAAATCAACATATTTCTACACTTTTGCCATATATTTTTTCACAGTACTTATACGTTGTGTGCCTTTTTCAGAATGACGCTAGTTTTGATAAAATTTTTACAACTGTGCAAATCTAAATTAGAATATAAATATCATAGGGAACGATTTCTATACAAATGTTTCTGTTTTTAATAAAAAATATTTTTATAAAATCATTTCAAACTAAGTGTGCTCTACTGTTTTTACTACTAATTCTAACGGGGTTGTAACATATTTTCTCTTCTGTTATTAGAACTTATATATTTCAATGAAAATTTGATCCTTAATTTTTTATAATCAGTATTAATTTTTATAAAAATATTGATTATTTAAATTTATAAAATAACTTCTTAACTAATTCTTATTTTACCAAACTTTTCACCCAAAAATTTAAATTTTCGCCAATAAAATTGACATCATCAGATGATTAAAACTTAATCTAAGATTAGTCAATGAATAATTTGTCTTAATGAAATTGTGATTAATTATTCTATAAACAATCTGCGATTAACAATTAGTTTAAAACTTACTCCTCATGATTAAATCTTAATCTCATTCATATCGATTAAATACATAATTTAAAAATATGACGAGGGTATCACTGTCCATTTAATGTATACATATACATGATTATACTGATATACATGGTGAGAAGAGATTAGAAAGTATGTTAGAGCGGCAGAATTTTTATTATATTAAAATATTGTTACGATCAAGTCTAAGACTAATAAGTAACTTATTTCTAATCCTAGTATACTAAATTATTTAAATTCTAAGAGTCACCCATTAATGTCTTCTTAGCCATTTTTGACAAGTCTAGCACTTTTTCTTGTGCACTACACAAATTACTTTACATTTAATTTCACTCAAAGCGCTGCACTAACTCTTGGATTTCATCCTCTTCAGTCTTCTTATTTGGTTGGAGTTACCAAGGAGGTGGATGGCCTCGATATTCTCATGTTGTAGTAGTTTCCCTTCGTGGTTTCTTGCAAATTGTTTAGCCTCTGATACTGGCACGGTAGTGATAATGATAGTGGCACCTCCGCCAATTCTTTAAATAAATAATTTATATTTTTACGATTCTCTTAAATTAAAAGTTTAAATTGATATTTTGTTTCATATGTAATTCATATGTTTTAATGATACATTGTTGAACATAAAACTGAAACTTATTTTAACTTAAACTTGAAAAATATGCTTAATGAATTAAGAAAAATTGTTTCCTGTGGAATTGTCATTGAATGTTTCTTGGATGTTTCACATTTAAGATATATAATAACAAACAGAATATATAATTAAAAATTCATATAAGTAGAACCCATAATCACCCACACAAACCTACTCGTCTACATATAGACATACATACAAATATTAAAAAATATAGTTTAATGTTTAGGGACTACATCCACCTAGAAACATGAAAAAATAGTCTATTTTCGGGATGAACTGATGATGGAAACTGTTAGTGATTAATAGTTTTTTAATTGAAGATAAATTTATTATAAACATGGTGAAATGAACAAAATTTAGGAATATTTAAAACCCGAAGAGATATGCCCGCCGGAAGTGGAGCGCCTGTCTCGCGACCCGGTTTGCGGTGACCCATCTCCTGCTAATACTGATCATCTGAAATCAAGGATAATAAGTTATCATGAAGTTAAGTGCATACGAAGTATATTGACGATCGCCGTTTCCGAAAAATGTTCTTGAAAAAAAGGCACATGGAACTAAAATATAAAAATTCCGTAAAAAACTCAGTTATTATCGTAATTTGTTTAAACAATTTTGATTATTTTTGAAGAATACGATCATTATTCTATTAATAATGGCCTAAATCGTGACTGTGCCCAATTTCAAAAGAATATGTAGATCGGTTCTCGAGATATGACGGTCACCGTTTTGGATTCAAAAAACGATGAACGACTCTTTTAGGATAGTGAATTCGCGTGCTTGTCTCATTTTTCTTAGCGCGAGAAAGTATACAATTCTTTTACACCAACATGATATGCAAAAGTCATTATACTTTATTCCATCATTACCTTTTCTTTTCAAATAATACAATATACTTCCTTCTGAAGATTCCCATATATATTATGTGAATATTTTATGTTTTCCAACTGAATAATTATCGCTTACGATAGAAATTATTATACCATCAACATAAACTACATGTGTATAAATTGTGTGCTATGTAGTTTATTCGAACTTAAAAACGTAGAACATATATTCCATAAATGTCCATTGTACAGTAAATTCCCGCCTCTCCCCAAGAATTAAAAATGCTGTAATCCTTAAGAATATTGTGTTCTTGTCTAAAGGTCCAAACATTAAACATTTTAATCTGTTGTCAAACTTTATCATTGGTTTTCTGAAAATTCGGTCATTTATTTTTAAATGTGTAAATAATATAATTATAACTCCTGTTTATTCTGTAACTGGAATTTGATTCAATTTTCAATATTTAGAAAGCATCATTATACACGTGTACATAATAGTACTACATTTTCTTATCTATATGTTAATGTTTTATAATGAAATTTTCCAGCATAATTACTATTGTGTTGTTTTTTCTTCATTATCTCTATTAATTACTATTACAAACACTTGCTATATGATTTTTGTATCATACTAAGCAATAAATTTAAATAAAAATAAAATAAGTCATTACTCATGTTACTGAAGAACAACGTATTTATTCTCCCACAATTTGTAATCATACTGAAACATCGCTCCTCTAACCCCATCGCTGTTTATTTCCGTTTCTATCTTTAATGTGTTACAGATATTCAGCCATTCTCTGAGAGGCTAATATCTGGAGAATAAGGGGGTTAGATCCAAGTCAGAATACTGTTTTACAGAAACAAACTCAAACACGATGCGGCATATAATAATTGTTGTCAAGAATGTAGACGTTGCTGATTTTCTTCGATGTGAAATTCTGGATCACATCAGGAACTGAAGATCGTTGATTTGCTTGCTGAAGATTGATGATTATCAGTCCACCATAACAGTTTCTTCCTCAACGTGCAGATTTGATCATACCTATTAACATGCTTATGATCTACTTTTTGTCGATGAGGAATTTGTAGCGGTTATTTTCTGATTTCGAATCTAAATCGGGCCTAATCTCATTCGTTGGTCGATACAGGAACACCCAACATTCAACCACCACCAATTTTTCCGATAAATAGCGTGGACGGTTTGTTAATAAAATCAAAAAGTGTCAAATTCCTTTATGCATCTTTTTCTGAGCACATAGTTTATATAATTCTAAATATCAATTTGCAAATAATAAATGCCTTTTCAAATAATGTATCGTCAAAATATTCCATCAATTTAGGACCTCAATAAACTACATCAATAATTTACGACACACAATTTAATGCACAATAATATAGTTTTCATTAAATAATATGAAATCCTAAAAAATAGTATACTACTTTTTTCATAATTTACTAGCCTCTTCTTTGTAACAAATATGTCCTAGGGTCATATTACAATTCTCATCGTGTTTTTGAAAAATAAAACACTTTGAAATGGAATCCATTTAATATATATTTCACTAGTAAAATACAGGAATATGTATATGCAATGGTGCTAATTTAGAAATATTTATATATTCATAAACGACACGAATTATTAAATATCTATCTTAAATCTTGACCACTTTTAATGTTGTGCAAATGGAAGTATAATACTCAATTTTCTAGTATAATACTCAATACTTGCTTGATTAGTAAACTTATAAGTACGTGGTGTATTTATTATCCCAGGGGCTCCCAAACTTTTTCAGTTCGCGGCGCACTTACAGGTTTAATATTTTGTCTCGGCGCCCCATAGTCGCTAGTACTCGAAAAAAGTACAAGGTAGATACTAGGTAGATAGGCACAAAAATTAGAATATCCGCAATATGAAGCACGAGTTTTTATATTTTCATTGACACACAAGAAACATTTATAATTTAAGAAAAATAGGATATAAAATACAATCAACTTAATCAATGTGACGTGTGAGCATGGTGATCTCCACACATTTTTCCAAAGCGCGGAATAAGGTTTGATACCGCTACTCTCATTTCTTGTTCCACATTTATCTTTGACCGATATTTTCTTTTTATTACAGCTACAAACTGAAAATCCGGCATCACATAAATAAGATGTTGCAAAGGGAATGAGAATTTTTAATGCTTTGGAACTTAAAGTTGGGTATTCATTTTGAAGCGATATCCAAAACTCCACCAAATCGGAACACGTGAATCTTGTTTTTAGGCTGCCATCGCAAGAGAGTTCAATAAGACTCTCTTCCTCTTGCGAAGGGAATTTGTTGGAGCTTGTGCATGGAAAGGATTTTGGATCCACACATATTTTTCGACGTCGTCTTCGGCAAAATATTTCGAAAATCATTCTGTGAGCTTCGAAAGATGTTCCGTGAACAGATACATTAAGTTTTGTGAGACAGCAAGCTCATTAGAAGCCGCGTATTTATGCAATGGCGGAAAACAATCTTGTCAGCCATCTTCGTTAATTTTTTTTATCCACAACTGTAGTTTTTTCTAAACGCCGCAATCTTCTCTAATAACTTCAAAATGTGCATGTTATTGCCTTGCAGAGACAGATTCAAATTATTCAGTTTGTCAAACATATCGCACAAATACGCTAGTTTTAGCAAATAGTTTGAATCGGTAATGTACGTAATAAGACATTTCCACGTGAAAACCATCGTGAACTACAGTAATATAGCAGGGCTGTGTGTTCAGCTCTCATATCTAGGCATAGTTTTTTGAAAAATCTGGTTTTTAGTGGTCTAGTTTTTATGTAGTTAACTACGTCAATGACACGCTCTAATACTTGGTTCAATTCAGAGCTCATTGACTTCGACGCAAACGCTTTCCTTTAGATGATGCAATGAGTCCACAGAGCATTTTCATAAAAAAGCAACACGGTGCTTTTTTACGAATAAGCGCTTGTATTCCTCCATACCTGCCAGACATTGATCGAGCACCATCAGTACATCCACCGATACACTTTTCCCAATCTAAATCATTTTCTGTTATGAACTTGTCAAGAATTTCAAACAAATCTTGAACCTGTGCGCTTTCCGTAATGCTTTTACAGAAAAAAGGTCTTCAACGATAATATTGTTATCCACAAAGCGTACGTAACAAATAAGATGTGCGTCTTTGTTACTGTCAGTAGCCTCATAAAGTTGCATGCCGAATTCCTTGCCTTTCATATTTTCTATTAATTGTTGATTGAGATCGTCAGCTATGTCATGGATCGACTAATAGTGTTGTTAAGGTACCTTAGAAATTAGTTTTCCCGCCGATTATCCCACCATGATATTCACCATGTCGAGAGCAGACTGTAGAATAAGCCCTTCTGCGATAGTGTGAGGATTTTTGCATTTCGCCACCCTGTATGCAACCTTGAATGATGCTAACTGTGCGTTGTTAGGTACTGAGGCTTGTTGAGTGAACACGCTTTTTTGCTTTTGTAAATTTTGCAACTTTCTATTAAAAAAATTATGTGATTTTTCAACCATAGCAGGGTGAATGGTCTCAAGATGTCACTTTAGCTTACTTGGGAGCATGCTTTCTGACGACAGAATCTTCAAACAGATCACACACTGTGGTCTTTCTTTATTGTTTACTTCTATTGAGATAAAGCCAAAGTCCAAATAGCTATCATCATATTTGCGATATTTTCACTTTTTTGCTTCTCCGCCACTTGTAGAAGCTTGATTACTATCACTTGATAACTACCGACTTGCTTATTTAATAAAAATTTGTTCATTTTGACGAAAACACAAACAAAGCGACATAACCAAAACAAAGCAATCGACGTAATGCAACGTCTTTAGCTAGTTGGATGGCGGGCATGTCAAAGCGCGGGAGGAAGGGGTATCGACGATTACCGAGCATTAGTACATATCGGCGAGTGAGCGACACATGCAGCGCGCGCGATTTGAATTGTTTATTTTGTAACCGCGAATACCTAAATTTCGTTTCCAGGCAATGGTAAACAAGAGCGTCTCACGGGGCCCCTCTATTCTCTCTACGGCGCACCAGGGCGCCGCGGCGCACACTTTGGGAACCCCTGTATTATCCTATAATAAATACACCACGTAGAAGTAAAATACGAAACATTTTACATCACATAAGATGGATAAAGTAAAACCGTTATAAGTTTACCACTACGTCACCACCATACGGTGGTATCACAGACAACCCACTTTCCCTATGAACGCATTTGTTATGATAGGTAAACAAGAGACAGGTGATGTTACGTGTGTCTTCGCTTATCGGAGATGACCTGAATACATCATCGACAAGTGTTTTCATATTTTCACGCTGATCGGTGAGAAGACAAATAGTAACATACGTATTAGATTAAAAATATGAAACTCTTCTATTGACTAATGCAGCAGATAATTTTCGACAGATAATTATAGTTGTTTGGCATCTGACTGCTAACTTCGTTTCGTTTTCTGCAAATTCTGTTTTCCATATAGTTTTTGCAAGTATTTTTAGATTATAAGGTTTGTTGCGTGATAACTTATTTGAAAGGCATTTTCTAGTTTCCTTTGGTGCCAGTAATACGGTTTACTGTAAAGGCGGTAAATTTAAATTACGTAAACAGTCACTCACTTGACTTTCATTTTTCATTTTAGTTCACACAAATATCGTTTGTGATGTAGTGGTAATGTTATAACGGTCTTAGTGTATATAATCCATGTAATCGTAATGTAACTACAATACACATGTACAATACACATGTTACAATACACATGCATGCAACCTTCACATTAGCAGATATTAAAACTTGAAACAATGTGCCCGTTGGACACAATGTGATCCAATTCCTAACTGATCAACTTATGCTCGCATGGAGTTGTCTACCCTAAGAAACAAACGCTAAGAATATGCAAATTTGTTAAAAATAATTACTAAAACTACCCACTATAAGTGGTACAACACCCGGGTAACTTCGCCGCAGCCAAGACTTGAAATATTTGAATATATGTAGGTACAAGCAATGCAATACAGTTCAGTTTTTCTTTGCCATCATGACCACCTATATATTTTATAAATATTAAATATAATACTTATAATTTGGCTACACTTTTTATGTCTCCTAAAATTTCTACACTAACATACACATTAAAGTATACGATTTTTGAACTTTGTATACGATTGAACTATTATCAATTCTATTACATAATTATTATTTGTATATATTATAAATTCTGTTCATTATTATTCAAAGTAGTACGTAAATAAATTATATACTATATTTTCTTTCTTTTTAACTGATTCTGCAAAATTGTGCTCGGCACTTTCACCGACAAATTACATTTTAATATCTAGATTTACCGTATTTAAAAAGACTTCGTTAACACCCCACTAATTAAAAGTCATAACGTTTTTCATCTGTTTCCTTTGATCTTCTCATATAAAACGAACCTCTCCAAATGCCGTCTGCTGAATCACTTTGAAAACTACTTTAACCCACGTAAAATTGAAGCAAGGTGTTTCAGGGTTTCCAGAGTGAAATAAAATTTACGAAAAGTTTATTTATTAAATTATAAAAAAATGTTAAATCCGTTTCATTTAATAAACGAATTAAGAATATAATCTTTCTATTAACAAATGCTGATATTTAGTACTAATGTGGTTCTTTGAACTTTATAGATAAGTCAATTTTTAATATAATCCTTTGAAGTAATTTGCAGTTTTTCATAATTTCCATAAAAATGAGCAATTATGTCCTAAATCCAAATATTATGTCCTCTTGAATATGTATTCAATATTAGGTAAGTGTCGATAAGCATATAAAATAACCTTTATATAAGAAACAACAACGCGGAATAAACAATGTTAATATTTTGTATATAAGGAATATAATAGTTGAACATATGATGATAATAATATTATGACACGTTTTAGTAACAATGCAATCATATAATTGAATAAATTAAATTGAGGATAGCAAAATTTATGTTCATACTAACTGCTCTTTACATTTTTTTTTTATTTTAACAGTTACAGATTCTGGATTAAACTCACGATCATTTTCATTTTATATTATAATTTTATATCATATTATTATTATTATTCATATTATATTCATTTTATATTGTATGAAATGACTAAAACGGTTGAAAACAAAATGAGAACGTGTTCTCTCCTGCTTCCTCAGCTTGAACTTATTTTGGCACCATTTTTAAATGACGAATGTTGACCTTGAACTTATTAAAATAACTATATATGTTATTGATGTTAAAACATTTATAGTATTAACGGATGTAATAATATAAGAATGAAGTAACGTCCTTGTCCACATATACTAACGTGAGGATTTCAAGATGAAATTGTGATGTGGACCATCGGCAGGAGGTATGGAAGTATAATAGGCAAGGCCTTCCTTAGAAATATTGGTATAGATTTATTTATATTATAAATTCATATTGTTTTTAATTTATTTCTGAAATATTGATACTATTTACAGTTTTGTTTACTATTTACAATTCGAACATTTTAAAGGTTTGAATCCTCGTGCAGAGAATCGTTTGTGATTTATATGAAAATCACATCTGCATTATTAATGATATAGCGAATGCATGTTGGATTGGTTAGAAGCAAGTGGTATATTGCTTTCAAGCATTTATAATTAATAATACTAGTAATAATAATAAATAAGAGTCAGGAGCGGCCACCCAACATCGATCTGGACTTTGATGAGTAACAACACCACTTACTCCAGCTGGGGTGCAAAACCGGACCGGCAGCACCAGTGCACCCGGGAGGAGATAACAGATTCCCCTCTGGTGTCGGCCGTGGGCTTACTGGACTAACTCCCCGGTAAGCCCAGGTACTTCTGGTTCCAGAAAACAGAAGAAGAGGCCCCCACGATCGACCCCGTTCGGATAGTGGTCATGGGCAATCTGGTGGGGCCCAACCGGATGGATTACATGAGGACAAAATACGCAACGGATATAGATGCTTTGAGTTGACTGACGAACTGAGGGACGACCTGCTGCAATGCTACGAAAGCAGTGAGCCCATGAGTGGTGTGAATTACACCCAGAGCATGATGCCTTCACGCCGCAGAATCTGCGTGATTATGTATCCTATCTTCGTAGAAAGGACTATGTAAGGACTGCGCCCCGATTGGCGAATGAGGTAGCTGAAAGGCTGCCTAATGAACCAGTTGACGATGCAGTCTTCACCGCTCCACCAGTAGTAGAAAGCCTCAGTACCAGAAGGGGGTTACATCGCATAAGACCCCCTAGGCCACAGACCTGGCCAGAGCGGAAGCTGAAGTTTCAGCATTGCGTCAAGAAGGGGACGATATCTGGCACATGAATTGTGCCGTACACACTGCCGCCGAAAGCTTCTCTCAATTGGAGAGGGCAAACAACTCTTCCTTTCCGCGAGAGAGGGTAGAGTGGCGTGTACGGAAGATGGAGGCCAGTATCTAGACGGCAAGACAACAGGTATCCCGTATCCAATGTGTGATGGACTATATGGTGGCCAATAAGCCTTTTACGCAAAAATTACGGCGAGTCGCCGCCAATTTAAGACGCATCCATCACACACTTAATGAGGTAGTGCTGCGTACCACCAAGCAACACTGCCTTGATAGGATATGGATGCTAGTGACGTGCAAAAAGTCACTAGTGAGGCGGGCGCGAAGTCTGGCGGAAAATAATTTGTTCCGCCAAAAACCTTCGCGCCTATTCGAACCGCCTCAACCTGTTGTCGAAAATCCGCCGACTGTAGATCAGGTGGAAAACTTCTGGAAGGCGCTGTACGAATAAAAGCTCCCACTCCAAAGAGACACTCCAGCCTTGGCACACTTTGAAGACTTTTGCGAAGATCTTCAGCGACCACAACAAGTGTGCCACCCGATAACCCCTGAAGAGGTTCACAGAGCTCTTGCGGGCTCTAAGGACTTTGCTGTTCCACGTCCCGACGGGATAAATATCTTCTGGTGGAAAAAATTATCTAGTACCCACCACCATTTAACCAGAATTTTTACCACCGGGCTAAAAAAACCCAAAGAACTACCGACCGATAACCTGCTTAAACGCATGTTACAAGGTGTTTACACGCATCTTGTACATGCGAGTACTCCTAACTGTTGAACCGGTTTTCGAGGGGATATACGAACAACGAGGGTTTAAGAAGGGTGTCGCTGGCTGCAAGGAGAATCTGTTGATTGACAGATGTGTCACGCAGGACTCCGTGCAGTACAAGCGAAACCTTTCCATGGCCTAGATCGACTACCGCAAAGCATTCGACATGACATCGTATGAGCTAACAATTCACTTGCTCCAATGCCTTGTGGAGCCCTGTCCTTTAGCGAGATGTATTCAAGAACTGGTGCCGCTTTGGAGGACTCGGTTTACCATAACATTGGGTGATACTAGAGTCCGGACAGAGGCGGTATCGTTCAGAAGATGTGTATTTCAATGAGACACTCTTAGCCCTTTTCTGTTTTGCATCCCATTGCTGCCATTGTCGGTGTCCCTCAGGAAAACCCGTGGCTATGGCTGCGGTACCCCCGGCTATCGGAGGCATAAGGTCACCCATCTATTTTACATGGATGATCTAAAACTTTATGTCTCCGGAGAAAGGGAATTACGCCAGTCCCTAAGGGTGGTGCAGGAGTACACGCAGGCCATCGGGATGGAGTTCGGGTTGGACAAATTTTCACTAGTTCATCTCAAGAGAGGACGAAGCCGGGAACACGCAGAGGATATGCAGCTCGTAGACGGAAGCATCTTACACCACTTAGATGCCGGAGAGTCGTACACCTACTTGGGTGTTGAGTAATGATCCACCCAAGAGGTAGGTGTCGTAAAAAGCGCTCTCGGCGGAAGTATCAGCACCGCCTCCGACCGATCTGGTCTTCAGAACTGTCGGGGAAGAACAATGTGTGTGCAACAAACATGCTTGCCGTTCCGATCCTTGTCTACTCCTTCGGAATAGTCAAATGGACACACGAGGAGCTGCGAAAACTCAACGTAGTAACCCGAAAAAGGATGCATCTCAATAGGAGTTGAATCCCAGATCGTCCGTTCCACGGTTATATCTGCCACGACATCGCGGAGACTTTTGAGTTTGGAGTGTCTCCATAACAGGATGGTTCTGGACGGAGCCTGTAAAGTTATTAGGAGTTCGGATCCCCTTCTCTGCATAGTCTGAGATCATGAACATGCAGGGATAGCAGCATTTTTATTTAAGGCAGCACGTAGAGCAGCCGATGATCTCGATCTCGATCTCGTCTTTGACACCGAACTATCCAATCGCAACTCTGTCACCGAGTTGGAACCCATTCGGTTAAAAGCCCAAGTGAAAGCTGCAGAGCATTTAAGAGCTCTGCAGCTTCACAAAGATAAGCCCATGCACGGGGTCTTCTATAGGAATATGGAAGCCCTGAGCTTATCCGAAAGGCTGACCTTTGCTTCTTTAAGGTCAGCCGAGCTAAATTCAGAGACCAAGGAATTCATCATGGCTTGCCAAGACGGTGTATTTAATACGCTCGTCTATCGGAGTCGTGTCATGGGTATGGAGATCCCTGATGTGAGCTGCAGGGCCTACCGCAGGGCGTCGGAGACATTGATGCATTTACTGTCGGCTTGCTCGGTATATGCAGTCTCGGCCTATATCCATAGACACAACGCAGCGTTGTGGGTGCTATATTATCATTTAAGGCACTCGTATCATATAGACGAAACACCAGTGCTGCCTTACGCTCCTGGGGATATTGAGTCCGTTTTGGAAAACGAGAAGTGTCGAATATATTGGAACTAATCGTTTCCCACCGTCAGGCAAATACAAGCCAACAAGCCTGACGTAGTCCTCCTCGACAACCAACTCAGGACAATATTCGTCATTGAGTTCTCAGCACCCGGTAACGGTAACATTCTTTCAAAAGAGGAGGAGAAACGGACAATATATCGAGATTTAATTTTCGAACTCCGCAGACTTTATCCACACCATTCTGTTAAACTTAATGTACTTTTTGTAGCAGACCTTTTTGGAGCGAGAGATACACTGCTTTTAGAATTAAAGAGCATATCGGCATGCCGAAACTCGACAGAAATCTTAGCCGGTCGGATGCAGAAGGCCGTAATTCTCGGTCAGCTTCGCCTACTCAGGGCATACGACTCGGCCCAGTAATCACTAACCAAACGAACGCGAGGAGTGATTACTGATTTTACCAGCGCACCTTCTGTGTGAATCGGAGCCACAGAAAGGATTTTTAACAAAAAAATATGTTTAATTAAATAATGAATATGTTTAGAGTAACACAGATAGTATTATTTCAGCTAATAACAAAAATTATATTATAACAACTACGAAGTTATAATAAAAATAATATACATATTTATAAGAGGAACAACTTAATATAGGGAATATTTAATAACAAATAAAAATTATTAAGGTCTATTATGAGCATCACCTCGCAAGCGACATTATGAACATAGAACGCAATCACATAGGTATTTTGGAGTTTGTGTAGTAATAATTTTTTGACACAAGCAATAAATACGTAAAATTCTGCATATTGTTATTGTGAGCCAGTTTAGTTCCCTATGTTTCCATAATCAAAGTGGCTTAATACCAACGAATTACGTAACAAAATTTTACTCTGTTGATGCAATAATTATTTACATTAAAATAGTATTTCAAATTACAATGTTTTCCTTATTCATTTATTTATATAATCATTATACCTTAACCAGCGCTCAAATTGAAAACCTATGTAAATTAAACAACTAAACCCTAATAATAAGCACTCAGTTGTTCATTATGTATTTGAATATTTAAATACGGAAGACAATTTTGATAATGCTGTTTTTTACCAAAAAAAGTATTACAGTAGACTTGTTCAGATTAATGGCTTAAAAATCATTATCAGAAACAATCATTAAAGCCTCCAAATCTGCATTAATTTGCTTTCAGGCATTGTCAATCTCATCAGCTGCAAAGGAAATATATAACTGATAATCATCAGGATAACAGTGAAAATTAGGAAATGTGTATAAATTGGCTGTATAAATAATAAATAATAAGGGCCCCAATAATAGAGCCCTGAGGAACTCGACAACTTATTCTTAAAAACTCAATATATTTTTTAGCAAATATAACCCTCTGTGAATGATCTCTAATGATAAATAGCTATATCAATATAGCTAAATAGCTATGAATAACGGACACAGCATTCTGCCCAAAATCATAGTAATGTAAGATTGATAAAAGTAACCGATGGTATATTATGTCAAAGGCTTTAGAAGGCCTTTGAAGAAAAATGTCGACAGAATATCATCGGTTTCATTCATTAAGGTAGCTGTGCAATTATGATTAATCCTAAATCCAAACTGCGTCCACGGATATTACCGTTTGATATATTGATATATATATATATATATATATATATATATATATATATATATATATATATATATATATATATATATATATATATATATATATATATATGTCAAACTTTTCCAAATGTGGTCTTATTTGCATATTAAAAACTTTTTTGATTATCTTAGAGAGAACAGTCAGTACCCTTCTTGATCTACAATCTTCAAACTCTGTTAGCTTTCCAGTTTTGGGTAGGGGTAATATATGAGCAGCTTTCCAACACGATGGAAATTTAGTTTTTTAATGCAGAAATTTACAATATACGTTATAAGTTATATTATAAACGGGCACCAGTGTAAAGTAAAATTCAAACTAATAAAGTCCGCTCCTCTTGCATTATTTTTTATCGTATGTAATAGTTCATGAACGTCTTCGTTAGTAGTCAAACTAAAGCTGAAAATATTCACCTTCAATCTCATATTATTATTATAAAACTTATCATCTCTTCATTTGAGGTGGATGTCAACATGTTGATGAGTTGACAAAGAACTGGTTAGTTTTATTTATATCTAATGCATCTAATTCTGTTATAGCTCTAGAGCTTAGAGCTTAGAAATTTCTTATGTTTTTATAATGTTCCCAATCTAGAGATCCTATAGAACAAAAAATAAGATTGTGATGATTGTAGAAGTTTTATCTCATCAAGTTTTAAGTTAACTACCTTGTACTGAATTACTTTAATATCATCTGAGCATATAAAAACATCTAGAAGAGTTGTACTGGTATCAGTAATTCGAATAGATTCATTTATTATTTTAATCATCTATATCTATCAAAAATTTTGTAAAAATGTTTATAGTTGTTACCTGAATGATTTAAACAGTCAATATTAAAGTCGCCCCCACATATTAGTTCATAAAGTTTCGGCAATAATTCACTTACATAATCCTCAAAGGTATCTAAAAAGCTTACTTATCGTAAACGTAAAAGTTTATTTTACTTATTTATTATTTAAAAGGTATCTAAAAACAGGAAATTTTGGTGTATGGTAAGCAACGCCCACACGTAATAATTTATTAATTAATGTAACTGAAATCGATAATTGTTCAGTTTTATAGAAAAATCACTTATTTATGAATATTTATAGATATATTTGATGTAGATAGCTACTCCCCTAGCATCTTCCCTACCAGACCTATCACATGTAACAAAATTATATCCATTAATTAATATTACTGTATCATCCACGTTTTTACTTTGCCACATTACAGATAATAAAATAATGTCCACTCTGTGCCACCCTATCTCTAAGATCACTATTTCTTTTTAAACCACTATTTGATATTAATGTGAATTATATTCAAATTTGTTTTATTCTTTCCTTTATTCATGTGAAAATGATAAATTTGATCAGTATTTAATATTTCACGTTTTATACAAAAACGAAAATTATAATTAAATTCATATCTAGCAAATAGAAAGTTTTAATTTGTGTATTATTCTTAGTCATTATTTAAAGACAAATACTTTTTTTAAACTATCGCAATGTGGAGTCTTATACTTCGCTCCATCTGTAAGTTCCTCAAACATTGAGGATTGAAGCAAATTAAGCCAAAACAGCTATTCCTCCGGCTATATTCCGTCGGCGGACGCTAAATTGCGTGGCGAAATTTGCCGTATTTTGTTGGAATGGACGACTAAAATTTGGATTGCTCGAAACCACAAGGAAAATATAGAGCATCCTCTATCTTATGATACCGCTAACTGCAGACCGGTTTCCACTTTATTGTCGGTCTCGTCAGTGCAGTGTAAACGAGTATGCGTTTGACAAACGAGGCTTCGGATATTATAGACACCGTTATGTTCTACACTAGTAGAACGTAAACCAAGCACCATCTCTCGTTAGTTTCCGAAACAATCCAAATCGAAATAAAACTTAGTCATCTACAATGAAAATAATCATTTATAATTCAAAGTTTTCAGATGGTAGTTTTATAAACTATCGCAAAGTGAAGGCTTATATTCCGCTCCAACTATAAGTTCCTTAAACATTAAGGATTGAAACAAATTAAGCCAAAACAGCTATTCCCCCGACTATATGCCGTCGACGGGCGTTGAATTATGTGGCGAAATTTGCCGTATTTTGTTCTAACATGGAACGAAAATACAGTGATTTGGATTGCTCGAAAACCACAAAGAAGATGCAAAGCGTCCTCTATCTCAGAATACCGCTAACTGCAGACCGGTTTCGACCTTATCTTAGGTCTCTTAAGTACAATGTAAGCGAGTATGCCTTTGACAAACGAGGCTTCGCATCTTTTAGACGCCGTTATGTTCTACAGTAGTAGAACGTAAACCAAGCGCCATCTCTCATTAGTTTCGGAAACAATTCAAATTTTCAAGATTTTTCATCTAAGTGTATTCATATCAAAGTAGATTTCTTTCCCTGCTTGTTTTATATTAATTATTTTGACCTGTCTTGCAAAATATTATTTTCAATATTATTTCCACATACTATAGATCCACCCGGCAACACTGCTATCTTTATTCGAAAATCAGGTTGACACTCAGTATTATCGATAATTTTTTTTAATACTGGCTGTATAGTTCGTTACAGTCATTCGAATATAATTATCTAAATATTCATCTGTAAGTTTTTTGCGGTATTTGCCTTAATCACTTTAATATTGGAGAAATAAAATTTACACAAACAGATCGAATTGAGTAAAAGCTTCACTTTTAATGTAGCGCTAATGAAAACTGAATATTTATCTTTAGTTCCTAAAGGCCAGATAAATTTTGCATTTGATATCAAGGATTTTAAGACTAAATTATTCTGATGCATGATAACTTCCATTTCTGTTGTATCGCTATCCTCACCAAAGTGCTGCATAACACAAGTGGTAAATTGTTCAATGTTAACCTCTATGATGGGTGAAGTAACAAATTATGCTACTAGTGCGATTTTTTTAATATATTTACCTTAAAATTCTTCAAGTTATTTGAACTGTTATATATTGCAACTGATTTTGAGATATATTTTCTAAAAGTAGAGGATAGTACTTGATATCGCTATATTGATTAGATTTTTTTCCCAGAATTAAATCGTTTGGTAAATGGTTTATATCAGGAATCATTCCCGCTTAATCATCATCTTTTTTTTTTTGGAGTTTTAAATTAATTCCATTTAATTTTCCTGTGATGTTCACAAGAAATCCAAAGTCCTCTAGCCAAATTGAATTCTCCTGTTCAAGAATGGGTTCATCGTGATGTCTACAAAAATCAACTGCCACAGGTAGGACGTTATTAAAACATTTAAGCATGAAAATCGAACCTCATAAAAAAGAAGTAAATTCCCATATTGACAGTCCATTTCATTTCAGCGGACAGTACTTTAAATAATCTTCTCTATACCGTCTAATTCTAAATAAAGTGAGTTCTATCCTTGTTCACAAATTTTTCTACCAATTTCAGTTTTAGACACTTTTTACATAATGCTTGTTAGAGGATAATTCAGTGGTAAGAGAGAAATTGCAGAAAATTTTCATCTTTACCATATAATGCTATAAGATTCTAATCGGAACCCACTATGGCTGAAGCTCCATCGGTTGTCAACCTACCATTTTAAATATTGGAATATTGTTAGACATGAAAATATGTTTCCAATAGAAGAATGAGCCCTATCCATGCATGTCCTGTATAAACTGGATAAAGCTGGCCCTGATATGCCCTTTTAGCGGCATAATCTTCAAAAGTTCTTGTTCAATCATGAAATGAATAAAAGCCATCCTACCAAAAACGGCCATCTGAGTCTTATCAACCTTATCTATAGATTCATCAAATTGCAGGGACAAGTAGTTACAGTTATATATGTTACTCCTTAACTATAAAAAAATCATCATTACTCATTACTTCTATGAGTAGTGTATTTACATCGATTTTATAACCCTTTCTCTGAGATCTCGTCTTTATTTTTAAAGTTGGTAAATAACGAATCAGCTTCTAAGACGCATCTTAATAATCTTTCTCATTTTGTGCAATTATCTATTTTTAAAAATATTGACTTGTTCATTTAACTGATTTTCGATAGTTTCATTTTCCTTTCTAACGGCAGAATGTAAATAGAAACACTTTTCAAGCAGGCAGGTGAACTATCAGTATTAGGGTGCCTTTCAATATTTCCTTTTTTCAACAACGGATTTTCTTAAAGAAGTATTTGTCTTCCCAGTCTGAAAGGAAAAGGTGAGTTTTTACTTTTTGCTACTGTCTGCCATAATTCTTGTAATTATATTACCCTGAGCTATTTGCAGGCCAGCCAACTATTTAAATTTAGACTAAATCGAATATCCCGCTGAAAGCAGTTCAGATCGTTCCAAGTGATCTACTCTACGCTGGGTCGGTAGACTTTTCTTGGCTATCCAGCGGGCTCTAGCATGGTAACGTGAGCAGCTGATAGTCACTGACTATGATACACCAATCACGTCGTAATTCATAACAGTATTACAATATAATTCGATGTGAAGAAATAATCAGTTACTGCTTCTGTTTATTCGTGGAAGTATAAAATGGGAAGTATAAAATGGATGGATTTATTTTTATAGCGAGTAATGGTTATCTATTATGCAACGAAGCATGCTAAGAATTTGGGGTAATTTCTATATATTTTGAGTATTTTAGGATACACTTGTAAACTACCGGAACTATTCACATGAGTTACTAATAGCTTACAATCGATGGGTTAGCGACTCTTAATATAAAGTAAGACTTTAGCAATTATATCATTTACTTTAGGGAGTAAATTGTAGTATATATAATTTTATTATATAATTTTATTTACGGTTGATGTACTACAACAGGTCTAGTGTACGTATTTATAAAAGTTAAATAGAGTTGTGAATTCATCTGATTAATTTTATCCTCTACAAATACAATGGCGTACGCTGAATTGTTATATCTGTTTAATTTTAATATCGCATAGAGCCAATCAGTTAATATTTTTAAAATATGCAAATAACTACACATGTTTTATTTCCTAAATCAAGGGTATAATAGAGCAATATGCTGTGTTAGTTTATAAAATACCCAATAGAACCTCAATTCATGGTACTCATTAGTAAGCATGTATTTATCGATGAAATGGCGAATGCGTTGGTAATAAATGTATCGAAAATTTTGAAGAATTAAATGAAATGAATTTTAAAAACGTTAAATCTGTAGAAAATGTGTTCTATAAACAGAACGCATCAGAAGGTAGTAGCTAGTTATTCTAATATCGCCTGCAAGAATGGTAAAAAAATATTTTACTAAATTTTTGTTTAACTTAAAACTGAATCTTTCTGAAGATGTATTAAAGAGAATGTATTCAATTAAGCAGAAACAAAAAAGACTTAAAATGTACTCGCTACATTATATAATACAGTAACAGTTCAAATAGCAAATACAACCTAACATGTTTATTTATAATAATAAATAAACATAATTAAATAATTAATGTAAAAGGTACAATAAATTTATTACGTAAAAAGTTAGTCGGAAACAATACAATTAATATTAACTAATGACACAACAAGTATAGTTTACTTATCATTTTAAATCCGTTGGCAATTTTTGTAATTCTTTAAAATAAGCCTTTGTGAGCATTAATAGTCATATAATATATTTTTGTGGTGTAAATTTTATATTTAATTTCTATGCCTAGGTTATCCATTTTTTCGACAGTGAAACTTGACTGCTTTCATACTGAGTCGGTGATAATTTCAAATTAATGTATTCATGGATATATATTTAATAAAGTGAATAATTTATATTTAGTAAATATAATTGTTTGATATCTAAATAACTACATCACAATTGAATAACTAGAAATTAGAGATGGATTAAATGAACATTAATTAATTTTTCGCAATAATGGACATTCCATTTTATATAGTTTACATATAGACAAATAATATATAAATAAATATTTAATAGGTTTTTTAGAATATTAAAAAAGACAAATTACAAGAATATAGCAAATGTATTAACAATAAAATCAATTCAATTGTAAATAATTTAAATGTAATTTCTTATTATTAATAATAAAATCAAATATGTTAGCAATATTTGATTCATAACCAATATCAGTTCAGATCAGTTTTTTATTTCTCGTCATAAATCTTTAGTATTCAATATCCATTTACAAATAACTTTTAATTAAGTTACAATTAAATCAGCTGTCGTTCCCCAACTCTTGTTTAATATCTTTTCTGATTAAATTTATAATAATGATTGTTTACGAGTATCAATTTGTTCTTATATTGTTTATGTTACTTCGAATTAAGATTTACTAAACATGTAAATGTTTAGTAAATTAAGATTTAAGGGGCATAATCAACTAATAACTGCAAATTAATCTGTGTAGTTATTTAATTTTTTCAAAATTATCTTACTGTGATTGCATATGCACTTACTGCTCTTAGAAATAGAGATATGGTATGCTTACAAAGAATTGAAAATAGTTATTTTAGGTTTACGTATGGTATACAAGAATATGAACGTGGGATTAATGAGTTAAACCATGATAAAGGTCAAGTCTTGTAAATACTCTAAATACGCAATTGAGAGGCATGTCACTCTTGAAAATACTCAAAAACTATATTTAGTATGTATAACGTTTTAAAAGATAACTCTCCTGAATATTTAGATAAAAAACTAAATAATTTACATAATGATACATCCAAATTTAAATCAAACTATTCATATATATTAAAAATTCCATACCACGCCACTGTCTTGTATACTAGAAGTTTTATTTATCAGGCTGATAAAGAATATCTCTTTCTTTAGAAGAAAGATTATCTTCCTCCTGAGTATAATAATAATATTAATAATTAGTAATGCTTCATTGTCCAACAGTAGAATTATTATCAGGCTGGTACAGAAGATCTCTTTCTTTGGAAGAAAGACTCTCTTCCTCCTGAGTTTAATAATAATATTAATAGAGCTATGAAAAATTCCTCTTTTAATTTTCACCTTTCCGATGTCAGTTGTTCCATTTGGTAAGACGAGTTTAAGATCGGTATTCCAGGTGGACATCACCTCTTCCAGGTACTTTATTATAGTTCAATCCACCTTGTCGATGTGTAGGATCTCTAGTAGCCAAGAGATATTTTACGCTGTCAAAACTGTTGTATGGTACGCTGTCAAAGGCTTTCTGGTAATCTATGTAGCACACATAAAGTGGATTCTTGTTCATTTGTGTATGTTTGGTAACTACTGTATCGATGATGATTTGCTCTTTGCATCCTCTAGTTTTTTCCGGCATCTTTTCTGTTCTTTATCCATAATGTGATGTTTTTCCACGTGCTGATATATTTCTTCAGTGATAATTTTATAATTCTGGTATATAATTCGGTAATTTATAGATGGTGGGTAGGCAGATTATCGGTCGGTATTTTTTTTTTTTTTGAATGGAGGACGTAGTCGATGCTTGCGCTGGCCGGACAAGTACCCCCCCAGATCAGTGTCCCGCCTACCTCGGCACCGCTCTCGCTTTTCATCGAAGTAGGGGTCAATCTTCTTGTTAGATGTTCGAAATTCCACTCTTCGCCCTACGTCCCCCCTCCGCTCACGCCATTAGGGGTTCGGGCCAATCTCACGCTCTTCTTTCTCCTTCCTCGTCATAATCTCCTCAATCATACTCTCGCCATACGCCCACATCCTCTCACATCCAATCATCCTGGACATCAATTCTTTCACACTCTCCCACCGATCCATACCAGCCATACACTCTTTCCTCTCGACCGACCACCTCGGGCACCTGAGCAACGTGTGCTCTGTATGGTCCCTTTCTCCACAGAACATACATTCCTCACTCACCACCTTATCTATCCGCCGTAGATACTCCCCGAAGCATCCATGCCCCGAGAGCACCTGCGTGAGATAGATATCTCCCCATAGATATCTCCCCATGAGATAGATATCTCCCCAGGCTTCCTCTCAACCCAAGGTCTAACATCAGAGATGATAGACCTTGTCCACATGGCCTCCCTCTCGTTCTCCCATCTCTCTTGCCATCTCACCCACAGCCTCTCTCTCTCTCATCCCTCCTTCTATCCCCCCAGTATACCTCCTCTCTCCCTCGCCACGAGATCGATCGGAGACATACCGGCAATCACAAGCAGAGCAGCCCCCGAAGCCATCCTATAGGCGCTGGCCACACGCAGCACCTCTTTCCGCCATTTTTCCCGGTCCAGGATACGCACCCAGAACGGGGCAGCACACAGGATGACCGATTGGACAACACCCAAAAGGACTCTTCTCTTGCCCGCCCAGGGACCCTTCACGTTCGGCAATAGTCTTCCTAGGGCCGACACCGTCCTCCCCACCTTCCCTAACGTTTTCCAACCGTGGTCCCTAAAGCACAACCCTGAGTCCAGCCATACCCCAGGTACTTTAGGGTCCCTCCTGGTTTTACGACAATGCCACCTACGGAAAACTCGATCTCGGGTGGCTTCTTCTTCCTAGTAAGGAGGATGGCCTCTGTCTTCTCCTCCGCTAGGGTCAGGCCTTTCTACCCACTTTCTAATCCTTTCGACAGCCAAGTTACCATCCTCTCTGATTAACCCTTTCTTGGCCACGACCAGAACCGCCAGATCATCCGCATACCCGAGGATGGTAACGCCACTTGGGACCCTGGCCCCAAACACGTCATCGAACATGACGTTCCACAGAACTGGCCCAAGAACCGAGCCCTGCGGAACGCCACATGTGACCATCCTCCTTTCCTGCCTCCTGTCCACAGCCTCCATCTCGATGTATCTGCTCTCCAGGTAACTACCAATGATATTATATACCCAGTCAGCCACCCTCCTCCGACTCAGGCTGTCCATTATATACTCCCAAGCCGCCGAGTTAAACGCATTTTTTACATCTAGCGTAATTAATGCGCCCAACCTACCAGCAGCCCAGGCCTCCAGTGCCGTCTCTCTGATGTGCATAATTGCGTCCACCGTGGACCTCCGCTCTCTAAAGCCATATTGATTCTGGGAGAGCCCTCCACTCAGTTCAATATCCCCGAGAAGTCTAGCCAGAACCATAAACTCCAGAAGCTTACTGAGGACGTATGGGCCTACAAGCCCCTAGGACTCCCTCCAGCTTCCCCTCCTTCCTCAACAGCACCAAGCGCCCTCCCTTCCAGCACTTCGGGAAGATTCCGCTGTTGATGAATCCGTTCATTACTTATAGCACCACACTTGGATAATCCTTGGCGACAACCTTGACCACTTTCGCCGGTATGCCGCCCACTCCGGGCGCCCTCCGGTTCTTAAGCTTTGAAGCCGCACCCTTCAGTTCACCCTCCGTGAACGGAGCCACCTCCTCCTGTATCCTACGCACCCACGATGCCGGCACTCTTGTGGGGAAAAGAGCATCCGCCGCCTCCTTTATCCTCTCAAGGGATAGAAACCGCTGGTAGCTACCAGTTCTTTTGACTACCAGTTTATAGGCTTCTCCGCACACATTCCTATCTAAATCACGGCATATCTCCTCCCATTTCCTTTTTTTCTGGGATTTAATGATTTCCCTTAGCTTCCTCTTCTCTTCCCTGTATGTAAGCTCCTCGACTCCTCTGCTATGACCAGACCCATGCTCACTACTTCTTCTCCTTCCCCTGGTGAACCTTCTTCGGGCTGCAACGCATCTCACCCTCTGGACGGCAATCTCGTCTGTCCACCAGTATATCAATATAACTCCACGTCTACTACGGTTCTTCCTGGGCATAGATGCGTCACATGCCCGAACGATTGTCTTCGCTAGGGTGGCCGGATTGGATATCCTCCCTCCCTCCACCTGTGCCCCCACACTTTGCATGAAATATTACCCTGTCCCATCTGACTAGTTCGAGCCCCTGCGCCTAGTGTTTGTGATGTTAAAGCATACCTCCTCTCTCACTTCAAAGAGTATATACTTATGGTCGCTTAATGACTCTCTCGGCGGCACTCTCCATCCTTCCACCTTCCCGGCCATATCTTATGTGGCAAAGGTGACGTTCGGGTGGGATACAGCCCCTCCTCTCTCAAACGTAGGCGCACTTCCTTTATTGACGATGACAAGGTCCATCCTCGCAGCCCACACCAACACCAGGCTTCCCCTCCTGTTCCTGTCCCCATTCAGGGGCCCTGGCGTTGAAGTCCCCTGCTATTATGATCTTTCCGTCTACACCTGAAATCATCTCCTCCAGGCCGTTCAGTGAGGCCATGAACTCCTCCAATGCAGCGTTTGGGGAGAAGTAACAGCTGCAGAGGATGACTGCCCCCACCCTAAGCCCGACAAATCCCGGACCCTTACCAGTACCGCTCCCCGCATGCCTTCCTCCGACAATTCTAATGGCCGCATCCCTCTGTTCACATGTTACCCATCCTTGTTCCCTTACCATCCCCACATTGGGCTCACTGACGATAACAGTGTCAGTGCCCTCCTCTTTCATGGTAGCCAAAAGGAAGTCCTGGGCCACCCGACACCTGTTCAGATTTTTCTGTAGGACCCTAAACGTGCTGGTGACCCTGTCCGTTGTCTCCTCCCGGTCTCCACCCCTTCCTTATACACCGGGCACTTGATTGTGTCCGCCCTATGTCCCTCTTTCAGACAAATTGGGCACGCCTCATTATTTGGACACCCAGCCGCCTTATGCCCCTCCTTCCCACATTTAAGGCATAGGTTGGATTTCCCCTGGTCCGAGCCCATACATTGGGTTTTGACGTGGTCAAAGCCCCAACATCTGGCACATCTCATGACCTGGCGTTTTGTCCTGATCCGGCACCTTCCCCACACAATCCTAATTTTCCCCAGCTCTAGGAGCATCCTCGCAGCCGCCTTATTCGCCTGTACAACGGCCGTCTGATAGTCTCCGGGACCCGACGTTAGTGAGGAAATCTTGAACTCCGTTTTCTCCACATGTACCCCAACAGCCTCTATAACCTGCTCAATAGTAGTTATCACGTCAATGTCTCCGATAACCAGTCTTTCGGATTGGCTCAGCGTCCTCACTTCGGCTCCCTGAACCTTCGCTGTTATTTTCTCTCTTATGGTCTCAGCCTTCTGCCCCCCCCCCCCCCCCCACTTTAACTTCTATCAGCAGTTCGCCTGCCCTAGTTTTTTTCAATTCTATTATGTCTACATCGACCGCCTTTGGGTTGATACCTGTTTTTATTTTTTGAGAGTCTCAGCAAAGCTGAGATTCTTGACGTCTTTGATTACCACCGCAGCCGGTTTTCGCATAATTCTCTGCCCATCTTTTCCCTGTTCCTGCTGCGTCGCACGAGCTCGTTGTATGCCTGGCTTCGGCTCGTCCTCCAGGGGGTAGATCTCCAACTCAACCCCCTCCTCGTCTTGGAAGGAATACTCTGCCACCTTCCTGAGCACCTCCCACTCAACCTTCTTGTGGGGGGGGAATGCAGTCTTTTTCCTCTCCTGTCCCTTACTCAATCTCTTAGACTTCTCATCGCCTGCAACAAGGCCTCCAACTGCCACGATCCCTCCCATTTCTCCACCACCATGAGTTGATATGCATATCGGCTCGTGACAATCTCCTCCTCTCTCGTCCTTGATGGCCTACCGGTATAATGTCGCATATATGCGACACCTCCCACAGGTACCTCTTGGCTGCCCACCTCCGTACACTCGTAATACCTATGATATACCATATTAGCTGTCCCCTCATCTAGCTGTCTGTCGGCAGCATCTACACAGCACGCTATATCCCACTGCGCAAGTAGTTGCGTGATCTTACCCCTGGCTACCGACACCCTCCTAAATGTAATTCCCCACCTCTTTGTAATTATGAGTCGTCTGAGCCTCGGTATCGGCCATTTGCGGTCTGCTGGGTCCAACCCCGACATCTCTTGTGTCTACCTTTTGCGCAGCCATCATATCACTCTCCCTCTTCCATTCTTCCTGCCATCTTCAGGGTGGCCTGAAATGTATTAGTCATAAGTTGACTCGTAAGACTACATAACCTTGCCACCATATCTTTAATTTCTCTCTTAGTGTTGACATTATTTCTTACGACCACACTAAGATCCCTGGTACATCGATCTACTTGTTTGATAATCCCGCTAATGATAGCGGGATTACGGTTTTTCATTCCCCGATTTACCTCATTACCAGTGTCTTCCTCCGATGCCACCTTACTGGTCTCCCCCCTCTTTCTCTTAGTTGACCTCTTCTCCTCATCATCCCACGTCAGATCAGAACTAACATGTTCCGTAGGGGGCTGCTCACTCATGAGTAACTCCTCTGTCTCCCTGGGGATTCACTCGGATTGCTCTGGGTTCACCCAAACCCATCCTCACGTCTTGCGTTGTGAGTTCCTGAAGCGCGGCCCCGGGTATCCCCGCGGCCCCCGGCCCCAGACCACGTCTGAGGTTACGGTTTGTCCGTATGTTTTGGTTCGCGGCTACTATTTTATTTCATACCTATCCGCTGATCGCAACCGGTTAGGACACTCCTCTATCCACCAGTCGGCGACACGCCAGATGGGAGACCATACAACTCCACACTGGATCGGTCGGTATTTACTGGGGAGGTGTTGAGGTGGCTCTGTTTTTGGTAGTAGGTAAGTAATCCCTGTCGTGAAGAATGAATGTGTGTCTTGTGGGAAGAGGAGGGGCAGTGAAAATAGATCAGCGAGTTTTTGGTGAACGAATGTGAGTGGCGCACCAGTAATTATGGATTCAGTCACATCCTGGTAATTTCCACTTTTGTATTTTTGACCGCCTGTTGAATATCTATTAGCGTGACTTGGTGTTGAGTTATTACAGGTATTTTTTGTGTTTTCCTCTGTTCTTATTTTATCCATGTAGCTTTGGTGTTGTGGGTCTAATATTGGATGCCAGAAGGTCTTCATCCGTATTGGGCGTAGATTGTTGTTGTTGGTTTTCGCCATTGGATCAATATTGCTTCTGTATCTGTCTATAAAACATTTTTTCGTTTTGCTTGCAGTCTGTTGTCCTGTTTCCTATTGTAGCTTTCTCCGTGCCTACACAGTCGTTGAGCAGTGGCTTTTAGTTTTTGCTTGAGCAGATCAAATATCTCATTGTCAGTGGGAGTACGGCTCTCAGCGTTACTATGGCTGCGTATAATAAATTTTGCAGCATCTGTGAGTTTGCTCCTGGGATTGAGTTGGCATATATATTGTATTACATTTCCCAGTTCTTGTCTCAGGCGATCAACCTTTTTCGAGAGGTGGACATCCCATGCTAGTTGTTTTCTTTTACGTGGTTTTATGGTTGTATTTAAGGGTTTTTGATTGTACAGTTGGAGAACCATTATGGTAGCGCAGTAGATGATACTATGTAGGCCTTCTATTGTGTTTATTGTTGTGGTAATCTCTTCGAATATAGAGTTAATAATGCGGAAATGGTGTTTGGTGTTCTTGTTTTGTTGTAATTTGGATAAACGGAGTTTTTTGGTGGTATCTAACCTGTCATATAACGTATCGTGACGGTGGAAGCAGTCGTGGATATCTTGTTCTTCTTTATTTCTCGGGAGTGAATTCATGTCTTACTTCTTCCCGGATGTTATCAGTTCGCGCTGGTGGTATACGGTCTCGGCTGAACAGAACACGTCTTTGGTCCAAGATGTTTTGGAGCATTTGCCCTTGGAGTTCTGTAAAAGTTTCTATCATCGTTCTGTGTAATTCACGTCCATAGAGCGCTGTGATGGTTTCGAGCTTAGTTATGCGGGGATAGGTACGGTATAGGATTTAGTTTATTTCATCTGTCCACTTAAAAAGTTTCCTATTTCTTAGACTGATCGGAGGTGCGGTTGCAGGGACGAGCTCCTGCAAAGCATCGTTTCCTGGTCGTCTGCTTAATCGTGTTCTTATGTTCGCAATGTCGTTATCAGATTGGTCAGGTGGTAGATTCCCGCATCGTGCCTGACCGTCACGACGCTCGTCCGAGGCTAAGGCGTTTCTATTAGGAACATTTGCTTTCACGCCTAGCGGGGGGTTAGCCCTCTAGGTGGTGAATGTCTGCTTTAGCCCACGGGTGATATTTTATTTCTCACTTACCCGCCGGCTAAAGCCGTTTCGGATATTCCCCTATCCGCCACCCGGAGACGCGTTCTATGGGAGATAGACATAAAACTCCACACGGATGCTTTATTGTCCAACAGTAGAATTATTATCAGGCTGGTAAGGAAGATCTCTTCCTTTGGAAGAAAGACTCTCTTCCTCCTGAGTTTAATAATAATAATAATAGTAATGCCTTTATTGCCCAAGAGTAGAATTGTTGAAATCACAAGTACTAGATATTACATTAAAATTGTGTGACATTGCAAACATTAGAGGTTTTAACAGCATATTCATTCTTGCAGCCTGTCAATAGATCGTACTTTGCTCTCGAGAGCCTAATCTAGATAAGCGTATTCTAAACATGCTTAGTAATGCGGGTGTATCTATACCATGAAGAAACAGTTTAAATAAAATGTAATGGCTAGTAAATACCCTCCTAGAGTTCAATGACTGGATGTAAATTTTTTTTTAAAGCAGAGTGTGATCATAACCTTACTGGATAATAATTATCTATGCAAAATGACAAACACTTCAAGAAACGGCGCTGAACATTTTTAAGTTGATCCATATGACAGATACCGAGAACACCAAATAAGTATATTCTAGAATATTCTAATTTCGAACGAACTAAGGGTTTTATATGTATTAAGAACCACATGGTTGATATGCCCGGAGAATGATAGTTTATCATCAAAGTACACGCCAAGATCCTTAATATTTCAGAACGTATTAAAACTATACCACCAAAAGAATAATCTCTATTAGTAGCCGCTTCTGTAAGGTATATGAACAAACTTTACATTTATCTATATTTATTGACAGTTTATTCTCTGAATACCACGTTACAGCAATGTCGATGAGTTTTTGCAATCTCAAGTGAGCATCTAATCAGGTTATATTTAAAAGTAATATATAGTCGTCGGCAAAAAGAAGGTAATGAGGCAATGAGACAAATACATTCAGGATAAGAGAAAACTATTAAGTTTCTAAAGAGTGTTCTCAGTTTTCTCTTATCCTGACTTATTCGAACTTCAGAACGGCTCTATATCGCAATACATGATTCCTAACCATTTATTGGTCAACCAAAATGTAACAAAATGGTCGCCCTGGCGATCATTCGATTTGATAGTAATTTCTCTTATACGTTTTTCTCGAATACCAGTAATTCACACGAAGCTCGTTTCTTTCGATTTATCACGTAAGCAGATGGCCAGATGTCAGTCCGATGTGATACTACTCGCAATTGTGGATTTGGAATCTATTGGCCTACGCTGATATTGGATCATACGGAAATAATTGCTACTCATGCTTTTAAATAATCTGGCTTAAAAGGAAAGCTAAAGAACGGCTGTTTTGTTATAACTGGTCCAAAACATTTACCCGAGCATAGAAATGTCCTTTATGTGCTAATGGAGGACGAATCATTTGTGTACATTATAATCTACTGCGCCCCTTTAGAAGCTCATTTAGATGTGTGCTACCGTATTTAATTATTGTTTTTCTAGAACTAGAAACTATGTGGAACATGCGTTTAGGGTCATGACTGGTAAGTGAAGTTTATTACAAGCGGCTATTGATATTTCACCATCTTTAACTACCAGGATCATGAAAGGTTAGGTTGTACAACATAAATTTATTCGTAAACGAGATGGCTATGATTTTTAAGAATGTCATATAACGCCTGCTATGTTGAAAGTCCAATTTACCAATTCCTTATCGCAATTCGATAGGTCGATGCTAAAGGTATCAATAAAACGTGGCGTAGAATTGCGTTGTGCGGGCAAAATAACGCGTGAAAACATCACCATATAAAATACTACCCCCATTACTTTATCGTATATGAGATATACGATAAAGTTAATTCGGGAGGCATTGATAGATGCGGTTGAAAATCGAGCAACACATATGAACTTCGTGTGAACTTCCAAACAGTTCAATACAAATTGTATTGTCATTGCTCTTTTCCATTAAATATTTTTTAATATGGTTCAAGAGCTATACGAGCCCAGAGTCATAATAGTTCGGTCAGGCATAATTTTGCAACCGATATATTTAAATAAAAGTAACGCCCTGAAAACTGTTTTATTAAAGAAAAGTATTGGTAGCAGAAACAAAATATAAAATTTTTAACTGAGATACCATGAAATATTACTACGTTATCAGTGACAAGTTTGTTAATAAAAACATTAAGAGAAACGTTTTTAGTGTCTTAAAACAAAATAGAATCTCAATTATTGCAATTATTGTCAAAATGAAACGGATATTATAATGTGTATTTTGCACGCGTCTGCTAAGATTTTCTAAAAAAAAAAGGACACGTGGCGTAGCATTAAGTGACGATATACATGAAAATCAATTGTTAATGCTCATATACAGTAATTTCGGCTCGGACAATATCAGCCACGTTTTCGCTGCCTAAATCTACAGCGCAAGGCATTATCAACTTATATAAAGAACTGGATGTAGAGCCCAAAGGAAGAAAACTGGTCGACCATTCAAAAGGCCACAGGATGATACGCATAGTGAATCGGCTCCAGAAGGATATCTGAATCATCTTTTGAGAGTATGTTGGCACTAATAAGATACGTTGATCCTGCAAGTTTCAGACCTCTATCTATTTTGGTTTGTGAATAAATCGAAAAAAAACGAAAAATCAAAAAATAATTTTTTGTCAAAAACGACTTAACCGATTTAAATTGAATTTGCACACGTTATAGATGTATATAAAAAAATAACAGCTCATAATCTCAATAATAATCATTAGAAACAGGAGATTTTTTTTAATTATTTTTTTTCTTTATGATAACGTTCTAGAACAAGTTTGAAACTACCATTTTTTCATGACTTTTTCGACGTAGAATAACCTCTCAAATCCTAAATTTGATCAAAAAGGTACGCCATATTGAAAAAAATAAAAACCGATTTCTTTATATAATTTCAATGTTCATTTATTTCAATGTTTTTACTTTTGAAACAACAGAAACGAAGCTTATTTGATTAATTTATAAGTACCAATAACATTAAATATTGAAAACATTTATTTATTAAAATATTAAAATATTAATTATAAACTACATTTAATAATGTTAATAATTTTACTTAAAATATCATTTTGCATTTTAAAGCAGCAACATAAATATTATTTATCAATATGTTCATTCAATCAGAATCAATTTTCATTTTTTATATATTAAAACTACAATGTAGAGAATATAAAATATCCCTCTCGACTATCAGTTCGTTCGGAAACCATAGGATTGCACTGTTATTTAATGTTGGTGATACTCTGTACGTTGTTTACTAATTGGTAGCAAGCTGCTAGATAGCTAACCTAATAATTATTAATTGTTGACGTTAGGAACAAGTTTTGTTTGTATTTTTTCTGGATTTAGTAATTATTTTTATTTAAAGATTTTTTCAAGTGAATAAAAATATGTCTACATTTAAAAGTAATAATCCGAGGTGTTGCGTTTGTTCAGAATTTATAAAAAAATATCAGTTGCTCCAAAAAATATAGAATCAGAGGAAGATGCTGAAGAGGTATTGACTGTATTTGAACGTTCAATTGTAGATGGTGATATGTGTCTAAATTGCCGTGTATTGAAATATATGAAAATAAAAATGATGATGAGGAGCAGGAAAAGTCTTTGGGAGATGAATTATCTCCAGATATATGTGAGTTATTAGAAAAAACTGAATCAAGCCTATCATTGATAACTTCGTCTCAGTCAAGTTCTGATGATTTATCGTTTAATCTGAATGTTGTATGTTTCTAATAATTATTATTAAGATTATGATCTGTTCTTTTTTTCGAGAATATCCTTTATATACATCTATAACGTGTCCAAATTTAATTTATATCGGTTAAGCCGTTTTTGACAAAAAATTATTTTTTGATTTTTCATTTTCTTCGATTTATTCAAAAACCAAAATAAATAGAGGTCTAAAACTTGCATGATTAACGTATCTTATTAGTGCCAACATACTCTCAAAAGGTGACTCAGATATCTTTCTGGGGCCGATTCACTATGCTTATCGTCCTATGGCCTTTGACGCTTAAATCACCATGCTCTGAAGAGGATTGTAACAACAAACCAACCATCCCGTACAAAACAAATTGTGGTACTATGGCGGTAAGCCATTGGAAAAAATATGTCTGTATCCACAACTAAACGCTCAGTAAAGAAAATAGTATACAAATTCTACAAGGTAAAGTTTGATTCTTTACATTTTACTTTTGAACTTACCGGTTTCTCCTGCAGCCAAAAGAAAAGCCGCTTTTAAACGGCAGAAAATCAATAGATTACAGTAGGCAAGTTTAGGCAGTGGACTTTACAACAATGACACCAGGTAATTTGGAGTGACGAATCCAAATTTGAAAATCTATTTGGATGATATCAAAAGACGTGTGCTAAGAACCAAACAGGAAACTTATCATCGTGACTGCTTGGTTAGGAACATGAAGTTCCCTGCGTCTCTTACGATCTGGGGGTGTATGAGTGGTATGGACATAGGAAAATTGCATTTTGTAGATGGTACTGTGACAGCAAAAATTATAAACAAATTTTGAGTGCATTTCCTGCAGTACATTTTCCAGTAGAATAGTGCTGCATGTCACATAGCAAAAACTATCAACGCTTGGTTTACAGAACATAATTTCCCTATTATGGATTAGCCCTCTAGCAATCCAGACCTCTTGCCAATAGAAAAATTGTGGCATAATATGAAAAAGAACAGTTGCGCAATCATCCAGCCTGTTCAGTTAGCGATCTACGCACTAGCAAGGAATTTGAGACATCATGCTTCCTGAAAAGTGGTCTAAGCTGGTAGATACAATGCCTGCCAGAATTAAAACTGTTATTGTTAATAAAGGTGTTGTAACATAGTTTTGTTGAAGCGACCGAACTATTCTGAACCGCGAATCTTAATGTTTTTTATTAACAAACTTGTCACTGACACATCATGACGTAGTAATATTTCATCGTATTTTAGTTAATAGTTTATACTTTGTTTCTGTTACCAATATTTTTCAATGTTTTGAGAGTGTTATTACTTTTATTTAAATACATTAGTCGTAAAATTATGCCTGACCGAACTATCATGAACCTGGGCTAATATATATGTATATATATATATATATATATATATATATATATATATATATATATATATATATATATATATATATATATATATACATTTTCTGCTTTACTGACTTCGGTAGGCAATATTAACCATGAAGCGACACTCGTTGGGAAAGTCGTATAGATACCCTAAAACCTTTACGTTTTCAAATAAAAGATATTCACTGTGCTTTATTAAGTGTTTATGAGAATACCGAAATAGATAATATGATACGAGATGAGGCCAGTGATCTATTGACCATAATAAAACAATTTAAGCTTTGTATGTCCGATCGTCATTTGGTATAAAACTTTGGCTCGTATTAATGCGATAAGTAAGCTACTTCAATTCAAAGATTTTGATATATCCCTAGCCATTGATTTATTAAATAACTCATTAATTATTTAAAAAAATTAAGATCAAATAATCGATGTAGAAAAAATTTTGAATTCACTACACCACGTCATCGTGTTCGCAATACAAAACAAAATTTTTCATATGAAAGTTTACATTCAGACAAACCAATACAAGATATATAAAATATTTTTTTTCTTTACTGCAGATCGGGAAATCAATGCATTGGAACTGAGATTCGACCTATTGAATAGTCATAACGACTCTTTTCAATTTTTACATGATGTTCACAAACTAAATGACGTGTGTAAAAATGAGTTACTAACACATTGTAAGGATCTCGAAAACGTCTTGACAAATGGTCTCGAAACATCTTGATTCTTCCGATTTTAACGCTTTAGAACTTGAACGAAACAGGCCTTGTATCTTCACTTTTAACAAAGATGTAAGGTCCAATTGACGTTCTTAAATTCGTTACTTTCCTTAAAATTGGACCAAATTTGAGCATTGCTTTAAGAATTTCGTTAACGCTGCTACTGTATAATTGTTGCTGCTGGTGAAGTATTCTTATCAAAATTAAAAATTATTTAAGAACCCTGTCTACTCAAAATCGTCTTATTTAGTTAACAATGCCATTGAACATGAATTGAGTAATAAATTAAATCTGAAAGAAGTTATTCGCGACTTTCCAGATAATAAACTTCCAAAGAGATTGTTTTAATTTAGATTTAGACTTTGTATATTATTTAACTAGTTTTGTTTATTGTATTGAAAGTATATTTAAATTATTTCTAAAAACAGTACGTACCAGCTTTAGTTTGTAAATTCATTATCGTTAGCTCGTTAAATATGTAATTTTGTTTCTCAATAAAACCATTTTCCGTAAATCTGTGCTAGTATTATTGTCTTAATTATTAACATGTAATTAACAGTTATGTATGTTATATAAAATATTTAACTGTATACATTTTAGACTTAGAATAATTTCAGTTAGGTACCATTTACATTGTATCCTATCTCAAATAACGTAATGTTTGGTCTTTCTTATCAATTGTTTCTCATAGTTACTTGATATATTCCGTGATTTATCTCATTCTCACAAACGAAGACTTGCTTGTGGTCAGTCTAACTCTAACTCACGCCTAATTTCTAGGAGTGCTCATAGCCAAAGCCATTCTCACGCAAACTCAGCACATGGCACTTTATATAGGCGAAAGCGTGCGACCAGAAGTTAGTATCCGGCATAACTCCATATTAAATACTTCAAATTAAAACCTCCGGTACTCACATAATATTGTTATAATAATATAATGTTCTATAACTTGTAACAAAACGTTCAAGTAAATGTATTTCTAAAATAAATGATTTTTAGAAATTGATTTTTACCGACCACGATATTAAATGTATATGTCTGGTTAACATGGTTCTTTTATAATTCTGTTTTTTTTTTATTTATGTTTTTTGAAGCTTCGGGCGGCATTTTTTCGGTTTGACTACGTCGGCAAAAACGCTAGGCCCTAACTAGTTTTACTAATTCATGCTAACGAGGTGAGACAGTTGCTAGAAACAATCCGTTCGTAACGTTCGATAATATTTTAGTTAAGCTGGGCGTGATTTAATGATACTGAAACCGAGTTCTCTAATGGCAGCCAATTAGCCGAACCGTCATGGTATCCCAAGAATAGTCCGTTCTATTCACAGGTCTTTAGGTGGTCAAACAAAACATTTAATAACTTCCATTAATAGCACATGTCTCGTGACACCTTTGCAGTTAGTTCGTTTTAATAGATTTATGTGCGCTTTAATAAATATTATATCCAATTATTCTCATTATGTACATACATATTCGACTATTTTATACTATATTTTATATCATAGCTATGATATTAATAAACAAGGCTAAAGCTTTCCTATGATAATTGATAAATCAAATCAAAAAAAAAAAAAGAAATATATATATATATATATATATATATATATATATATATATATAGAACTCTTGCCATAAAAAAAATGCGAACACTTATTTAAATTTTGATGTCAGAATAAAAGAGAATAATCTAATTTATTCCAAATCTAACATGAAATATTTTGGTAGGTAACATAATTTCTTTAAATTCCTCCATATAAAATACAAATAACATACTTATACCTACACTCATTGTCTACGCAAACTAGCACATCTCAATAACTAAGAAGAGGGAAGAAGTAGGGTAACCTGCGCTATTAACCTGTATTACATAACCTGGATCACACTTTTTTCGATGAGTATAAGCAATAAAAATTTACCAAGATATAGATAATTTGGTTAAGGCCTAAATATAACTCATCTGATGACTATAAATATTTTACATAAAAGATAGGTTTGATTTAAAGAAAATTGAACTCGATCCACTCTGTACCAGGAATGGTATATACTGAATCACGCCGTAGCGTAGTTAAAAATTGATCGGGGACATTTTGAAGGATAGTGAAAGTAGAAAAATAGTTGATGGCAATTTTTTGTTATTACTATTTCTCAATAATCAGAATTATAATAGTATCCGATGAGTAAATGTGCTGACTTAAGAACCGAGTAGTTCTTCATTTGCGTGTTAATGTCTTTTTCAGTGACAAGTCCTCCATCTATCTTCAGATTAACTGGCCAATTTGTTTTGAGTCTTCTTACATCGTATAGTTCCAGAAGAAGATTTAAGAGAATGTTGGGATTACTTTTAAGTTTATTATGATGTTTGATACTTTTTTGGCATCGTTAACGTAGAGTACATTGATGTTATTGTGGAGTATATCATTAAAGACTTGTCAAGGGGTATTAATGATCATGCGTAATATTTTTGATTAGCTTCTCTATACTATACAGAACAAGCTCGTACATCCCCAAAGTTCTTTTTTTCTTGACTTAAATTTATCTGTTTTCCACTTTTTGATTATGTGATGTTTCAAAGTAAGCCTGTTGTCTAAAGGCATTCCTAATTATTTTCTACTGGTAGATAGAGATATTTGTTATTATATATATTTATATATTGTTCAGATATACAGGACACCCTTGCTCTTTTCTTAGAGTTAAATTTATTTACACCGAATTTGTTCCATTGATCTTGATTTTCCATTTATAGGTCCAAATTTGTACATTATTTTGATGGTTTTGTAAAGAATTGCGTGCTGCGTGTGGATATTCATTAGAGAAATTATAGTACCGTTAGCAAAGATGCACAATTGTAAAGGCTCACAGTAATTGTAAATTATCTCGATTATGTTGTTTTTATATTAGATTTATAAATTTGTATTAAATTTCGTAAATCTTTAATATCATTAGTTCTCACATAGTAACATATAAGTCGGAAATCGAGAAAGGAACTACCAAACCGCCAAGAGGTTATCAAAATAGTTCCCAAATAGCAAGGCTATTACATAATCTCTATAGGAAATAACTACTCCTCGGGCTAAAGCCCCACCAGGCATTTAATTACACCTAAAAGCGATCCTCGACCCCTTTCTCGTGTTTCTGCACGATGAGATAAGATTTCAAAAAATAAAACCCGCCACAGGTAGGATTCAAATTACATTCGGCATTTGTCCTGGATCAGCGTACCGTGTACGGCACTGATGAGAACTAATAAGTTCGAAATAGCTGTATGTCGTTCGGTTCCAATCCGGGACAAATGTCGAATCAAACCTATCTTTTATGTAAAATATTTATAGTCATCAGATGAGTTATATTTAGGCCTTAAACAAATTATCTATATCTTGGTAAATTTTTATTGCTTATACTCATCGAAAAAAGTATGATCCAGGTTATGTAATACAGGTTAACAGCGCAGGTTACCCTACTTCTTCCCTCTTCTTAGTTATTGAGATGCGCTAGTTTGCGTAGACAATCATAACATTTCGTGTAATCTGTTTCATAATTTAGTTTTGATTATTCAGATAATAAACTTTAAATAGCATAACCACCAATCTCTGCGATATTGAGAGGCACTCCAACAGAATTTACCATTTCTGTTACTCATTTTCATCGACAATATTTAATGAACTTCTACATACACACTAGCTGCGTGTTTTGATTGCAAGCCACAGAATATTAATTATAAATTATTAGCGTTATTATGTTAATAGAATTTTAGTTTTGAAATTAAATTAGTTTTGTGTAGATAATTATGTAGAAAATGAATTATACGACACTATTTACATTTTGAGCTTAATAATAAAAAAACATTAATTTGTTATTAAAAATTACTTTATCGTTTCTCAAAATATTCTCCTTCATTATCTATGCATGCGTTTTTGCATACACTTTTGCGTTCGAACCATTTGTCAAAGCATTTTTTACACTCCGATTGAGATATCTCGAAAACATGGTTTTTGAACTTCTTCTGCCGACGGAAATCGTTGTTCACGCAATTTATTTTTGACGTTCGGGAACAAAAAGAAGTTATTGGGTGCTGAATCAGGACTGTACGGCAGATAACCCATTAATTCGAAGTGTTTAACCATTCGGCTGTTAGAGGAGTTGTATGAGAGCTCGCATTGTCATGATGAAGAATAATCCGACGGCGCTTGTTTGTTTTTCTTTTTTCACCGAAGACTTCCTTCAAACAAATGGTTGTGTACCATTCAGAATTTACCGTTTTACGTTCCTCTAAAGGCACTGTTGCCACATGACCAGTTTTTCCGAAAAAGCAGACGACCATTTGTTTCGAAGTACTTCGAGCGCGAACAACTTTTGTTGGATTTAGTTCACCTTAAACACCCGTACAGTCGACTGCTGTTGACTTTCCGACTCATACGCATAGATACATTATTCGTCGCTTGTTACAATCTTATATACGTCTTTTGAAGAGCCGCCGTTGTATTTCTTGAGCATTTGTTTGCACCAATCGACACAAGCATCTTCTTGAGATTTTTACAAATTAAGTGGGATCCAACGAGAACAAACCTTTTTTACAGCTAAATAATCATGCAAAATATTTTATATATGCTAGTCGAACTAATACGTAGGTTAGCACAAGATAGGAGAAGCTGAAGGTTAGCGTCCAACCAGTCTTAGGACTGATGACCTCATGATGATGAGTCGAACTAATGCCTAAGGTTACCTCAATCTCACAGTATGTCACATGACGATTTTGCAGTTTTTGCACAGCATCAATGTTTTCTGGCACAACAACTGATTTTGGACGACCTTCATGACTTTCGTCGGTGAGAGAACGGCGGCCACGATTAAACTCGTTAGGTATATCAGCGTTTCACAGTGGCAAAGGATGGGGCTTTATCACTATAAGTGGAAGTATGTAAGTTGATTGATGCACTCTTGCCTTGATAATCCACGTCGAAAGTCGTAATAAATAATCGCACGAAAATGTACACGAGTTAATTCCATTTTTTCGTTGAGATACAATTTTTAAATCACTGTAAACAACACAAATCGCGCTTAAATTAGAAAATGTTCTGAGGAAGGTTATGGTAAAAAATGTCAAACTTTCCATTGGAAACGTCAGATGGTCTCTGACAACACTTGACAAGGCTCAAACTATAAATAGTGCCCCTAGTATATTTTTATAAACCCTAAAGGAAAACTCGTAGTGCGTAAATAGTGCTTGTAACTACTATTCATTTCATCGCTATTTGCCAAAAAAAAAACTCTCTTATCTTGCCTATAAACGGAAGAGTCTACCTCAGCCTAGCCATAAAAACAAGCCAAGGTTATGTTTTGAGATTCTTTATTTGGCAAATAGCGATGAAATAAACTATACAGTATACATGCTTTATTAAATGTGTTTCCATCGTTTATATAAGCGGGTATGTGTTAAGGCAAGGTGCTTTGTTCACATTAATTAATTGTCTATGATAAGCATGACGAGATACATATCCATTTTCTCCATTCCCACAGGTTAACAAAGTAATGTGAGAAAGTTTAAATTAAATATTTCCTTTGTCTTTAAATCATACCACCCCCATCAAATGATTAACTCAAACATGCTCACCGCTTCCTCAAAATATATTAGTATTGTTTATGGTGTCGATAAACAGGCGAATGCGCCTGTAATAATAATGATATAACTATGGCATTTGAAAATACAACTTACACACAGGGGCCAAAGTATAAACAGCAAATAAAATTTATCAAATAGCTTTTAACGCACTGTTGATACCCATTATTATTAAAAAGAATTAATATTTCACGAGCCATATCGTCATCTTTGAATTTCACAAAATATTACGTGACGTACACTGAGAAACCAGTTTGTTTATGATATAAAAATGCATTTATTTAACCTTCGTTTGTTCTATGTAAATATTTAAATTGTAGCTAATATAATACATCTTTGCAAAACAATATAGCAAACAGAAATACGCAAAATATGGCTTACCATAATTTAAAAAATATTATTATTTTTGCATAGTCTTACAATTAGTTTCTGTGACAACAAGTCATTTGCTAAAGGGGTAAAATACAATGTTATGCTTAATTTAACAAATTATTTTGGTACTAATTTAGCTTTACTATTCGTTTATCTTCCTGTCTTTTATATTAAAAAGATATATTCATTACATTTTAATATATAAGAAGTACGTACCTGAATCTAAATACCCATTGGATTGAGTATCTATCAGATAATTGAAATACGTTTTGGAGTTTTCTTATTGCGCTAATATAAGGTAGCTAAATATTAACATAACCACGACAATGTAGAAGCTATGCAAATTAATTAAAATAATCGGTTGAAATTGTGGATCATGAAAATAGGTCAGTTACTGCCTGTTGCTTTTAAAATCGATCAGGTGTGTACAATAATTGGGATAATAGATATTTTCTTTGCTTATATAGTAGGTAAATATTACCGTTCACTAGATAATTTATATATTTTCTTACTATGATTTTTAATAAAAACTAATCTGAAATAACGCTTTACGTACCTAACTTAATTACCTTTCATGGGAGTTATAATTATACTGAAATGGGTGAATTTATATATGGTAAGTTTTCATTTACTTAACATCAATCTAAATATTTTATCCTAAAGATAGTATTTATTCCACACAAATAAATGTGTTTAGTTATCGCTAAGACAATGTTAAGTATTAACCAAAATTGTTATTTGCCAAGAATATTAAATATATCTGTTATTAAATATATATTATATATCTGCAATAATTAGGGATTATACATTATCATTTGTATGGCAAGTTATTAGATTTGTTAAATTTTATTTTTCTCGCAGTATTCAATATCAGGATTTATTTATCATAACGCTCATAAAATTCATTAATAATAAATAAATCGTTTTCGTGCTTTTGTACATTTTACTTACTTTTCGACTGATTCAATCACTAGAAATATAATCACTAGAAGGTCTCTTCTACGTACTCTTAATTTTTAAATCATCATATTAGTTATTTACATTATTAATGGGACAGGGGCTCTAACCCACGTGTGTTGTACAACATTTTATCTACGACCGTTTGGATAAGAAAAAAAGATTAAAAACCGATTTTTTGCAAAAAATTCAGATTTAACATTTAAATAATTATGACATCCGTTAAAAATCACTTAAACATTTTCGTAGCAAATCAAAGTAACATGATGCAATAAATTTGTTAAAACCATAGTAACAATCCAGTTGTTTTAAATAACAGTGATGTAATGAGTTCATTATATAACGGTGATGTAATAAAGCTCATTACATAACTCAAAATAGCTCAATGAACCTCATATTACAGCACAGTCGTAGATAAAAAATGTTATTTCATGTTTTGAATATTAATGAATACTAAAAGCTATTATGTCAAATACATTCACTTCTTAAATCCATATTTTAAATATATATATTTTTATCAGTCGTCCGCCCTACTTCATAATTTTTCTTGAAAATATATTGGCGATTTTTTTATTACACCACTTCCATTTTTTGTATCGATAATTGTGTTCCACTGCACTCTTCTGTCAGAAATATTATCATTCGTCTTTATTCAGGATTGATTTACTCATTTTTATTTATTAAAGGAACTGACATAACCTACTTCGTAGATGATAAAATAATCTGAGAGCAGAAAATTAGAACTGCCTGCATTTTCTTCTCAAAATGGCTAGATAGCAAAATAATAATTCTCTAATTAATAGTAGTATAATAATTTTCAGATAAAGTATTGAAAATATCTTCTACCACTTTATTTTCAAACACAATTCTATATTACAAATAAAACAGGGCTAACAGGCGGCTGGTGGATCTTACATGGGTGGACACACCCATGTAATACACCCACGAGCCGCCGGGAGTACGTAACATGTGGTGGTGACAACATGATATTAAAAACATATATCTTGCTGGGCTATAAAGACAAACAAAGCAAAATAGTTTGTTTCTTTCAGAATACCCACATAACTACTTAAATTTATCCTACACGCGTATCGTATAAAAAGAATAATATATATGCATTACCTTATACTGACAGAAAAAGTTTTAAAATTAAAATTATTAGACTATAGTTTCCATTAATTAACAATTATGTAATAGTTATTAATTATATAAGGGAATTAATAAGTTTTTTCGAGCGGATTAAAGGCTGTTAATTCCCGAATGTAATTCAACGTTTAATCCACGACCATGATCAGAACCGATTAATTAGGAGGTGAAAAATTTTTGTTTTGAAAAACGTCAGATTTGACAGATTTATTTTAATCAAGAATATTGGTATTATGAATTTTAATCCACTATTGTATTATAAGGCCTCTAATCCACGGAAAACAGACGTATTAAACCTTCCTAATATAGTGGCCGCGGATAAAATTAATTTATGCCTTTACATAGATTCGAAATATTAATGACTATAGTACATTACAGTATAGTATAACATTCTATAGATGGACAATTTATAGAATACTTTCAGATGTACCAAAAAGAAGCATAAGATTGACTGATTTATAGAGTATTCCAAGTGTAAACAAGTAATGAAATTAAACGATCATTTTAGTCTATTTTATGAAGTATATCTCCCTATACATATACCTGTATACATATGTAGATGTTATAATAGTTTCGTTACGACTGTGACGATTACCATTGGTGGCGTAAAAATTGGTCATTACTTTGTGACAATTAATCATTATAATATGATGAAAACATTTAAATTAATTATTTGCTACTTTTTGTTTTAATTCACCATTATTGTACAGTTTAGAGACTTAATATACCATTTTCAAAAAGAATAATGAACTTCTTCATAAATTCTGTATAATAAAATGAAAAAAGTTTATACATGATAAGAGAAAATATGGAAAAAACGAGACATGCCCAGGCTATATTTCCAGATCATAATTTTGTAAATTTAAATAATACCGATATCTGGTACACTCCAGAAAATGTTTATTCAAAATCTGTAGAAACCTTATGTGGTTGTCTTTGATGCCTGATTATTTGCTAATCTTTGATACGTTAATGTAAGTCAATGTAATTATGCAATTGATATTGACTATGCAATTTATATTAATTATCAATTATTATCAATTGTATCACTTCCACAAATTATTTATAAATAAAATGTATAGAATAGAAAAATACATGTAAAGATACAAGTTTTAAAATGTTAATATAATTTATATTAAAGTCTTTAAAAATCAGTCGCCAAGATGCAAAACCCGATAAGTCCAGATTTTTATTCAATTGAATGCAGTGACCAAATTTCGTAAAATGGGTTATTATTATTTTTAATTATAAAAAATCATAGTTTGGAAATCAGAAGCATCCATATGACCCTCAAAATTGGGAAATAAAATGGACATGTCAATTTTTGCACCTAATTCTGTTTGAAATGTTCCAAAAAAAATGTGTGTAACTTTTGAAAATAAATTTTATTTTTCATTATTATCGAATAATACAAAATACATTTTTAAATGCCAAAATTAATTTATTCTTCGCAGGTATCCACTTCTTCGACTGTTTGTCCTCCATCTGAAACATTTTGGAAAGCTTCTCGAAAGAAAATTAAGACATCTTCTTCCCATTCCTTCCCATAGTGTTTCTCTAATTGTTTCATTATACTTTTTTCTTGTCTTTATTAATCAGAACTCCAATTTTCAATTCCTTTGTTCTCATTTGCGAGATGTTTTTCCTCTTTTACATAAGCTTTTGAATGTTCTCATAATATTTTCATTCATGTAAAATGCTTCGTCACTTACAAGAGGTGTGTTAATTAAAATTAAGTAATTTTTTTAACAATGATTATCCTTTTTGAAGGTTGAAATTTAAAGTGTCACTATCCTGGTTGTTTTAAAACATTTTGAGTTCCACGTATCCAATCCCTGATTACAAAGTCTTCTTCAATTTTGTGAACAGTAGCAAACTTTTTGATCATACTGATGTACTCTTTTGGATGAACAACTTTTCTTTTCTTCTTATAGATTTTCTCAATTTGACCAAAATCGCGATGAGGAGGAGTATAAGAATGCCCAGCAACCGGAAAGAGCAACTCTATTTTCTCTACATGTGGAGGAGCTTAAAATTGTAACCAATAACTCAACATACCAATGATAGTAAAATTTTTGTTTTGTGTCCCACATCCATCACACACATGTTATTCAATTGACAAAATCTACAAATTAAACTTAATCAGATTATGAAATATTTTGCTCGTATTGGTTCATTGGAAATGTCTGCCTTTGCATTTAAGACCGCAAGGGATATATCGGGTTTTGCATCTGAGATGAAATTTTAAACTTAAATTACTTTTGAATTGTTGGTATTTGTAATAAAAAAATCCATTGGACTATGTCGGCATTTACATTTTTAATCTATTGCCATAACAATCTAATTTTTGAAGAAACGGCGACTTGTCGGGTTTTACATCTAGGCGACTGAAATATACTCGGAAAGAAATTTTTTAAAATATAGGTTTCTGAATAGATAAATTTCCGAAATTTTTTCAAATCGTCAAATTTTCAAAAGCCGATTGAATCGAGTATTGTCATCTGTAAAATAGATATATAAGAAGTAATTTGGATTTACAGATCTCTACAATCTACATTATCATAAAATCCTGCAAATGATAGATGAGAATATAATATAAATATGTATAGTATTCCTGTAAGAAACACTATATTTTTGTCAGGCATTTAAAATTCGATACAATTTGATAAACTGATTTTATCTAATAATTATTAGTTAGTTCTTTTACTTAAAGTAAATAACATTTTTGTTTGAAAATTTGATACTGGCGTTTAATGTTTTAACAACCAAAACTAAATAAACAGTTTTAAAACCTTAAAATGGACTTTTCCGTACGTAGAACATCTCTATCTCGAAATTGAATGGCCGAGAAGAAATAAGCCAATACATAAATGCAGAATATGTGTTTTATAGGACAGTTTTACTTTTTTCAATTTTTCTCAAATTCGTACAATTCTCACAATCGTACTTTTTCATAACCTATGGAGAGGATGAGGTATATCCTATCCACCTCAAAATCAATAGGTGTCGTCTGGGAGACGTCCCCGATCAGAATCAATCAAAACCCGATCGATCCGATACGTTTTAGTTGAGTTATCGTGCTAACAAGAATAAATGCCGACGACAACGACAATGATGACAATGACGCACGCACGCACGCACGCACGCACGCACGCACGCACGCACGCACGCACGCACGCACGCACGCACGCACGCACGCACGCACGCACGCACGCACGCACGCACGCACGCACGCACGCACGCACGCACGCACGCACGCACGCACGCCCGCACGCCCGCACGCACGCACGCACGCACGCACGCACCCACACACACACACACACACACACACACACACACACACACACACACACACACACACACACACACACACACACACACACACACACACACACACACACACACACACACACACACACACACACACACACACACACACACACACACACACACACACACACACACACACACACACACACACACACACACACACACACACACACACACACACACACACACACACACACACACACACACACACACACACACACACACACACACACACACACACACACACACACACACACACACACACACACACACACACACACACACACACACACACACACACACACACACACACACACACACACACACACACACACACACACACACACACACACACACACACACACACACACACACACACACACACACACACACACACACACACACACACACACACACACACACACACACACACACACACACACACACACACACACACACACACACACACACACACACACACACACACACACACACACACACACACACACACACACACACACACACACACACACACACACACACACACACACACACACACACACACACACACACACACACACACACACACACACACACACACACACACACACACACACACACACACACACACACACACACACACACACACACACACACACACACACACACACACACACACACACACACACACACACACACACACACACACACACACACACACACACACACACACACACACACACACACACACACACACACACACACACACACACACACACACACACACACACACACACACACACACACACACACACACACACACACACACACACACACACACACACACACACCCACACCGAAAAGGCCGAAAAACGAAAACTCTAGAAAAACAAAATTTTCCGCGAGTGCGGAAAAGTAACATCCTAGATGTTTATTTGACTTATAAATTTTAAATATTCTAATACCAATTTCCATAAATATTGACACTAAGTGAATATTTTTAATAAAGAGCATTATTCTTATTTTACCATTCTGCCCTTTGTCAAATATGGTATTTTTACTCATCTTCAATTTTACTACTTTTCTCTATTTTAGAGTTTCTAATTGTTAGATTTTATTTCTACCTTTATTAAGGCCACGCTAAGGTTTGACAGGCTACAGCTTAAGTATAGTTTACCAAAATTTCACCAAATTTGATTAAAAATATCTTGAACTTGTTTACTTTCATCCTGCACTTAAAATGATTCATATAGTAAACATTTATATTTTAAAATTTATTTTTTTGGAAACAGTGCTATTGGTTTTATTAGAAACCCCTATGCCCTAATAATGCCATAGGCTGAAAGTCGAGCAAAATTCAGGAAATAATAGAACAAATGTGCTTAAATATATTTTTTTATTACACATACATATATAGCTAGGGAATATTATGATTTGTACCTATATTTATAATTTTAATATTCGTAAAAGATAAGACATTGATTATTCCTAAATCGATTGAATTGAAGTCGATTAAAACCGTTAGCCATTACTCCTTCAAACATCCCATTACCAAATGTGCAACTCAATAAATGAGGAATAAAAGAGATTTTAAAGTTTTTGATTTCTTAGTTAAAACAATGAAATTATAAAGGATATTTAGAAAATATGCATTTCCTTGTTTACATCTGTAACTTAAACGGATAACTTGAAACTTACCAATATCCATATCGTTTATATATTTCTTTTTTCTTTCTGGATAATACATTTTCTTTTATGTAATATATAAAAACCAATATATTGGCAAAAATAATATATAAAAGTTCCAACAGATCAAATAAATCAAATAATACATATAAGTCGGGAATCGAGAAAGGAACTACCAAACCGCCAAGCGGTTATAAAGTAGTTCCAGAATAGTAAGGCTATTACATAATCGCTATAGGAAACAACTACTCCTCGGGCAAAAGCCCCGCCAGGCACTGAATTATACCTAAAAGCGATCCTCGACCCTTTTCTCGTGTTTCTGTACGATTAGACAAAGTTTCAAAAAATAAAACCCCCCATGGGTAGGATTCGAAATCTGTCCGAGATGTGAACCGAACGACAGACAGCTGCTTCGAACTTATTTGTTCTCATCAGTGCCGTACACGGTACGCCGGTACTCTTTAGTCTTCTTGTTCTCAGGTTCCCAAGTCAAACCACTTAAACTTATTCTTTAATAAGGGTACACTAAACGATTATTGGGTACTATTCACAGAAGTACCTCTCACAGAAGATTAAGTAGTTTGTCTACGATATCTGCACATACGTTCATCGTTCTCCACTAGAAGTTCGTTCGTTTGTATTGGAGTGTAGTGTAACCTCAAAATTTATTTGTAGTGTACTGTAGCTCGAAAATATTTGTTTACTGATTTAGGCAAAAACCAAGCAATTGATAAAATGTAGATTATCGTTACTAGCTTTTATATCTATTTGTTAATTTTTGTCAAGCTTTTATTACTTATTACATTTGTATACAAATTGTATTGTTTACAAATGTAACGTTAATTAGTGGAATTAACATCGATTGTTTATTTATATTGAGCGAAATTATTTTATACTGAAAATTGTCAGAATTTAAAGTAAATTTACAGGAATAATTGTGATTAGACACTATAAGTTTTAAACTAGGAACAGGAGTAATTTAACGTACATATACTACTTCAAAATATGAAAACAACTTAATATATTTTAATAAAACCATTCGGAATCTACCATTTAAAAGTATTATGCAGTTTGACATTCTTATTATATTAATAAACACCACAATAACTCATATAATTAATACGAATATATGTAATAACCTCACATATTAGAACGAAAATAATTCACAGCATCTTCTACCCTGGTAAAAATAACCTGCACTAATTGTATTTACTCTTTCTAAATAAATCCAAAGGTATAGACTAAATAAGTCCAAAGGTGTAGATATCAGAATTATACAAACGAAAAATCACTCCCTGGGGTAATTCGAGATTACACTAATGCTGCAAAGGAGAACCTTGTATAATATAAGAATTTGGTGATAGTTTTGGGTAACCAAAATTCTGGCAGAACAAAGAATAGAGCAAAGGATTTGACATATACGTCACCGGAGATAACAAAATCCCCAACAACATGAAACAAAGGAACGGAAAGACCCAGTACCGGGTTAAAGCCGAAAACCGCGGCACAAGAGAAACCCGAAGATTGCGGGAAGACCCGAAATCGTAATTCTGAAAAATCGGAAGTGATCCTGTCAGTTAACCCTCAAGAAAAAGAAAACTAAAATAATAAAAACGCCGGCATCAATTACATAAAGATGCGACTGATCAATAATCAAATACACTCGCCAACTATGGATGACTCCTGATGCCCGACCAGGACACTCTCGTCAACCAAAGACCAGGAGTATCATATGTGCTACTTGCCACAAGAGAGACTTCTATGAGCAAGTCTTTCAATGTGTCTCGAAAGAATTGCTCACAAAGGAGGTCAAAGAAAAGTTCGAAGACAAAAATATGTCGCCTATTTTGATCCAGAAAATAACTAATAGTATGACGAAGAATACCATGCCCCTACTCCTGATTTAACTCCCGGAGTAGAAGAAAAAAATCTTCGACGTAACTTGGTAATGCGACCTCGTAGTCAGAGTAAAAAAGCAAAAGGCATCTCTCACGTTGTGTTAATGTTACTGCTGCCAGCTGTTCAGGCATGCACAGGAAGTAAAACTGCAGGACGTAATAGTTCTAAGGGTCTATTAACTACGACCCAATTCAGTTTCATATCGAGGACAAGTGGTAAGCCACCTGAAGGGCCATCACTAGGCGATTTTCCGCAACGTGTTGTAAGGTAAAATCAACGCCACCCTCCGGGGGGAACCTACGGATGATCTCAAGGAGGTCACACGGAATACCTAAGGAAACATCCAAACGAACCTAAGGGAAAACACTACCGAGGCGAAGAAAATATGGGTGAGATACCCAACGGAAGTCATCGCGGATAAGGAAGAAACTCAACACTTATAAAAGAGAGACGAACAGAAATAAATAAGGTCCAATAGAATGAGCCTAGACACGGATATGAATACTCTATACCAACTAAGACGAATGGTAAAAGCCGCACTCCAAAAACAAAAGCAAGATACATACATATATGGAGTTGACATCTTAATACCCTTAGTTTGAACAGTTCGAAAGACAACAGGCTCATGGAAAGCACTCAGGATAGAACGTTCTCAGACACCATCCATTCACAATGAGAGAGGACAAGTCTACTCTAATGAGGAGAAGTTAGAAACGTTCGCTAACTGACTCAAATTTCAGTGCAAGGAATGTCAGTTCGAAAGATGAGACGAGTACTGTATAGAACAAGTTTAAATAATTGCGGTGTTGTTGATTATAATCGATGTAATCCTGAGGATCAAACACTTTCTCCGAAGGTGAAAAATTCGGGGCATGAATACTCCTCAGTCGAAGACGAGACATAGCGGAAGCCCTAAAATCATCCCAGAGGAGCAGTTCACCTACCGGAACGGACATTGTACGAAACTGCCGACACTGAGACTTATGAAATACGCGACAGAGGAATTCAACAAGAAGAACACGATGACCTACTAATCATGATGCTCGACATGGAATTCCCCGCAATTCATTCAGTCAAACTGATGAAATCCTACCTGGCCAGAAAATCTGGCCAAGGTAAGAGATTATGTTTCTGATTACAGGACACTGGAAGCCCAAGTACCGAAAGGAAATGTTCTATTGCTGCACTGTTCAATATATTCACCACCTCCCATGGACGGATCACACAGCTATGAAGCTCTACACCGACAACATCATATTATTGTGAGGTCGCAGCGAACGTACATGATGACGAGATACATCCAAGAGGTCGAACTAAAGGACTGATGTGAACGATAAAAGGTCGCAATAAACACCGAAAAAGCAAGACCATCCCATTAATAAATGAAATATAGAAACCTGTGGCACATGAGGAAATGAACGGAAAAGGCATAACGCTCTCAGTATGAGGAACAATCTGCTTCTGGTCAAGCAAATTTTACAGTCCCAGTTTATGCATGCCTGCACAGCATGAGGATATGTCGCCAAAAGTCACCTGAAATTACAGGCCATAGAAAACACAACGCTTGGACCTTGAACACCCGATGGTTCGTAAGAAGCGCAGATATCGTAAGGGATCTCTAATTTACAACGGTAATCGAAAATATCAAGCAGAGAACTAGGAAAACCTACGCCCTAGCGTAAGATCACCAAAACCCTCTGATAAGGGCAGCCACTTTTTACAACCGAGACGAAGTCGGGCCACATAAATAACCCAAACCAAATGATAGTAGTTCCGGGATAAGTACAAAAAACTAACCGAGAAATTCCTATTCAGGCGGTACACCCCTAATATTTCTAGATTTCGCTCCCGATCCCGATAACCTGGGACCAATCCTGCCTCTCATTAGCCAGAACAGGCAGGACCTCGTCCCAAACTCCTTACCTGGGAATCTAAATCGAAATAACGTAGCGCACCACGAAGACGGAGATTGTCAAACAGCCAAATACCCACACCCAGAGCCTCGCTCATTGCACGGACCTACAACAGATTAGACACCTCCAAGTCAGACAGTTGATGAGTCGGCCCCAGCTGGCAGGAATCCAACGAGCCAAGATGAAGGAACGTCCGATTAGACTCGCCACTGTTTGTCATCGCCCTCGCCCTCGCGGTGCTAATAACATTATTTTATTTTTCGCAAGGTGTGAGACGTCGTTTTGTGCGATTGGCATAATTTTGTCTTTCACAGGGGACGAGACGTAATTTTCAAATATTGAATAAACCAGCAAAAAGAGATAAAACACTGAATACATCAAAACCATTTAAAGAAAAGTGTTCTCGATAAAACACAACTATCTTATAAAAGTGAAACATGAGGTTATGTTGGAATTGTAATTGGACTATTTAGAATATTTGTTTATGTTAAAAGGTTTTACATTCTGCGCAGAACATTATTTATTATAGTATTGCATTTTGTTCCACAGAATGGATATTATGCAACATACATTATTTAAAAGAATAGAATTGAAATGTTTATTATTATATGTATTACCACGATCCTTGAAAGGCTCAATAATAGGTTTAATTTTTTTATTACTTTTACGAAATAGAATGTAATATTTTTGACAAATGACGTCATATAAAACATTTTTTTTGTCTCAATTATTCCATTCATTCCAACTTCATTTTATAAATGTAAATAAAACACGGTTACTGTGATCACAATAAGATATGTGAGAAATAATTTCAATAAAGCCATATCGATTTCTTCTTTTTTTTTTTCAAAAAATCCTTGATATATCACTTTCTCAATATCATTGATCTCGCTTCCTGTTCTATTCTGAGGTTAAATAAACGTATTAGACACTCAGAATCCTCCACAGAATAAGCTTTCAGCTCAGGTGACGAAGAACAAAGTGGCACATAGAGACGACCACAAATAAATAATCCCATGTTTCAATGGAGAGATATGTCAAACTTTTCCCGTTAGAACTTGAACCCAAGAATATCCAATGGTACACCCCAAGGGCGTAGCGTACATGGATGCGACTAATGCGTCGCATGCCTTAAAAAATTGGCAAATTAGTATTATTTAAAAGTTCAATCGATTTATTCAATTATTACAATTTTTTTATTATTTTAAACCGACCGCAAACATACATTATTTACTTTAAACGCTACCATCAACTATTATTTCAAATCGGCCGTGAAGGCGCCCGAAATTATTGGAATCCCGCGTTACTTACTGCAGTGCTAAAATGCACTGATCCACGTTACATCCAAGCTACGCGTTAGCTGGTGGAAAGGCAGTGATCTTACGCTGTCAACAGTGAAACTTCGAGTGGGTGTTGTCGTTATTTCCGGACTCGGTTATGCGATTATGTGAATTCATCTTGACGACTGTCGTTATAATTACATAAGGAAGATTTGGAAGCGCTGTTTCAGGTAATTGTGGAAAATGAAAATTAGGAATGGGATCGAGAAACCGTTATTTGTGCTAGAGGACTTTTAACTTTATTGGGCGACTTTGATTTTAATTTTTTCTTAGCAATTTTTTTCTACAATATTCCCACATTCAGAGAGTCTGTTTAAAATTCTACAGAAAAAAATATCAGATATTAGTTACTGAAATAAAAATATCGCCGATTTTAAATCACATATTTAAGAAACCAGAAACGAGTTTAGTGACATTTGGGACCGTATGGATAGATTGGTGTTAGCAAATCAACCACAAAGTAAAAGAATGAAATTTTAGTGAAATTAGTTTAGTGAAATTTTTAAACTGAAATTCTTAAATCTAGATTCCACACAATTTACATCATTCGTAAGACGTTTTCCTGACGAACTCTTTTCTTCTTTAATAGATACATATGGAAAAGTCTTTGACGCAAATCGTTTAAAAAGTGAACTTTCAGTGATTTATAGTGATCCCGATATGAAAAGGAGCACCGTGTTTGAGCTTTACCAATATATTATATTCTTTCAATTATCTTCTGTTTTCCCAGAGTCATCAAAATTGTGTCGTTTAATTTTGACTATTCCTCCACAAGCAGTTCCGCGGAAAGATCATTTTCATGTTTAAAGAGAATAAAGACTTGTCTGCGGAACCTCAAAAGCAAGAAGGACTGTCAGCTTTAGCATTAATAGATATTGAAAGTGCCTTGTTAGTAGATGAGATCGTCTCCAGCATTTGAAGAAACAGTGATAGACGTTTTCGCTGGATAAACAAAAACCGAAGAATTGAAGAAGATTATACCTCGGCATAATCATTTTAAGTTAGTTTTTTTCTGTTTTTACCATTTTCGTATGGCCTATCATACATCCGATTATACCTCTTCCCTTTATACAATTTGATCACATCGCTAGATTATTTTCTTACGCTACGCCCCTGGTATACCCCATGCCCATATTTTACCCAGTCCGCCACCCAAGATTACCAATACAAATGACGTTACAAACACGTCCACAAGAGAATACAATAGGCCATCTAACTATGTTGCAGCCATAGAGCAAGCGCTTTACATTTACTAGCCATTCTAATCGGATACTGAATTAAACTGCCGCGATATTCTCAAGTGGAATAAAAAAAATATCAATTGAACAAATCTGGTGATGTAAGAAGTCATTTCAATAGTTTTTTAATAAGTAATGTCAAAGTATTAATATTAAGAACATAATAGTCGATTTAAACAAGACAATAAAATAAAAAACAGAGCTATAAAAACATTTTAAACTTTAACTTTATTGCATAGCCTGAATTTCAAATATTCTTTTGGAAAATAATACAAATAACGTATGTACAGGTAAGTATTTTCTACAATTAAGTAGTCAAAACAAAATAACATTTAAAAGTCATATAGGGCCTACGATATAACAAAAGAAAAATTAAAAATCCATAATCTTTAGGTGTATGCTCTTGGTCCATAGTAATTAAAAATATATTTATAGTAAACTAGATGATATAATGATATAATGTTTGTCCTATAATTAATAAACGTAGTATAGGTATATTCTATTTTTATATCACAAAAAGTAAAATAAAAATACAACAGTATGCATTCATAGGTAGGTACAAAATGAATATGTAGTTTTTTGTTTAGTTTAAAAAACGGACATATGTAAACGCAATGGAAACAAATATTGTATTATGAAAATTGTATACTTATAATAAATACTGAATCGTTGATCTTTGGAAAAGTACAAATATAAAAACGGTGATATCGAAAATATTAAATGAATTATTTATACATGGTGACTTTTTTTTAATCGCCTTATATATACAGTCTATCTTAAATGAAAACGAACCTATTCTGAATAACTCCGTTCTTGTTTTAACTACTATACAATAACTAAGGCAAATTCAAATGCATCGCTTCACACCCTTGATCTGGGTGGCCACTTTCTCACAAATTATTATTGCAAGCAGGGATCTATGATATCTTATATTGAAGGGGTTTTAATTCTAATTGTAAAATAAACAATATTCGGAATCGAGATTGACTAATTTTGAAATTATACATAATTTAATATATTTTCAATTTTAAGTAGGTGCTCAAGTAATTTTAACAGTAGTTGAGCAATGTATTTCTTTTACAATTTCATGATATTTTTTTTTCGAAGTAGTGCCCCTACTTCATCAAAAACCATCAATTTATTATTTGTTGTCATTAATTGACGAAATACTGATTTCACATTGAAGACAACCTATTAAGTAATGTTATGTCTCACTTTTTTTCCATAATTTTTTATCTTTTTCATAACTTTTCTTTAAGTCTTCGTATACTGCACGTAATGTCAGATTTTAGGCTTGTAAGTCGCAAAAATAATAAAATTGTAAAAAATACAATGTTAAATTACACATAAAACTATCATTCAACTGAGATATCACAAATTAGTCTCCTATGAATGGTCGATGGAGGTGAGGAGCTGAGTTGCAATAATAGTCAATAGTGATAGAAATTGGCACATTTTGGAGAATGTTTTTGTCGTTTTATTTTTTGATATATCCAGGGTGGCTCCTTTTACTTACTAATTCAGTTTTCTATTTTTCATTGTTAATAAATTAATCAAACTATATCCCGAGAATTGTGTATATTTTTACAGCTAAATAGAGTTAAAATCGTGATGGGTGGCCACGTACTTCCGTGTCCCTTTTCAAGACACAAATTTAGCTGTTTCAAGAATTGTCCTTAAAAAACAAAAACCGAGTTATTCAGGATGGGTTCTTTTCAAAAAATTACCATGATATTTTCATTGCAACATTTTATGCAACTAATTAATCTACCGTTGCCTTTTTTGGAACTAAACAGAACACTAAGTATTTATTAAAAATTTTTTGATATACTAATAATGATTATATATCTACTAATCTTATACGGAATAATAATCTTGCTCCATATTTTCATTTTATAATGTCTTCATCCTGCACCTACACTTAAGAATAATCACTTCCGAAATCCAAAAGTAATGGATACAATTAGTATTCGGAGAGCACCCATTAAATCCCATAAAAATAAAAAAAATAATATTATTTTTTATATTTTGTATGCCTTTCCCTAGACGAGCCATTTATATTTAGATTTTGAAGTTGTGGATGTTGAATGTTAATTTTATGTTTAATGGTGATACTTGAATCACTACTGAACGCACTTTCGGATGATGTTAATGAATTAGATATCTTCATATGCTGGAACGGAAGGGCATTTGATATTTTAAATATTGCGTCATTTTGTTCCGAATTGTAAGTATTATTTCCAATTTCTTGGTCACTAGTATTTTCATTAACTACTGTATTATCATGGTTTATTGATTTCAAGTGCCTTTGCTCTTCTAAAGGAATTCTAGGATCTATTGGAGGTTTATATACATTATTGTTATTAGATTTATTTAGTGTAGACGATCTCCGTTCTCTTCGTGAACCTATATTGCGCTGCCTATGTTTAATTCTATTTTCAGATATTGGACCGCGATGTTGAACCCGTTCTCCCATAGGACCAGTTTGATTGTCATGTATTTTTATATTTTCCTCGTCAATTTCTTCTTCGAACTCATCGTCTTCTTCTATAACACTATTTTGGATCCACTCTCTTATCCGATCTTTCTTAGCAGCACGGTCAACAGTGGTTTCTAATCCGTACTGAGTAAGGGAAAATAATAATTTATTTTTCTCTTCAGGACTACTATGGAAACTATACATTGACGGGCATAAGCCTTCGTCTTCCTTCAATGTTTCATTAGTTTTTTCCATTCCCTTTGACATCCATCTATCATCTAGGTACCTGTGAACTTCAGCCAAACCGGTGGGTCTTTTTTCTAGTTTTGGTTCTAAATACTTTTTAAATAAACGCTGAGCTTTAGATGACACCAACTTAAAGAGTTTGGGTTGTCGTTTAAGAGGGATAGTGGAATTCTGCCATGATAAATATCTTGTGTATCTTGGATCATCTGGTGCAGCTTTTTGCCATGGCAGACAACCAGTAAGACATACGAAGATTACTATCCCAAACTGCCACACATCATGGGATGTATGTGACCTGAAACAAAATATCTTATAGAACCAATTATATTTAAATTGAGAACATACATAAGAAATACAATATGACAGATGTATTTCATCTTTCTTGATATTGGGGAGAAATATTATTAAGAAAACACTGAGATAATATCTATGCACTTTGCTATTCTGGAACGTCCATTTCTTAACAAATCGATTATATGGCGAATTGGTTAACTTCTTAAAAGCATTTCCGGTCATCATGCCCACATATACAATTCCGCTCTTGTCATATTATTTTTATAGTCAATAACAACTTTTTTAATATTAAGCAACAAGAATAATTAATTAATAGAATTAAATTAGGTAAATGCCATTGTTTTCCCTCATTATAAAGAAATATCGGTTTTATTTTAAGTTTCTCTATAATGTCTTTAAATTTGTTTAGATAGATATAATTTAGATTCACAAATATGACATTATACCGTGAAATGAAATTAAAACTATTAATAATTTTTTTTTTTTTTTTTTGGTTACACACCAAATATAACCAACCAATATATATTGATGTGTTTGAAAATAACCAACACATACGATGTTTTCAAGACTATCTAACTTTCTAACGCGGTATCTCTATTTACTAAACGGTGTTTTCGTGTGTGTCACGAAATTTTTAGGTCGATGTACGAAATGCTTTTCATTCGAATTTCGGCATTTTGACAAAATCAATATAGTAAATCGATACTTCTAAACAACATGGTAACTTTTTAGTATCATGTAGCTAGATATGTTCTCTGTTTCTGACAGTTATATTCAACTTAATTTTACTTTGTGTTTAACCTGTTATTTTACTTCTTGATAAAAACAAAAGATGTAAACAGCTATTTCACAATTTGAATGTAAGAAAGCAACTGATATTGTCATCGTCATGTAATTTTTGTTTATATACGGCTATACTTGTAGTCCTCATGAATAGAATCCTATTGCCGCAACCAGCTTTTGTTTTTTAGTAGATAGTATATTTAGTAATACATTTGAAATACGAAAATGTTTTGAGAAGGAACAAGTCTCTACCACAAATAAAGACCACATTCAATAGAGGTACTATTAGGATTATCTTAAAGTTGTAATTATTTAAGCAGGTAGGTAATGTTCCTCTATATCATTCAACAGTTATTTATACAGTGTAGGTCTTCAATTCGGTATCATAAAGAATGATGGTACACGAACAATATAATCATTTAATAAAAACTTTTGTTATTAAATAATTATTTTAAAATAATTGAACAGTCATTATAGCATATTTTTAAATTGGAACCTAGACTTTGATAATAGGAAGTCGTCTATTACGATTTTACTTATTTACTTCTTTGAAGAATATTTAAATGCTGCTGCATATTTAGAATTTGTACCTTTTAAATTAGTTTCGGTTTTACCAATTCTTTATCCAAATAATGAGAACGATGATGTTCCCCACCAAAGATTTAGGTTTTAATAAGAACGATCTTCTACTCGTTTTGGTGTCAATGTTCGGTTAATTGTTGAAAATAATTTTCTTGGAATGGCAACCGTGTTCACCGTATTTGACTCCCTTTGATTTTTTCTTATAGCGTTACTTAAAATCGGAGCTGTATTCTAACGGACCAAATAATTTAGGGGATCTCAAACAATAGAGCACATCTTAAACAACTTTCAAATTTCTGTCAGAAATAAAGTCATGTTTGCTTTACTTGTATTTTTCTCAAAAAAAAAACACCCTTTATCATATAAACTAAAAATAAGAAACTCCTATTATAGAATATTTTTGTACTCGAAAGTACTTCAGTCATTGGACTATTAAATTTTCGGAAAATTTCATTAAATTTTTGTGGTTCAAGGGGTTAAAAATAGGGGATTGCAATTTAAAAGACTATGATCATCTCAAACTCAACCACAAAATCTGAAAAAAAAAATTTTTCAATGTATTTTTAAAAATAATTAAGATTGAGGTGTTTTCGAGTTTAACAACAAAATTATGAACATTGTGGGAAATTTATCATCAGGCTGCATATATGAATGTCTTACTCTAACGATTTTTATGCATCAAATGCTGGAAACCTTATTTCTAAGAAATATGCTGGAAAATTATATACCCATGCATTTAAAATATAATATAAAATTCTTACATATAACTTCCATCGGCGGGAACCTGAAGAACCTCAGGAGCTGCATATGGCAGCCACTCATTTCTACGTGGAACAATAGACCCAGCTCGTCGTGTTTCACCAAAATCACATAATTTAATGCGCGAGAAATCTGATTTAAACACTAAAATATTGTCTAATTTTACATCACGATGTACTAAGTCCCTAGTATGCATGTGCTCAAGTGCTGCAGCAAGTTGTTTTGCCACTCTCTTTGTGTGGAGTTCTCCAATTCCGATTTCAGATACATTTGATGTTAGATCACCTGGAATTAAGTTTAAAATTAATAGTTTAGTGAAGATAAACTGGAACTATTTCATATTTATTTTTAGATTTAGCTTATTAGAATTTATGGCAACGGAGAATTCTAAACGGTTAAAATAACATAATATAAATGCTATCCCAGCAAACAGTTTTCTTATGTTAATTTAATTTAAAAAATACTGCAGTGGATATTTGCACTAGGAAAGACATTCAATATTATCAATAATAAGTTAGTAATATAAGTAATATAAGTTAGGATTTAAAGCCGCCTGTGAAATATCTAAACATATGACGCCACAAAAAAAATATATTTTATACTCTATTCAATACTGATTGCCCTCTCCCATTTTTCCATTAAATATTAGTCTCAAATAGTATTCAATAATACACTGTCATAAGAAATAGTGCAGTGACGGATTTGCTCGTTGTATTATTTCTTGATGATAGATTTATAGGAGGAAATTCAATATTCTAAGTTTTCAGTGCTGACTTATTAAAGCCACAATTAAGATTTTCTTTGCAGTTTCTTGAACATAGTATTACAAGGCTGCTTTCTGAAAACGCTTGAAATATGTTATATCAAAATTGTAATTACTTTCGATAAAACATTCTAACATATCTTGGGTATTTTTTGTATGACATTTTCCACGCCTCAGATTAAAGACTGAGTAAATATTAATAACACAGTGTGATACCTCAATGACAGGAGCTTTGGTGCTATATATATATATATATATATATATATATATATATATATATATATATATATATATATATATATATATATATATATATATATATATATATATATATATATATATATATATATCTTATATGCTATTTCAGCTTATAAGTTTTTAAAAACAATTTTTTAATATTAAACACTTTATTTATAATTTTGTATAATTTTGAAATGAGTCGTAGACGACGAAATGAGTTTACAATCTAGACTGGCTTTGTGCTGGCTTGGATATAATTTATAAGTTTAAGAATGCTGACGCTAACGCGTGGCAAAGCGTGGCTTCCTGGGAAGGCCTTGGCAATACTCCAAGCCATCACATTTAGTGATAAATGAAATATGAAATGCAGAATCAGGTATCGTATGATGTCTGGAAAGAGAATGATAACAGATTCCCAGAATATCACATTACCTTCTCACAAGATAATAGCTAAAGTTACATACTGAAATATTCTACATTGTATTAAGTTAATAATGTACATAAACCGTATTTTTATATAACATATATATATATAGTAACGCATCTTTAAATGGCAAATGATGTACATAAACATTGCAGATAACTTAAGAAATTGAAGCATATAATGTATGTTTTCCCATTCCCATAAGTTTCACAGTAAATAATAATCTTCCAAATGACATAGGGGAAAGCGGGGCGGGATGGGGTAGCGGGGCGGAATGGAACAGTGCTATTATCCAATATGTAAGAGGGGATGTCGCTCCAATCGTGTTCCCACCTTCAGTCATTGACCATGCTTTGTCGTTGAGTCGTTCATTTCATATAGTCGTTCATTTGTCATATTCTACGCCTTCTACCGATTTATACGTGCGTCGTGGAATTTCCCCAAAGTTGTAAAAATTATAGATACTGGATTGAGGTTAAGTCATGTTATTTTTAACTTTTATCATAATTATGGTTATCTGTTACATTCGTTATGTATTTTTTATGATAATTACAGTATACTATGGTGACATTACTGACTAGGATGAATTTTATATTCACTTTTCACAGTAGTATATACTGGAGCAGAATGGGGTGGGCGGAATGGGATGACCCGGTTCTGCCCCACATGTTTTTGTTATGATTTTGTGTGGTTCTATCATTAATTTAGTTCATTTATTGCTATTATAGATGGTGCGTTACAACAAAAGAAAAACAAACAGACAAAGCTAGTCTTCAGACAACATGCAACGTGTTGTGGAAGCCGTCATCACCGGAGAAATGGGATGTAGAAAAGCATCCGATACTTTTTCCATACCATCTTCTACTTTTGAGAGATACGTACAAAAAAAAATTAAAAAATCCAAGATCAGTTGTTAAGAAAAGTGCTGAGAAATTTCAGCCAATCTTCACTGCGGAACAGGGAAACAGAAATTGTGTCATATTTAATACATGCAAAGAAGATTGTTTGGAATGACATTCAAAGAACTTTGTCGCTTAGCTTTCCAACTAGCTGAAAAAAAAACAATTGTAAACATAATTTCGACAGGAAATCGGGAATTTCAGGAAAAGAGTGGGCTGAAAATTTTGTAAAACGTCACCCAGAGTTAAGTTTACGTAAGCCAGAAACTACTTCAGAAGCTCGGGCGATGGGGTTCAATAGGATCGCAGTCTCACAGTTTCTTAGTTTACTAACCCAAGTTATTAATGAACAGCATTTGACTGCTAATAGAATTTATAACTGCGATGGGACAGGTATTACCGTTAATCCCAAACAGTTGTCAAAAGTAATTGCAGCTGAAGGTCAACGACAAGTAGGTGCGTTGACTTCAGCGGAAAGAGGAAACACCGTCATTGCTGAAATATGTTTTTCAGCTAGTGGGTTCATACCACCTATGTTGGTATTTCCTCATGAAAAGAATCAAAGGGAATTTGAATTGTGTTTACCTGCGGGAGGGTGGGCTGAAGTTTCTGATTCCGGTTGGATGACGGCTGAAATTCTCGAATGGTTTGTAAACATTATTCAATTTTCAAACGCAAAAAGAATAATCCTGTTTTGTTGCTTTTAAACGGCTATGCGTTCCATACGAGGAATATTCCTGTGACAGATTTAGCATGAGACAGTGGGGTTATCATTATTTGTTTTCGTCCGCATTATTCACATTGGCTTCAGCCCCTAGATGTATCATTCATGAAGTGGTTAAGTTTCTATTATGATGAAAAAGCAAGAAAATGGCTGAGAACGGACCCAGGAAAAGTGGTCACACTATTCGAAATTGCAAAGTTGCTTAGACAAGCTTTTCTTAATTTTGTCAATATGAAAACTGCATTGAGTAGATTTGAAAATACTGGTATCTGACCTGTAAATCCAAATATCTTTACAGATACAAGTTTTTTAGCATCTGTGATTACTGATATTGAGAGAAATTCTAATACAAGGGAAGACAATCTGCAAGACATATTGGAAACCGCTATTACTAAACCTCTTCAAGATATCACAAATGTTCAAAACACCTTTGGTTATGAACCAAGTCCTGGTTGTTCTTGAATGGCAGATATTCGCACAAAAGATATAGAAAAACATATTTCTTCTTTTACGTGTGTTTCTCCAAAAGATGTAATTCCTTTTCCTGAAGTTCAGTCAGGACAAAAAAGAGCTTTAAAGAAAGGGGGAAAACGACAGCCTTGACATTATCTCCTTATGAAATAGAATCAGAAGCAGCCGTGGAGAAAATTGAAAAGGCCATTGAAATTGAAAGAAAAATTAAACCGGAGGGGATTAACAGAAAGCAATTAAGAAAGGAAAATCAAAAATTAAATAAAAAATTATGGGAAAAGGCAAACAAATAATGTCAAAAACATAATGCAAATGCAAGACGAGGATTCAGAAGATGAAAACAATAAAGACACGGCTAGTTCTCATTTTAACGAGCTATATTCTCGGTCAAATGAGAGCTGGTGCTCTTGTGTAAGTTGCAAAAAATGGGCAGATACGTCGTGTGCTGGTTTGACAACGATGATGATGAATCTGTATTGATGTGTGAATTTTGTACGCAAAGAAAAATAAAAATTTTGATCTCCTATAGCTATACCCCGTTCTGTTCCGCACAGTGGGGCAGAATGGGGAAAAGAGACTATTCTTTAGATATATTTTTTTAGTATATTTTTTGTTTTCTACCTACTTTCTTACATTTCTGTGTTCCAAATTGTCTAAATAAAATAAAATAAAATAATTATTGTGTTTTTGTTCAGTTCGTCGTGATATCTCACTAAAAAAGATGGTACCCCGTTCCGCCCCCGCCTCCCTCTACAACTCTGATATGTAACTGAAGTTATATCTGAGTACTAAGAGTAATCAGTATTACTCAGTATCAGAGATAATTTTCAGTATTGAATAAAACTATTCAATACTGAAAATACAGCTGTCTCGCTATTGTTTATTTTTAAGCAGTCCATAAAAAGGTATAGGTGGTTTTGATACGAAGAAGTAAGCAATTAGATGTCTTGGTTTGCATATTGTTTTTGGTATTATATGAGATCTAGTCCACATTTTATTTGGGGATCAACCAAGGATCAGTTCTATAATTAATGGAATCATTGTTAATACGGCATTTCAAAACACTCTGTATTTCACTTTGTATCTTATTACTATTTGCAGTTATTACTTCTTGTTACTATTTGTAATACTTAAGGTGTCAGAGTTCAGAGCATGTTTCATAGAGAATTATCTAGCAGTTATATACATGTTTATATTAAAAATAATCAAAGAGAGATATATTACTATTGGGTGATCTATTTATAATAGCGGTCTTGCATTAAAGCAACAAAGACAATGATAATATAGGTATTAAATGACAAAATTAGCATTAGCATTTATAACTGAGAAAGATTATTTACGGATGATATTAATTATCTCAAGATGAATGAATCCATGTAATTACTTACCCAATGGAGCATATTCTTGTGAAAACACATAAAATCCAGCTGTTTCAAAAGCTATATCATAAGCTGTAATTATATTTTTATGGACACCTAAATGTAAGCCATAATGGAATTCTCTGTAAAAATCTTTTATTGATGTATACGGTTTCGGAAGGGCTTTGAGAACCATTTCAGTATCTGTTGCTTTATGTTCCACTAGCAGAATTTTTCCAAACCAGCCTTCCCCAACTATTTGCAGAATGTCAAATTCGTCTACAAGGTTTACCTAAAAATTATTTGTATATGTATTTAAATATATTTAAGTATCACCGCCTTCACTTTACAAGATTTGAACTTCAAATTTCAAACTGTCATACATTTACAAAATCTACATGTTCCTAATTTTGTAGTTTAGTGAGAAATAAATTTTTATTTTTTTTTTTTTAATATATTGCCGTATATTTCTACAAGTTTGAACATGAGAAGTAATTTTTGATATATTATCCACCTTTTATTTTGCTTCAATAACTAATTAATAAAGGTACTGATGCTATTAGATCGGATTTTCTTCGGAAGGAGTGTCACAAATAAAAAAATATTCTTTAAGTGTTTTAAACATAATCCTATATTCAACTAGACATTTTTATAATTTAAACGATAATTTTGTCACTTATGTTCTACTTGTATTTTGTTTTTCAAGATTTCGGTCAATTAAAATTAAATAAAAAAGTTCTTGCTTCTACTATTCGGTTTTAATAATCATCTTTTGAATAACCTATAATAATTAACAAACTATAAACTATTTTCGGATATCTATAGTCCATTCATTCATTCAGCACTTTCTCTGAATGATTATTAAAGCAGAAGCATTTTCTAACGTTTTCTTTTCATTTTAATTAATTTAATGGACAAAAACCTAAGGAAGAAAAGGCAAGTGAATTATTTATAACTTGACTTGAAAAGGTAAAAAGTAAAAAAATTGTATTGTTTCAAATGGAAAAAAACAATTTTTTCGATTAGATTCATCCAATGGGGTGATACATTATTTTACTGCATAGTTTCAAACATATTGAATACCGTATTTCCTGATTATAAAATTATTTCGATAATGTCTTCTATTGTTAATATGTATATGTATAGTCACACTCTGAATTTATAGAGTGACGCACAAGGATAATAATTTATTATTGCTATATTAGTATGGTATGAAAACAATCAAGTGAAAATCATAACATAGTTTCATCATATTTTTAATTGTCATCTTTATCGTTTTTCAGTTATACAGTCGTTAACTTTTTGCCCCATTTTTATTTCGCAAATTTTATTTTCTATGTGTCTTAATATTTTGTATTTTTCGATAAATTTTGTTCATGCCATTATGTTTACCAACAGTCATTTGAGTAAATGACATCAAATGTCTCTGAAATATTCTCGATCATCATTCAGTTACAGTCTGTAAGTGCATATCGTAATATATAATTGTAATATAATTAAGGGGAGGTTCTCATCAAACTTGGCCAAGAAATCGATTTTTTTGCCTTTTGTGATATATTATTATATGTAGAATATGTTCCTAAAACGATTTAGCCGAAAACATTTTTATAAAAAAAATATTTCATAATCATGGAAACCATCTTTTTACAAAAAAATTACACAAAAATAGAGTTCGCGCAGTAGAGCATATTTTATCCTAATATTTTTGAAATGTGCGTCTATATTAACATTCTATGGTAAGTATAGTTATCTCAGGTGCATCCAGATGTCAGAGTATATGATATAATATTAGATAGTTTGCCTCTATACGGTAATGTCGATGGGTAGCGTCATGTAGCGTCAGTCGAACACGCGTTTTTCTCAAAACCAGGTTTTTTTTTTAACTGGTGGGAACTGTAACTCAAGAACTAATTAACGGATTGTCTTGATTTTTTTTTAGTTTAAAGTAAATTAAATTTATTGGAGCTTATACCTAAGAAAACATTGATTCCGCTGTTATTTTTTATAACATTTTAAAAAGCGAAAAATAAGTGAAAAATCGATACCGAAAATTCGCAGGTCCGTCATATTGTTAATTTTCGATTTTTTTATTGGTATAAGCTCCAACAAATATCACATATTTTATAAGTTTTTTTGAAATTTTGATTTCAGATGATTTTTGCAAGTGTTAGAGTTCTCACCGATTGGACACCTCTTTTGGGTCACATTACCGAGCATATAACTAATTACCGTGTCATTTTTTTTAATGAATAAAATATTTTGCACACCTGAATACTTAATAAATATGCATAAAAATTTTGAGTAGGTACTTTATTTACTTCCTTCTATAAAAAAAATTAAGAAAATCATGTAATTTTTGGGTCACTTGATGAGAACCTCCCCTTAATAAACTATCGTAATTAGTGCTGGCTAAAACTATAAAACGCTTTTATTCACACCCAAACGAATTTGAGTGAGCTTTACTTATACCATTAATTATATCAATCATCTTGATAATCTGAGAAAAAAATTTCATTATTCTCTCAATGTTGAGTTTGTGACAAGTTTGCAGTTATTTGACGCCCAAATCTCAAATTCATATTTTAGTTACATAGATAATCGTAAACTCGTGGCCATTTTGCAGATCTATCCGAGATTCAAATAAGTAACTAGCATTTAACTATGGGTAACTTTTCTTATAACTTACTTTTTCTAATTCAAATTCTCGAATCCTATGAATGTTTCCACTCAAAGATTGTTTTAAATGACTACCCATTGTCCATAACCTGTGAACAAAACAATGCGGTGAATTCAAGAAAATCATGTAATATTACACACAGTGAAATAAAATATAGAGTTTATGTAAGATATGTTGTATTATTTCTCAAAAAAATTTAAATAATTCATAAATTTATTTATTGGGGGTTCTCGTCCTTAAGTATGTCCCTCTAACTCTTGGCACTATTGATTTATAACCAAAACTCGTATTAATTATAGTCCAGATTTCAACAATTTTAACGAGATTTCATCCTTACATAGGTTCGTCAGCGAAGTGTTTGCTTGTCCTGAGAAAGTGAGATGGAGACTTGATGTGAACTGAGCACTTTTAATATTCTATGTGTATGTACACATAGAATAGCACTATGGCCATCTACCTATTAAATAGCAAAGCAAGGCTCTTTACGGAGGGTATCAAAGACACCATTCACCACATGGAGTCTCTCCTAATAATATTATCAATTTAATTTACAACATAATTCTAGTTTTCTATTGTCAAATGAATACGCCGTATTCATTTGACAATTTTATAAGTGACAGTTATTTTCGTAATATAACTATTTAATTATAACTTAACAATTATTCAAAGGTTTCTATATTATTTTGTATACATTAAATGTGTTTTAATTTGCTTTTTAAAACGCATTCTTATAAAAAGGGTGGAGGGAAATAGATTTGCCATATTTATATTAAATAATGTATATACGAATATTTCAACTTAATCATTATCATATTTAACTCTCATGATCATATTTAACTCTCATCGATATGAAAGTAAGTATTTATTTTTAATAAAATATCCATCTATACCTGAAGTAAATCTACAAAGTTCAATATAATACATGTACTGTAATTGTAAAAAGATTTTGTATATTAAAATTATCAATCGCTCTTACAAGGTTAAATCTTGTAAGAGCGATTTTCAAATATTTCTTGAAATTTACCCCACCAAAATATACTCGTATATTTGTTATGTTGGTATCCTTTTATCTCCCGATATATGTTTGTTCTCTTATGTTATTTTTATAACATTCCAATATTGTGAATGTCGACACATTTTGGGTAGTCGCCGATAGATTAATCTTTGTATTAATTGCAACTTTTGAAAAGTCATAATTGAGTTACGAAATCAATGTGTAATTTTCGTTTAATCAATTATTGATTTTGAATTAATTGAAAATAATATAATAAAATACGCGCTCGAAGGCAAATATGTCTTGCCTATATTCCACAAATATCCATGGTGTTAAATTCCGCAAATATATTCATAATTTTATTCATCATCATTAGGTCATCAGTCCTAAGACTGGTTGGACGCTAACCTCCAGCTTCTCCTATCTTGTGCTAATCTACGCATTTCGCTAATTGTGCTACAACCTACATCCCTTACTAATTGCGAGCAGTCGTCTAATCTAGGCCTACCTCTGCCTCTCTTCACTCCTATTTCTGCCTCCAAAATATCGCGGACTATTCCCCCATGTCTCAGCAAGTGGCATACCATTCTATCTCTTCTCATCCTTATGTTTTTCCACATACTTCTTTTCTCGCCGACTTTCTCCAATACTTCTTCGTTTCTAACCCTATCAGTCCATGGTATTTTCATCATTCTTCGGTAACACCATATCTCAAAAGCTTCTAATTTCTTCCTAATTGCTTCCCCTACCGTCCAGGTTTCGCAACAGTATAGTGCCGTGCTCCATACATATGTTTTCAAAAATCTCTTCCTTGTTTCTAAGTTTATTACCCCCGAGCATAAAAGTACTTTCTTTTTGTTAAAAGCTACTCGACCCTGCGCTATTCTTTGTTTTATGTCTTTATCGCTTCTTCCATCCCAATTTATTTTACTTCCTAAATAAGTGAAGTCTTTAACTTCCTCCAATCTTTCATTATTAATTTGTACTTTCGTTTTTGCTCTGCTCTCGCGCCCTCTGCACACTAACACTTTAGTTTTGTTTTTATTCACCCTCATTCCATATTCCTCTGTCAACACTGCCTCCATTTCATTCAATGTCGATTCTAATTCCTCCTTACTAGATGCTAATACTGCTATATCATCAGCGAATCTCAGCATTTTTAGTTTCTGTCCCTGTACTTTAATCCCGAAATCCACTCTTTTACCACATTAATCGCCTCTTAGATGTACAGATTAAAAATTAGTGGTGATAGCGTACATCCTTGTCTTACTCCTTTCCTAATATCTACTTCCCCTTTTTCCCCTTCTACTTCTATAACAGCAGTTTGCTCTTTGTATAGATTGTGTACTACTCTCCTATCTCTATACTTCATTCCCGCGCTCTTTACTATCTCGAACATTTTTTCCCATCTTACGTTATCAAAAGCTTTTTCTAAATCTACAAATCCTATATAAGCGTTCTTTCCTTCTTCTATTGTTTTCTCTAACATTACTCTTAGCGCCAGAATAGCTTCGCGAGTTCCCCTATTTCACCTAAACCCGAATTGGTCTTCTCCTAGTATTTCCTCCGCTCTATTTTCCATCCTCTTCTGCACTATTCTGGTTAAGATTTTTGACGCGTGGGAAGTTAGGCTAATCGTTCTAAAGTTCTCGCATTTGTCGGCTCCTCTCTTTTTCGGTATAGTAACGATAATGTTCCTCTTATAATCCTCCGGCATCTCGCCCGTTTCGTATATGTATTTTACCAGTTCAAATATCTTATTTACTACTTTCTGTCTCGCACATTTCAAAATTTCCGCCTGTATTTTATCTACACCCGGCGCTCTATTATTCTTTAGCCTCCTTAGTGCTATTTCAAATTCCACTCTCAATATAGGTTTTCCTACATCTTCCCTATCGATGCTAGATTCTTCTTCTAATATATCTCCTAATTCTTGACCCTCGTATAAATTTCCTAAGTACTGCTTCCATCTATCCGCTTTTTCCTCTCTTCCGATCAGTATGTCCCCCGATTGACTCCTAACGTTTCTACTTATTGTTCCTATATCCCTGAAGTTCCTCTTAATTATTTTGTAAGCCTCATCGGTTTTACCTACTTGCAACTTATCTTCTACTTCTTTGCATTTATCCTCTATCCATTGTTCTTTCGCTTTTCTAGATTTTCTAATGATTTCCCATTTTATCGACTTATAAGTTTTCAGTCCTTCTTCGTCGCGTCTGTTTTTGTAGCCTCGTCTTTTTTGCATTAAGTTTAAGATTTCGTTCGTTATCCAGGGCTTCCTAGCTTCCCTTTTATCGTGTCCTAAAACGTCCGTAGCCGCGGAATCTAGACTATTCTTGATACCCTCCCACTCAGTTTCTGCGTTCTTGATTTAGTCCTTACTCGCTTTATTTATTAATTGATCTGTTTTCTCCTGGAACTTATCTTTCATATTCTGATCCCTCAATATGTCTACATTTATACGTTTCTTATCCTTCCGGGTTTTCAGATTTTTGAACTTTAGTTTAGCTTTCATGACTACCAAGTTGTGGTCGCTGTCTACATCTGCTCCTGGATAACTCTTACAGTCTTTTACTTGATTTCTAAATCTCTTCCTAACCAGAATGTAGTCTATCTGAAACCTGTCTATTCCTCCTGGCATTTTCCATGTGTACCGCCTCCTAACGTGATTCTTGAACAATGTGTTCGCGACTACCATCTTGTGCTTCTCACAGAATTCTATCAGTCTGCTACCTCTCTCGTTTCTGTTTCCTAATCCATAAGGACCTACAAATTCTCCTTCTTTCCCCTCACCTACGACTGCGTTAAAATCTCCTAGTATTATTAAATTTTCATGACCCTTCACAGATCCTATTACCTGCTCTATGTCCGAATAAACGTCTTCTAACTCTTCCTCACTGTGGCTAGAAGTAGGCATGTATACTTGCACTATTACTGTTTCCACTGGCTTCGAATCTAACCTAACCATCATTGCTCTCTCGCTGTATTGTAGGTAGCTATGTACACACTGTCCTGCGTTCTTCCGCATAACGATCCCTACTCCCGCGTTTCCATTTACCGATCCTGTGTGTATTACCCTATAGTCACCGCTCCAAAAATCTCCTACTTCCGGCCAGCGCATCTCACTTATACCTACTATATCTAATCCTAACCTATCCATTTCTATCTTCAGATTCTCTAGCTTCCCTGCCTGTCTCATGCTTCTGACATTCCACGCTCCGACTCGTGAAATGCTACACTTCTTACTATCCCTACCATTGCACTCGATCACGTCTCCCGGAACAGTCCTCACCCGGAGATCCGAACGGAGGACTATTTTACCTCCGGTGTTTTTTGCCCCAGGAGACGCCATCATTAATTTGAGATAAGCTTTCTGTTAGCTATTCTGAGGATTATAATGTGGTGGTTTCCTCTTGCCTTCCACATCGCAGTCGTGTATAATTTTATTATTAAATGATTTTTTGAAAAATTTTTAAACATGTCATTCATCAACATCATTCATTAAAAGACAGTAAAAATGTCTTTAGTATTTTGTCTTTTTAGGTTTTGACGTTATCACCAGGAGCGAAGCACCCATTAAGGCTGAAAAGCTAGCCAAATTGCATATCATCTTTCGCGTACTCCCCTCTCTCCTCACTGCAGCGCCGATCTCAATAAAGTCCGTTAAAACCAAGGCGGTGGAGAGTTAGCCCAGACAGCGCACGCGCACTGACGCAAAGAATGATATGCAATTCAGCCAGGCTCACAGTGGTTAAGGCTGTGAGGCTGGCTTCGCCACTTTGCCACGCTTCGCTACTGGTTATCTCGACCTTTTTTAAATTGTAATGCTCTCTTATTTTAATAAAAATAATTTTCTTAGGTTTTTTTTAATACAACGGTATACCATATGAAGATGTTTCTATTTACCTTTTATAAGATATATTTATGTTTTCTGAGAAAATACAAATAAAGCAAATTTGACTTTATTTTGACAGAAATTTTCGAAAATGTCAAGGGATCAAGTCACGTGATCGTGGTAATCCTATAGTTGTTTTTCGTTGCCCTATACGTCTGCGCATTATGGATACAAGGAAAGTATCGTAAAAAAATTAGAAAATCTTATATCCGTCTTTTTGAAACCAAATTCTTTGATAGGGAGAATTTACATCCTCATTGTTTACATGAAGCTGGAACTAAGTGGGGATGTTCTTCAGAAGAGGAAGGCCGTAAAAAGAGACTTACTAATTCCACCACTACTACATTTACTTTGCCTTGACATTAGCTATGTTCCATACTTTACCTTTAACGCGATGTACTGTTTAATTCAAGGAAAATCTATTTCTTACCTATTTCTACCTCACCTAGTCATTATTGTATTTTATTTAGTTCACTAAATTTGACGTATGCTAAAAATAGTTAATAGTAGTATTTAGCAGCAATACCTAGTAAAATTGAATAGTACCACAACCTAGGATGCATACATACTATAGAGTTAATATTGTAAACAGTACTTATCAAGAATGTAATTTGATTGCTAATTTCACTAATACTCTGATGATATTCAAGGATTTCTATTCTGGGTTGTATTCAAGGATATTATTTATGGATCTCCTTTTCTCGCAGATACACATTTACAACTTTTTCTACGGTTTATAAAAATGCGCCAGGCCCTTCCGCAATTTACATTATATGTATTTATTCATTAGGCGAGTTATTTTGCAATGTATGCTCTATCTTCACATTATATTTGCAACATTATGCAAATGTTTTTGAATTACTTTCTTGAACGATGGCTAAATGAAAAGCCCTTCAAACATCGCCAAAACAAAAACATAACAGTAATCTCTTTAGTTTTATTTCCTTGAAAATATCTAAGAGTTATCGTGTATTGAGGGAAACATAAAATGAGTAAGGTTGAAACAAAGACTTTGGAAACAGGAAACGATACTTTGAAGAATATTTTGGTAAATCTTGATTATTGATATTAAACTAATTTTAAATACTATATAAGAATACATTACAGGGAAAAATAGTTACCTTTGCTCTGCACGTTTCCATCTCATATTAGAAATCAATCGGTATTGTTTAAGTAATATAAATATTTAATTTTCTTACTGAACTTTTAGCTTAGAATGAGCATTCTACCAAGTTACCAAGAATATAAAATATTTGAAGTAGATGGACAACCTTTTCTATGAAGTACAGTACACAGTAGCGTTTTATCACCACATTTTTATGTAACCTTTCAATTCAACAATATAAGCTATTAATTGCGATTGAAAAACTGAACTTCAAAACATTCAATTGCCTTGTTAACCAAATTCAGGAAGAAACATACCTGCAAGACCATAATAATAAATATTTAAAAACAACGATGAGAAACGATATGTCTTTAAATCATAATATATTTTTATATGATAAATAAGTTTTAACTATACATTATCTCTTTGTTCAGAAGACCTTACTTCTATAATAAAACAATGAATTCTATAAATAGCAAATTATCACATTATGAAGAATTTGACGAAGTATTTATTTGAAGAATTCAAAGATTGAATCCACAGCTGCAGTCCTATTGTACTATTTTTATAACTTGTACAGCCGGCCAAACGACTAAAATACAGTATTCAAGGTCAAACTTATAGTCCTTTTATTGAAGTGGGCACCAGCATACCTACCATGGGATATACTTATCGGAAATATATAATTTGTATAATTATTATAACATTTATTATAATTGAACTGATTATAACTAAAATGGACTTAAAAAAGTTAAAAACCATCAACAAATTAGTGAATATTAACGTTTTCTAGACTAAACCGTAAAATTTAATTATAAATGGAAGAAAAATGTAATAACCTGCCTATGTAGGTATCATCAAAAAACAATGTAATAAGACACTTTCGATACATGTCCTTGAAACAAAGACAATAATTAATTAATTATTAACAATAAATACATACATATGAATATTTAGTTGTGGAGAAATCACATCATCATTGTTAGAAAATTCAAAACAAAATATAAATTATGACAGTAATTAATTATAAAAACAAATATGTTAATTCCGATCCAGTCCGAGACATTTCCAGAACTTTTGTCAATAAAATTCATCACGAGATTAACGAGACATAAAATATACATTGGAATTTCCTCATTTATTAAACGAGTAGTATTCAATGATTTCAACTCAGTATTTCGATCATATAGAATAGACAAACACATATGTCTCCAGCACTGGGTTATGAATATATAATAATATATTCGATATCAAAACAGAAACCTTGAAGGAACATATCATGTGGGATGAGAAGGCAAATATTTCATTTATCAAAAATTACAAAAGTGATCAAGAGTTTTTCCCTTTTGAATAAGTTATTATTCTACTATTTTATTGCTATATAATGTAACTTACAATATCCTTAACTAAACTTGAGTTTCAAGTAAGTTTTATATATTATAGCATATTATGTCTTTTTATGTTATATGAAGAGGACCCAGGTGAGGACCTATTTTTTAAAAAAATATTTTTTCAGTTAAAATAACTAGAAAAAACAGAATACTAAAATTTCCGAGCAACAAGTGATACTATTTAATACGTGAACTATTTTCCAATATTGTTTCAAGTAAATATAAAACCTATAAAAGTTGATAATAAATTAAGATCGATTATAAACATTTAAAGCTTAAGACTTATAAAAATAGACCTTGATAATTGTATACAGTTCTATTATTCACGGTAGACAACTTCATGAACATATGTATTAATAGATGCATCTGAATGATTTTGAACGTCCAATAAACAACACCAAAAATTAGTTGTATTATTATTAATGTCGTGTGACATTACGATATAATTATAGTACATATTCATTTTTGTATATAGCACTACCATCAACAGTAATAAGAATAAGTAATTTTGTGCACATGGAATTTTGATTAGGAGTAAATTCTTGTCTTGCAATGTGAAAGTTTATGAAAATTGTATCCCTATCAGATGTTAACCCTTAACTACTATGCACCGTATTTAGCTCATTTCGTACTATGGAGGGGTCCAAGGGACCCAAAAAAAACCCACCAATGTACCAAAAATTAATAAAAATAAAAACTTTATTCTTACAGAAAGAATACAACAATATGTTGAAAAAAGATGTAATGACTATTTATCACTCAAAACAATCTGGGCATACTTGTTTTGCACACGTCATGCAAAGTGGTCTTCTGCATTGTGCACATGACATGCTACACTTTCTGTCCTTCTTAGGAGGGCAAAAAGCTCATCTCTTTCTCTTGGATCTAGAAGTAGGTTCTTCAGAGACTATTTCAACTGGTAGTGAGGTGCCAAGTTTTTTGGCTATCAACTGGCAAAGTTGACGTGGGATGCGTGAATTGTTCATACGGTTCTCCATATGTGGTCTGCACAGAGCTATTTCGAAAATGTGGTCCGAGCTGTTTCAGAAAATCGTACCGCTTAATCTCAGTGCCGTTTGGAGAGAATTGGTAAAGAACCCTGCTGTTAACTCCAGCTACATTTAAAATACAATGAAAAATTGCCATTGGTCATCGACGGGTCCTTCAGGAGGTTGAATACACCACACATTTCTGATCCAGTGCATCTACCCCAGATTTAGTTTCATTATAAAACTCTATTATTTCTGTTTTTTTTTTTTAAACTGGATTTATATTAGAGTCATGATGCATGAATTCTGGTGGAATTTGGCGTTTATTTTTTTTAAGTGTTCCAACGTAAGTAATATTCCGTTGTTGTAACTCTTTTACTGTCTCGATTGATGAGTACCAATTATCTTTTGGTAGCTGTGATGTTTCGGTTAGTTTTCAAAGGAAGACGGCTAACCAAACGAGTAACAACTTGTGTGGGATGTGGCAATGAGCTCTTTGGTTCATTTGAATTGCTTTTTCCCAAATAGACCTCGGCTTTACACATGTAATGTGTTTTTGCATCAGCTAATATTTGAATTTTAATCCCGTATTTAGCGGGTTTATTGGGAATATACATCCTGAAACCACATCTACCCCGAAACGGTGCTAACATTTCATTAATTGTCAAATAGGAACCAGGAGTGTAACTGTTAGTCGATCGAGACACAAACTCCTCAAAAGGTTCCTCAATTGGTGCGAGTTTGTTTATAGCTCTTCTTTCTGATCTTGTGGCTGGATCGTCAAAACGTGGACAACTTCAGCAAAAAATAAAATCGTGCTAAAGTCATAGTACAGTTGAATATTTCCCTACCTGTCCCATCTGTGCTCCACATAGACCGTAAATCTTCATGATTTGACTTGAAAATTCCTTGCAAATATAATAAACCCAAAAATGCTTTAATTTCTGAGAGTTGTTTGGGAAATAAATGAAGGACGAAGTTTTTTTGATGTAGTATAAGTAATACTCAATTCTGCTATTTTTTTATTTGTCCATTGTACTATTTTTTGTAACATATCGTCGCTGATTAACAGGCTCCATGCTTCTAGAGGGTCTCGTGGAGGATTTTGCTTCGCATAACCAGCTAGACCAGGCAAGAAACATATAAGATTGTCAGCAGTTGTCTTGCGTTTTGCAGGACATTGTTTTGACCACATAGTGCGATCTTTACCATGCCAAAATCCTTTATTACTATTTTAAACTTCGGATTCGTTTTTCTTCGCGTTATGGTCTTCGCTAATCTCTTCTTGATCACTACCCATCATTTCAAATTCTTCATCAGATTCGTCACTCTGCTCCGTATTTTTATTTTCAGGTTCCCATGAGTCATCTGAATCAGAAAAGTCGCTCTGGCTATCATGACTGCTATTATATTCGTGATCTGATTCATCCTGATCACTTCTATCGGCTTCGCCAGTTACATTTCTGAACACGGGTAATGGCGGATCTGTGTTTTGAATTTCAGTGTCATCATTCCAAAAATTTTTGTCGCTGAAGAGCGCTCCTATATCATCTTCGGTTAAATATTGTTTAGACGCCATTACTAACTAAAATTGATTAAAAATCTCAGTATTCTGTAATAAAATTATCAGAAAATTAACAACTTACATTTTTTCACTTACTACGCTCCTTCTATGCAAGGGTCCACGGGACCCAGATATCGTAACAGAGAGAAAACAACACTGCAGCGTACAGTTCCTCATACACTGCTGAATTCCTACTGGCGGCACGAGAAAATACATGGACAATCCAGCGCCACCATTCAAACATCAGTTAAGTTATGAAGGAATCCAAATGGTCTCGGGTCCTTAGGACCCTCGCATAGTAGTTAGGGGTTAATATAATTTCATTTAACTACAACTTCTAGACCCCGCTATAGTCAGTCACAGTAAGTATATCTGTTAGAGTCAACTAGTCGATTACCTGCCACTATTAACACTAATCACTAATTATAGATTCGACAGGTTTTAAAAAAGAGAACTTAATTTAATCTAAACCAAAATTTTGTCTAAAATTAAAATCATTTGGCAATTATCTCAACCACAAAACATAAGACCCACTTCAAGGTTAAAATTAACTGACCATTCCCTTCAGCATAAATGTTAATCAGTGGCGGCTGTCAGTAACATATAAGTCGGAAATCGAGAAAGGAACTACCAAACCGCCAAGCGGTTATCAAAGTAGTTCCCGAATAGCAAAGTTATATATAATAATCGCTCTAGGAAACAACTACTCCTCGGGCTAAAGCCCCGCCAGGCATTGAATTATACCTAAAAGCGATCGTCGACCTCTTTCCTTCAGGGGTGACAGGGTGGGCAGTGCCCACCCAGTTGTTTCCTAGAAGAAGAGAAACACACAATTCCAAAGTTCGTTATTTATCGTTTATAGAAATTAGTGAAGACATAATTATGTAATATGTAATTAATTAAATACATTATATATTACATAACAACAATAATACAATGAAAAGTTCTGATTATACCTGTATATACTAATACTAACAGAGCAACCGTGGTGGAAAATTGCAGTGCAAGTAAGTGCAGCAATTCACTCTTCTAACCGTGGAACTAATAGTTATCGTGGTTATGCGTGGTGGATGCCGGGCCGGGTGACAAGCCACGCCTTTTGTCTTTCTGGCTTTGTACATACGAGACAGCGCAAGCGACTCACACAAGTAAAAAGTTATATTTATTGCTTTAATAAATAAATACAAGTAAATAAGTGTCTACCAAGATTAATTTTAAAATTAATATTGATGTTATTGACATAGGTATACTTTCAACATCCCTTGAAAGTTTTAATTATTTCACAATAATATAGAAACTTGGGAATCTGGAATATAAAATTAAATAAACAGTAAATACATGAATAGAATTAATTAATTAATAGAATTACGAATGATTTGATTGATTTGAAGACATAAAAACAAAATTATACACGTGTAAACTACATGAAACAATTTGAAACACGGGCACAGCTTACTCGAGTCTCGAGTAAGCTGTGACACGGGTGGGCTAGACCACCCTGCTGAAGAAGCCTTCGGCAAAGCGGGGAAGGAATCGAGAATCTCCGATCAGTCCGATCTCCGTATTTCCGAGTTCAGTTTTCAGAGACGTTGTAGAACGTTGTTTATCTCAGCGAGGTCTGTACTCTGTAGAACGTGAATTTCATACATTAACTTATGAAGATAAAATTTAAGTTTTATTTTACTACATTTTATTTCATTATTTTGCATTATATAACCTACTAATAGTTAGTTGTTGCCCACCCATGACAAATCACCACGAGCCGCCATTTATGTTAATGTCAGTAGAATAATGGTCAATAACATAATTATTAGAAAATCTTTATCAAACATTCATGTTCTAGAAGTATTCATCCAAGTAAATTATGAATATCGAGTCTATCCAGAATATCTAACATAAATCTTAATGCTGATGGATAAATATTAATGGAGTTGTAGAGCCAATTGGCAATATCAAATATTCTATTTTAATAATATTTAAAATTTCTTTTAATAATACTCTACTGAAATAATTATTATTACATGGTAAACGTTTTATCTAAAGATTTAGCAAAACCTTGTTTAGATTTAAATTTATTTATAAATTTATAATATTTACTGCAGACTTTTACGTAAAACAATAATTGAACGAATTTACTAATTTATTATTACTGGAAGAATATTTTTATGAATGCAATAAATATACCTCATAACCTATTGGAAGTGTATATATTTTAACATCTTCAAAGTATTAACCCTGAATATGTTCTACTTTGAATATAAGCTCCTAGATAAAATGAATGCATCAGTGAGACACATTTTTACTTTTATTTTTTTTTTAATCATAGTACCTACGTGATATCATAATTAAATGATTTCAGCTAATGTTTAACAAATTAGAACGGTATTATCAAATGCAATGAAATGCATTTTGTCAAACAACTAGCCATGCACCATCAGTGAAGTATTTACTGATGGTCGTAGAGACAGCAAGTCACAATACGCATTAAGACTTGCCAGATGTAAGAAGATCAATGAAACTATGGTATATGCGCCGGAATTCGGGGCTGCAAAACAAACGAAAGAATACAACAGGGTGAAGTAAATTGTAACAAGACTAACATCTGAACGAATAAATAATGGAAGAAGGCAATCAAATGATGAGTTCAACTACATAATAGGAGCGCTTTAAAGATTATAATCTACTAAATATGTTAATGACAACATGAAGTTTACAAGAGCGGACAAGATAAGAACGGAAAAGTTAGAGAGACAGAAACATCTTAATCGGCCAGAATTTAGAGAACAGGAAACCCGCATTAGCCAATTGTCAGGAACGCAAATTGGCTAAGACCTACTAAGCACCACCTTAAGAAATTAAAGTACCTCGGCTGCGTCATGCACTAATGGCAAAATATGTGGCCGAAATTGTCTAATCATCATTCCTCAACATAGAATCCGGTCACACTATTGTAAATCCACGAATAAATACCTACTGAAAAATTAGGTCGACGCCGAAGAAATTTATTTTTGGAGACAGCTGGAAGTGAAATACTACCTGTCATCGGAATCATCAGAGATTTCGGTATAACATATTTGTTGCGGAGAGAATGGAGAATCATAGATTCTTTCGAACTTGCAAAATCATTCAATCAAAATAACAAATGAAGAAAAGATAGATGCGTTACTTTAGCTGAAGGTATTACCCTACCTGGTTGGTCTGAATCAATTGTCCGTGTTAGCGTAAGTACAGCTGAGGAAACCGGTGAGATAAAATTGATAGAACCAAACCTACATACTGGAGACTATTTCTTTGAAGGTGACTAATTCCTTGAAGAAATTATTATTACTAGCGAAGACAGTAACTCAGAATAAGAACTATGGTGTCTGTATTAAACTAGTTAACCTCAAAAACTATGATTAGAAGTTAAGGAAATAAGACATTATATAAATAAGACATTATAAGCGTCATGGACTTCACAGAAATCAAGAAAATTATGAGTATTGTATAGGTACAGCTGAGAAATAGAGTGAAATAAAATTGATAGAACAAACCAATTCACTTAAGACCAAGAGACTATTTCTTTGAAGGAGACTATTTCTTTGAAAAAATATTACTAGCGATGACAATAACCCAAAATAGTAACCATGGAGTAGGCATTGAAATAATTAACCTCAAAGATTATGATCAGAAGTGGAAGAAATGAGATATTGAAGAGCGTCATGGACTTTACAGAAATACCCGAGAGCTTGAAATAAATTAAACATGAAGTGAGGAAAGACGTTCCTGAATGCCCAAGAAGTAAATTTGTTTAAAGATGTACTGTACCGTAATCGAGATGAATCTGTCCTCAGTGAGAATGGTATGGGATGAATCTGTTTATTACAATATAGAATCACCACTGTATACCAAATAGATACCGAGAAGAATGTAGAAGCAAAATAACAGGAAATTAAGACTAGTGCACAACATGAATAAGCAAGGAATCATCGAACCTTCTAGTAATCCATAAACTTCATGAGTTGTATTAGTTATGATGAAATATGGAACTTCCCGATTATATGTCTACAAAAAACTGAATTACGAAGAAAGACCCTCTGTCTAAAATAGATAACATTATCAATACTTTATCAATTTAACGTTATGTCGTTTGTTATCTGTAATACTCCAACCACCTCTGTGAGATTGATGGAAATGGTGCTGCACATGAAAAACTTGTATTGTGTACCTGAATTATACTTGGAAAAACATTTTAATCGTAACAATTTTCAAATAATTGACAGAAACCAATCTGAAACTTAATCTGAGAAATGCAAATTCATCTAAAGGGAGGTTCATTATCTGAGACATGTTATATTATCATGCAAATGGGGTCAAAATTGATCCAGAGAAGACAGAAGCTATGCAAAATTAACGCATTCCCAAGACCAATTAAGGAGCTTCTTAGGTTTATTCTCCTATTGCAGTATGTTGTATTATAATCTAGTCATAAAGTTGTCTATTAACGCATCTCCTTGCACATGCAAATTGCAAATTAAACACAAATACACCGTATTTTTTTCTTGTTAGGTTTTAAAGGATAAAATATTAGATTTAATTTATTAACTTTGTCACAGAGAAGGCCCACTCCCTCCTATCTCCACTTACGAGCCTTTACTGGTGTTTATTAAATATTTTCTTGTAATTTAACAGCGTTATAAGAATATTTTGACGTGACTAAAAATATGGACCAGAACATATTTTTAGTTTAGTTCCTATTGGTACGTTGATGAGCAAAAATATATTAAAGACCTGGCATATATTCCTGAAAAGCATCTTCATTTTGAGAAACATTTGTTCATTATTTTACGAATTGTAGCAGTGTCAGTAACGACTTATCAAGTACGGCAGGGTCGGCCGGGCCGTACCAAAAAAAAATCAAGAGATAAGAGAATTTATTTTTTGTCCAATAAATAAATATACATTTTATATTCATATACCATTAAAATGGTCTGTTCTTTATTTATATATATATATATATATATATATATATATATATATATATATATATATATATATATATATATATAAAATAGTTCTGCAATAAACAATCTCTATTCCATTATTTTTAATTTTTAACGCCTTCAAACTGCTGCGGCGCTGGTCCGGCGTTTACGGTTCTTGGGTCCGGCCAGCCGTTGCCCACAACAGAGCTACATATGCTAACGAATTATTATATGAATTAATCTACTATCTACTCTCTACGATTCCACCTCCACCTACACAGACCAAGGTAAAAGCACGTATTGACTGCGTAACGCGCAGCTTGTTTCATACAAGATCGGCCAAGATGGTTGGGCCGCATACCGCGTGGAGGCAACACAATCAAAGTATAAAGAATAAAATGCCTAATAGAATAAGTACGTATTTTGGCACAATTAAATGTACTTTTATTATTGATATCTGATACCAATCTTGAGATTCTTTTATTTGTGTTGTTTGGTAAGGATGGAGAGTATAAGGGAAATATTAAGTGAAACCGGCGGTGATTTGGTGAGTTGTTTACTGTCACATAAATCTTCTAGGATATCCTACGATGACAAAATGTTTATTAAAGAACAGCCGATTCCGCGAGCGACCGCCTATGAGTAACCTTATACAAATTAAATCCGTCCACAATCGTTCGTTCTCAAAAACATTGTACGATAAGCATCTTTGGTTCAAGTTCGTAACAAATTATTTTGCTGGCACTGCATTCCATTGTCAGAAGCTAAAAACCCCTTTAACTCAACCGGGTACGATAATTTGAAAGAAGTTCATAGGGCGTTAATTAAACATGAAATATCTAAAGATCACACGCATACCTCCGTAAAGTTTAAAGTCTTCGGCAAACAGAACATAGTAAATGCGTTAGACAGTGCCCGTCGCAAATATATAAATAAATATAATGAAACAGTTCGGGGAAATCGTAAAATGATTAAACATTTAATAAATATTGTTATTTTTCTGTCCACGCAAGAATTAGCTTTCAGGGGTAATGATGAAACAGCTGATTCCGATAATCAGGGTAATTTTAAAGAATTAGCAAAATTTGCGGCAACGTTAGATCCAAGTTTTAAAAAATTTGTAGACCCATCAGTTTCTTCTGTTTTTACCGGCCTGTCTAAAATAATACAAAATGATTTAATTGATTCTATAACAAAAATGATAATACAAAAAATTCACGCCGAAATTAGTGAGGCGACTTGTCTTGCATGGCAAACAGATGAAACCACGAATATTTCTTGTTTTTCCTAGATGTCTATAATTTTTCGCTTCGTTCACAATGGTCAATTAATAGAAAGGTTTTTCGGTTTCTTCGATATTAGTGAAGAGCGAACAGCGAAATTTATTTGATATCAAAACCAAATTAATTGGACAGACCTATGACAGGGCGGCAGTGATAGCGGGAGAATTAAACGGTTTGCAACAAAAAATTAAATCAATTGCACCACAAGCACTCTTTACTCATTGTTACGCTCATAAACTAAATTTAGTATTACAAGATTCGTGCAAAAAAATTAAAGAATGCAGAATATTTTTTTCTAACTTATCTGGATTTTCAGAATTTTTCACTAAATCGACCAAACGGACTAATCTTCTGGATCTAATTTGCGAAAAACGTCTACTGAGTAATTCAGAAACACGCTGGAACTTTAAATCTCGAGCTGTAAATGTTTTATGCGATAACAGATCTAGTTTAATTGAAGTTTTTGACCACATGATGGAACATTTGGATCAGTGGGATGACATTTCCATACGGGAAGCTAACGGTTTAAAAAAATTGTTAACTGATTTTGATTTCATTTTTTTACTTTTAATTCAATATTCACATATACCGATCCCATATTTTCTATAGTTCAGAATAGATTGTGTGATATAACATATTGTAATGACAGAATAATGTCACTTTTAAATACACTAAAACAAATTAGAAACGACGATAATTACTTTAAAAATATATATTCTAAAGTAGAAATCATTGCCCCCTGCTCGTACAATTTCCGATTTAAATGGCAATTCATTAAACATGAAGCGGCTGTTTTTGGAAACTTCGGATTTAATTGCAAATCAAATCGAAATCCGATTTAAAGATATTTCATCTCTTAGTTTTTTGCAATTGACAGACTATTCTAAATTTGACACTTTTAATCGGAATTTTCCGAAAAAACAATTTAATGCTTTGATTAATAATTATCAAGGACTGTTTAACAATGAACAATTAAAGCGAGATTTACAAATTTTGTATTCTGATATATTTTTGTTTGGTAACCCTGAAAATATAAGTGACATGATTAAATTTATTTATGATAACAATATTATAACCGATGTTCCAGAATTATATAAATTGTTTTCGTTAATATTGTCTCTTCCTCCAACATCAGCATCGGTAGAAAGAAGCTTTTCCATCTTGAAGCGAATTAAATCCTATAGCCGGAATAAAATTGGGCAATCGCGTTTAAATAACTTGTCAGTATTAGCAATTGAACGAGGTTTGCTTAAACAACTAATCAAAGACGACAGTTTTTATAATAAAATCATTGACGACTTCGCGACAACTAGACCCCGGAGAATTGATTTATTATATAAAAATGATTAAGTACCTACCTAATTAAATAATGTAGTTACATATATGTAACCCACCTATATAGTTTTCATTTTTTAGTTATATTTTTGTGAAGAGAGTATATTTTCGTTTTTTTTTTTCCAAAATTTGTCGTATCCTTGGTCCTATGCCCTTTCACACCCCATTCCTGACAATAATGCTCTAGACCTCTCCGTGGTTCTTGCTGGACGATTTAATTTTTGTATATGTAGATACACAATTATTTTTAAATAACGTGCATTTTTAAAGTCTGCCATGTTAAAAAATTTTAATATCAAAAAATTAAGTCGACTGACGTCGAGTTTGATTGACGACCTTGCAAAAAATGTTTTATTGCTGCTGTCTACTTTTTGCGAAAAACAAAAATCATTTTAATTTGACAGGTTTTACGATAATTCATAAAGAAAGTCGGGCATTACCCAAACGTGAAATTCTAAATGTAGCGGAATGAATATAACAGAATGAATTTATAAATAGACACAACCAAAAGTTTGGGGAAAATAGAAATACGATGAAACCTCGGATGAAATATTTAATGAACATATTATTTATTTTTCTTTCCAATGAAAAAAGTATAAATAATATTCTGGAATTGAATAATTTTAAACTCCAAAAACACAGAAGGCTTTGTATTAATGTAGTAGATTAGCATACAAATTTTTGGGGCGCTTTAAAACAGTATGACCTTGAAATTCCTGAAAATATTTTGCCGGCTGCGCTCCACGAGGGGCTCCCGCACCCCCTGCAGCTCTAATCACCGTGTGCACAGATTTTTTTGACTTACTCCTGTCGCGGACGACCCATACTTTATGGCCACGAGTCGTCACTGAGCAGTGTATATTTCTGCTTTACGCCTTTCACTTCCTGTTCATTCACCTCAAAAGAGAATTGTTCTAAATTATCTTTTTATCAAGGAATATGTGAACAACATATGTATACTACTCATTTCATCGCTATTTGCCAAATAAGAAACTCTCTTATCTTGCCGATAAACGAAACAGTCTACCTGAGCCTAGCCATAAATACAAGCCACGGTATGAGATAAGAGTCGTTTGGGATTTTTTATTTGGCAAATAGAGATGAAATAAATTATACACGTTTATTCATAAAATATACTTTATATGTAATACTGATAAGTGATAAACATAAAATTTAGGTGAGTACCTACTTGTTCAGAATGTTTACTCGTTAATAAAGAAAATACTCATTTTATTAAGATCGTTAATTTTTTATTTAACGTATGTAAGTAAGTAATCATTCCAAACGGCTATGAATTTGAGATTCGGCAATATTCCAAGAAAGTAAACCTTGAAAACTTGAAATAATAATACCAGTCACAATACGTTACACTTCTTTATATTTCTTAATAATAACATTCAAGTGCCAGTTTGCAAAATACTATTATCTATTTACACTGTTAATAATTTCCAATAATGCTTTAAATAGATAAAATAGGTAGTAACATTTACATATGTATGTATCTCAGTAACAGTTTGTATGATTTGATACACAGAACGATTTTTACAGGTATCAAGAAACATTTTTATTTTTCTGCTATGTAATAATATTACGAATACTATTTGTATCATTCTATAAATGTGTAATAAAAACGGTTCGTGTATTCGCGTATGTTAATGAAATTTAACAGACATGAAAAGTAACAGACAAACAGAATTAAAAATTAAGAGAAAATATTTTTTACTTTTAGGTTGTTCTAATCATAAATACTTTTTATTAATATCCATTATTTATTGCACTTACAATCAGGGGTGGCTGGTGTATAGGTGTTGCAGAGCTGCAGAACTGCCAAAAAATTAGATATTTGTATATTTTCGCGACATAATAATTACTAAAATTTATTAATAAAATAATTTGGTTAGTTGGTGCAGCTAACCAAATTATTGCGTTAAAGTTGCATTCTGTCCGCCGTTCTCTATTGAGTAGTAGACCAGATGAATTATCTGGGTCTCTACGCCAGCGCGTCGCGGTACATTGAACTGAGCCACACGAGGTAGTTCTCAGCACGGCTCGACACACCCGTCCTCCCCCTCAACTCCCGCGACAATCCACACTTGGCGCTCGTAAATGCGCGAATTTACACGGTCAGTGAGCTGTATTTTTTCCAGCTAAGGCAACATCAGTGAATGTTTACTCCTTCCTACTTCTCGTACAGTTGGCGGGCGTAAATCGTACCTATTTCGTATTTCGTGTTAATTTGAGATTTTAAATACTGTTGTGTGAATTTGTGTAGTGATTTATTGTACTAATTATTAATATTTATATACTGTGATAGTGACAATGGATTTAGTTTATAATTTAGTTCATGTGAAGCGATTTTTTAAATACTCTTATGAAGATAAAATTGATTTAAAAAACAATGGTAGGCCATTGCCCGATATTGTTATTGAGACTGCAGGTGTTAGCCTATTTAATAGAGACATTTATTCGAAAAACAATTGGATTTGTGGGTGCAACAAAAAAAATGCGTTATTTTGTTTTCCTTGTTTACTTTTTGGCGATGATAAAGCATGGACGGAAGTAGGGGTGACAGATTTGGTGCACTTAACTGAACAAAAAAAGAAAGCACGACAACTCCAAAAACCATCTACATCATACAATGGAATTAGCTTTATTAGGAACAACTAATATTAAAGCGCAGCTAGATTCAGCTTATTGGATAAATGTGCAAAAGCATAATGATAATGTGACAAAAAGGAGATACGTTTTGTCAAAAATTATAAACTGCATAAAGTTTTGTGGGGCCTTTGAACTGGCGCTGCGAGGACATGACGAAGCTGAAACCTCTCAAAACCCGGGGATATTTCGTGGTTTGATAAATTTTTCTGCTGAGCTTGATGTAACTTTAAGCGAGCATCTACAAAATGCTTCAGTATTTAAAGGAACCTCTAAAGAAATACAAAATGATCTTTTAGACTGTATATTAAAAGTATGTTATGAAGAAATAATTAAAGAAATTAACAAACCTTCATTTTTGGCAGTTATGGCAGACGAAACAACTGATGTATCTGCAAAAACTCAGCTAGTGAACCGATTGAACGTTTTTGGACATACCTGAAACCTACAAAATGTGACGCTAAAACTCTTTCGGAAAATATTTTAAGTGTTATAGACCCTCTAGTAGAAAGTTCACCTTACAAGCCTTTTCTCTTAACCAAAGAATATGACGGCAAACATGAATGTTCTTCAAAAAGGTATTAAATTCCAAAATTTTTTCTTGTGAAAGTCTATATTTTTGTATAAACGGATTTTACATAAAAATTCTAAAGTATCGGGAAAACGCGTGACCTTGACAATTTTGAAAATGTTCGCCTGTGGCGCAATTTTTATGCGGCCCCTACGGCGCCAGTAGTTTGAGTACGTTTGAAATTTGCACGCGGGCGGCCAATACCCTAAGATCGGCCTTGTGCAGAACACCCGTTTCATTTCATCACAAGCCGCCACTGCTTACAATTATTCTGTTTTTGGCAAATATCCAGTAAGAATGATTAGAGGTGATTTATTTTTCTAATAATCCAAAGAACCGTTCATATGCTTTCTCTATAAAACGGTTTTTTTTTTTCTAACTGAAGTGAATATTTACCATTAAAACATTTCAAACAAACATTTTGTTGTTTGTATTACTTTTCCGCTTTCTTGCTGAGAAAATTCAAACATGAATCTTTTACTGAAGAATTCAACTATAAACAAAACAATCGTTAAAAATCCATTGAATATGTAATAATAAAATAAACTCAAAGATGAAAGAAGAAAAGGATTGTTTTTTTAAATAGATACAGCTTGAAATAATTGTAGGATGGAAAACAGAAAGAAAAAATTATATCACGGACACAGTTCACGGAAAATTAGTCATAGATAACTACTGTAACCTAGGTTTTGATTTTGTATAATGTTATTACTATGTGATCGTTGGTACTAAAAGAGGGGTGACAGAAAATAATGCCTCAATATTGTGTCGGAATTATCCAACTTTTCTTTAAAATGCGTATTAAAATAGGTATCTACATTTAAAAGGTAAATTTAATCACAAAGTTAGACTAATTGAACCCAAAACAGAAATAATATTATTGTATGTGAATATTAGTTGTCATGGTTATTGTCAAGTAGTGAATGGCAAGCAATACTTAATTATTCATAGTTGTATTTAGTATTTACTGTATTTTTGATGTATTACATTGTTACTAGTAATCGCAATATATTTTTTGACAATTTCATCCTGTAATATGTCACAAAAGTTAACGCACATTAATAAGAAAGATATACTCTTTTAAATGTAGCCACTATTAAAAATATAGTTTGTTTTTAAAAAAAGTTATCGATGACGTCATAATTATAATGTCATAAAAAATTAGTATGCATACAAAAACTAAAAATAACTCGTATCACGACTTATTTTTCTCGCCCTAGGTTTTACCGATTTTATTCTAAACTTTGCATATGACTATACATATGTATATGACCTTGCCATACTATGTTAGTATTTACCTATGATAGTATTTGTTTTGTATAACGGTTGATGTATAACAGAAGTGTTGAAATACTTTAAAATTTATATCATTTCCCAAAGGATTTGATTAATGTCTTTCCTCATTATTATTTAAATCATTATCTTTATGTAGTCTATTGAAATAGATATTTCTACGCCTATTGAAGACATCATATGCAGAATGTTTTTATAAATAATGGATTCTCTTCTCAGCATTTAGCTGAGAATTCTACTCAGCAATTAGGATTATCGTCATTAAGTGTTTGATCCAAATTAATATTTTATGGATGGTATCCTTTTTAAGCGCATTATGGACGTTTTGCCAATATTATTATCTATCACTATCACTTGATTCTATTTCTTCTTTGGTGAAATTGATTTTTGTTTACCTTCACGAAACCACGAGGTGCGACAGAAAATAAATACAAGATATTACATAGCAAGACGCTGTACTCTATACTGTAAACTTTTATCTAGGTAGAATAAAACCTGTTGCCATTTCATCATTTCCAAAATTATATTTTGGAAATAATGAAAATATACTAAAATAATATTACACTAAAATTGTATACAGTTTGTTATACATAAAGGGCCTTTCAATAAGGACGCTCGATTTTAAACGTAATTACAACAAGATGTGTATGAGATATAGACTCAATTTTTTTTTTATTATTTGAAAGAATACTTTATGGCATTGAGTATGGAATATAACGTCGTTCAAATGTCCGCCGCCGCTTTGCTTGGTGGCACGTATTGGGACCAATTTATTTGGTATTTAGTATTTGGACCAAAGTCCAATTTTCGATGACTTTGTCGCATAAATCTGGCTGAATTTACTGGATGACATTCGTTATGTTGATTTTGAGGGCATCGATTGTTTGCGGCTTATTCGCATAGACCTGCGATTTAAGATAGCCCCAAAGGAAGAAGTTTAAAGGTGTTAAATCGCACGATCTCGGTGGCCAGTTCACGTCACCGCTGCGCGAGATAAACATGCCCACAAATCGCTCGTGCAGAATGTCCATCGTGGCATACACTCTGTGGCACGTAGCGGCGTCCTGTTGGAACCACGTGCCATTGGTATCCATATCATCCGTTAAGTCATCATCAGTTTAAGCCACAAGAAGATGATTATCATCGATCTGTACCGCTCGCCGTTGACGTTTATGGCAATGCCAGTTTCGTTTTGGAAGAAGTACAAACCGATGATTCCGCCAGACTAAAATATGCACCAAGCGGTGACTTTCTCAATGCATTTACTGCTGATGTATCTCGTGTGGATTGGTATCGTTCCAAATCCGAAAATTTTGTTTGTTCATATATCTACTCATCCAAAACTGAGCCTCGTTCGCTAAAGATGATATTTTGGAAAAATTTGGGTCAACTTCCAACTGCTCCAGTTCCCAATCGGCGAATACGCGGCGTTGTCTATGGTCATTTACCTTAAGTTCCTGGATCAGTTGGATTTTATGCGAGCGCAGATCCAAATTCCGACTCAACATTCACCAAGTTGAAGTTGCAGAAAGGCTAAGTTCTTGTGAGCGACGAAAATTTGACTCCCTCGGATTTTCCCGTACACTCTCATGCACAGCAGCGATGTTTTCAGCAGACTTTACCTTTCGGTGACGTACGGGTATTAGCTGATTGCTTATCAAACCGGTTAACTCGAATTTGGACACCAAACGTCGAATAGTCGACTTGGGGGAAGGTTGTGGCGAGAATAAGAATCACGTAATGCGCGGAACACTGATTTTTCGAATAAAATTAGTTGATTTATACACGTTGTTGAACGCTATAACCTTCCATAGTAATTTACTACACTACACTACTGAATAATTCACAATAAATTTGACGGGTGCTGCTTTAACAACATGACCGCTATAACCTAACAAATTTTGAGCGTCCTTATTGAAAGACCCTGTACAATCGTAGACTGAGAAATGTACAATCAAAGATATGTACTTATTATTGCAGATTTGACAAACCTCTTTGTTTTTTCACAATCCTCTCATTTGTTTTACCACCATCTACAAAATATTTATAAAAAGAATATTTCTTATCCATTAAGTGATACAATGCAAGTATCCTAGTATAACGGTCTCTTATTAGAACAAACATACAAAACATACAAAATAATGATACGATAATTGTTGTAAACGAAGACGGTAATTTCATTAATCGCATGTTCTTTTCACATCAAACTATTGTTTTCCAACATAGATATTTTCAAATTACAAAAACCCATGTTTACCAGCAGAAACCATGGTTTCAACAAGATGATGCCGTGCTTCTCCATTTTAAACACAAATATTTTTATGAAAACTTTCCTGATGGATAAACAGTCTATAGTGTATTATATAGTGTATCAGTATATGTTTACATAGATATACTTTAAGAAAATATATAAAATATTAAAAATAATTGAAGAAAAATAGAACAATAATATGTTATTCGAAACCATATTCTTCTTTATTGCCATATTCCCATTTGGTTCCAGTTTTCGTTAAGTTAATACTCCATATAATAAATAAGTAACGAACGTAAAATTGAATGTTGTTTATATGTTCAATAACATATTTCATTTAAAATTCCATGGAAAAATTTTAAAATCAATAATCCCGCCTCATCCATATAACAAATAGGATACTTCGAAAATATGCTATACTGAGCAGTTATTTTCCATAATACCACAAACTACGATGTGATAACACTGATAACCATTTAATAGGAAGTCTGTATGTAATACATGTTTATGAGATCAAAAGTTATTACATGATAAAGTCATGAATAAAGCTTCCGTTAAAATAGTCCAATTTAATCCAGGACATATTGTCCGTAGATAGGTTGTCCCGAATACACACTAATGTTTAACTAAAATTATATATGTAAATCGAAAAATAAATAAGTCAAAAAATCGTAGTAACAATAAGGCAAAGGTGGTACAAACATGATAAAAACTATTTATATTTTTATATAAATTTTCCTGTCGCCGATAAAATAAAATCAGAGATAAAATGAAAACTTGGAACACTAGACATAATAGACAAAAAACCCACATCACAGCATAATTATCACAATTTCAGCGCGTGGATGAATGAGCGAAGAAAAATTCTATTCAGTTTATTTTTGAAGCAGACTACGTTACACAGGGACCTATTGTCTAGGTTCGGTTTAAATACAATTATAATATAATAAAAATATATAATCTATATTCTTAGATTAATTAACTTAGTGCAAAGTTTGTACACAATGCCACGACAATGAATTTAGGTCGCTAGAAAGAAATAGATTACCTACCTTTAGAAACTTGTTGGCTGTGAAGAAGGAAAGACAGAAATCTATAATTGTATCGACAAATCCCTAAATATGATGTTCACTGTTTATTATATTTTAATATACAAGTTTTATATTAAATCACAGTGAATAGGCATGTACAAATCACGTTATTGTATAAAAGGATGTGTTGTATAGTCTAAGCGTCCCGGCGCTGACTGACTTGGCTTAGCAGCACCAATTCAGTGCTTCTTCTGAACATAAATATTGGCATTCAAATGTGTGACAACGAAAGTATTTATAGATGTCGTACTGTTTCAGTAACACTTGTATTCAAGTGTTAGAAAAACATGGGGCGTATATGTGAGAATCCGTTACAGATGCATTTCTATCGATGGATGAAATTATTATTATTACTGTTTTAAATATTTTTTTATTTATGATATTAGTTGTATTTCATAACCACAATAATGAGAGCCTATTTTATTTCATGTAGGTAATATAGGGAAATTCAATTTTGATGTAATTTTCCATAAATCAACAATGATATACAGTTTTTAAAAAATCTTAATTGGGGAATTCTGTATTCACATATAAATAAAATATTTGAAACAAATATAATCTACACTCAGCTTACTATACCATAATCGTTTAGATATGAACATTAAAAAAGAATAAAAATATAAATCCAAGTTACTGTACACTTACTGTACTGTAATAACTTACAGCAGTGGCGGCAAGGTGGGCAGTGCCCACCCAGCTGTTTCCTAGAAGAAGAGGAACGCACAGCTCCAAAGTTCGTTATTTATCATTTATAGAAATTAGTGAAGATATAATTATGTAATATGTAATTAATTAAATACATTATATGTTACATAACAACAATAATACAATGAATATCTATACTAATTATATAGTTCTAGTTATATATACTAATACTAACAGCGCAACCGTGGTGGAAAATTGCAGTGCAAGTAAGTGCAGAAATTCTCTTCTAACCGTAGAACTAATAGTTATCGTGGTTATGCCTAGCGTGGTGGGTGCCGGGCCGGGTGACAAGCCACGCCTTTTTCCTTTCTGGCTTTGTACATACGAGACAGCGCAAGCGCCTCGCACAAATAAAAAATTATATTTATTGCTTTAATAAATAAATACAAGTAAATAAGTGTCTACCAAGATTAGTTTTAAAATTAATAATGATATTATTGACATAGGTATACTTTCAACATCCCTTTGAAAGTTTAAATTATTTCATAATAATATAGAAACATGGGAATCTGGAATATAAGATTAAATAAACAGTAAACACATGCATAGAATTAATTAATTAATAGAATTACGAATGATTTGATTGGTTTGAAGACATAAAAACAAAATTATATACGTGTAAAGTACATGAAACAATTTGAAACACGGACACAGCTTACTCGAGTCTCGAGTAAGCTGTGACACGGGTGGGCTAGACTACCCTGCTGAAGAAGCCTTCGGCAAAGTGGGGAAGGAATCGAGAATCTCCGATCAGTCCGATCTCCATATTTCCGAGTTCAGTTTTAAGAGACGTTGTAGAACGTTGTTTATCTCAGCGAGGTCTGTACTCTGTAGGTTAGGATTTTCTAATGTTTAACGATTCTTTAACAATAATTACAATAAATTAGTGCGGCGGTCTGTCTGTGGAAGTTGGTACTTTACATTTGTGATTGTTTAGTATTGTATTTATTTAGTATTTATACCATGGCGAACGTGAGAGAAATTTCAACTTGAAAGCTGAAAAAATTTTAAATCTTAACATATACTTGTACAGTGACTAACATAGAGTGGTGAGTCAAAGTTTCTTTTTGCTATATTTTACTTCATTATTTTGCACTATATAACCTACTAATAGTTAGTTGTTGCCCATCCATGACAAATCACCACGAGCCGCCACTAACTTACAGTACACGCGAACACCTACAGTGTACGAACTTTATTAAATTTCATACAGACATTAAACGTATTGCCTTTGTTCAGTCAAACAGAGTGAAAGTTCAAAAGCTATGGAAAATGTACTGACATAGGTGTTTATACCAAAATGTTATTTTCAATTCCAATAGAATAAATCTTACATTTGGTAGAATAAATCATAGATGGATAAAATATACTTAATTTAACTGATGTGAAACAAAACAAAATACGGAGCTTAATTATTCTATTTATGTAGTTACTGGGTGTGAGTAGTGGTGCCAATCTTCCGCATTATAATAGACAATGTATTCTTTCGGCATCATAAAACATGCATCTATAAGAGTTTCGAAATTCAATTAGTGACGGTGACAATGAGAATGCAATTATATAAAAATCAAATTTACTCTGTAAAAGTACATCAGAAATTCACAAAAGGGAAAACGTTAGACAAGTCTGCACACGGGCATTGCCATTATTAGTGAATGTAGATAATACACGCAGTATGGTTCCTATCACGGAAATGTAACCCGAAAAATAAAATAAACCAAGTTGTGTTAATGTTTTTGTTGCAGAACAGTGTTTTGACTTGAAGACGACCCACTTTTTTGCATCTTTGTTTTCGTGGGGGTGAAGTTTAGCTTAATGCTGTTCTTCCACCTAACCCCTGATATTCACGCAGATACACCCATGCGACTTATGTGGAAATCGAACCCACGCTTAGATTACTCCAAGCCGGTAATCTAGGCCAGAGCTCCAAGCGATTGTCATTGTTACCCAAGATTATTCCCGTGGAATTTGGAGGCCTTCTGCGAGGTAATTATGGGATAATTTACCCTCAGAAGATCTGGCCATGGATCTATAAACATCCACGTCAATTCGAACCGAACATCAAGGAGTCATATGAAAAAACCCCGATCAATTCTTGCCGTTACTCGGAGTTGAACCCGGGAATCGGCGCATGTTATCCATACACCAGTTGACCGATAATTTGTTATTCTCTATTCTTCTTCATAACTTAAGTAGAATTAATACATAATTAGTGCACAAATACGTACGCATAAATAAAGAGGAAAGCATATTACGAGTATGATCACTCGCAGAGAAAATATGTAAGATAAGTGACAAAAAGTAATATTTTTATTGTTAAAAACGTGTCAGTTCCAGTATCTGTACAATGAAAACATTCAATAGTCTTCATTGTACATAAGTATTACTTTCTATGTTTTGTAGTTAGAGTTGATTGTCTGTACAATTGGTAGTTCTCAAAAAAGTGCTTTATGCATAAATATTTTTTACACTGGTGTTTCAAATGTTGTTGGGCATTCTTTAAGGTAACCGTCTTTGTTCCAAGCACGCTTGATAAAATCTTTATATCTTGGTGAGGAGGACTGTAAAAGGGCTACAAACGTATAATGTTGTATCTGTGATGTAGCTGAATAGCAAATGCTGATAAAGCAGTTGTGTCTGATAAGTGATAGATGAACAAATGCTTCCAGAAACAAAAACCATATACATTCAGAAGTTGCATGCCCCCCTTTGGAATGGTTGACAATTAGTTCCTTATTTCAAGTGTTTCAAGTTGTTGCTTATGTCAAGTTGTGTTGCAGGAAGTTGTTAATATAATAAAATTTATAATAACAGATATCTATAACACATGTGTAATACCAGAGTAAGAAGCTTTTCCCAACAAACTTTTTTCTGTTATATTTTAATGTACCAGAGTGGCTCTTTCTTCTATTACTACTTGTGTTTTTCTAGGAAACACATATGTATATCTACTTATGTAAATGGGCGAGAGGCTGAGAGAAAATGTATGATGATTATCGTAGAATGACGATAACCCTCTGCAACAGAAGACGTATAGGGACTGTCGTCGATCTCCCACTCCCTCATTTCCGCGGGCGGCGGAAATTGGTAGAACCAGCACGCGTTTCTTCTCTTCGTTACACCGATACGGTGGAACACGCACGGGCACGGTATCGCATAGAACGATGATGTGCTGCGTAGATAACATCGTCGCTGGTCGTGGTTCATCGGAGAAGACGTCGGAGTATTTCAAGATCTCCTCGAGGTATTCGGTCCAGTGTTTGTCGTGTACTTTGTCGCATATGTGCCCGTATAACTCTTCCGGTGTGAGGGCGGGTTTCGACTGGCCCTTCGGGTCGTCCCAGTATACGGCTCTTCTTCTGCGAGTGCCAAATGCGATAGTTCTTCTTTTCCAATCCATCACGACATTCTCTTCTTGTAGAAACGACTGTCCAAGGATGACTTCTTCGAGTAGGTTGTCCACCACGTACATGCGCAAATCGACGGGTTCACCGCATAGGGTCAGTGCCAAGTCCATGACACCCCTTGCTTGCATACAGAATCCGCTGGCGGCTAATCGCAATGTCTTGCTGGCCGTTTTCCACTGCTTTCCTTGTACCAGGTCGCTTCGAATTAGGTTTAAGCCAGCGCCGGTGTCCACCAACTCTTTAACTATCTTCTCCTCTATTTCAAGTGGGATGCGGGGTACGGTTCCTCCCCTAATACCGGCAACTTCTCCGTAGACCGGTTCAGGTGCTTCCCTAGAGTCAATTTCCTGTAAGCTGTTGTTTAAAGTCGGGACGTATGCAGATGGTTCTTCTTTGAAATCGCATTCCAGTTCCGGTATGTTCGACTCCGGTTTATTGTTGAAGTCCGGTTTCATTCCTCGAAGTTCACTGTTCTCCTCCGATTCACTTTCCGAATTTCCATAAATGTCAACAGGTCGTTGACCTGCTCCGACGTGGTGTGTGCATTTACTTCCCGGTGAACTTCCTGTTCCGGGGCATCGACCGGTTCCGGGTCGGTACCCATTTTCCGTTCCATAGGATTTAATTTAATTCCAAGTCCGATGTCAACTTCTTGTTCCGTATTCGGTTGGATTAAATTCGATTTAATCAAAGTCGATTCCATTTCATTTCGAAGTTCCATTTGATTTAAATTCCGATGACTTGATTCCAGTTTATCATCCTGATTTGTATCCAATTGACTAAAGTTCGTTTCGCTTCTAAGTCCAATTTTATTTCGTTCATATGCCTTCAAAGTCCGTCGATTAAATTCCATTTTATTGTCCGGATTTGAATCCACTTGAGTTAAATTCGGATTAATCCTGAGTTTCATGGCGTTATCTTCCTTCATATTTCGTTGAGTCAAATCCATTTCGATTCTAAGTCCCGTATCGAATTTATTACGGTAAATAATAATAAATCCATGTTACTATCCCGATTTGTATCCACTTGAATCAAACTCGGGTTATCTCGAAGTGCAAATTTATTTCCATCTAATTCGTGGTCATTATCTTGATCCGCTTCAATTCCATTAATTTCCTCCATCTTGATTAAGCCGCTATTTAATTCCGCGTTATTATCCACCTCCGGTTGCTTTTGGTTCGCTTGCGTCCGGGTATCGTCGTTCGATTTCATTCCTATGCCCGGATTCTTCATTTCTTCTGACCCTGCGGAACTTTCTGGGGGCGTCGCGACGTCGGTTGGAGCCGTCTTGCTCCAGGTGTCGAGCAGCCCCGCCACCGCGGCTCCCCCAGTGACGGAGTTCTTCGGAGATGTTTTCGCTCTTCAATTCAGTTGCGGGTCCGAGGGTTGCTCCTGGCCTCGACCCGGCGCCTCTCCTCTAGGCGTCGACGCGTCTTCCGTCGCGGCACCGTGTCGCATTTCTCGGGTGTGCCAGTCCTCTCGAGTGGCGGGCTGCGCGTCCCGCGCTGGTCCGGCATCTCGACACCAGTCCTCTCTGGGGGCCCGGCGTCCTTCGTCACGGGCGTTCCTACGTGGCGGCGACTGTCGGGATGGCTCTTGACGCCATGGCCGCCGTTCTTGTTACGGCGAACGCTCCATCCGACGCAGTACGTCGTCGCGTCTTTTGGGCGCCTCTTCAGAGCGACGAGGCGGTGGCTCCTTTCTCGAACCCGTCGCTCCTTGTCGGGGCTCCTCCAAGTCTTCGCGCCGGGCGACTCTTCCGGCGCGTCGCCGGCTTCCCTGGCGCGGAGCCGGCGTGTAGACGGCGGCATCGTCGTCGTCCAACCCCTCTTCTGGGGCCCTATTCCGGGCGGGGCCGCTTTTCGGCGTGCGGTACGCCCCGGCGATGACTTCCCTCTCGATGTCTGTGGCGACACCGATGAGCTCTTTTGTTGTTTCGCAAGCCCCACATCGTATCTGGACGCGGAGGCTCGGCAGGAGCTGTCCTCGTATGAGAGCCACCCTCTGTTATTCGGGCGTCTTGGGGGCCACACAATCGAACAGTCGGGCCTTTCTCGCAATGAAGGCCAATGCTCCTTGGCCTTTCTTCTGCACCTCTCCATATAGGCGCTGAGTGACTTCGGCGAGACGTTCCAGCGACGAGAATTCGTCCAGGAAGTACTCGTGGAACGTGGCCCAGTCTCCAAGGGGGCGCGTTGCCGTCTCCGCCCATTGTCTCGCCTCCCCTCGCAGGCAGCTCCGGGCGAGGGGGACCATCACCTTGGGGCCAACGCTCGCCAGGTCGGCGTATTTTTCGAATTCCTCGATGAAGGTATTCGGATCTTCGTAATCTCTGCCGGCGAAGGTTAAATCCGGCGGCGGTCGGGCGGTTTCTGTCAGCCGTGCCTGCGCCTGAGCCATCAGCTCGCCCATCGCTCGAATCACGGTCTCAGTGGCCGTGTCTCGGGGAGCGGGGGCAGCGGTCCCGGCACGCGACGTCAGAAATACGCCGCTCGGCGCGCCTCCTTCGCGGCCTCTCGCGCGTGGCAATATGGTCTGGGGCCACGGCGCCGTCGTCGTCGTAGAGCCCATAATATCCGTAGGGCTCCACTGGAGGGTAATGCTCGTAGACCCCATAGCTTCATCTAGGAATCTCGTGCACTTCTTGGTGCTCGGGCGCCAGGGGACGTCTCTGTCCTCCATTTACGGGGAGCTGTCTGCATAGCCCCACGTCGTAGAATTCTTGAAATCCGAGGGAATCCGGGCCATTTCCTCGCTGGAATTCCGGGAGGCGTGGATATTCCTCGACTCGCCGCCTCGGGGGCTCGTAGATCTCGGGGCCCCCGAGAATGAGGGACACCGGCTCCCCAATTGGCATTTCCACACGGGCGCCGTGTCGACGATGATCGTCTGGGGTGGCCGCTCGTGTAGGACATTTCTCCAGGTGTCCAGGCCCATAATATCTTCACGTGTCCCTGCTCAGGCGCCATATCGTCAATCTCCCACTCCCTCATTTCCGCGGGCGGCGGAAATTGGTAGTACCAGCACAGGTTGAGTGTTGTGCGAGTTGGCGCGGTCCGCTGGAGTCGCCATTCTCGAGCTCCTGGACACCGCGCCCTCGTTGTCGATGATCTCGCGGCTAGGCGCCGCCCCACCTCGCGCTCCTGCACTGGGGATGGTTGAGCCTCTCCGCGAAACGTTCATCGGTGCCTCCCATATCCTCGATGCGGCCGTTCGCAACCTCGCTGGTGGAGAGACATGCTGGCTGGTTATTCCCTCGTTGAGGTTGGGTGTCGAGGTCGACACCGGCGTATGTCGAGCGTCGGGGGCACCTAAAACCCGACCGCTCCTTGCCTTCATGGCTTCGACGAAGTAGTGTTCCCGCTGGTTATCCATACAGCGTTAGCCTCGCCTGGGGCTACTCGATGTGGACGATGAACTTGGGGGAACGTACGAAATACGCGGCTGGCGCAGATGGCTTCTAAACGTAATGCGGCTTCCCGCGCTTTCCCACGATGGCTTCGGAGGATCCGGCCTCCCGACCTAATACCTGTTAGCCGGCGCCCCTCGGAAGAGATATCCACTTCAAGTACGAACAGTGTTTCGTGTCACGTCCAAGAAGCAGAGATCCCAACGGTACGGCACGCCTAGACTACTGGTAGGTGGTCAACAGGGGTCGTAACCCCTGTATGTAGGTGCTAAGGGACTTAGTACAATGTCGCACCTAGTGGCAGAGCTTCTTCCCAGTACTGACCCTGGAATAAAATTAAACACGGGTTATATAAAGCTTTAGACAGAAATAACTCACCGAGTAAATTGGCGATGGCGAAGCTAGGCGATACACTCTAGCTCGTTCCTGGCACTAAAACACTGGCATAGATAGTTGGATAACGGCTGCAGCTGCCCCTTGGCGGCGATGGCGTGGCCTCGACCACATGGCGATGATGCAATCCCAAGATGGCGTCACCCCGGCGTCTGATGACCCTCGGAGACGATGAAATACTTGATTAAATAACTCACCTGGGTATTCTGCGAAGCCTTTATCAAATCGGTGGATTGATACGCAGTGGAAGACCGCTACCAATCGTGATGGACGCCCACGTGGCGTGGGTCAACGGCACTAAAATGGCACGGCCACGTGGCGATCGTGATCGTCGACATTAAATGCGTCGAGTGCGACGACTTTTTGTTGATTTTTTTTGTCGTGGTTCATAATCTCTGTGTGAAGCACAGTTCACCAGAAATTTCGCTGCAGAATCTAGTCGAAGACTGGAGTAAACGATAAGAACGGCGAAGCGCGTAAGCTAAGCGAAGTGTAGAACACGAAGCGAAGCGAACGACTGAGAAAGAGGCAGGTCAGAGAGTGCCTGTATCGATGCGCTCCAAAATGGACGCGCAGAGCGGGGAACCAATCGCGTCATGGATCGAGGTTACTCATAGAAGTACTCATTTTCAGAGAGAGGCATATGACAGGACTGTCACAGTGTTCATCCAACGAATCACAAACCATAAGATCAAAGTCATGTCGTGGGATCAAAGCTGTTGTTATAATCAACACAAGGGCACTAGGCATTAGGAAATACTACTATCTACTAACGTTTAAGACAAATGATCTAATTACAAAGATCTCCACTTTGCCGACCCGGGACCCAAGTATCCCAAAAACAAAAAAAAAGTATAAAAATTTACTCTAAGCCAAAACAGCCCCTAGAATGAACCCGAGGAGAAGCTTTGCTATTAACTTACATCGATTATGGTCATCAAAGCATATCAAATGTTTCAAATACGAAACAAGAAGCTTCCAAAACTAATTACAATACTGGGAAAAAAAGGAATACGAAGATATGTGTACGATCTATATTTAAAACACATACGTTTTTATGTTTTAGGCTTTTTGTTACACAAAGTTTTATAAAAATGTCGAAGAATCTTTTTCAGTAACAACTTTGAACTAATTCAAGATGATCATATAGTATGATTTGATTTTTAGTATCAAATGAAATCACTATATTTATTCCGAATCCGGATAAACTAAAATACAAAACTCACGTGATTCTGAGAGTTAATATATAGACACAAAGACACGGAACGGTAAATATACGAGTAAAAACAGATATAGAACGTTGTCGTTTTTATCGAAGATACAACTGAGGCGTTCACAAATGGTGCAGAGAATATAAATCCAAAAGGAGGAAGCGGATTGGACCAATGAATAGATGTATGAATCCGAAAAATAGTTACGGGAATGCAGAGCGTCGCAATCCTTTTAACAATGGCGAAGAAGAAACTTGTTAAAGTTAACGTTTAAAACAATGCCAGGATATAGCTCCAGGATATAGCTGAAAATCGACAATCAAGGGTTGTCGTAAGAAGGCTTTTCAGATAGAAGACAATACTATTTCAATATGCTGAGATATAAATGCCCCATAGGAGGCATGCTAACGCGCGAATGGAGACTGTTCCAACAATTAAAAGGTCCTGTTAGGGATTTTAACTTTAGGGACTACCTACGTTAGCTCATGGGGGGGGTTATCTCCCCACCTCCCAACATCCGGGGAACCATGACCTAAACCCAATCCCCCTCTTTCCTTCCTATATCTTACCCCTCGTCAACACGCAAGGCAAGCGTGGTATTGTAACACCAATATCTTACCATGAACATGGCCTATGTCCAGAAGTGGACGAGAACAAGCTAAAGAAGAAGAAGATCCACGCAAAGAAAAATAAAGCCATATGTTCAAAAGAATTGGAATTATAATTAATTTAAAATTTTTTTATTGCAGTACATCACCTATCCATTCAACTGATCTAGGATATTGTAGCTGCGGCTTATATATTATATAGTGTCGGTACAACATTCTATAGAACTATGTATATAAATACATAACAACTGCTCATAACAACATAAATAAATAAAATCTCTTCCATCAAATAGAATTGAAAAGTTAATAATACATGATCTCAACACAATTTTAATTTCATGTATATTAGAAAACTATAACTCGAAGTAGCTGACATGAATTTAACTTTATACTACGATCGTTTTTGACATCAGAGAGTACAAGTTGTGGTGGAACTATAATCACGTGACATGCGGGCGTATGGAGCAGAAAGTAAGAAACTAACAGTTTTCACAAGCAACCGATCAAAACTCAAATAGGAAAGTCAATTGCTAACTTTTTAACTATGTCCTTAACCACTAACCAGTCGAACCGTTTTCTGTCACTACATTCGTTTTCAACATCGGATAATAGAGCGAGTTATGCCAGAACTATAATCATATGATATCAGGGTGTAAGAGTAAATATCAAAAAACTGTTTTCACATGCAAATACCATCTTTTAAACATATTTTTAAAACAAATCATTTTTAATCCAACTGAAATTAATTAATGATATTTACAAATTAATTTGAATCTAATAGTTTCATTCCAGCGCTTTTGTTGCACAATATATAAAAGATCGTATGCTGTTGTTGAACTAAATTCTAGGTATATTTTTTTTTAAGAGGGGGACGTAGCCGGTGCTAACGTGAGCCGGACAAGTGGCCCCCCAGATCTGTGTCCCACCTACCTCGGAACCGCTCTCGCTTCTCATCGAGGTAGGGGTCAATCATTCTTAAGATGTTATCAATTTCTATTCCATTGCCCTACATCCCCCCTATGTCAAAGACGATTAGGGCTTCGGGCCCAGCTCCCTTTCTTCCTCTTCCTTCCTCTTCATTATCTTCACTACCATTCTTTCTGCACATACTCGCTCATTCGCACTTCTAACCATCCCATTCACCAATTTCCTCACACTTTCAAGCCGACCCACTCTACTCGTATATTCTTCCCTCTCATTCGACCACCTCGGGCACCCGATTAAGGTGTGCTCGGGATAATCCCTTTCTCCGCAGTAGACGCACTCATCTCCATCCACCTTCTCTATCCCACGCAGGTACCCGCCAAAGCATCCTCTCCGTGCTGCCTCTCGACCCAAGGCCGGACAGCCGAGATGAGAGACCTCCTCCGTACCGCACGCGTTTCCGCACCCCACCTCTCCTGCCATCTCGTCCACGCCCTCTGTTTTGCATCCCTCCTCTCAGACCCCCGATATACCTCCTCTCTCTCCCTCGCAAGAAGGTCGATCGAAGGCATATCGGCTATCACTAACGCCGCAGCACCAGACACCGTCCTATATGCACTCACCACTCGCAACGCCCTTCACCATCGTCTTCTCGAGGTGTAACCTGAAGTGCATGCCTGGATTTAGCCACACCCCGAGATATTTCAGCATTCTTCCCGGCTCCACTCTAACCCCACCAACCCGGAACTCAATTGCTAGTGGTTTCCTCCTCCTCGTAAGGAGGATAGCCTCCGTCCTTTCCACGGCCAAACTGAGGTTTTTGCCCTCCACCCACCTCTTGATTTTATCGATCGCCCGGTTCGCTTCTTCTCTGATGTCGTGCGCTCTCCTACCTACCACCAGGACGGCCAGATCGTCCGCATATCCCACTATCATTACTCCCGTCGGGATCCTGATCCTAAACAAACATTACGTTCCACAAGACCGGTCCAAGAACAGAGCCCTGCGGAACACCGCACGTGATCACCCTGGTCTCCTCTCTACCGTCTCCGTCCCTGATGAGAATCTCCCTATCTTCTAAGTAGCTCCCAATAAGGTTATATATTATATATATATATATATATATATATATATATATATATATATATATATATATATATATATATATATGAGGCCACCTTCCTCTCCCTGAATGCCTCCATGATACATTCCCATGCAGCTGTATTAAATGCATTCCGAACATCCAGGGTTATCAGCGCCCCCACCTTACCGCCATTCCAGGCCTCCAGCACCGTCTCCCTTATATACGTGACCGCATCCACAGTGGATCTTCCGGCTCTGAACCCGTACTGCCGTCCGAGAGTCCCCCCCTCCTCTCCATCTCCTCGAGAAGCCTGCCAAGTATTAAATGCTCCAGCAGCTTCCCGAGGCCATTGGTCACACATTAAGGTCTGTACTCCTCCGTGCCTCCTTCCATCTTCTTCTTCTTTGCAACCAGTACTAACTTCCCCTTTTTCCAGCAGTCAGGGAAGGCCCCATTAGTAAGCACCCCATTCATAATCCTTAGGATCACCTGAGGATGTTCCTCCACTAGCGCTCTCACAACTTCCGCCGGTATTCCGTCCACACCTGGCGCTCTAGGTATAAACTACATCGTATTATAATCTTTATTTTATTGATTATTCACTGTTAATAGTTATAATGCATATTATATTGATGTGTAATCTCTATTTACTAAGCGACAATTTATTTTTAGGTAGATGTACTAAATGCTTTTCGTTCTAATTTCGGCATTTTGATAAAATCAATGTAGTAAATCGACCCTTGCGAACAACGTGGTAACTTTTGTTTTTTGACCCGAAGCCTCTAGAGGTATGCTCAGGAGGTGCATTCGATATGAGCGAGGGGGCGGCGCAATATTATTGCCATTTGCTTACTCGTGTATTTATTATACCTGCAAATTAATATTAAAATTCATCTAAACCTGTCGCGCGTATTAATATTATCTATGTAGTGTGAAGTGAAAGTTATTTGATAAGGAAAAATGGCCTCGTGCGGAAAACTGGAAAATTCATTTTCTCGAAAACTGTGGAAGCCAGATTCGTCTCTAGCACCCTCGAAAATAGGAGAGTAGGAAAAATTTGGTAAACATTTTCCACTGCACACTTACTCTGTATAATTACCCTACTCAAGTTTATACAAGAAGAAAATTAAAAACGGTAATTATACAGGAGTGATAGTCTTGAAAATGCTTGCCAAATTTTTCCTACCCTCCCCCCCCCCTCCATTTTCTAGGGTGCTAAACACGAATCTGGTTTCAGTTCAGAAAATGGAGTTTCCACTTTTCCGCAGTACATGCCACTTTCCTTATCAAATAATATCACTTCACACTACGTAGATAGCTCATATTAATACGAGTAGATCCTACAACACTTCCCTTATATATACCATATATTAAACCGTCAAAAAACCTATTATTCATTACGATTTTCTTAATTCCCTTCAAATATTTACAATTCCAATACAATTGTCCATTGTAATTTTTTAATCGTGCGCCCTCTATATGAAACCACATATACTGATTAGTATACGGGGGCTCCAAAAGTTAACTATGAATATTAAGAACTAAATACGCTTTTATTTTGAAGGAACCTAACCCAACCTAACCTAACCATAATAAGTAAACAGTTAAGTTAGGCTAGGTTCCTCCAAAATAACAGCGTATTCAGTTATTAATATCCATAATTAACTTTTGGAACCCCCCCATACTAACTAGTACATGTGGTTTCATATAGAAGACGCACTTACAAATATTTCAACGGACGACAATTGCCTGTCAATTGTAAACATTTGAAGGAATCTAAGAACATCGTAATGAATAATAGGTTTTATGACGGTTTAATATATGATATGTATAAATGAAGTGTTGTAGCATGTATTCGTATTAATATTAGCTATCTACGCGTAATGTGAAGTGAAAGTTATTTGATTAGAAAAAGTGGCTCTCGTGTGGAAAAGTGGAAAATCCATTTTCTCCAAAACTGTGTGGGAGCGGATGAAACTGAAACCAAATTCGTATTCAGCACCCTCGAAAATAGGGGGGTAGGAAAAATTTGGTAAGCATTTTCAAGGCTATCACTTCTGTAAAATTACCGTATAACTTATAAAAAACCATTAAAGAAAACAAAGAATAATAAGTAGCCTTTGACCTTGAGACCTTTCGACACTTGAAAAACTATTTTATTGACTAAGTTACAAAGTAACGGCCCGAGCTCAGGTATATCTATGACTCCTCGACCAGGAGTTTAATTACATTTATATAAAAGTACTTATCGCAAAGTTGCGACTTAAGCTTTTTGGATCAGTTACATTATTTGAATTATTACAGAATTGTTATAATAATAGAAGAAAAGAGCTTGCAAAAAATATGATACGACCTTACAGGGTGGTCACCTCCCTTCTTAGTGGGGTAATTAGGGTCTGACAAAGTTTGGCCTCTAATTTCTTTTTATTTTTAAACATGATATATGTAATTTGTGATAAGAAATTTGATAATAAGAACAATTATGAATTTGAATAAGTGTCTGTTGTAATCAGGTAAGTCTCCAACTTGCACTGGTTTTAAAGCACTGAATGTTCGATGTATGTCCTGAAGGGAAATCCTTTGGAGATGGACCTTGGGCACAGGTAAGTTTGTACATCAATTTTGGGGATGTTGTACGTCTTGCAAGGCACTACGGTTTCATCTTGTGCAGATGAGTTTCCATTGATGCTGACATGGCAGTTTCATAGTAGGATTTCAACGGGGGAAGAAATTTTGGTGATTTCTTTCTCGGGGCATTTCTATGGAGGAGATGTTGTCCATTAGGGATCACTATCAGATTATCATGAGCCACTTGGCTGACAATAGTTGCGTTGACGTGCACCCGGAGATAAGAACAGCTTGAGGGTTTTGAGCGTTGTAGTATGAAACACTGGTCTCGCTGCAATTCAGGAATTCCGAAACAGATGCTGATGTCCTCAATTATTGGACAGGCGTCTTGTTTCCATAAATGTATTTGATTAAAAGGAAGGGTTGAAGTGGAATCAACGTAAGGTTATTTAAGGGGATTGGAATTAGGTGATAAGTTGTAAAGCCTTCATCCAAGAATATTGGTGCAATAATTTTAACTATAACTTTACCTTTTTCAATAAACGTTTTCAATTTTTGTATCAATCTCTTAGAGATGTAAATGAATCTCTCCTAGAGATATATGAGCTCGTATATGCTACTCAAATGAAACTAAGAGAGACTGGTAATGAGAATGCTGCAACAGTTGTCAAGGACATTACCACAACCCCTACCAGAGGTATGAAATATCTCCAAAGCTTTAAAAGCAGCAGCACTCCATCAAGATCACAACTAACATCCGTTCAAGCGCTATCAATTTTGTAGAAGCGTCTCTATCAAGAAAATAGTATGAGATCATTAGAACAAGTGACAAAAAATTATATTCATGCTATAGTGTTCTACAAATGGCCAAGAAATATTGTTATCCTATCTATGAGAGTATACAAGTAACTGCAACGTGTACAGAAGTCAAATTGCAAGATTTACTGAATCATACAACACAGCGCTTGCTGCTATACCTGGATGAAATTCTACAAAGTCTACCAATAAAGAGATAGCGTCACTTGAGATAATTTACAAATGGGGCTGTGATGGTTCGCAATAGACTGAATACAAACAAAAATTTAAAAACAGTGCAGACCCCGATGCCAATATTTTTCAGTCATCACTAGTACTACTTCAGCTCATTCGTCGCAGGAGCTGAAGTAGTACTAGTATTGTTGAAAAACCCAACACCATCTTCACCGCGCTATTGCCAACCAATGAGAATAAGATTTGTTCACCAAACGTCCGACATTACTAACGAGAAAATGATATATTTCAATGATCAGATCAGGCAATTAAAAGAGAAAAGTTGTAACCACAAGAGGAGATATGACTATAAAACATACAATGCTGTTTACAATGGTTGACGGCAAAGTTTGTAACTCAGCCACCCAAACAAAGTCAACAATGAGGTGTTATACTCGTATATGTAAGGCAACTTCTAAAGATTTTAATTTAGCAAAATTTCAAAAAGTAGACGCAAACAATTTTAAATTTGTCTTGTCAGTATTGCACGTAAGGATAAGTTTTTTTTAAACTTTCCTACAAAATAACTATTAAGAAATGGCAAATAAAAGCGCAAACCGATAAATATATTGTGAATCAAAGATAAACGAGATTCAAGAAAAGTTTTAAACTTAGCTTGACCTTGACTGAATTATATTCCTGGCATCCTATGTTGTCCACAGTATACAAGGTACCTATTCATGAACCTCTTGTAGTTCAACATGCCCTATTACCTATTGGAGCTTTGTCAGAAGTAGCAGATGAGGCAAGAAATAAGCACTTCCGGCAATTTTATTCACTTCACTTCACGAAAGTTTTCTCATGTACAATGCAACCAAGACGGTTTAAATAGTTTGCTCCTAATGTCAGACTTTTTGAATAGTGTATGATCAAAACCCCCAAAGAGGTCAAAGGCATTTAGCGCAGCAGCCATGTCAATGTTGTTGCCAATCGATATTCTGGGTTAGAACGAAGATAACGTAAATGCGATAGATTTGTGTAAGCAAATAAATTATTCCATTAATAGTGAAGGGTTGGACTTATATTCTGAATAATTGTTCATAAGTTATTTAACATAAATATACTGTTATATTCATATATTTCTAATTTTATTTTAGACATTTTCCTAAAAAGTAGTTTTCACACGACTCGCACCACTTTTTTTCAAAAATGCATTACAAAAAAATTCAAATTTGTCATATATTTTGCTCTTTTGGACTTATGTGGCGGGAAATACTAAAAAATAATTATGTCCGCATTTTTAGGTTTAATACCCCACTGTGAGGCGATACGAAGATTTCTTTGCACTGGCCATCTGGAAAACGTGGAGCAACTATTTCAGCTAGCCCTCGAGGTCGAGATATATGAAGAAGATACAGGATGTCCCTTATCTAAGCCACCAGATACTGTAGAACATGCGGTGCCCCCACACTGAACTTATGATCCTGGCCCGGAAGGGACCTCCCTAAAATCATCCTGGAAAGAGCCCTAGGCCGACAAGAAGGCGTTACAGCCTCTTACGCCTTCAATATTCCACCTCCAAAAATACCTCGAGAGATTGGTGACTATTGAAGGAGCAATTTGCTCCCCGGAAGGAAAGGCTACCCTACCCCTGCCCGGCTACCCGCTCGAATAAATGACACCAATGTATGGGCTGTACTAGACACGGGAGCCACACATGTATTTGTTGCTGCTACGTTAGTACCGAAGTATAAGGAAATGCAGAAAGGACCGAGAATGATCATTGCCAATGGTGCCTATGTAAACACTTGAGTCCCTATGATCCAAGATATCTGGGTAGGAAGTCAACGAACGACTGTACTGGTTTACATAATAGGGAATATGCAGGAGGAGATTATCCTAGGACAAGATTGGCTGACATCGCAGAGAGTCATGATCTACTACCAGAACTACTATCAGAACGATGCATTTATTTTGGAATCAGGGAAATAGTCGTACTATATTGGGAACCACATAGCCCACGCTTCCTACCAGCATCCACTCCGAGCATAACGTTGAAAAACATGGTGCCGGAGTTACGGAAACATTATGAGTGGCTGCTGGGGGATTTCCCCGAGGTATTTCCTGATAGCTTGCGCCAACCTATTCGGCTACGAAATAAAACGCCGTTCCGGATCCGTTGATATCAATACTCACCAGCAAAGCGGACTATCATTAAGAAGGAAGTAGCCAAGATGTTAGCCGCCGGAGTAATTCGTCGAAGTTACTCCACTTTTAGCTACTCCATCGTTATCGTACGAAAGAAAGATGGGACCCAACAGTTCTGCGTCGACTGCCGGTAACTCAACGCACAAACCCATGATGAAATATCCCAGCTGCCGCCCATTCACGAGATGGTCCGTGACCTTGGCACCTCCAAAGTCTTTTTGTCGCTGGACCTACGTAGCGGATACTGGCAGGTTGCCATGGAAGAGGAAAGCATTCCATATACTGCCCTCACCACCCCAGATGGAAGCTCATATGAATTCATCGTCATGCCATTCGGCCTGAAGTGCGCCCCAACGACATTCCAGCACCGTGCTTGCGGGATATGTGGGAGATTTTGTACGCCTTTATTTAGATGATATAATCGTGTATTCGTACAACCAAGATGAACATGAATGCCACTTGATGTTAGTACTGGAAAGATTGAGAACCCATGGCTTGCGATGCGCAATTGACAAATGCCGATTCGACGCCAATGCCTCGGACTACTTGGGATATAGAATTACTGTCCAACATAACCAGCCCCAGGAACAACATGTACTACGGATACAGCAATTTCCGCAGCCAATGACAATGAAAGAGTTGCAAAGTTTCTTAGGAACAGCGAACTGGCTGCGGAAATATGTACCGAACTTTGTGATCCTATTCGCTCCGTTGACCGAGTTGTTAGGAAAGAAGAGAAGATTCCAATGGACCTCTGCCGCCGCGGAGCGTTCCAACGGCTGAAAGTCGCGCTATCGCAACCCTTAACCCTTGATAGACCCCATCCAGATTGGCCATTCGCATTACAGACAGACGCCAGCCAGGAAGGTATGGGTGTGGTACTATATCAGGAGGATCCGGAGGGAAGACGTCACAATCCTTAACAGCGCGAGCGCGAAATTCTCCAATACGGAGCGAAAACTCCATGTAAATGAGCAAGAAGTACTCGCTGTGGTCTGGGTGTGTAAGAGGTATAGAACATACCTATGAGATAAACGATTTATGCTACGAACGGATAGCCGCGCCTTCACTTGGTTGGCAAAATGTCGGTACAACAAAGCCAAACTAAGTCGATGCTGCAGGAATACTCTTCACTGCCCCGGATGCTTGAACCAGCTGCTAGACCACCTATCACGGCATCCGAAGGAGGAAATTGATATCGAACCAGTAGTGGAAATGGAACGCACTATGCGCCCCGCACTGATGATAGAAGAGCAACAGGCTAACAATGTGAAGAAAGCGCCCATCCGAGGTAAACGCCGACAGCAACGTGGGCGTTAACACCAACGCCATAGTTAGGGTGGGGGTAAGCTTCCGCTCCCCGTTGCTGGCGCCCTGATGGCCGATACATCCATTCAAGGTCCTGAACCGGAACCCCTATTCGATGCCGTCATTCGAGTCCTACGATCGCCAGATTATACAGCCATGAAAGTGCTCTGGCATCAACTACGTAACGAACAGGCACCCACGAACGAGCCATGAAAGGAGAACTTCCGTCGAAATTATGCCGTAGAAGAAAGCCTCATTTGGTATGTGGCGCATGGACTACACGCTCCCGTCGTGCGCAGAGAACTATGGGCTCGTGTATTGTATGAGTAGTACGACTCGCCATTTCGACGTTTTCGCTTTTTATGCTTGTGGTTTCCAGATAATTTTAATTTACGCCGAATTCTGATTGTGTATAAAAAGCAGTACATGATTTTCTTTACATTCAGTTTGTATTTCAAAAATGATGTCATACGACAAATTAATTGCATTGACCAATATGTTAACTCCGCCTGTTGACTGTGAGATACTTTTTTTAAAGTAAGTATAATATATGTGATAAGTAGCGTTTTAAAAAATCTTTTATTATAATAACATATCGTTAGATGAAGCATGCAACACAACATGCAATGAAATATTTTGCTATTGTGGTTCACCATTAGTACCCCCATACCATCCTAGGAGCATTTTTGGATTTATATACAAATAAGTGTGTACAATATTAGTGATTAACAGTACATAGTTTAAACATAATTTTTTTATTACGGTGCTACCGAGGAAGAGGAAGTTAGCCCCATCCCAACACTGCTGTCAACAGGTGCACCAAACTTTGAAAAGTAGAGTGTAATATTTCGTGATAAGTGGTGTTGTAAGTTTAAAAAAATTATTTTATTATAGTAACTTATCGCTGGAAATGGACGTGGCATGTGCAACATGCAAGATATTTTGCTGTTATTGTGGGGTTACACCGCCCATGTATACAGATTTAGATAAGTAAGTGATTATTTTGTAATTACTATATTAAAAATTAACTAATAATTCCTTTTATTTATGTGTTACTAAATTAGACTATTCACCAACAACCCCAGCATTTAACCCTAGGAGTGATGATGATGATGATGCATTGATGATGACACACCAAACAATAGTAAATTTTGTTTGGTATGTAATAAAATATTCTGCTTTTGTGAGAAAAGCATAGAGTGGTACAGAAGTCACAAATATGTTAACGTAAGTTGTTTTTTTCTATAGTTTTTGAGTGAATAACAGTAAGTATATAATTTAAACCCTTTTTTTTACAGAAATCGTATTACTTGTAATGAAACGATGCTATCACCATCACCTACGACACCACCAGCTGCAACACCACCGCCACCTCCATTACCTCGTACCCCCTTCATTAGGCGGGTGGAGAGAAGCGAGGATGGCTCGATTCAACAAATATTTATACAGTTACAATACCAGAATAATAATTCATATAATATTTTCTTTTTCATCATTATTTACCCATATAATTTCTACTTACATTAATAAAATAATATTTTACTTTTAAAGTGAAAAAAATTGCTGAAACCTGGGCTCAAACCATGGCCCTTTAGATCGTCAATCTACTACTCTCCCCACTGAGTTATTTCAGCACTGATGTCCCTTATCACTGTAACGGATCTAAAGAGATCCGTTATAAAAGATAAGTTAATTCAGAACGCAGCCGAACGGTAACTGGTAGGTGGCACAGGTAGTAGCGCGCCTTTTACTATGTCGTATAAGTATTAGTTATTTCTATATCCGTGACGTCACCGATAACTTGTTTTCTCTTATTACCGCGACGCCCCCTACTCCGTGACGCCCCCATATTTTTTTTCCTAATGCTACCATCTTTATTTCTTCATGCGCCGCCGCCATTTTGTCTTGTCTCTTAATATTTCTTCACTACCTAGAAGAACCGCCGTCGGCAATCACCAGAGGGTGCAACAATGGTCGCTCCCGATGGACACATGCCATACACTCCAATTGCAACAACAGGCAACCCGCATCGGTTACGGATATCTATCTCTTTCTATCTCATGTTAGTTAATGGAACGCTGGCGCATTTTTTTAAATATTTTTTAATTTTTCGTGTTTATTTAGGAGTAAACGTAACTTTTTTCTGAATAGTTTACCAAGAAAAAAGTAATAATGCAAACAGTACAACGTTCAAATAAAATTTCAACTGTTCTCTTATGGGGTTGGTAAATAAAATAAAAACAAAATTAGAAATATAATTTTTATTTAAATAAATATGACAATACATTGTACATAGCTACTACTACTTATATAGCTATTAATTTAACAATTGCTAAATAAAACAAGTTTTGTCATTTTTTGTCTTATTGTGGCACTTTTTCCATGCAATTCTAAATTTAATAGTTTACTTTGGTGATACATTCGGCACTTTAAATATATAGCAGTTGTTTTCCGAATGATCTGAATTTCGTGACATTCCTCGCCAACAAATTTTTGAATTACAGGGTACTTACTTATGTTTAAAGATATTTATATTTACAGCAAAATGATTTATAACTGGATTTATAATTTTTTGTTTCAAGTTTATTTTGCTTCTCAAAAGGTTTTCACATTGAAGGCGAATTTGCTTTTCTGCAAAATGTAAAATTTTATACACCACATCAGAATAAAGAAGACCTCCTCGAGTGACAAAATTGGTGAATGATTTATAAGCTTCTGGAGGGATGGTATAAGAATGGTCAGTAGATATACTACCTCTATATAGTAATATTTCAATACAATGATTACATGTAGTGGCATTAATGAGGTTACGAACTATATATCCAGAAATATAAAACAATAAATTTTCTTGAAATTTCATGAACATCTACAGATAATTCCTAAAAAAAAATTCATTTTCATCGACGACAGGTGCAAATATACTTTTCTCTCATTTACATCATACTAGGTACCTACCAGTTTTTTTATTTTCCTGCGAGGTTCAGCAATTTTTGGTGACAAATGCTTGGGATATGAAAATACAGTAGGTACAGCATTTGGTTTTAATAATTTAGCGGTACATCCTGGTTTGACTATGTAATCAGTTGGCAGAAAATGCTCCCCACAAAGTTTGCTACTTTTAGATGGAGTCCAATTCTCCCTGAACTGCCTTTATCCATAGCTTTAGGATATCTGGTTGTTTGAATGGAAAACTATAACAAATAAATTAATTTTCAATCTATTAATGTTCTTGCTAATTATTTATTATTTTATATCCAAATCTAAATATTATCAACTTACCCATGAAAAGATGTTCGCCGATAATCCTGCTCATTCTTGTATCCAAACGGTGCACAATAAATAACCACTGTTTATATAATGTTAACTAAACTATCGCCAATCACATATTACACCAACAAAATTCTGTACTTTTTAAACCACGCACGACAAATGACACGAAACTAATGGCTTACTAGAATACAATAAATGTTTATCTTCTCTAATATTGTACGTTTTGAACAAAAATAACCCCCAAACTATCTGAATTTCTACTTAAAAGATAATTATGCAAATGAACGTAACTAATTTGTTTGAGGATGACAAAGACAGGTTACCGTAAATAAGACTATCTCTGTTTATATTGCCCCTGACACACTGCAGGCTATTATAGAAAACGCCGGGGCCCATTCCAGGTAGTATAGAGTTCACTGCATCCACTTCGCGTGACGTCACTTCCGCGCCAGGATCCGCTTTGTATATCTACTGGCAGGACACTCTGGAAGAGAAGAAACTCACCGAGCTATCCAGGCCGCATACCACTGGCCCCGAATGAACAACCATATTCGACAGTATGTGCGGATACCTCATCTGTTCTTCTACAAAACGAGGAGGCGCCCTACAACCTGCTGTGCTCCTTCGACAACAACTGTCGTGTCTACACTTGTACTGATTAATGGAACAAGGAGAAATGATTTTTTGTGAACTTATATATCAGTGAAATATTCTATAAAGAGTAAATATTGTGTATGTAAAGATACATACACAATTCAATAATTTTAAAAATAATAAGTTTGTAAACACTATTTGTTTTAGGATCCAGATTGCCACGAAAGAATTGGAATTTTCAAACACCAAAGAGGGTTCTCTTGAGAATTCGCTGTGCTCGAGTTGGAATCAATAGCGTGTTTTCAATAGGTCGATAACTACTAATAGTTATCAACCATTTCCAATAATTTCTCTTTTATGTAATATTGAATGCCCATAATGATTTGCCACATATGTACGACCCTTAAAAAAGTTTAGACTAAAATTTCAATTTAAAATCATGATTTTAAATTTGTAAAGAATAGGGGCAGGTTATTTCAAGAGTAAGTTTTAATCAAAGAGAATAAGTAGGAATGCAACCCAAGACGGGCTTTATTTGCTTCAGTTCAATATTGCATCAATAAGCCCATCACTTTTTTTATGTAATTACTGAATATATCATTTAACATTTGAATAAAACTAAAAATACCACTAATTATTATTTGATAAAGAAACAAATTTGTTCAGATTCATTTATTTGCCTACTAGAAAGTAGTTTATACAGTAGCCGTTGGCGCTGTATAGTTCATTGTTCAATACCTTCAATAGAATTAGCTCCATGTAATAAGAATATATTTATTTAATATGTTTATATGATTGGATAGATAACCAAGAGAACTTGCATACCACCTAACTCACATTTTCTAAATTTTTCAGGAGACACTTAAAACCAGTCAATTTTTTTCAACCTCAACACCACATACTTTATTTCAAGCAATATAACACTCCTGAACAACTATATAAAATAAAGACTGAATAATATCTCTGGATTAAATAGAATTGTGAGTTAAGAGCTTTGCTAACTCAGATATATGGAGATAAGTGATTTGTACATGGAATTATGTGTTTTGCCAAAAAAATGTTATGGTTTTGTAGCAACAATTGCTATTTATAGTTGTTATAATAATATATTAGGAGTTATGTGGCCTTATAAGCATTAAAAAAAATTATTTTAACTTAATGTTAACCATTTTGACTTGTACATTTTTTTTAGTTATGTGGTTTTACACATAAATGGGATTCAATGGCAAGAAAATGCCATTCTAATGTCAAGAAAATGACAAATATTATTGTTTTGGAGTTAGGTAGATTGTTTTACAATTAGGTCGACGATATGGTTTTATTAATTGTCAAAGGGACACTTTACTTATCTCTTGGATACAATTTATTTTTTAAATCGATAAAGCACTCAAAAAGAGGTGGTTTACAGATACCATCGGTGTCACATTGAAAACATATCCGCCATTTAAATTAAACATTACATTAACGCATCAAATGTTCCATTTTCAGTCTCTTAAGTATGATACAAGAAAAATTCGAACAGGTTTAGATTCAGTCATTTAGCGGACCATTCTGTTGGTCCGACATGGAAATATTTCATATGAGTAAAATTTTACGTTCCGCAATAGAAAGACCCCGTTAATGAAATCAGTGTGACTGCCCGGAACAAGACATACAACCTGTCAAGAATAGGAAATTTCCTACCTAAAACCTTCTGAATACTGCCCCACTTTTTATTCTACGCCTACCTAGAGAATCACACTTTTTCCTATTCTGGATAAACAGTACATTCAATACACTCGATATTCACTCTGCAAAGGTCTCAATGCGACTGAGTAAAGACTAGGCTATTTACTTCGCATCTCGTGGGAGATCCGATATCGCAGTTTTGAGACTTGTTCTTATTCTTGATGATCTGGTCGAGGGGACCTTCGCTCCCCTTGATCTCCTTTGGTCCTGACGCCTTTAAGTCCCGCTGGCGGCAGGAATTTCTTCTCGGCTTTTTCTTAATCTTTGGTTGCCTTGTTTTGTCGCATCACTTCACCAGCGTCAGCATCTTGTCGTGGGCGCCGCGACCAGCACGACGCCCGGGAATTGGGTTATGTCAAGCTATCTTCCACGACAATGCGGACGAACCGCCTCGCTTGGATCGCCGTCCGGAGAGTGAATCTGGTTACTCGGGAGGGTCCTTCTGTATTAGAAAAGGATCCCAGAATTTGGAGGCAGGTGTGTGTGAGGGAAATCGTGTGTCTTTCCTGTAATAGAAAATGGTTAAAAGACCGTAGGGCCTCCTGACATAAAAAATGGTTAGTGGAGCAATAGGGCTCAGCTGTAATAAAAAGTTCTCCTCGACTTCGCGACGGTCGTCGTGTCGTCAGCGTACAGTGCAGTGGCCGTGCGCTCTGTCCTTGGCAGGTGTGACGTAAAGATGTTGAAGAGATGTGGCGACAGCACCGCACCCTGCGGTACTCTGGCCCGAAATCGCCTTCTTGTCAGGTAGAACGAAAAAGTAGGGCATTGTCCGAGTCATCTCTCATGTCCCATGTACATGCTAGTTAACTCAGCCGAGTACTTTACTAGCAAGCCACTCGCACTTAAATAATACGTGTGAATACTCGCTAGTGTTAGGACATGGGACGTGCAAACTGATTCGGACAACGCTCTACTTTTTCATGCTAGTAAGAAGTGGGGATTAAAATGAGTGATATCACTGGCAGGTGTAAACACGCACTAGTAGGTTCACTGCGAATGTTGCTATTAGAAAAAGAAAAAACTATGACAGAATAGCAGTCGCACAGATTACCAGTTTGTCCTCTGTGAGCAGTCGTATCCTACGAGCAAAGATCTGTCTCTTTGCTCGTAGGTCGTATCAAACATTATCAAAGAGTTGAAGGAACACAAAAGTGCCACTCCAGAAAATGGTTTCCATGATGATGAATTGCATTTGTTTGGAATGAGTGTAACATCACGATTGAGTAAGATGCCTCTACAAAATTCACTATTTACTGTTTTTTATTTACTCTTTACATCCACATACACGTAAATGACATAACGTGCTCTATTCGCTGTTACATAAAAAAACGAATGCAGTTAATAATTATTACTGATCTGATCTGCATAGAAAAATTAATACCTTACTTCTAATATGTACTCTGTGATTTAACTCTTTCCGTCCTTTCCGTTTCCGAAGTTATAGGACAGCCATCTTTTTTTGGTAAACTTGAAAGAGGTATGGAAGGCATTTAACATTTTATTGAATTTATAATTTTACCAATATATCTAAATAGAAATGTACATGATAGTAGATCTTATCATTTTTTGTGGATCCAGTGAAAGCTATTTATATTTTGTTACATATGTTTTACCAATCGTTAATAAACAACGTGGTTTATAGGTTAAGGAAAGGCCCTGACAAGACGTTCCAAACATCTTTAATAAAATAGCTAGGTCTTATTGGCAGACATCTTAATAAATGTATTAAATATTTTCAGTATAAGCTTAAAGGAAAGTTAAAGAGCTGAAGATCTTTTAGATAGCAGGTTATGTCCAGTGTTTTTCAATTTGTAGTAATTTAAAATGAAGTTTCTTCTAACATGATAAATCGAATAATTTTAATTCGTAAAGACGAACTACGCTTTCACCAACTCATTTTTATCTCATTTATGAGGTTTCTATCATTGACATTTTAAAATTTGTATGTATTTACAAAACTATATCAACAGACTTTGGTTTAACGATATAGACCATCAGTTTTATTACAGGCTAAATGGACAAATTTTGAGCCGGTAAAAGTATAATGTACTTACCACCAATCGTTAAATCTCTTAATTAAACTTGTTAAATAAATCTAGTACTGTTTTAATAAAGCAGGTTTAATTTTAAGTTCTACTCAGCCAATATTGTAATCATTTATCTAGAAGTATAATCCTTCCATTAAAATCTGTGATATTCAACATTCCTTTCTCAAAACATTGTACGTATAAATTATTGTGTTAGCACATTTTATTTTACAGGTCAAAATGTCGTCGCATTTGGTTTGGAGTATTATCCGCAATAACAATGCTTTTCTTCTGAAGAAACGAAATATTTCTAAACCATTCAGCACTGTAAGTATTTATTATTTTCAAATTGTCAGTCTGTTAAAACTACATTAGAAATATTTGAAAATTATTTTTGAAGAAAAAACATAATTTAGAGGTGCCCCGAAGCATTTAAAGATATTTGTTTTTGTTTAGTAATATGATAAAAAGTAAATGAGCCCTTAGACTTGGATTTTCTATTTGAATTATAGTTTATATTTTTATACTAAAATAATTTATCTTTCAGGAGCCGAATAATTTGACAAATGTAAATTCATATAGATATAATGGTCTTATTCATAAGAAATCGGTAGGTATAATAGATGCTCCAGATAAAAACGGATTTACCGTTGTCTACAAGAAGGCGAGTAAACAGGTATGTTAAAAGTTTAATGTGCATAAAAATGCACATGTTTTGTTACATTCAATTGGTCATATTTCAATTCTTGGGTAATAATTTTTCTTAAAAATTTGGAAAATGGGATGAAAAAAATTATGTAACTTTTTGGGAAAAATAATATTTACTAGTATACTTAACATATAATATATCTTTTATTTTATTTGAATAAAAAAATTTTATTCAAATTTTATTTTATCCAATTAATTTAAATTAATATCTCCCACTAGTATACACTTGAATTATTAAAAATACTGACATAAATAATGCAGATCTACAAATGTACCACAGGCACTGGGTAAGTGGTGTCATTATTCAATTAACCATTTAGTTGAGTATAGTTGATTTTTAAAACTTTACACCAATAAATATTTTATAACAAAAGTCATATAGTGAACATTGTTCTTTATATAGAGTAATACATCTCCAGTATGTCTGTTTCGCAAATCATATCTAATTGTAGTTCTCTATTCAGTTCAGAATTTTTAATATCTTCAGTTTGACGAGATTCATTAAGTAAAATTACATATGTTTAAAATATAACAAATAATTATGATTCAAGTGCGTCCTTATTACTTAGTACACTTTGTATATTTAAATATAAAATATACGAATTAAACTATATTAGGATTTTTATTTAATTTTTTTAACTTAATAATTAGTTTATTATTTACATATTTTATAGTCTTAGGGTTATTATTTTTTAAGTTTATGACTACTAATTTTTATTTAATAGTCAATAGTAATTTTTCAGGGAACTACTCAAATGTATACCAACTCAAATTCTGACCGATAACGTTTTCAACAACTAAATTTTGCCTGTACGACAACTGAAGTACTTTTATTTATTTATTTTTTTAATAGCCCTCATTTTTCCCAAACCCTCATTTATATTATATGAGCTTGACTAATACTAACTTATTATCAACTAATTACCAATGGAACTAATTCAGACTATTAGGTCTATTTGATGGGGCAATGTTTTGAAATAGGTTATTAAATGACATAAAAAAACATTCAGGTTACATCTCTGAGCTTTTTGAGAAAAATGAATTGTGGGTAATATAATATAATACTGATTTAATGAACTGAAATGAACAAATCTAATTTAAAATTGTTGCTAATTAATTTTCATTCTATTCAGAATAAACCTAAACAGAGTACTGTGAAGAGGACGATGAAGTCTGGTCCACGAAGGTCTTTATACAAATTGAAACGCCTCCTAAATGCAAATAAATATCGTACAGACCTTACGAAGGTAAGAATGTAATATATTGATTGTTGGAAACTTTGTATTTGTCATTTAATATTATTTATGATTAATATTACTGAGCAAGTAGTTGCTTCTTCAGCCCTTTTATATCATTTTTGCATAATTAAAAAAATATATTGCTTTCATTTTACCCTTTTCAGTGAATTTAGTAACTTCATAAAATTTGTCTTATTATCATGCAACATTTCTTCCAATACCTTTACTATAAGATATAACAACTTTTTTGTTGTTGCGTACAAACAAATTTTTCTTAATGTAAGTAAAACTCCCAATTAATTTAAAAAGTTCCATGGTTATACAATTTTCTTGTATTATCTATAGTGCACAGTACTGTAAGTAAATATATATCAATGTTGGCTTAGTACACGCCGACGGAAGTATTCGTTTTATATAGACCTAAAAAAAGTCAGATAATAATTTAAATTTATTTGTTTAATTCAAAGACCAAGTCAAACAGTCACCACATTTTTTGTTTCATGTGATGGGAAATTTTCTTGACTCGTGATACCAAATATCTTTAGTCGTTTCTATTTTATTAACAAAAATGCTACCACATACTTTAAGCCTCTGTCAACAGCTTTTCCTCTACTGTCTTTATCCAAGAACATCAACTTCACTTCGGCCAAAAGAGTAATTGACCTCGTGCTAAATGAATGTCATAATGTCTGATCTGTCAAAATTTTGCAATATCGAGGAATTTTTGCCAAAACATTTCTCTTTTTGAATTGATTTTCAAATGCCATTTTGATATATCAAAAATATTTTGTTTTTATAATTATCTGGTTGAAGACACATAATTTCTGAATAATTCTAGACAATATAAATTTTCATGTTCATTGTCAATAATGGTGAAACTTCATGACTGAGGCTCTGACAATTGCCATTATAACAACCACTTATAACTTTTTGTTTTTTAAAAACACCTATGATTTGGCATATTTCTAAATACCAAAATTATCATTTAAATAAATGATTAATTGGAGCACTGAATACTAACACCATGGATTCACAGACAAGTCATACTCTTTAGGTTTTTCCAGTATAAGCCATTATTACATCTTAAACAATTTGATCTTTTTCGTCCTCCTTTAAAGAATTATTATTTATAACATCAGACATTACGCTTTCTGTTCTCGAATTAGACTAATTCACTGATGTGCAGTGTACATAAAAGTTTCACAAATGCGATAGGTTAATGGGTAGGAAACGCTTGCACATTACATTAATATGTAATTATTGGAACACATAAATTTGCCTAATATATCCTGCAATCGAACTATATATATTGTGAATATTATCGATACTTGTATATTGAAAAACAACTGATAATGGCTCGTTTACTGGTTTACATACTGACACCAACTTGATATATCTTACATTTTGTTTAATTTTCAGGTGGCCCTAAGAAGAGCAAGTGCTGTTCTTCGATCCCAGAAACCTTTACCAACAAAAAAGCCAAAAGCTAAGAAAACTGAATAATTTTGTATTGTAAAAGATAAATAAAACAATTCCAAAAATTTATTAAACTCCATTATATTTCCCCAACATTCTGACAAAGAAAATATATAGGTTGTAATGTTAAAATGTACCTATATACAGAAGCAAACTAAATATAAAATATTTTGTCTCAAACGATAGAAACCATCATTTCAGACTTGACCAAGACAGACAGAAAATTAAAAATTAACACACGATAATTAGACTACAATCTTATATTATAAATATATTAAATAAAGGCAGTTTCAGTATCTAAATCTAAGAATATGTATGTAATTCAGTAAATATTTACAGGAATCTCATGTTCTACGGAATTATACAAATGCAACTCGAAAAAATATTGTAACTGATTATAAATAAATAGTACAGATACCATTTCGCGTTTGTTGAATCTTATATGAATAATAATAATGGTTAATTATACAACATATTTGACTGTGATGTCTTTGGGTGACTTCAACAATACTGGTGATTGAGGTACATTGGTTCTAATGGATCAAAACTATTTTTCTTTTTAGATAAGCCAATAGACTGCTGATTGTAGATAATATAATTTTAAGTACATTAGATTAGTTAATACACCACAATCTTATATAAAAATGCTATTGTATTTTTCTAAATGTTCAATAATATGCATGAAGTGAAGAATATAATCCTTATGTAAAATATTTAGTTGATCATTCAGAAATAAGTTTATAGTGGAGTCACTATTATACATATTTTCGCATGCTGTTTAACCCCCCCCAAGTCGCCACTACTTATTATTTCAATCAATCCTTTGCCTTAAAAAAGTGTCAGAGGTTTTTATCTTATGTTGAAAATGTTTATTGAAAAAATATAATCGGTATGGTGCATATCTCACATAAAAATTCATTGATTCATATGAATTGCTGGATCATGTGTCTTGTGAGATACAAATTATACACTACACAAGTTATTAACTAACACACTACACAAATTATTTAACTAATACAAGTCTTATTTTACATAAAACATTTCTATTTGATATTCAAAGGCTGAGATTTGACATATGAATATCTCGGATATCTATCGTGTATATTTTTTTATTCTGTAATACAGAACGCAGATAAATTCATTTATATTTAAGTGAATTACAACTAACATCAAGTTCACCAGTTATACATAAGGTCTACAACTTGAAGTCTAAAATCTTTAAATAGAATTTGTGGCAAAAGGATATTCTTTTGATGAAAATTGTTGGTCCTTCAATGACAATTTTTCTTGTGGAACAATTATTAAAAGTTCTAAGGAAAATCTAATCTCGAAAACTGAAAATATTTTTATATAAAGTCGTAAAGCTAATCATACTGTATTATTAAACTTCAATGAAGTTAAATGACGCAAATTTGTCACATCTGTATAAAGTTAGTTCTCAATTGAGCTCTCAAACTGTCTATTTTATACTACATAGAGCCATCCAGCATACATTGTAACCAGCACCTCTTGTTAATACTTGAAACATTCAAATAGGTGCAACCAAAACAATGTATAACAAGTATATAAATAAATGGCATAATGGTAATTACGCAACAGACACAAGAGTATTCAGCTTACACAAACAATTTGTTTTTGCAAATCCTATACACTATTCTTCATTTGTCTAACCTCTATTAGGAGTAAATGGTTTTATAATCAATAAAAGAATAAGTAATATATTTTAAGCATTATAAGTTTTGTTGAAACATTATTTTAGGAATACATTAATTATAAATAACATAAATAAGTGCTTAAAAAATTCACTTTAACTTTTAATTTAAAAATGAAAATGTAATGCTACAATAAACCAAGAAGCAAATTTAAACTTAAAATAAAAATATACAGAACAATAACAATTATTACTAAGAAAACATTACATAATTTATTCTTCAAGTATCAGAATAGTTATGATTTTTACATAATAAAGTCATTGTAAACATACAATAGATTTGCTTTAGTAGTCTTTATGGACTGATTGGAAATTGTCTTCTATCCATCTAAGGTGCATTGTATCTAGGAAAGAACATATGTATGTAAAGTTCCATTGTTTATGCTTTCCAGCCAATCTATAGTTACTGCTAAAACAAAGCTGACAAATTCAATTATACAGTTTTCCATGCATATTTGAAACAGGCTTTAAATATTGTCTGATAATATATCAATGTTATTTCTAGATTATTTTTCTATGTCCTTCATTAAAAAGATGCGAATTGTTGGCTAATATAAAAATAATTTATCATCTCATATCAAATAAGCGACAAACTAGCTATTTTTTTGGTCATTTTTATTTAAAGATAATGAAAGCCTTTTACGCGAAGTTTCCCCGCATACAGATTTTCTTCGAGTTGGCCCCTCAGAAGGAGTTGGTGTTCCTTTTCTTCTCTGATTTCCCACAGTGCCAGTTTTTCTTCCAGCATTTGGTGTTTTAATTAAACCTGATTTATCACAATTAACAGGTAGATTAGCACTTCTGTACCAATTGTCAATTTGAGCTTCTCTCGATTCTTTAAGAATTGTACGAATAGCTCCAGTTTCTCCAACTATTTCTTGGAGTTTCTGAATGGTGGTGTACAAACACACCGCACTAACTAATCCAAAGTCAAATAGACTACACATATGCACTACAAAATTTTTGTACAAATTTTTTAAGAGTAACTCTTTCCCTTTATGCTGAACAAACATTTGGCAGGCTAGAGGAATTTGACAGTCACCTACAAAACCGTACTTCATAACATGTAAATTCCACATTTTCATTAACTCCTTTTCTCCTTCATTGACATCAGTAAATTCATCAATCATCATCATTGTTTTATTTTGTAACCACTCAGGATCATTTTCTCCTTCTGAATCAACATCCATTTCCTTGGGGTAAATAGGTAAACAGGTAGTAGTGTGATGATATAGTCTGTTATGACCAGTTATAAATGGCCGTTGACCATCATATTCACAATCATCTAATTCCAAAAATTCTGATAAACTAGGTTTTGGTCGTTTTGGATGACACACTAATATGTGAGTTACAGATGCCCTACGAACTGGACCATTTCGAGAAAAAGCACATACAGATGGTTGGGAAATTAAGTCGTGAGGTGATCCAGTATACGAACCATCATACATTTCATTAATCGCAACATCTATTCGAGCACCAACAGAAATAGGAACATATGTGAACGTGAACCGAGAATGACACAATTTTAGATGTTTCAAAAGGGTGTAAAGTTGATTGCAATTTAAACTGCACCATGGGCAATGTAAATCTTCGCAAGCTTCAGTCTGTTGACGTGAATTATTATTATACACAAACTGATATACTATCTGCAATTTTTCGATATTATTATTATTATTTCTATTTGTTATAACGGGAACATTTTCTTTATTTTCTTGCAAAGGATATGGTTTAGGTCGATCTACAATTCTAGCACTTGCTTCTGGAGACCAATTAAGTTTGAATTTTAAAACTGCGCCTTTCATAAAAGCATCTAAATTGCCACATGTTTCTACTAAATCATTAACGTTCTCCCAGCTAGAATGTTTCTTTGGCGAAATTTTTGTATTCGACGAAAAATCTTGTACAACAATGTCATAATCTCCATCACTTAAATAGCATCGATTGTGTTTATCATAAACGGTCAGTTCTGCACCATATAATTTTGTATTATTATCTAAAGTACCATTTGACTTTCGTTTTTTTAGAGCTGGCTCGTCATCATCATTTTCTCTGTCTGGATTAATTTTTACTCGAAACAGCAATATATATGATTTCACTAGTGGACCACTCGAAGGATTAAATGATTCAGTCGGAATGCTTATGGTAGGTGCTGTTAAAGGCAGATGTTGCTCATTCGGATTTATGGGAACATCAGCTGTTCCAAGAGTAACTTGCATACTTGGAGCAGAACTATCTTTACGTTTTTTATGACTTATCTTTAATAAAACAGTTTCCACCTGAGCTATTTGAGCATTATAATCTAAAGACTTATTATTAAATCCCAAAAATGTCATATTAATATAACCAGGTTGAATTAATATTGTTTCCTTTTTTGAATTAGTTTTTCCTAAAAGTGAATCTACTTTAAAATTCCGTCTACCTTTATGAGCTCTTGACATTCTATGTTTCATGTAAGTTAAACTCCTATTTAAAAATATGGGCTAAAAAAAACTAGTTAAGAATAATGAAATATAATAACATATAACTCACCGAACACATGTTTCTGGTACGTAAATATCTATAAATTTGTGTAGGTTCTGAAAAAGGGTTACCATCAGTAAGATGCGTTTATACTGGAAAACTAACTTACTCTCAAAAGCTTGCAAAAATAATTCATGATCTGCTTGAATGTGATCAATTCTTGGAGTTTTCGCTGTATCAGGGTCTTTATCTCGTTTCTTTGGAGGCATTTTGTCCCGTATAACTATTTGTTTAATATTAAATACCCGCGAAAACAAGGCAACCGTTTATACCTTTCTCCTATGGCGTGCTTTTCTCACTACACTAACTGTATTGCAATATTTTGACATCTATATTTACACCATAGACTTAGTAACTAACTAGTCTATGATCTACACAGAAATGAAGTCACCTCACATCGCATAGTTGCCCCTACGAGCAAAGCTGTCTCTTTGCTCGTAGAGTTGCCCTCTCCCTCTATTTCATTAATCATCACAGAATATATAACAACTGCTTGTGGAGTATTGCAAACGCAAACAAATGTATAAACAGATAAAATATATACTACAACCATTCCTAGTTATAGGCTAATAACTAACAACAATTCTTTTGTATAAATTGAGAACAAAAGCGAAATCTGGGATAAATAAATATGAATTTAGGGAGGTCAAAAGAACGACCGGACGACCATCTTACTGCTGTTATTTGTTATAGAAAGAAAAGACAGCCTGCAAAATATATAGTACATATAAACCATGTATATTTAAATTAATAAATATCCTAATTTAAATGACGTAGCAAAACTGTAGTCAAAAGTAAATATAACAGATTTTAAATGAATGACTGGATCCGGACCAATTCAAAGCTAATCACCTCAAGAACGCTTATGATAGCTTTACACCTAAATTAGTAAAAAATATAAAGTAAGTAAAGGTACAGTAAATATAAAAAAATAAGATGTACGGTAGTAAAATTTATACATATACGTAAATAGTTAGTCTAATGTTATATGAACGTTATCTCATAATTAAATATGAGTTCTTAACAGGCTGATAGAAAAAACAAAAGACGGAAAAATCATCATGGAAATTTTTGTATTAATAACAGTTTTACTATCTTCAATCCCATTTGTTTTATAAAAGTATAGGCTGAATTTATGACAAAATGAAAACCTATATCGATATGGAAACCGATAATCTTGTCAGTTATTATTGTTAAAATAATTATAGACACCTATCTTAAATATGTGTCGTTCCACAACAGATATATGTTACCATTGTTAAGATATGCAGTATTCATGAACTACTTGACATCTATTATCTTTATTTTGGGAACTGAATCGAATGATATTCATAATCCCTGTATTCAATTTCGATATAGTATAAAAGTAATCAATGAATATCGTATTTGAAATCCCGACTAATTTTCCCAATCACCTGATTGGTTCAATTATGATAATTTTACTTCACTGATTACGACTAGTTCCATTACAATTGGCCGTACAGTTTGGCTGAACGTAGAGTAGATCAAAAAGAATAGTTTTAAATAGAGATGATTCTGTCAGGTGTCTGTTTTCAGTTCATTGATCTGTATAGATTCTGTGCTGTTAATAAAAGCATGACTTATATTTCAGTACGTCCCAGTGCAGTGCATGGTATTCTATGCGTTTCAGATTTTTCGTATATGATTCTATGTAAGAAGACTAGAGAGTAGTTCTCTAGTCTTCGTAATTCTATGATAGAAGTCTATGCGATAAAGGTGTTTAACGTCAACGTCAAACAATAGAAAAATTAAAATAATAGTAATAATAATTTCATTACAAGATGGAGTGTATAGGTAAGATAGTATTTACAATTTGTACTGGTTTTGTTTTTATATTATATTTATTTTAATGTTCCTGTTAAGATTTTGTTGTCACAAATATTGCCATTCATTGTTGTCAAAAATGTTTTAATTTGTATAGTCATAATAGGTTTGGTCTACCCGTTTTATTTTTTGAAACCGTAACAAATATATGTATTAAACAAGGTGTTTTTAACATATTTTTAATCCTACTGTATGAAATTATTTTTTAAAAAGATAACAATTTTTTTTATTATTTGTTAAAGTTCAGTTAAAAACAAGTTTAATATTTGAGGATAAATAATCAGTGAATATAATTATATATTTTTAGATGGTGAAAATGGTAGTATTGACAATAATACAGTAAGTACGGCTGTAGAGAAGAACTGTACCAAAGAAGAAAGTGATAGTTTAACAGAACCCTCGGAATGTAAAATACCAAAAACTGAATTAAGAGAAGAAAATTCAGTTTCTAATACAACAAATAATGCTCAAGATATAGAGGTGAAAGTAGTTTATAATAAAAAAAAATATGATGTTAGTGTAGCCTCAAATTTAACCATTCTGGAGTTTAAAAAGCAACTACAAGAATTATTAGGTAAATACATATTTTTAAAACTAATCGATGTACTTATAAATATAAGGGTATTTGTGACTTTTCTACACTAGACACTAGAATGTCAAATTTACCATAAAATATTTTTTCAAATGATTTTCTTATATAGAGAAAATAGGTAATTATATACAAGTGTGAAACCTTTGAAAATGCTTACCAGATTTTTCCTGTCCCCCTATTTTCGAGAGCGCTGGAAACGAATCTGCCTTCAGTTTCATCTGCTCGGACACAGTTTTCGAGAAAATGAATTTTCCACTTTTCCGCAAGAGCCACTTTTTCTTATCAAATAACTTTTACTTCACGCTATGTAGATAGCTAATATTAATATGAGTAGATGTTACAATCAGGGAGCTGACACTGACTATATGTTACATAGTATGAGCTTGCAATTACGTGTACTACGGCCGCCAGGGGTGCTAGTACTCTTGCAGTATCGTTTCCCCCTTTCTCCTACGTCCCTTACCTACAGTAACAGTAAACATAACCTCGCGTATATGTAAACAAACGCGTAATCGCGAGTTGTAATGAATCTGCAGTATACCTATAAATATAATGTAAAATGGAGCATAAAATAAATATAGTGTAAAATGGAGGATCCCCCGAAAGTAAAATGTGTGATACGACGTTGCATAGTGCCCGCATGCAATTATGAAAATTCTCGTAAAAGTGGAAAATTCATTTTCTTGAAAACTGTATCCGAGCAGATGAAACTGAAGTTTCGAAAATAGGGGGGTAGGAAAAATTTGGTAAGCATTTTCAAGGGTTTCACACTTGTAAATAATTACCATAAAATATATGAATCGGTTGTTGCTTAAACACCCTAAGTCAATTTTTGGCTGATTTCACTTATGAGCAGGAAATGTTATATTCGGGTCTTTTAGATCGCAAAGAGAAGATCTTGGTCGTGATATGCTTCGATTACCTGCAAAACTTGCCACTGCCTTTGATCTCTGTGCAAGATGCATTTTATTTAACGCAACTCACTGCCTCAGTTTTCTGTATTCATGATTTGAAATATGATAGGTCATATTTTTATGTGTATTGTGAAAATAGTGCTGAGAAAAGTCCCAATGAAGTGTGTTCATTTTTAAAACACTTTTTACAGAATTATGTGCCATAACAAGTTACAGAACTGCGCGTGTTTTCAAAGAATTGTCTAGGGCAAAACAAAAACCATTGTGTTATTCGGTTCTGTGCAGCATTAGTTGAAGCTAAACTTTTTAAAAAAGTAGAACAGTATTTTCCAGTCCGTGGACATCCCTTTCTGCCCTACGATAGGGATTTTGTCCTCATAAAACGAAATTTGAAAAACTATGATATAATTTATGATGTGCAAAAATATACAGAAATTATTGTGTCTTCGAGTGCCAAAAATAGCTTTACAGTGTGTGAAATTTATCCGGGTAATAATGAAATAATTTTAGATTTCAAAACCTGGTGGCGAACTTATTACAAAAAGGATTGTGTGTCACAAGAAACTCACAGAGGATTACATTTTCGATATCACGATTTTTTCACTTTGTTCATGAAGAGTCAAAACATGTGAATATAATTCTGGCAAACTTTTAAACTTACACAACCTGGAAAGTCAAAACCTCTCCAGTTTCCTATAGTGCCTGCATATAAAGGCTCCTTTTCTATACTAGAGAGTAAAGTGAAACATCTAACGACTTTACTCCAGTGGGTTGAGGATGAACATAAACTGTTCTATGAACAAATTATATATTCGAGAAACACAAAGCCAGGAAAATATTGCCCCTCCCAAGAAAAGCCATAATTTAGTCGTTATCATCATATATTCGTATTTGTTTTTTTTATGTTCCTGTTGTGTTTCTAAAACACCTCAAGTCAAGTTGTTTAATTTGTTTTTGTAAAAAAATCTTCTAAATAAAAGATGCATTGCTTTTTGTAAATGAATTTTGTTACATCTCTTTACACTAATGTAATAAAATAAATTGATTGAATATTCATTTGTGGGTACAGAATGTTTTTTCATTTCCTCAAGACCTATCAAAACTGACCTAGCGGAGTTAAGCAACAACCGATTCATATATAAATGCAAAGAATCAAAACTACTTCAGATGAAATATTGTTAGCTGCAAAAATTAAAAATTTTAATTAAGTATATGATGTTTTTGAACATACTATTCATTACATTGATTTGTTTTTATTATGGATACTATAAATAAGGTTAAGGTTATAATTAAGGTTTCAAAAAATAAAACCCGACACAGGTAGGATTCGACATCTGTCCCGGATGGGAACCGAACGACATACAGCTGTTTCGAACTTATTAGTTCTCATCAGTGCTGTACACCGTACGCCGATCCAGGACAAATGCCGAATGAAATTGTGGAGTATACATCTATATCGATACGATCTATGTCAGTAACATATAAGTCGGAAATCGAGAAAGGAACTAGAAAACCGCCCAGCGGTTATCAAAGTAGTTCCTAGTTTTATTTTTTGAAATCTTGTCTTATTGTATAGAAACACGAGAAAGGGGTCGAGAATTGCTTTTAGGTATAATTCAATGCCTGGCGGGGCTTTAGCCCGAGGAGTAGTTGTTTCCTATAGCGATTATGTAATAGCTGTGCTATTCCTGAACTACTTTGATAATCGCTGGGCGGTTTTGTAGTTCCTTTCTCGATTTCCGACTTATATGTTACTGACATAGATCGTATCAATATAGATGTATACCCCACAATTTCATTCGGCATTTGTCCTAGATCGGCGTACTGTATATGGCACTGATGAGAACTAATAAGTTCGAAACAGCTGTATGTCGTTCGGTTTCCATCCGGGACAGATGTCGAATCCTACCTGTAGCGGGTTTTATTTTTTAAACCTTGTCTGATCGTGCAGAAACACGAGAAAGGGATCGAGGATCGCTTTTAGGTATAATTCAATGCCTGGCTGGGCTTTAGCCCGAGGAGTAATTTTCTATAGCGATTATGTAGTAGTAGTTTCCTATAGCGATTATGTAATAGCCGTGCTATTCAGGAACTACTTTGGATAACCACTGGGCGGTTTTGTAGTTCCTTTCTCGATTTCCAACTTATATGTTACTGAAATAAATATGAGGCTACATCCACCTAGAGACATAGAAAAATAGTCGATTTTGGGATGAATTTTCTTGGGAACTATTAATGATAAACATTTTTTTTTAATTGAAGATAAATTTGTGAAAGTTATGAAGTGATCATAATATAAGAATCTTCAAAACCGGAAGAGATATGCCCGCCGGAAGTGGAGCATCCATTTCGCAACCCGGTTTGCGCTGCCCCTTCTGCTAAAACTGATTATCTGAAATCAAAGATAGTAAGCTATCATGAAGTTAAGTGCATACAAAACAGATTGACGATTGCCATTTCCGAAAATTGTTCATAAAAAAAGAAAACGGCACATGGAACTGAAGTACGAAAATTCGGTAAAAAACTCCGTAATTATTGTAATTTGTTTAAATAATTTTGGTTATTTTTGAAAAATACGATGATCATTCTGTTAACAACGGATTAAAGCGTCAGTGTGTCAAATTTCAAATGAATCTGTCGATCGGTTCTCGAAATATGACGGTCACCGTTTCGGATTTAAAGGGCGTTGCCTTTTTTCAGGATGATGAATTCTCGTGGTTGTTGCTTGTTTCATCTTTCTTAGCGGGAGAAATTTTGTGCGTGTATATTATTACAATATAGTAGGAAAAACAATGCATGAAGCTCAAGTTTGTCGCTGATTAGTTAAGTTGATCATTGTTCTACCTCGTCTACCCCATATATAAAGCTTACAGTCACTCTACCCCGTGACTGTTAGCTTTATATATCTGTAAATTTTAAAGATATCTACTTGAAACTTTCAGAATATAGTCTTAAGCCTTCATACTATAATAATATACAAAAAAAAATTATTGAAAATTTTTAAGATTTTAGGTAGGTGTACTTAAGGTATCTATAATAAATTTGGTGTGGTTACTAACCTGTATGCTAATTACTATTACACATGTAATGAAGTATTACATATTACACATAGCTGGTACTCTAATACTAATTATATCTGAATAGTGATATAAATTAGCCGCTAATATTTGTGGGTTAAGACGTCGGAGAAAGTTTCAACCAATCTGTTTTGATTTTGGACAACATTAAAAAACAATCAGTACTGGGTGCTCATGAGTTGCAGGTTCGAAATTGAAATTTGTTTACATTTCATAATGAAATATACATATATTGAGTAGAATGTCATACCTTTCAACAATTGAATTATTAGCAATTCGAAGTTAATAAAGTCTTCTGGCATGTTGCATAAAGGTTCATTAATTATTAGTAATAATAAACATTTTTCATTTGCATAAATTATCATTGACAAGTGTATTAATAACATTTATGGCAATAGCTGACTTCTACAAGAAAAAATAAGATATATACATAATACCTAGTAGTAAAAACCAAAAGCTGCTTGCTGTGATACTAGATAGATACCACCACTAAACGCTAATGATCTAATGAATATAAATCTAATATATTTGAGAAATTTACTTCAAATTGTAGGAGTTCCAGATTCAATGCAGAAATTGATGTATAAAGGATTACTCCAAGATAATCAAACTATTTCTAGTTCAGGTATTACAAAAGGGTCTAAAATTATGGTAGTAGGATCAACTTTAAATGATGTATTGGCAGTCTCATCTGTAAGTAAACAGGTATGTAATATACATATTATTTTTTTTTTTTTGAGGCTGTGTATGTGTTGGAAATGAAGAATAGGCAATACAAATGTTAAAATGAAAGAATATTTATTATCAGATAAAACAATGTATTTAAGTTTCAATTTTGAAAATTGAGTACATCAATAGAATCTCTGGAGCCTGCGAACAATAGATATTTGCTACCATCTACCATCAAATGTATCCATAATATTGGATTTATTCATGAATATACTGTGTATGTGTATCTTTTGTCAAGTTGCCTCTTTTCCAGGATGTAGTTGAAATGGAAAAAGCCACAACTACAAAGGAACCTTTATGTAAACAAAAAATACATCGGAAAGTGTTAGACAAAGGGTTACCTGATGATGTTATGCCAGGAATAAAAAATTTGAAAGTATGTAAGTACAGGATGTTATTTTCTGATTTTACAAGAAATATAATTTTAGGAAAGTTTACCGCCTGTTCCTTTATCTGGTATGTTAAATAAACATGGTGGAAAAGTGAGACTGACTTTTAAACTAGAAAATGATCAATTATGGTTAAGTACTAAGGAACGCACTGAGAAATTACCCATGGGTTCTATTAAAAGTGTTATTTCAGAGTCGATAGAAGAACATGAAGAGTACCATATACTGGTAAATATTTGTTTTTTAATTTTCTTATATATCGCATTTTTTTATAACTTTGAACCTATGACACATATACTAAAGTATTTGATTTTATATAGAATGTTTAAGTGAAATTGGAAAATATGTATTATTTATCATTTAGCTGTCTAAAAAACAAAATTCATTTACCTTCAAATAGTCTTGCGAATTTGGTTATTCTTTTTGACTTATCAACTAGGAACTCCTAAGTATTATAACTGAAAATTTTGATATTAATAAGTATACAGGGTTATGCCAATGTATTGGAATACCTGAATTCTAATTCAACTATTAGATGGATTAAAAAATACCCTTAACAAAAGTTTGTATAATTTTAATCCATTCAGTGATATATGTATATTGATTTTCAACAGGTACCCTATTTTTTAAAATATGACAGCAATTTTTTTAAATAGGTAACCCTGTATATTTTTACATTTTTAGATAGACAGGTTTTCAAATATGACAATTATATAGTGTTGGGTGGGTCTATAACCAATGGTTTTGTATATATTAAAATAATAAAATAAAAAGTATTAAATAATTATTAATTATTAATGATTATATTTGTTACAAATAAATATATGTTCAAATTGACGACCTTTCGCAGCTTGACAATATCTTAATTGATGAACGAAGGCTCATAATGGGTTCTTAAAAACAGTCATCCTAATTATGCCTTCCAACGCTTTTAACAACTGAAGTTTATAATCACCAATTTTTGGACAACCGACTGAAGTTTGAGATTATGATCTCAAAGAGAATAGTCTACAAGATTTAAATCTCATGATTGTGGTGGCTATTCAATATGTCCTCTTCAACTTATCTATCTCTGTGCAAATATTGTGTTTGTGTTTGTTGCACATCAACTACAGTTCCATTTTGTTGATGCCAGATTTCATCTTATAGTCATTCAGGAATTGTCTGGTTTGAAAATAAACAGTTTAATGCTGGAACAATTTAATTGCAGAGAAGTTGTATATAATAATTCGAGTTTAAATTTTCTCCTCATTTTATTTTTGTACCTACTGAATGTACTTTCTATAGATGAAATATATTTTCAGACAATATCCTCCATCCCGATCTTTTGTTAATATTGTGATATAAGGCTGGTTTATTTACAGAAGTTTTTGGTGCTTGTTTCAGATTAAAAAGAAATCAAATGCATTGTCGTCTTCATTTGTTGCCGATTTACTTTAATCAGATTTTGTCTGGTTTTGAATACTTTCCATTTCATGAAACTTGTACAATCCTTAAAGCTGTTGATTTTCAAATAGAATTTTTATCAGGAAATATTGTATTAAATGTATTGCATGCATCTTGTAGAGATTCTGCATGCATCGTTATCAACATTCAGTTTCAGATTTTTTCAAGCTCAGTTAGTTCATCCATGACTAAACAACGTTAGTATTTTGAACAAAAAGTACCTGACAGTATTGACAGACAGATGTAATAATTAACAGTAATAGAAATGTGTTGTTAAAGAAATAAGTCCTGTTAAAGAAATTTAGCAAAAACCAAAGACAACAAAACATGAATATTTTTTATCAGATAAAAATTAAGACAAAGAGTTGTAAACCTAGAAGTCTAGTATTTGATGAAAACGTCATAATACAATAAAATACATCAATGTTCATACAAGGAATTTCATTATATATTAAATTAATAAATATTTAATACCCTTTATTTTACTATCTTATTTATTATTTAGAAAACCGCAAAACACACACCCATAAAAACCTATATCATTCTAATTATTAAAAAATTAATTGTGTGTAAAAGCATGAAAATATATAGAATTATCTATTTAAAACTGCTGTTGATGCCATATCCCGAAAAATTAAATAGCTGTCTGAAAATCAAGTTAGTGGAAATAATTCTGATTTCTTACTGAATATTTTAAAATTATAAAAACATCCGTTAAGGATATTTTTTAATTTCACTTATAGTTTAACCAAATATCATATGTTGCCCAGCATTTGCCCAATCCTAACCCTATAAACAATAATTATAACTATATAGAAACAATTTTTATATTTTATAGGCAATTTGCATGATTTTTAATTATGTTGTCAAAACATTCTATAGGTCATTAAATCTATGCAGCGTTAAATTTACTACTTTTTGTACAATAAGAGACACAAAATAAATAAATGAAATTTGAAATTATTATCGGCGTGCGTAAACAGAAGAAATGCAAATGGCTGTCACGTAACGTCACTGTATACTATTTTGTTGAGAGATAGATGAGTGTTTAGTAAAATTTTGGTTAAATATTCAACAATTGTGTGTAGACTATGGCCCCCAGTTTGTCGCTCAGGTACTGGTTCTCTCTGGCAGCTGAAAATATAATGTAGAATGCCCTTTTTCAAATTTAACCTCTACATTTCCAGCCAGCCTGTATTGCCAGTAATTTTCCATGTCTTCCTCCAACTGTAAAAAAGATTCAAATGTAAATCTTATTTAAGTATCTATATCTAATGACCTCCGACGCAAACATTTTCTAAATATTCCATGCGGAAAGTAGTATGAAAACAGCATACAACGTGAAAGTGGGGTTATGTAGAAATACATCCAAAACAAATAAATGTTATTAGGTACTCACAATAAAATGATCCTCGCAACAATATAGCGGCGTCGAACTTGATTGCTATATATTTTTTTTGGTCCCCTTTCATTGCTACGCACCATTCCTTTCGCATTATTTCCTCTTTGGGAACCGAGAACAATTTTTCGGGCGTTGATACTGTAGTATTTGTACACATTGGCAGGATGCAATACTTATAAAATGTGTGTTCTATCGGCTCCATGCCGTTAGGCACTTATACAGATTATAAAACGCACTTGTTACAGATTTTACAAACTGTTAGCACTAAACCAAATCAAAACAGTGACGATTGGAATACTTCCCCATACAGTGACGTGGAACCAATCAGACTAGCGTTTTCGAACACGTGACTTACATAAATGAGTGAATTAATTTTATTAATTATGCAAAAAATACAGATTTTCATGTAAAATGACTATAATGTTCTTCTTAAGTACTTATTATATGGCAGAAGAAATATATTTTCAGGCGTATAGAAGTTTCATGCAAATTGCCTATTTTGTACCTTTTTTAACATTATTTTTCACAATATTATATATTATTAACTTAGGACATGAACACGATGGTATGTTACTATTTTACTTAAATTTTTAATATCAATATTGAGCTAGGTTGTATTTTTTTAAGATAATATTGCTGTTTTCTGTAAGCAGTTCAATTAAATTCTTGTAGATTTTCACATGTAAATATTTTTTTTGTGATTGAGCTTTAGGGTTTGCATTTTAGGGTTTGCAGTTGGGTCCTACGGAAGCATCACGGTATTGGATATATTGGGTGCCTGCACAGTATGTTGATGCTATTAAAGATGCCATATTGGGTAAATGGCAATATTTTTGACTCAACCAAAACATTTTTGGATCTGCAACCACTATTATACAAAATGGACTTAGTAATTTCTGCATGTTTAAAGAGTTTTATCTTTGTCGTGCAGCTTACTCAAGGGAATCAAATATACATTTTACTTTTAGACAAAAAATTTTAGTAGGTTTTATAATTTTATACATTCATAGGTTTTGCTTGTTGTGTGATAAAAAGCCCTTAAAATTTGTTATAAATTTTGTAAAATAATTATTTATAATATTGTGTGTTGTAAGATTTTAATTAGTCCTTATGTTCATTCGTCAAAATGTTATACATTTAGTTTTATTTATCTGTCTGGACATTTTCAAAAATAGACAAAAGTGTGCCATTAATATTTTTTTTAAAGCTATGTGATAATTGTGATGAAAGATAATGATCTGATATTTGTACAAATGTATAGTATATACTGCTGCATACAAGTATATTTGACTAAAGTGTAAACAGTAGAGTCGCTACATTTTTTGGATATTGTTTAATTTACCAGTTACATGCATAATTACAGGTATATAAATATTAGTTAAGTTAAGTGCTTGAAATTAATATTTTACATCTATTTTGTATGTTATCTATGGTTGAGAAAATGTTGATCTGAGGAAAATGTATAATTGAAGAAATATGCTTTAAATTTGCACATTTGAAGAAGAAACCTACCACACTTAAATCATATCATTAAATATCGATATATTTTATGTAAAAAAATATGAACATAAAATGTTTTAACCGTATGGTCTTTCAAATGATTATTAGATTTATTATCTGACCAAGGGTATCAATTTAAATGCTTGAAAGTCATGGCAGATTTTCCTTATTTAACAGTCGTGGACTGTGTCTACAGTATATTATAAGAAATCTTCAGACCTACTACTATCGATGAAATATATATTAAAAAGATTTAATTGCAGTTATATGAGTAGTCTAGTTTGGAAACCTATTATGAGGCCCTATTAAGTCAGTTGACAAGATTTATATGTTATATATTACATTTTGGTGCAAAAAGCATATGCAGAGTAGATTTTTGTAAACTATTATTCAGTTATAAGTAGACCCCCCCCCCATTTCGTAGCATACCAGAGGCGTTGCCTTCATAATAATTCAAATAAAATAAGTAATGCGAAGTAATAAAATAATAAGCATTATCACATTATAATTTATAGAGCACTTATCCTCCTAAAAGAAGTTATCAACTAGATTAGTTCATTTAAACATTCGGTATGTTTCTACAGTTCTTTCAGCAAGCAGTGTTCACTGTGGTGAAAAAATGTTACATGAAGAGAAAAACTAGTGATGTAATATTGACATAATTAAAATAATCATAGTAATTATGTAACAAATTTGTACACAGAAACATTACACGTTTTAATCTGGCAAAATCTGAACATTTTTTTAAACAGTCAAACTTTGCTATAACACTTATTTTTTGTGTTCCTTAAACCATCTATCTGTGTGTACACAGCATCCACTATTTACAGTGATTCCACTAATGACAAGAAAGGATTTCGTAATTTCTTTTATTTCCTCCACTATACCCCAGTGTCGAAATAATGTGGAGTGATTCATATATAATATCAGACCACCATATCTATTCAACGGTTTGTCTATTTCTTGTGTAATCACCTATTATGTGCATACAAATTTTATGTGCCGCTCTATAGAAACAGTAGTTCAATGCAAACTACTCCCTCTCCTATTGAATTCCGAATCGCATAATAACCGCCTGCTGCGCTATTGTAGTAAAGCTAGCCAATAAATACATTTGAATTTGATTGGTCAGCAATTGGCGGCACGGATCAATGTCGATCGGTAGAATGACGCATGCGTCGTTTAGCCCAGATTTTGGCGCGCCAGTGGCGTTACATTGTGGTTGTGTGCGATTGATTTGGGATTCGGGAAATTGCTTATTTATTATATCCTGTGATAAAAGTGAGTGTTTAGTGTTTTTCTAACATGGAAGCAGCGGATGCAAGTTGTAGTCGTTCTACGACGAAGAATTCTAATCGAAAACGGCGACATTTAACAAATGAAGAACTTCAAATGGTTAAAAACGCCTACGAAGGAATTCGGGCGCGAAACCCAGATAGTAGTACAACCGAGGCAGTTGATATATGCTCTTTGTTAACAAAAGTCTGTGTAAGTAGTGTGTACCGTACAATTAAGTATGATGAAGAAGAAACAAGTGCAAAAAAGAAGAAAACAAACCCTAAAATCTAAAAATCTGGATTGTGGCGATGCCATGTTAAAAGTGCAGCTATTAAAAATTGCGTAGCGACAATAAAGCCGGTACATTAAATATGTAGTAGATGAAATGGCAAAAGCTCGTGATGTGACAATACTTCGTCTACCACCATATCATTGCGCATTGAACCCCATAGAGCTGATTTGGGAGCAAATAAAAACGGACGTAGCACGAAATAATAGGACTTTTAAACTGGGAGACATCAAATTGCTGTTGAATGATGCTATCAGCCGCATCACCGCGGAAACATGGTCCAAGTGCATTGTACACGTAAAGAAAGAGGAACAACGCATGTGGGATCTTGACACAAGAGCGGAAGCGTTGATAGATCCAGTTATAATCAATCTAGGCGATAGCAGTTCCAGTGATTGTGATTTGATAGTGACAGTGACTAACTGTGGAATAGTAATATTGCAAGTGGAAGTCGTGTTGTCTGAAGTGAGTGATTCTTATAATAATGACATTAAGAAAATATTTTCAGTGCGACGCAACATAGTGATACTGGGATAGTAACAATGATTGGTAATATAAAATAAAATATGTGTGATAAGTGTGGCATATATGTATAGTGATAGATATAGTGACTGTGACGGTGTTGTTGATACAATAAAATAAAGACTGTGTTAGTGATGTAACATAAATAATGATTGTGACAAATATAGTAACTGTGACGGTGTTGTTGATACAATAAAATAAAGATTAGTGGTGTGGCATAAATATAATGACAGTTTTAAATAGTGAAAGCGGCATGTCAATATATGGATTCAGAGGGGCCACTTGTGTGTAGCTTGCTACTCCTACGTCCCTTTATATGGCACATGTTGCCAAAATATCTATTTTATCAGGATATACTAACAGAAGATTTTCTGACTGGGTAAGCATGAAATAAGTACATTACATAACTTACGATACTTACATTGCTTGCTAACTACAAACTAACTTGCTAACTTAAAGCCCTTTTCAACTGTTTGGTATTATTTTGTTATTTTTTATATATTGCCCCCTCCAAATTGATACGCCTATGGAATTTCGTTCCCCGCACACTTCTTGCCCCTGAGCCATCCATATGTCATCGATGAGTCACTCCATATTATTTCGACACTGGGGTATAGTCCTTTGTAATTGTTATGAATAGTTTGTAAATCTGCTTCAATTTGAGGATGTTGAAATATCACTTGACTGAGCTTGGTAGCTGCTGCTTCTTTAGGATCAAAGTGTAATGCTACATACTTTATTTTATGGAAATGGTTAAAATAATAAAATGCTACCTGTAACCATGTTCCCCAGTAAAAATCGGCTGTGGTGGTTCAGGGATGTCAGGACACTGTCTCAAATTCTCGAACACAGTTAAGAGATAAGAGAAATGTAAGATGTAATGCCTGAAGTTTACATGTAAGTATCTATGCTGTGCACTATTTACATATAGTCCGTGCAGTACACCATAACAAAGGTTTATCGCAAACTAAATATTAATATATTATGTTACATGATAGTAAGTATCTTATATAAGTTATAAGGTAAGTACTATTTAACAGATTGTAAAATACAAAGGTGTTATTACAACCAAAAAAATCTGTAGTATTTAAGAATTACTGTTGTTTACTAAAATAAGTGCAATTTAAAAGCATATATCCTATTTTTTTCATTACTTTTTTTTTATTTACTTTCTCGTATTATTTGATGTCTGATGGTTAATAATGAAGTAATTAAAAAATAACAATTTGGACATTGTTTTTTTTTCTGATAAATTATAATAAAACTACTTAATTATACACATTCTTGTGTAAATTGACAAAAAAACATGGTTGTTGATTACATGGCGTGGTAATATATGTAGCCATCTTTAGATTGCTTAATATGTTACATTCAGAATCTTTTTTACTTTTCCGCACTCAACTATACTAGCAGGAAAGTAATGTAATCGTGTAAAGAAAAATGGAATTTTTTTTTCGTTTTGCGGCCTAAAAACCCAAAAAAAATGGTTTTAAAAAAATGTTGTCTGTGTGTGTCGTCGTTATCGTCGGCATTTATTCTTGTTAGCACGATAACTCAACGAAATCGTGTCGGATAGATCGGGTTTTGACTGATTCTGATCGGGGACGTCTCCCAGACGACACCTATTGATCTTGAGGTGGATAGAACACACCCCACCCTGTCCATGGGTTATGAGAAAACATGATGGTGGACTATTTGAGAAATTTTTTTAGCACGATCACTCGATGAAATTGTCTCGGATCGATCGGGTTTCGACTGATTCTGAATAAGGGTGTCTACCAGACGACAGCTATTGATTTTGAGGTGGATAGGACACACCCCACCCTGTCCATGGGTCACGAGAAAGCACGATGGTGAACTATTTGAGAAAAATTTGCCGATTTTGCATTGAACGAAAAAAACATATATTCGGCTTGTATCATTTACAAATGAATGAGAAAAAAAATAATTTCGTTCGATCGCAAATGTAATGATACGACACTGAAGCAGTCGCCAATGAAAAAATTAAAACTGTCGTATAAAACACATATTCTGCATTTATGCTGGTTTATTTTTTCTCTGCCACTCAATTTTGAGATAGAGATGTTTTACGTCCGTTTTAAGGTTTTAAAACTTTATTTAATTCTGTTTTTGTAACTAAATGTTAAACAAACACTGAATTAAAAAAAATTGCAGTTTTAACTTTTTTTTGTTTTAAGAAAAAACTTCAGTTTATATTCTTGAAAGCTATAATGAACTATGAAGGAAAAAGTATGAAAAAAGTCACAACATATATTTTGAAAACTGACGACTCCTATTACTATATTACCTAGTGTTTTAACTACGTAATAACAGTGGAGTTTAACAATAAGTCTGGAAAGTAATGTATAAATTCAATAAAATTGGGTATTAATGTTTCTTGTGAAAATCACACGAGCATGTCAGAATGTGCATTTGAAATGTCATTTTCAGAGCTACCTTTTAATTTTTTCAATTTGTATTTTGAAAACGTGATATTTTTTTTTAATGGAACACCCAATTTATATTGCGCCATATGAAAAAACTTTTTATGCGTAATATACTTACTAAAATAAGCTATTGGTTCCATAAGAATTTTTGTGAGCAACAGAATTTTTTAAATCAATGGGAAATAAGTGTTATAACAAAAACATTGAATCAAAACAGAATCATTCATTCACATTTAATGTTGGGCAGTACATATAAATGTGAAGCACATTTTTATATTTTCATTTACTTTGTCGAGTAATTTATTGCTCAAAATATTACTTGTGCAACCAATTCCATATTTTACTTTACTGTATGTAAAAAATCTTATTTCAAAGAGCAATCGAAAATGATGCTTTTCATTAACAGAAATATTGCTGACATTTAAAAATACAGCTTGAAAAAAATAACGGGTAGTTCTCAAAATGGCATTTCAAATACATCTTTTGACATGTCTTAAATGATTTAAAAAAACTTTTAGTTTTATAGAATTTACACTTGTACGGACTCACTGTATTTTAAGTCATGGAGACGAAAATATGACAAATTAGTTATTTCTGTACAAGGGCTAAATATAAGACGTAATTTTCAGTTTCTATTGTATTTAATATAATTTTTATATACACTAACCATACTACTCCCTTATTATACACTATTTTCTATACATTCTTCAAATGAGAAAAAATTATAGGGTTCAAACTATAACAAGGGAATAAAACTTCAGAAAAGTACCTACTTATTGTTTATATATATTATATAGATATTTTTATAGTTTAATGAATTACTTTAGTTTTCTACATATTAAACTAGGCTTGGAAAAGTATTACAACTTTTAACATACTTTTTCTGATTGAAATTAATATAACATTTAATATTATATTTAGTTAAATTAATAATCTTAAAATTTACATCATATATAAAAGAAAAACAATTCTAACAAGATCCTTAAGCCACCTATTTATAATAGACATTCTATTTCTTTGTTTAAATCAGAATTCGTCCAATCTAAATTTAAATTATCTAAGTGGTTATCAAAATCTATCAGTTTATTATAGGTGTCATTTTCTAACAAAGTAATGCTAGCATTTATGGCATCATCAGAGCCAAATGAAATCGTGGGTTTTTCACACAGTTTGTAGCTACCATCAACATATTGGGCTATTTTTAACGGAACTTTCCCCGAATGTACACTCGTACTTGTGCAATTTACCTAGAAAAGAAAAAATCCTTCAATCGTTTAGCAATATTATTGTTACAGATGTTATGTAAAATAATTAAAGTGTTATAGTCACAAAATAAATCACAAATTTACTGGCTAAAGATACCTGGAAACATATATCTGCATTTGAAAATAAAATTGGAATTAAACTTGTGTTACATACAATATTCATTAGATATCAGTCTAATGAAGGTTTTTTAATAATCAAAGTAGCAGTTATATTTGTACAAATTATTATAACTCTAAGGTAGTTTCTCCAGTACCGCTGGTCCAAAAATAAATGCGCGAGTAAACGTAAATCATTTTGTTAATTTACATATATCAGTTGTTGCTAGTATTAGATATATGACTGAAAGATTTAATTCAAATTCATGTTAAATTTAAATGTATATAGCGTAAATATGTATATAGTATATGGGATATCAGTAGTCACTGTTCATTATTTTTGTTCAGAGACTGTACTCTACCCAGCCAGATACTGCATGTATACGTATGCGCACACTTCCATGTTTATTCGTTGAAACTAAAGACATAGCAACGTTGCGTTCTGTCTTACACTTAACCTAACTTTTTCAGAGCGCGAAAGAAAATTCATACAGAAATTAAAAATTCATTTTTGTCCTGATTAGTTGTGGGGCATTAAAGGAAAATTTGCAAAGTGGAAAGTAATACAGAAACTTTTAAATTGTATTGCAAAAGTGAATCTTGCGAAAAATAAACAGTGTAACTAACCTAAGCATTGGACGACGTATTGTTGAATTGAGCGAGCTTGGCAAAAATTGAAGATATGGATGTTAAAACATTATTCATTTGAAAAAATAAAACAGGCAAGTCATTTAGGGCTAAATTTAATTTTAGATATTGTTTGTGACGAATATGCACTAATAACATAAGTGGCGATCCATAACATGTTTGCCGCTGAGTTGCCAAGCGCTAATTGGCAAGTTCTGGATTTACCAAGCTAAGCTGAAACTGGCATATTTTTAAAAATGTTTATCTTTTCAACAAATCGGACAACAACCGATTTTTTTAATTCAAAATATTCGTAATAAACTAATAAATAGATGAGTTGTTTTTGGAAAAAATCTATAGAAGTTTTCAAGTTATGATGTAAAATATGTAATTTTTAGTCAACTGGTACATTCAAACCATGTAAAAAAGTTCCAACTTTGATGGTGAATATCTCCTTTATTGTATGGGCAAAAAAATTTTCTTTTTAGTAATTTCTTTCTGGAAGATTCTTTATGTGTACCCGAAATTTGATGAAATTCTATAGAAAAGTGGGTTTCCGGAGAAACTATCTTAAATCTAGTATGGCCAACTACATATGTAGAACAGAACACCACTGAAGTTTTTAATACTGCGATTCTAGCTGGCATTTAAGTATACCTACTTTAGCTTATTTATATTTTAATACCCTGTAATAATAAATACATGTTTTAATAATAATTTGCAAGTTGTAAATGCCTGTATATTAAAAATAATGACAGGGTATATGGATATTCTTATTTTGATAAGCTGGGACTGTAATCACATATAACTTTTTTACAGATATCAATACAAAACGTATAAACTGATGAAAATTTAAATTTAACTAGTTATAAAATATGAACATTTAAATAAGTTCTTTGTTAATAGTAAATAAAAATTCCAGATCGATTATGACATCTTTTATAAGATGAAGTTTACTTGTTTATTGACAAATTTTTTATGAAATTTTAGTCATTAATAATTTATTTTGTTTAGTCTTAACCAACATATTGTTTTCATTAATATGTTAACACGGTAATGAAATCAATAATCTATATTATAGTTTTGATTAAGAAAAAGTATTACATAAAAAAATATTATTTTTATGTGCTTCTACATACTCACAATTATTAGATATGATGAATTGCAATTCGATGCAATTTTATCAGCTATTCGATGACAAGCTTTTTCTAAATCTCTTGAACTACTATCTGCTGCTATATAATAACCAGCAATCGTTAAACCATTTTTGGATGCAAACTCATCTATCTAGAAAATTTAGTACTGAAGTAATGTAATACAGTAAAATAGAAACTTACTTGCATTAAGGCAATTTCTGCCATAGGGGTAAGATTAATTGAAATATGAAATAGCGGTATGGCATCAACAAATTCTATTTCTTTGTTGCCAATACTCGACGTTTTTGCTAAAAGTACTCCATTTACAGAACAATGTGGATATTTAATAGTGTGTAATAACATTTTACAATACGCTTTTCCACTAAACTTTGTGTTAGACATCATGAAGTACTTAATAGTATACAAGAATTTATTTAAATTATGTACTATTTAATGAAAATAACTACTGATCAATAATTTGGTTATATACTTAAGAACAAGGCTCCAAGATATAAAAATATTTAGGCATAATCATTGACTACGAGCAACTGTCTTTTTGCTCGTAGATCATTGATGACTTTCGACTGTCAAAAAACTAGAGAATTACGTTTTCACCTTTCACCACAGAGTACATATATTGTATACATAAAAGTTCTTACTTCAATGGTTTCTGCTAAAAAAAAAAAAAAAAAAAAGTCACAATGACCAATCTATATAACAGATATATCAAATAGCAGGTTTTTCGCAATATAAAATTTATAGAAAGTGGAGAAGCTATTAAAACTAAAGATTTAAAATTTCTAAGTGATATATTAGCTTTATAATCATTGATGAAGTCCTGGAACATTTTAGAATTCAACAAAGAATGCTTATGTGAAGCGAGTTTGTTCCAACAAGCAATTTTAAAGAAACCTAATTGAGTAGAACTAGTTCAAGATTTTTATTGAGATCAATCCAATATTTTACATTTATGTGTTTTTTAATTATTAAGTATTACCATATTGTACATAATATTTTTTTTATTATTTTTATAACCTCTTTAATTATTGACCATCTTTTTAGAGTATGAGAATTAATGTTCGATAGCAAAAGTTGACATTCAATTGTAAATTTAACATAAAGGTCTTGCTGCTAATAAACAAGCTGCGAGAACAAAGTTAAACGTTTATCCAGTTAAGAAGTAGGTACTCGAGAACAGAACATGAAACTTAACCTATAACACCACCGCAACATAATATGAAATATTCAAAATATGTATGTAGATATGATCCATATATATTATTTCTGTGATAGTGATTATGCTTGTTTCATGATAAAAGAAAAAAGTTTGTTGCTTATTCCATGAACAATACCCATATCGACCACTACTTACATGATCATAAGTAAAAATTAAATTGGTAATTGAATTATCTTATTGATAGATAAGTATAGATCAAAATAAGATAGATCAAGATAAGTTAGATCAAATTAAATGTATAAAAAGTAAGTTCATTGTCATAATAAAAATGAGTAGTAAGTCTATTAAACATTTTGCACGGGTGAAATCTAAAAATAATAAAAACTTATATTTAAAATTACTGTTGCATTGATTGAAAATAAATCTTCACTGTTGTCTCGAATTCACATTTTTTGGTTATAAAGATACACTGCACTGTATATAATAAGTGGATGTTAACACAGTGAAACCGGTGAAACCTAATCAGATTTGTTTTTTCAAAAAATTCTTGGCCTCTTCAATTCTTGTTGATGGTAGAATAAAAGTTGAAATTATATTTCTCTATGACAATCGTCTGCTTTCAAAGTTGATACAGAAAAAGATGAAGGCAGGTTTGACGAGGGTAAACTTTGGAATCTTTTAATATACTCGGCGCTATTGTGTGTCTAGACTCTTCTTTGGTATTATTATAAATTCTAGATCTTTCTAAACTGATTCAAAAACTCCGTATTTATTTTTGGTACATCTTTTTTCATATACATTTTCCTTATAATGTGTATTGATCAGAAAATCTGACTAAATAATATAGGGAGAATATATATTTTAATATTTTACTGTATATTATTTTTTATGTCAATGAATATTTCTTGCAAATTCTTCATAACGTTTTTAGGTATTCTACAAATAATTGTAGTAGACAGGAAATGTGGAGAAAGTAAAATAAGAGGTGTGAAAAGATATTTGACTCCCGAGGTAATAAACATTTTATAACTTGACACCCCTTTACGCAACAAGGCATAACACTTACAATTATTTATTATCCCACTTCACTTTTTATTTCAATAAAAATGGTTCACACTTTAGGTGTTTTTCTTTTAAACTTTGGTATTATCAATCTAAAAATCCACACGAGCCATTTATAATTGTAACAACAAGATTACCAAATGACATATTTTTGGAACCCCTTTTTTATTTTGAGATAAGCATGAAATACGAACTAAAATTATATTTCTTGATATTGACTGCCTCAGATACTTTATGTAAGATATGATTTATGTAAGTTTATGGCTTAAAGAGTACCTACATTAAATCATAAAAATGTTATATCACAATATAATAGTTTTACGATTGATAAATTTGACAATGCTGAACGTAATTTGCTTTGTATTTTTTTATTTTTGTTCGAAATCAACTATTCTTGTCTGATATATTAAAATCGATGCCTTTCTCATTTCAATCTAGGTAAAAATGAGGGGATATATGTATATTTGTACTAATTTTAGATTGGCTATCGTCTAAGCTCATTCTATTTCTTTACATATCTCTATGGTTAGTTTAGGGTATTCTATGATAATAAGATTGATAATGAATAGAAAGATGTTTGTATGAAAACATTGAATATTATGTTCTGTGATTAATATAGATATTTTTGTAACAATGTGTGGGTTATGGTCATGTATTTCAGCAAAGTTAATAAAAAGCTATTGGAAATCGAACAGTCGTTTATCAACGTTAATTTAAATTACATAAACCTGGGAGTTTCTGTAGAAGATTTGGAAAAGGATTATTTATTTTATAAATCTGCAAATTATTGGTTACTTTTTTTGGGTATAATCGTGGCAATAATTTCTATTTTGTACGAATTTAATATATTCCAAATACTGTTTAATTACCTTTTGGGTATAAGATGTATTATTCCTAATAACTATTTTGTGTGGGAAGCCACACGACCAATATCAAACTGTAATTTTTGTATGAATGTATCGAGTCCAATAATACTGTCTAATGTAACACAAAATGAATTTGCAAGATATGCATTTAGTTCCAAACCAATAATAATAAGAAAAGCATTTTTACATTGGCCAGCTCGTAAAGTTTTTTCTTTAGAATATTTTCAAGAATTGTATAATAGTATTGAAGACGCATTAAAAAGTGTAGATGAAGAATGTCAATTTCTACATTTTAAATCGGATTTTATCTCTATTCGAGATGTTTTCTCTATGACTAAAAAAAGAATTCAAAATGATCCAACAGAGAAATCATGGTATGTGGGTTGGTAAGTATCTATTAGTTAAATATATTTATACAGGGGAACATTCCATTACTTGCTCTCATTACAAGTTTGAGTCTTGTAATGAGTACATAAAGCATGATGATTTTAATTATATATTGACGGAGTGTGGATATGATTGGTACAATTTTTACTTTGAAAAAGAAAACAAAGTTTCTATAATGTCATTGGAAATAAGTGAGATATGAAATAATTTAAAGAAGTGAAATTTCAAATTTGTTAACTCTGAGACGTATTTCAGTACACCCACAATGGATGATGGGTTCATTGTATTCATCGATTCGACTATTTTTTATAGCATTATTTGCTAGTCAGTTACCTACAAAAGTCTTTCCTAAATAGTGTAGTCTTCTTACGTTTGAAGGGAAGGTCTACATATATTTGATATAGGGCTGGTAATACTGATAGTAATTATCTTATTTTAACACAAATTATGTTACAGAATAAAATGCCACGTTTAATAAAAGAATTTCTAAACTTATAATTCTTTTCAATTTAACATTTTTAAATACTATGTATAATGGTGGTAATTCATGTACTTTTATTTTGTTTTAATACTAACATTTAACAAAAGTAGTATTTATATACTTAAAAGTAGTGTTATATACTTTGTATATATTTGTAATTTATATATTTATAAGAATTTCCTAATTTAATCAAAACACTAAGCAAAAACAAGTAGAATCAATTTCCAAAGTTGCATTTTTATATAGTTTTGCAATTAATAACACAAAATAATAAATTAGAAGTAATGATTACTTCATATATTTATCTTGTTTATAGGGGCAATTGTCATCCAGTTATATTAGAAGAGATGCATAAACATTATCCTAAGCCACATTTTTTGCCAGATGATGTTGAATTTCCTTCAAAGGAATATGTTTTTATGGGTTACGACGATGGTGCTACTATGCATGTAAGTCTACAATTCTACGATTTTCAGTTATAATAAATCAAATATTATTTTAGCTAGATTTCATTAACCGTTTAATGTGGCAAGCTCAACTTCAAGGATCAAAAATGTGGTCATTACTGCCTCCCCCAGAATGCCAACATTTATGTAACCCATTTACTTTTTTAGCAGAGCCAGGAGATGCAGGTTAGTAATACACAAAACCACAATACTCAAAACCTGAGAAAAATCGGAACTTGTCTTCATCTGATCTAGATTATGGACTGAAAAGTTAAGGGCAAGTTAGAGTTGTGGTTATTAGAAAATAACCTACTACAATCCCAGATTAGCATTAAAAAGGGTTTTGATATCATTGAATGTCTGAACAATATGTAGACTTATTCTATATATAATGATTATGTATGTGCCTTCTTTGTTGACATTAAGGCAGCCTATAAATTGTATTGAATATCTATAATGTGCTCAGTTGTCCAAGTGGGACATTATGTACATAATTATTTATACATTAATTAATACAATACAATAATTGATACAATAAATTTCCTTTTACTAAAGGTGATCTACTGATATTAGAAGATGAAATCTTCTGATATCGGTATTCTATATCGGTATATGCTTGCATATTTCTATCAATTCATAAAAAGTTTAAGATAGTCACAATTGAATTTGAAAATTGTACAAACAATGCCACTGTATAAAAAGGACAACATTTTCGAAATTCGATGTATTTCTAAAGTAAACTTTGGTTTTTACAAAGATATGTAAAATAAGATTATAATTACTTATATAGTTAATATTTCTGCCAAAATAATATTTCTGTCCTTAAAATTAATGAAAACATCCAGCTGCTCTTAATTTGACATTGTATTACATAGTAAAATTAATAGGATTAATAAGAATTTTAAGAAACCATGTTACTTCAAAAATTCATTCATTGTTGATTTAAATTATTATTTTTTACTAAACAATAGTAGAATTCAGGGTTTCCCTCCAAATGTTTTTTTGCTTGTTCCTAACAATTCTCAAATTCTATAATATAGATAAATAGAGAAAATAGTAATTTTATCTACATATGAAAGTGAACTATGAGAGTTTAATAGTTACTGTGTTGTAATCCTAATATACATAAAGTCGGTGTATTGTTGCTACATATGAACCCAAGCTTCGCTAGTAACTTCGAGCCTGCATAGTTTTAAAAGTGCGGTGCTGTAACATATTCTAAAACCGGATTGTGTAATAAGCAGAATTTTATATTTATTAAAGTAGGCTTGTTGAAAAATGATTCGATCTGTTGTTAGATATAATTGGTACTAAAATTTTTCTGTGTTGTCCCAGAATGAATGTTTATAAGCATTGTAGCTATGAAGTTAAAGTTTAGAACACGGATTACTAATATCATGCTACATATATGGAATCAAATATAATTCTTTTTTGGGATATAAATATTCACCAATTATATATATGATATAATTGAATTATTACATGGATTGAGGTGTAATTTAAAATAAATAATAAAGGATTAAAAATGTACAAATTGAGCAGTTACTAATTCCAATGTGTCTTCTTCTAAACATTGTAGCATTTCATGGTAAATTAATTACTACATAATTACTACATTTTACTACAAAATATACTTTTTCTTTTTTATGTATTCCTGTCTAAAAACCCCCTTTATCTAAAACGTTGTAAACTAATTTTGTTGCTTAATGATTTTTTTTTTTAGTTTTAATAGATACTCGAGTTTGGTATCACGCAACAACGATAATGCCAGGAGACTTTAGTCTCTCGGTCCAGTCTGAATATGGATAAGTATGCATTGATTGTTTAGGGTTTATGTACCTAGCTATAATTTTGCCATTATAATGTTTAGTTTAAAGATGCTATTATATGATATTAACCAAAGATATGAATTATATAAACGATTGTGTTTTTCAATGAACAAAGTTGTTTATACTAGTGGATATGTAAAAAAATTTGTAGCAAGTTGTTAGGACATGTTTAAAAGCTTTCCAGTTCAACTGAATGTTTAATCTATGAGATTCAAGCGGGCAGGCATAATGGCTGTGGCACTTTTTAGAGTGAATAATTGGATCGGTCATTATGCCATAAGAAATAGTGTTTTATGTCAAAAGATAACATTGTGTATAACAACTGAAGAATACTATTCAACATTTCTACAAATTACATACTTTTACTGGATGGATAATTTTAGTATAAATTTTTGTAGTAGGTTCCATGTCATTTACACAATAATTTAGTACAAATTACATTTAGCAGTATTGGTTGATATTACAACACTATTCAAAATTTGTCAAACATTATTCTAGTCTTCATATGATATTTTGTAAACAAAAGGCATGTCACAGGAAGCAAATTTTTATTATTCTGTATAAACAAAAGCCGATATTGTACATCTTGAACCATCTATGATTGCAGTAGCCATGATTGGATAAAGAGGTAGTATATGAATATTTTAAATTACTAATTTTTATCTTAGCTAAGATTTTATGCGATCGTGTTTGTAGTGTTCAGTAGGCATAAAATCATTAGTCATTTTACGTGAATGCTTTTTGTTGATTTGTATTGAGTACAAATGAAATGTCTTGCTTTATTTTCTTTTAATGTTACCATATTTTACATATTCTAGTGCAATTCTGTGCCATGTAAATATATACATTTTTTATATATAATAACGTACTAAAAATAAAGTTCTGTTTTTAATTTGACTCATCTTTTCATTTATCAAACTAATAAATATAAAAACCTGCATTAAGAGGACCAATTGGCACCTATTAAATAAAAAGGATCGGCTCTGTAGTAATGATTTTGTGTCAATAACAACCATGAGATTAAGAGATTCTGGTGGTTGAGTGGATCTTAGATTTTTCCTGGACCTAGACAACACGCTTTTTTAGCCTGGATTTTTAGTGATGAACATGTTATGATCATCCCATGAGAGGATGACGTCTCTTATGTATGATGGGGTACAGAAATCTGTATCTGTATAGAACACTGATCTAGAGGTTGTGCCTCTTTAGTAGCCCTGACGTCCAAGTTTGACATTCTCTCGGACTCGGAGGTAGGTGGGGACCAAAAAGACGAAATTTGTCCCCAGAGACGAAGTTCTCCATGCATAAAAGAAACAAAATCAACGGAGACGCTACAAAACAATTTTTCTGGGCAGATCCGCAGGGCACTTGCTGGGACAACCTCTGCTTTGATAAGCCATTCTCCTCAAATACTTGAATCAACACGACTTTATCATTAATGGCCAAAACAACAGAAACTCAGCATGAAACCAAACATTCCTTGGACAGATCCAAAAAGAAAAAGCTAGTGGGAGGTTATTGCCATATGCTTTAGGTGGATATAATTAATAAAATGGATTTGCGTGGTACATCTAAGTCTAGATGGGGGGAACAAATTGAAAAGGGCACTGTCTGTGGCACTAGTTGAACATGGGACACTTTGTCCCATGTATAAATCCAGCTCACCATACAAACAGCAGCAACGTCTCTGAAAAGTTTGAAGTCGGGTCGGTCCTTCTGGTCCCGTGGCACTGGTCAACCAAAGGCGGTAGTATCTTTGGATGCTAATTTATATGGGAACATTTACACCTCAGTCAAACTTGGATGAAATGTGGCTATTTACAGGGATTAAACAATTATTTTTTTGAATTGTGACTTAGGTAAAGTCGAGAGTTAAGACGGACGTCAGAATCAACCTACTATTCAGTTGATTACCAGAATGTACAACTACCTAAAAAAATTTATTGAGCTTATAGATTATTGTGATGTATGCGAGACGTAATAAACATATTACTGGCTGCAATTGAAATGCGATTACATTTTGTGGAGCTAGCAACAATAATATGAAGATAAAACACATGATCATATGAAGACAAAACTTAACTACAATTGTCCTTGGAACTGAAATTCTGAATAGGGATAATAATCCCACAGGGTTTTCGCATGGATGATATTACATCGGCAATATCGGATATTTTGAATTACATTATAGGTGACAATCACAGAGTGCTAGTATATTAGACCACAGATGGGTCACTTTCAAACTAAATGCAAGAGGGGTAGAAATAATTCTCTACAAGTTCAATTGGCCCTTGCAGTGAGTTATAAAGACTAATACACACTCGTATACAAAATCGCGCAACTCGTGTCTTTAGACAACGTTCTGCGACTGACTATAAACAAATCGGGAACAAATTGCTTCTTCCGCAACAACCTGGATACAAAAATCGTAAGTCTATAGTCTGCCGACTCGAATGGAAAACTTGACATGTTGCGGAACATTTCGCAGTGTGGACGTGTTTATAAGCAGAACTTGCGTTGCACGTGCCGCTTGTACGTCCTACTTGTTGATTGTTTTCAAATACATACATAATGTAGTCCACGGAAATGACATTACTATTAATAGAAGATTTTCATACTTCACGTTGCTTAGGGGGATATCACATCGGAAGACTATAACAATTGCAATAAGGAGAAGCTGACTGGAAAATATTGGCAAAAAATATGAAACCTGGGCTTCTGATGCGGAAAAATACCACCATTTCTACAATTTAACTATGTAACAATTTAAAAACTCAGTTTTATCGTGAGCATAGAAAGATGAAAAATATGAGTGGAAGATGATGAGTTTAACCCAGGTGTATAGGTGTGGGAGCGCGACAAAGGCTCCAGATTATTTTGGATTTGTTCGTGACTGTCTATAGACAAAATCGGTAATTTATGGATAGTTGCGCGATATTGTCTACGAGTGTGTACTAGCCTTAATACATTAAGGACGGATGAGGTATATAGACATCAAGGGGACCTACCGATAGGACGGGCGACGGCTATATACCTCACGGGGAGTTCCGATTCTCCCGCTCGCTTTTGCGTCGTGGTGGGAGTAAAGCTCGCCTAAGGCGGGCCATTTCCATCGTTTTCTATTCTCTATTTCGTCTTCAACCAGAAGTACCTTTCGTTCCCGGAAAATCAATTGCCCCGTTCACCTGTTGCCTGTTTTTTGCACAGCTGTTTTTTTACAAGTAAGTGTTTTTATTATACATCCAAATTACTTTGCGTCTTCAATTTATTATATTGTGTGATTTGTTTCTAATAAGTTTATTACACTTTTAGTTGATTTCGATATTTTCCATATTTTAGGAATATTATATGTTAGGATTGACCTCGTAGATTTGATAAAATGTTTATAAAACAGGGCTGCAAAAAGTACAGTGACCAGTTGCACTACAATATAGGGATTGCCTAGGCGAGTTGTGCGAGATTGCCTAGGCGACTTACGCCATGAACTGATGGGGTACATATACCTCATGCCAAAAAATCACATTTACCAGCGTTTTAGATTTTTTAAAATGTTTTTCCCCAATTCTCCATACAAAAAATGTCCAAGAAACGTAAAAAAATCCCGTCTTTGAGGGTGGGTTTGGCAATAGGGCACCGTACTGAACGTGTTAAGGATGCATATCCACTGAGGACGTTCGGAGTGGGATGTACCATACCTTGGCGGTGTACTGAACTTACTCCGATAAGAACAGTGATACGAGAACTTTACAATAATCATTTATTATGCTATCGCAAAAATTCTTTTTCTCTGTGAAGTATTTTGTTTTTCAATATCATTATTTAATTAACTCAAGTAATAAATTATACGTTTCTTATACATAGGCTGTCCAAATCTTCACTCTGTAATTTACTTTTCACTATGTTAAGAAAACCTTAATATTTTTCAGCATGTCTCCTTTCAATCCATAATCTATACCACAACGTTTTTTTTTCAAATGTTTAATAACGATTTTTTGGTCAGGAAATCGACGAAAATCGTTGTTTAAACATACTGATTTATATGATTTATGTACTTTTTCTTAATCCCATACGTTTTTAACAACTTAAAGTTTAATTGAGTCTTATAAATTAGGTTTTAAAAACTGTGGCACCACAATATGAAAATATGAACTCATCAGGCATTGTTTCTAAAACACAGCAGTATTATAAACCCTAAAAACTATACTGTGGAAGCAGTCTCTAATACTAAAAAGCGCTCATTTTTAGGATTAGGTATATTCTTATAAAAATATTCCTTTATTCTAAAGTTCGTACTCAACAGAGTTGTTATTTACTGCAGATGTTTTTTTTTTAACCTTAGAAGATAATTTTTATACTAAATGGCCAGCAGTGGCGAAGCGTCCATTAAGGCTGTAAAGCGCAGCCTACCCTACATATTTTAGATGGTGGACCCCTTTTTTATATTGCCACTTGTCTTTTCCAGAATGATAAACATTTTCTATTCATATTATCATACATATTTCCAGTTAAACTGAAGCGCCGGCCACTGGTAGTGAGCAAGCCTCGGCCGGCCGCTGTCTGGGCTGCCGACAGCCAGCCCAGACAGCGGCTTGGTTTTAATGGACTTATAGAGATCCGCGGTGCAGGGGAGGAGACGGGAGTACGCGAAAAATGACATGCAATTTAGCTAGCCTGATCGATCACCTTACGTAACACAGTGGCTATAATATTGACCTGTCGTTACTCGTAGTGATTAGTGTTATTTTTAAGGATAATGGCGGCCCTAGACAGCGCCGATTTAGTAGATTTTCGAATTAATAAGAGTGGTTATTTTAATAATTTATCTCTAGAAGATAAATTGAAAACTAAAGACGCATATTTAATCATAAACTGGAATTATAAACTGAAAATGAAAGCGGCAATACCTACCAATTTATTTCAATAATTATAGATGTTCTTGCAGAAAAGAAAACGCGGCGAATGAAATTGATATAAAAAAAAATGTAGGTAAGTTGTTTTTGCGATTCAACTATTCAATATATTATATATTCCATTAAAAATGAGCAGCCCCCCTCCCTCGCCTAATTCAGGACAGCCTACCCTCAGCTTGAATCGACGCTTCGCTACTGATGATACTTTCCTATTTTTAAAGATGTTTCTGTAACAACTGTATATTATGATATAATGGTTTAGCCTATGCTTTTCTTCTTCTCAATTCTTTTGTTCATCGAAAGTCATTCAATCATTTTTTCCTGGTATATATTAAATCAGATGCCATATTTTAGGCCGTTATCAATAATATAAAACAAATTAGGGTAATACAATGTGGAAATACTTATTGATTCAGGTCCAATACAACTACATAGGAATTATCTATATTAATTTAATGCTACCTTAAATCATTCCTTTTTAAAACTAGGTTTATTCTTTTAAAAACATTTTCTCGAAAACAAGTTTCTCGAAAGAGATGTCATTTATTGCAGGTATTTTTTTTTGTTTTTGGAAGGTTTCGGATACGATTTTTGTTATATATTTTGGGCTAATAGGCCAAGCTGTTGCTTTACTATGTTCAATGATTATTTCTTAAACAACTTTCTATCGGAATATAACCCATTAGCCCTATTAAGAAATGATAAAAAAATTCATTTTATTTTTCCATATCGGGGAATTAGAGAAACTAGCCGTCCTTTATTTTTTGTTGTAAATCTATCGATTTTCGTAATTTTTGTGCTATCCTTTTTTTAATAATACCAAGTATTAATTTTTTTGACTCATTAGTACGAAGTATTAATGAGTCAAAGTAGGGTAGGCCTATTCCCTATCGGTCCAGCTTCCAAACAACTAAATAGGAATCCAAAACAGCTACACCAAAGTATAATCTATACTGATTAAATGTCGGCCAAAATGTTTACTTGCGATATCAGGTCTATTATTTTAAGAATATGAAGTAGGATTACCATTTACCGGAAGGAGATATTGTTACCGCAGAAATATTTTTTATAAGTTTCTACAAGGCTTTGATTTATTTATTTTTTTATTATGCAATATTTACTTTTACTATAAGCTTTTTACATACCAACCAAAATATTTGTAGTGTTTATCAGAATATCATTATTTTTTTGTTAGTTGTACGTAAAACCATATGCATATATTAATTTTCAAGGGTAGGGGGCTGATTGCTCATTTATATCATTTCTAGTATATATTTTGTATTTTTTGTTGGAATTTAAAATATCATATTCATTATTACCATATGCTTTGATATTTCCTTAAGCAACTGTTTGTTGAACCTTATCTGGTTTAGATATAATTAATTTTATTAAAAATTGTTTTATACATTTTCTTTGGTTTGTGGATTGACGAGAAATTGCATTCTGAAATTTTCTGTAAACCCCTTATTTGCGAAATTCTAATGTGCGACATATAGAAAATAATTTGTGAATTATCAATACAAATTGGCAACGACGAGATGCCTGTCGGTCGGAATTTATCGTGAGGTCACCCCGTCCTGGGGCTAGCCGACCGGGAGCTAAGATGATTTCAGTGTAAAATCACTACGATTCGGATACGGATAAAATCACTTTACGATTTATCTCACAATTTTTATTCATTTATCAAAGGTCTAAGAATTCAAGTAAAAGTTTGCAGATTGATATGTTCAGGAAAAGTTACATGGGTAGAATAAAACTATGAAATACATGAAATTAAACCAAGGTTGAAATGCACAGTATTTATTGCACAATATAGCCTTTAGCCATCAAAAACGTACAAAAAATAATTGTATTATTTGTTTGTCTCTTTTTGTTGCAAGTTCGAATCACTTCTCTAACTTTTATAGGTATATCATCTCCAACAATATGAATGTAACTTCAAAGAACGCTAGGTTCTACAATTTTACAATAGCAAATAATTCAACAACTAACAACTATCAACAACATTGTGCTAACAAATGTATTAACTATAAGTATAACTGTATTAAATAGATATATCTAAAAGTTACTATTCAATAAAAAAGCTATATCGGGTGTTGGTTGAGTTGCATTAATTTAAAAATAACGATATAGGTAGTTTTCAAAAATGAGAATATCTATTTATTTATCAAAACTATATAGATGACTAATACATTAAACTGCATATTCTGTAGTAGGTAAGTTTTATCTAAAATAATGAATAAAAGTAATTAATTTTATTTTAGGAGATGTTTCATTTGAAACAGGCATAACAACGTCTTGGCTATTAGAATTATAAATTATCATTGTATACATATCGTCTTGTTTTAAGATTCAGTGTTATGTTAAAATACCAAACATATTATATATGTACTTCCAAACGACTACTTTTACATGTATCATGTGCATGCATGTGTTCATAAATATTATTGTAGAATGTACAATAAACGTTTATTATGTTTAGTATCTAGTATTTAGATATTCATATTCAAACATATTCATATTCTGTAATTACTATTGTGACATAATATTTATGCCTTGATCATTATGGTTTGTTTCTTCAATAGTTTGAAATGTATTTGTTTTTTTTTTCAATATCATTCTCTTCCAGGTGGCCAATGCGGCACGTGTTAATGTAATCTTTTTGAACTACGAGGTCATTCAAATATAAACGAGCCTTTTGCTTAAAAAAAATTTATTTTATATTATTTTTCAAAACATCATTTTACATCATTTTTCTACATAGTTCCCCTCTTTCGCTATGCATTTTTCCCATCAAACAGGCAGTTTTTTTATGTCGTTTTCGAAGAAAGACTTAGGACGGGTATTCATCCAGTTGCGCACGAACTCCTCAACCTGCTGATCATTCTCAAAGCGCTCCCCGCCAAGCACTTCCTTGAGCGGCCCAAACATGTGGAAATCACATGGTGAAAGGTCGGGACTGTAGGTAGGGTGTTCAAGGGCAATCCAGTGCATTTGAGCCAATTTCTCGGTGGTTTGACCAGCAATGCGCGGTCTTGCATTGTCATGCAAGAGCAGAACGTTCCGGATAGGCCGGCGGCGCCGTTTCGACCGATATGCACTTCGAACCTGGTTCAAAAGGTCGCAGTAGTAGGCAGCGTTTATTGTACGACGATCATGGAGAAAGTCAAGCAGTAAAACTCCTTCAGAATCCCAGAAAACCGACGCCATTACCTTCTCAGCCGATAAGCGAGTTTTGGCTTTTGTCGGTGCTGCCTCCACTCCATACTTGCCCTTTTCGACTCGGGGGTGTAGTGGTGAACCCAAGTTTCATCACAGGTCACTATTCGTTGCAAAGAATCGTTCCCTTCATCTTGAAAACGAGCGAGAAGCATTTGAGAAACTTGAACTCTCGCATTTTTCTGATCTGCATTAAGAAGACGTGGAACCCACCGTGCTGATACTTTTCGGAATTCCAGCTTGTGTCGGATAATGAAGTGTATACTTCCAATGCTGATCTTCAATTTTCCATTGATGTCTGCTACCGTGATTCGACGATAACCGTCAATAAGGTCCCGAAGCTGTAATGCTTTCTGGCGTGGTGCTGGTGCGGGGCCGTCTTGCGTGACTCAGGTTTTCGACTTGTTTATGTTCTTTCTTGAACTCTGCACACCAGGCTTTCACTCTCGCCCATGAAAGTGTTCTTTCCTCGAATTGTGTTCGTAATCGGTTCCAAATTTCGGCCGCTTTAACACCTTCGTTCGTAAGAAATCTTATTACGATGCGTTGTGCAACCGCAGGGTGTACCGCACTCTCGCTCATCGTAAAGACAACTAACGAATTGATGTTGAGTGGCCGGTTTGGCCATGAATCTCTCCTAGGAGATCCCCACTACCGCGCCTAATGCTCTGCATCACTGTATAATTCCTTTTTTGCTCTCAGTTGCCAAAGGCTCGTTTATATTTGAATGACCCTCGTAAATTTGATGTATAACAAATTTACTCGGGAACAGAGTCAATTTTCAACAAAATGTTAATAAACTAACTTATGACTTAATTATTACATTCGAAATTTCTAATTTATTCTTGTTGTTCGAAGCATAGCTTGGTGAAACCTGCCGAAAGAAATGATGATATGATAAAGTAACTTTGTCAAATTGGCTTCTACATAAAATTAAAAGAATTTCAAGTCAGAAACTTAATTTATATGAAATTCAAAGCTTCAAGAATTAGGAATAATAATTGTTTTGTTGACATAGTTCATAAACTTATGTTTAGATGACTATATTATAATATGAGATTAATGAGTAAGTTTATATGCCTTATCATCGAGATAAAATGTACCAATGTGTCCATGTAAGCGAAAAGTCATGCAAACATCCATATTTGCTAATAAAATGAGTTTAGATGCATTATGCATCACTTAAAATCAACCAATTCTTAAAAACCATAGAAAGAACATCGCGTTGAAACCATGTCGCGCGGCCACTATCTTTGAAAATTGTTGATAAGCATCGACAATTAATAAATTGAAAACTAATCTCGAAAACTAATAAATTTTCCACAAAATTCAAACAGAGTATACTACATTAGAATATTGAAATAGAGTATCTAGAAAGAATTAGCGTGCAATTATGTAGCTTGTACCTCTCTTAAGGATGACTTCATGAAGCAATTGAAAACAAGCCTGAAATTTTTATTGTTTAGTTGTCCAAATGTTGTCCACATATAAATAAATATCTTTATATTGAACGAGAAATAAGTATTTAGTCTGAATACTCGATTATGGACTGCACTTCCTTGTGCTGTAAAAATGAACACATTAGTCACATTACATTAATTAAAGAGTAACTACGTGCTTTTTTTTACAAAGTGTAACTAGAAAATTATTCAGTATTCGTCAGTAGCTCTAAATTAGAACTATACTTGTTGAACAGAAATACGAATAGGTATAAGGAAGAGAAACATACTACTAACAATGAAAATAGAGATAAAATTTGTTATGCACAGCATTAATAACTTGAAAACTGGATTTAATTTTTTTTATTTTTTTAGACACCTTTAGACAAGTGTACACCAAAAATCTGGAATAAATTCATTGTTTCTAAAACGATTAAGTTCCAAGAAGTTTCGTCGAATACGTTGCCTTGTTGACTTCGTTTATAAAGGTACATTTTTTCCTGTATATATGTATGTACAATTTTAGAACAATTGTACAATTTTACAATACTTTATTCCTTCAACTTTGAAAAACAAAAAAAAAAATAATAAAAACTTGTTAGATAGCATTTTTATTTTCTTTCTTTGAACTAAATTCCATGAAACTCACACTAAGGTGTCTTCGTTCATTTTGTGCATTTTATATTTACACGTGACAAACATTCGGACCTGTTAAACAACAACATCTGGTATCAATAGGATAGGACCTACCTATGTAGTTACAATACGAGCACATCTCTATAACATTTTTTCAGATAGATGAATTGGTAGAGGACCGAAAGAAGTGGCCGGGAAGTTCACTGGACTGACCACACTTGATTATTTTTTATGGGGCTATGTCAAGAGAAAAGTTTGTCAGCAGCTACTCATAATTTAAAATAAATATTGTAGTTATATCAATTATAGTCCGCGATATTTTGGAGGCAGAAATAGGAGTGAAGAAAGGCAGAGGAAAGGCCTAGACTAGACTACTGCTCGCAAATAGTAAGGGATGTAGGTTGTAACACAATTAGCGAAATGCGTAGGTTAGCACAAGATAGGAGAAGCTGGAGGTTAGCGTCCAACCAGTCTTAGGACTGATGACCTAATGATTATCAATTATTGCCGATTCGTTATTAAATTATGGTTTTTCTCAATGGTATGTTTCTTCTTTAACGCATCAAAAATATTGTGCCATTGAAAACATAATTAAAACGCAAACCAAAAAAGCGAATACATGAATAGTTTTATGTATTGCCCTTTAGAAAATTTGGCCTTTGCCATATAAATCAACAAAAAAAAAACATTAAGCAAAACAACAACCAACGTCACCAGTTGTAAAATTTCAAAAACTATCTTTGGGAAATAATTTTTAAGAAATTGGACGTAGTGTACCTAAATCTGTGAATATGAATACATATTTTATTTCCTTGAGTGTCCAAAATGTAATATATATATATATATATATATATATATATATATATATATATATATATATATATATATATATATATATATATATATATATATATATATATATATATATAATTAGCGTTTATTTTTAAATAATGCAACTCAGCTACTATAAATGATATGTTATTGCTCTCTCTCTCTCTCTATTTGATAAAAATACATTTTTCTACTTAACCAATATTATATATGTATTTATTGGTAGGTGATAGCAGTAACATCTAAATGCACTTGTCAGTAACAATAGGGAAAGTAATTTAATTTAATGACAGGCATTGAAAGAAAGAAAAATGTATCTTTGGTTATTCCTATTATCAATGCAATTTAAAGAAATTTAAGTACGTTGTATCTCTTCACTTACGTACATATAGTTTATTTCATCGCTATTTGCCAAATAAAAAATCTCAAAACATATCGTGGCTTGCTTTTATGGCTAGGCTCAGGTAGAATGTTCCATTTATCGGCAAGATAAGAGAGTTCTTTATTTGGCAAATAGCGCTGAAATGAGTAGTAAAGAGTAGACATACTCTTCAAATATGTACTATTTGAAGAGTAGACATAGACATGTCTACTCTTCATTATTTATTATTATATTTGAGATATAATAAAAATATTAAAATAAAATATAAAAAATTTTATTTGAGATAAATAATTATATTTGGGATATCTCAAATATAATTTTTTCAACTTTGACCATTACTGTATTTTTCCATGTGCCGTTCTAAGCTTTACATAAAATTATAGTTTTAAGATAATGGTAATTATATTAAAATGTTTACTGACAGTGGTTCTTTGCAATTCCTCTAAGCCTGCACAAAATTTTAGAATATTATTACTAGACTTTCTAGAAATATTACGCCATGGGCATTATACATAAAACTGAACATAGCAGGAAGATAATGAAGTGGATACTCTTGTGCTTTTTTAATAACCTCATGCTCGTTATGAGTATTAAAAAAGTACGGGATAATGTAAAAATATAAAAGTTATGTAGCGTATTGGACGTTTGTCTTAGTACATGACATCAGTATATGAACAAATAATCGAATGTTTAAAAACCATGAAAGCAATATTTTAAAAAAATTTGTAGAAAATGAATTCACAGTCGCCGTTTATTATCTACTAAAAATGTATGTATCTGATTAGGATGACATATATTTAAATGTTCAATACTCATGCAATATTTTTATACTTATACGCGTTATGAAATATATTTGCAGGTTTTTACTTCTTCAGGTATCATATTTCTAATGTTATATATGAGTATAACTTTTATTGTTAGTGATCTGGGTTGGTTTTTTCGACATATGTATTTGTAACGGCGCCCGTGAAATTCTTAAAAAACGATACTAATATATCACAGGGTATGAAAAATACATATGCATGTGCAATTCTCATAATAATTGAATAGGTTAAAACTAAAATAAACACTTTTCTGAAGTAATATTTAAATATTTCATCTAAAATCTTGATCAGAAATAGATATGTGATACAGTAATAAGGATAGTTATAATATATAGTAAGTATAATATATATATATATATATATATATATATATATATATATATATATATATATATATATATATATATATATATATATATATATATATATATATATATAGGACAAGTTTTTCATTAAAATAGTGACATAATTATACAAGAATACAAGAACTACCAACCACAGTAAAATATTTTTACTGTGATATAATTTCTCTGTAAATAGTTATCCATTTAAAAAAAAAGTATACTGGAGATGACAATCAAATAAAAACATAGAAGTAACGAGAAATTCAGAAATATATTGCTACTAACTGAATATCCTGGTACAATAACTAAAATAAGGACTCCTGTGTGGAAGGTGAGAATCGGACAGTGACTATTTTTACGATTTTAAATGTTACAGAATTTCAATTTCTTGAAGAAACTGAACTTCATTAGTTGCCCTGAATTGCGACTAATTGAAGAGTGTGAACAATTAGTATAAAATACTGGGATAACATTAATTTCTCTCTGACCTAATTTTAACAGACACTTGTCTTTGCACCCACTTTGTCCTTCTAATAATGTTATTTAGCAGAAACATCGATTTTTGAGGAAAATTGAATCGAAGAGAAAATACGTAATCCACCCAAAATAGCCATGGGCATATATTTCAAGGGTCCAGAAATAGAAATATAAAACGTAGGGGAGGATCAAGTGAAGTGGAATATCAAACGGAATATCAGTGTTAACTTCATCGTCAGATCTAGTGCTGATATATATATATATATATATATATATATATATATATATATATATATATATATATATATATATATATATATATATATATATATATATATATATATATATCGGTAATACATAAAACTACTTCTTCTCTTCTTTTTTTTATAGCAGTGCATCGAACGATTGTCTTGTTGTGTAGTTGACTTGTGTCTGATAGTGTTGATAGGGTTAATTTTTCCGACGAAATTGAAACTGTGTCACTTTTTGATTACAAATGAGTAAAATCTGTATCTGTATCTGTACGCTAAAACTCATTATTACATACAGAAGATTATATAATTAACTTTTATTTCCTGCATTTTAATTAATTTCATAATAAATTGGTTGAAAAATTAAAATCTAACCAAAATTGATGAGCATGAAGCAAAAGGGTGCGAAGAAAATGGAACATTCCATTTTACCCCATTCTTATTTTTATTTAGAATTGAGAATTCTAATAAATGTTTCGAATATTTACTATACTCGAAAATCTTAGATCAGAAAGGACATCATCACGTGAAAGCAATTTAATCTGCAGACAGGGGTGAAACTGTCACCGCTGAGATATGTTTTTGGGCTTCTAGTGCATTAACATCCCCTCAATGTTAAGCTTTTCCCAAAATCGAGATAAATATGAATTCGAAACTCGATTTCTCTTGTGGCTTTTGAACCAGTGGTCCACGAATGTTGGATTACTGGATTACAGTGGTTGGATTACCACTGGATTACTGGTTCAGAAAATTAATTATTTTTACTAGGAGCTATTTTATTGCTTCGTGATGGATATGCTGGTCATATCAAAACCATTGAACTAATCGACGTGCATCGAGAAAATGGAGCAGTATAGCTGGACTTTCCCCCTCATAAAGTCTTGAGTTAATGTTACGAGGATGAGTTGCAAAAGTTTGTACGTTCAAATTCTGGAAAAGTTGTGACGATGTCGCATCAATTTTTACAGTGTAGCTTTTACTTCTGCTGCATTATTACCGATGACAATAGTTTTAATGGTTTCAGAGAGCTGGAATTTGCTCTACGATACAAAAGTTTTTTCTGAAAATGACTTCTTACCATCTGTAACCACAGATCTGCAACCGCAAATTTGTCCCTCAATGAACATCAATCAGCCCTCAATCGACATCATTAACAGTTGTGTTGATGATTGTGTCAACATACTTTTCATCTAGCGCATGATAACAAAAAGGGTTGTTTTTTAGATATAGACATATCTGTATATATGCGTTTTTGGCGTTTTTTCGGTTACTTGCGTTTTGATGAGAAACTATGCATTTTTCGGAAATATGACCTGATTTGATGTTGTAGATCCTAGTGATTCTCTACAGTTTTTTGTTCTTTTCCATTGTTTGTCGAAATGTCGCTGGAGTTTTGCGCTAGGCGCGCTGAAGTATTGTTCTGAGCTGTTTTAAGATTTAAAGCCAACTATGCATTGTAAAGAAAATATCAGAGGATCAATGTTGTAGATTTTTCTATGTTTTTTATTTTTTGTTTTTCTTAAGTGCGCTTTGTCATTAGAGGGTGACGGTTTGTATTAGAGGGGGATTGTTTTTTAAGGTCTTGTGCGAATGAAAAAAACACTTTAGCCATTATTTTTCATTTATAGGCAAAACTGCATTTTTTGTAAAAAAAAAAAATTAAATCAATTATAGGATCTCTCAACTTTTTATGTGATTGAACTTTTTTTTAAAAATGCATAGTTTTGCCTATAAATAAAAAATAATGCGCTAGAGTTTTTTTTTTTCATTTGCACAAGAGTATTACAGAAATAGAAAAGAAAACGGTGTTCGCCCTCTAGTGGCAAAACCGTGCGACTTTGCGAAAAAAACAAAAGAACAAAATGTGTCGGAAAATTTTATATCTACAACTTTGATCTCTATTTCTTTGATCTCTTTGATATTTTTCTCTACAATGCATAGTTTTGGCTTAAAATCGAAAAACAGCTCAAGAATACTTCAGCGCGCTCTAGTGGCGCAACTAAGTAGAATTTCAAAAAAATGAAAATATCAAAAATTATGGAGAATCTACAACATAAAATCAGGTCATGTTTTCCCAAAAGTGCATAGTTTTTCATATAAATGCAAAAAACCGAAAAATCGGCCAAAAACGCATATATATATATATATATATATATATATATATATATGTATATATATATATATATATATATATATATATATATATATATATATATATTTCAAAATATTTATATCTAAAAAACAACCGTTTTTTTTATCATGCGTTAGGTGAAAAATATGTTGACACAACCCCAACACAATTTTCTGTATAAGTCGCTTAGCTACAGGAAAAATTTCCCAAAATCAGTGATTTTTTGCCTAATTCGAAGTGACTATATGTATAATGTGCTATTAGAATATAATACACAATCTTTGATTATTCTTTCAAGAATTGTTTGCGTTTAAAATATAGAATTTATTCTTAAATTAAATTATGCTATTTATGCTGTGTATTAAGATTTTTATATTTATAAAAAAATAAATCAAGGCGTATCTATTTTTTAGTTTTTTTTGTTTAAATTAAATTTCTAATAATGAATACGTTTGAAAAGTATTACTTTATTTTTGCAAATCGCTTTCATGATATTTTATAATTAAATAAAAAATAAGTTAAAGTTAAGCCTTTCGTTATTTAATTTTAACCTTTTCAGTTATTAACGTTTAACTCATTTATTTAGCTACTTACATATAAATTCCTTAATCTAAGGGCTAAATTGCTTAAGCAGTGATATGATAACGCGATTAACTCATATCACAACAGATTCAGCATATCACAACCAGTAATCTGTACTAATAAGATCTAATTTGACTTCTTACAATGTGACAATTTAAAATATATATGCCTTTTATAATTGCTGAGGTCGTATTGAATACAGTGGACCAAAATTTAATCTACATGCGGATTGTTGAGCCATAAAAAAATGTCTGATTGTATATCAAATGAATTTGGTTCAATGTAACAAAAGTGCCATGATATTAAAGTGTTTAGTGGCGAGGGCTATAAATCTAAATCGTCTTCCTTTAATGCGAGTGGTACCGAAATTCGACCAGAGGCAGTTTCTCTTCGTTTCGGCGATACTGGAGGGCTCCCTTGTGGAGTCGTAGGTGCAGTTAATGTTCCGGAAACTCCTAAGGACGTTATATCTCTTCGTTTCGGCGATACTGGAGGGCTCCCTTGTGGAGTCGTAGGTGCAGTTAATGTTCCGGAAACTCCTAAGGACGTTATATCCACTCGTGATCCTGAACGGGAAGGTGGGGCCGAACCTGGAATATATACATATTGTCTTTTTATTTCTATATACATTTGCGTTAATTTAATAACAGAATTGCAGGTAAAATGTGTTTGATACAATATTTTCAAACGAAAAGCAGTATACAGCATTTTCGTGTTTAATAAACAAGAAGGTTATTTTTACCTATAAAGTGCTGTGAGAAAATATAGACTCACCTTTAATTTGCACTACATCATGAGTAAAATTCAAAACTGAAAATAATTTTATGGATATGTCGTAGTCTCATGGTGAAATACGTCAATTCATGAAAAGCCTAGGTAGTACGTGAACTGCCGGCATATTATGTAAATTATTAATGTTACACAATCTGCCTAGGCATTTCATGAAACGCCGTGCTCATCTCGGCACATGATGTTTCAAGTCGTACTGCACGACCTGCCGTAAATTAGATATCGACTGTTCGTGAAGTGACCAGCGTTGCCCGGCAGATTGTGTTCTATTACTTGTGCTTATTTGTTTTGTTTTGTTTAATGGAAACTATAGAAAGTAAGAGTGAAAAAGAACTGTTCGGTGAGCATTACAAAGAATACTACATAGCAAAGCCGAACAAACGACCGAGTACCATTAGTCAATTAAAGGAGGTGCATATTTTTATATATAGAGTGATAGGTAGAAGCCCGTTTAAAGCAGTTTTTTGGGATTGACTCGAAGCAAGGTCTGGAATCAACAAATCTCTCTAAAAGTATTATTTCAACTATAACTACCGCAGAGGAGGTAGACAAATTGCAGAATGAAATAGATGTAACTCAACAATATGAAAATTATCAGCACGAAGAGCAGCAAGATGAAATGAATGAAAATGAATTATGTGTTCAAGGATACACACTAGTCCACGAAGTGATAGAAGAATCACCAGAAGTCGATACTACTCAACGGTACGAAACAGAGCAGGGGGGGTTGCCAGAAGAGAATATGGTAATCCAACTGTCAAATGAAAATGACTTGATTGATTATGATAACAATCTTGTCGATACAGATGATGTACAAATTGAAATTGAGGCTATTGAGTTAGGCAATTGTGCAGAAAATAATACAGATAACTGTATTATTTGTGAAAACAATATAACAGATGACGTGAGTAGGTGCGATATTTGTAAAATGCCGGTACATTTAAATTGTACTAACGGGAAAAACATGTGCGATTTTTGTAGCTCTGAAGAAACTATAAAAACTCAGCAGGAAGAAAGCTTTGCGGGACAAAAACGCCAAGCAGAACAGATGATTGCGACTACAAAAAAAATTTTACCAAACATCGGGGACTGTGTCTTAGTTAATGTTGATAAAGTTGATCGCAGTCCAAGAGGTCCACCAAATCCTATTTCAGTAGTTACGAATATTAAAAACGGCGTATACCAGGTTGCTACTGTTGGCGGAATTATTAAATCGTGGTTCAATAGACCTGACCTTAAAAAAGCAACATCAAACTTTGTTAACCTTAATCAGGTAAATAAATCTAAATTTATGTCAATTAGAGAAGCCGTTTCCTTCGAATCTTTCTTTAACGGGCAGGGGTATGTAAAATGTTCATGCCGATCCTCTAAGGTGCAATGTAAGACCAATAAATGCAAATGTCTTAAAGCAAAACTGCAATGCAATTCCAGATGTCACAAAAGTGGCCCGTGCGTCAATAAGTGAAAAAAAAATTCTGTATATATATATATATATATATATATATATATATATATATATATATATATATATATATATATATAGGTAGCTAGTTTATTTTTTATTGTTCTGTTTTGTTGTTTATTGCAAGTTTGAAGATTATTTTTATTTTTTTTAAAAGAATTTAATTTTTTAGTTGTAAAATATATGTATTTTACCTCTATTATTATTTTTTATTGTTCTGTTTTGTTGTTTATTGCAAGTTTGAAGATTATTTTTATTTTTTTAAAGAGAATTTTATTTTTTAGTTGTAAAATATATGGATTTTACCTGTATTATTATTTTATTTCATCCATATAGATAGACGATAAATCAGAGAACACAATCTACCGGCCATCGTGGTCACTTCACGAACAGTCGATATCTAATTTACGGCAGATCGTGTAGTACGACTTGAATCATACGACAGTGATCGTGTAGTACGACATCATGTGCCGAGACGAGCACGGTGTTTCATGAAATGCCTAGGCAGATTGTGTAACATTAATAATTCACATAATATGCCGGCAGTTCATGTACTGCCTAGGCTTTTCATGAATTGACGTATTTCACCATGAGACTACGACAGATACATTGAAGCGGTTATATTATGAGTTTTTAGGATCTATTGCGATATTGGCGAATAACAGAGATTGAAAAAACGAGTATGTAGTTTGCGAAAAATTATAAACTCACTGGTGTTTTTTTATATTTTACTTGGACTAATACTTGGTCCATTTTCTCTTATTTTTTATTACATTTAATAAGTGAATGTTCATACTGTTTATTAAATTTTTTAAACTTGCCTATGGAATTTCGTCTCAGGCAACTACAATTCGACGCTTCAGTTCATCAACACTTTCAATCGAAAGCTTTATTGGAGTTGTGGCAAGATGCAGTGACAGATCGCCGCAACTTCTTAAAAGAAAGTACTAGGGGTGGACCGGCGGTCTAAATTTTCACCGACGACAAAGCGTGCTATTCTGAGGTAATTATCAACTACAGGAGCGTCATCTTCTCAGGTTGTCTGCCGTTTTAATTTAGACTATGATGCCAGTCTCATAAGAAAATGGGTGGCGAAGCTAGGACATTTTAAATACGAAAAATGTTTAAAGAAACCTGCACTTAAACAGCATCACATAGAGGCCACATTAAAATTTGCAGAGGACTGTGTTCAAAACAAACATTTTTGGGATCATATAATATTTAACGATGAAAAACATAATTTGGATGGACCGGATAGATCTAGTTATTATTAGCATGATTTACGAAAGGAGTGAAAAATGGTGTTCAAACAGTTGCTTCTGTTATGATATGGGCCGCTTTCAAAAAGGGTATGGAAGGTATGGAAAACCAAATGGCATTTGTAAATGGAAGAATGGATGCGACTGTTTATAAAAACCTGTTAGAAGATTACTTGTTACCATTTTCACCCCTTACTAAAGATTATCGTGCAATATTTCAATAGGATAATGCACCCATTCATTCTGCAAGATCCACTGGTTTCCACAGTATCGAATTTATTCCATGGCCAGCATTAAGTCCAACACTGTCGAAAAAAATCCTATGGAGGATTATGGCAAGAGCAGTATACAATCCAACAAAACCTCCAATTGAAAGTGTTGAAAAAAATGAAGCATCGAATTGTAGTTGTCTAGAACAAAATTTCCGAGACAACTTTAAACAATTTAATAAATAGTATGAACATTCAGTTATTAAATGTAATACGAAATAAGGGTAAATCGACCAAGTATTAGTCCAAGTAAAATATAAAAACACCAGTGAGTTTATAATTTTTCACAAACGACAGACTCGTTTTTTCATAAATCTCTGTTATTCACCAATACATGAGATCCTAAAAACTCAATTTAGACATCAAACTTAATTTAGACATTATGAGTTTTACTCATGATGTCTAAATTAAGAGTGAGTCTATATCTTCTCACAGCACTGTACTTCCCAAAGAAGCACGTATACCTGCTTAAATGCGTACAATATATTCCAGTGAAAAAGAGGTGTAGAAGATGAAATAGATAAAGTTGAAATTTGATGTATTTGATCCAGTACTGATTGACCCAATACTCATACTAAATCTGAAACGAGCTTTTGTTGTTAATTAAACAACAAAACCTCGTTTCAAATTTTGGCATTCAGAAATGGCACAAATAATACATGTTGACTCAACATTGACATGTAGAAATATGTTTTTCATTTTTAGCAATGTTTTTATTTGTTATTTTTTTATGAAAAAGATCCTTTATACACACAGTAAGTATTTTTTTATGCAGCTATTGGCCTTTGTAAGTACTATACTATGCGTACGTATTTATTTTGTATGTATTTAGAATTCAAAATTAAAGAAGACTAATAATTATTAAAGAAATTACTCCAAAAAAGGCAACCGGTCTTGATTTTATTACCAAGAAAGTATTGCAATAGGCATCTGACAAACATTTTAAAGCTACTAAAATGTTTAATGCAATTATTAGAACAAATCATTTTCCTAACCAATGGAAAGTAGCACAAGTTGTAATTATCCTGAAAACAACATAAAGGTGTCAAATATTACGGACCAATTAGCCTGCTTCTGATGTTGTCTAAAGGCTTCGAGAAAGTGATTCTTGAGCGTCTAAAGCCTATAATTAAAGAGCGAAATCTAATTTCCATTCACCAGTTTCTACACTTCAGAAACTAGCACGGAACCTTAAATACGTCCATAGAACAGGCAGAAAATTAATAGAGATCTGGAAGGAAAAATATATTGCTCGGCGGCCTTCCTTGGCAAGGAGTGACATAATGGTTTGTTTCACAAACTGAAGGAGCATCTTCCCTATCATTTCTGCCTGATCCCAAAATCTTATAATTTAATCTTATAATTATTTAATAGGATTCTCTCATCAAACACCAAAATCAATATACTGACATTTAGCCCATCTAGTTTGGAGTACCACAAGGAAGTGTCCTAGAACCCATTTTATACTTATTATTTACATCTGACTTACCAACAACAAGAGTTACAATAATTGCCACGTTTGCTGATAATACTGCAGCACTTGTATCCCACAGAGATCCAGTATCAGCATCAAGCAACCTACAAACTAACCTGAATAAAATACAAGATTGGCTTAGGAAGTGACGCATAAAAGCCAACGACACAAAATCATTTTACGTAATAATCATACTATGATGGGGAAGGATACATGTACAGTTGAATTAAATAGGTGTCAACTACCACATAAAAAAATATGTTAAATATATCGACATGCATCGGAACAGGAAACTAATATGACAAACATAGTATGTAAATATGAAACCGGAATTTTCCCATAGATGGCCTAGCTTCTAATGTAGTTACCATCATACCGCGTCATCATTGGCGCCATTTTCTTGTTTTGACAGCTGATAAAGGGTTCTATCTCACAACGATACAAGTTTCGTATAACAACATTGTTTTTAATAGCCTCGAACATGTCGAATTTTGTGCCTCAAAACTACGATTTGAGGACAGCATTGATTTTTTGTTACCATTTGAAAAAACTGCTGCAAAATCACATCGACTGCTTGTCGAACCATACGGTGAGCATGCTCTTGGTAAGTCACAGTGCTTTGAGCGGTTTAAAAAATTCAAAAGTGACAATTTTGACGTGAAAACGAAGAACGTAGAAGACTACCGCAAAAGTTTGAAGATAGCGATCTCATCGTTGGATGAGAATGACGCTCAAACGCAACAAGAACTCGCGGACACGAAAAGCGGTCTCCATATGTTTGAAATCCATGGGAAAGATCCAAAAGATGAGAAAATGGGTTCAACATGAACTGAATGAAAGACAGGAGGAACACCGAAAAACCTTTTGCGAAATGCTGCTCGCCAGGTATAACAGAAAGTCATTTCTCCATCGAATTGTGACTGGCGATGAAAAGTGGATATATTTCGAGAATCTCAAGGGTAAAAGATCATGGATAACTCCAGACAAACCATCGACTTTAACTGTAAGGCCAAATCGCTATGAACGGAAGACAATCTGTGTTTGGTGGGATGAGAAGGATGTGATCTATTATGAGCTTTTAAAACCTGGCCAAACCATTAATACTGAACGCTACCAACAACAAATGATTGATTTGAATCAAGCTTTGCGTGAAAAACAATCAGAATATCAAAAAAGGCAACACAATGTGATTTTGCTTGATAATAGTGCGCCATCGCACACATCAAAACCGGTCAAGGAAACGATTGAGGCGTTTAGTTGGGGAATGCTTTCGCATGCGGCTTACTTACTTGGCTTCGTCCGATTACTTATTTGCATCTATGGGACACGCACTTACTGAGCGAAGCTTCACTTCTTATGAAAATGTACAAAAATGGCTCGATACTGGTTTGCCTCAAAAGAGCAGGAATCTTTTTGGCATGGAATTCACAAATTGTCAGAGAGATAAAAAAATGTATAGCTAACAATGGGAAATACTTCGAATAAAATATTTTTTATCATTTTCATACAATAAACGTGTATTTTCTATACAAAAAATTCCGATTTCACATTTACATACCTGGAATATTTACTTAACACAAACAATTTGGACTAAAAACTAAGGCAGATGTACTGAATAATCGGACGAAAACCCCAACTCTCCATAGACAACAAAGTATTATTCTACAATTCCATACTCAAGCCAATCTGGACTTATAGTGTACACTGTACAGATCTGGGGATCAGCAGCAAATTCTAATCTGAACATACTACAGAGGTTTCAAAATGAAATACTGCGAATGATTGCGGATGCGCCATGGCCAACTATGTCATTCAATATGACATCCCATTGGTTTTCATCTGGGAGGTTAACAAATCGTTTAGTGTTAAATACCGCTAAAGACTGACAGTGCATCCTAATATACAAGTAGGGTCAATGATGAAGTGCACAGACTCACGAGGTTTAAACCCTCATACCGTATACATAGATTTAATTAAATCATGAACTTAATAATACTTAATAATATTTATATTTATAAATACTTACTACGAGCCATAGGAACTTTAAGTTATGATAAATTGCAGAGGGTTTGCTGAAATGCCCTGCACATATGTCATCGTGTTATGTTAAACAAGGGATTATCCATATGGACATATTGCTTGCTGTAGGAGTTAATTAAAAACAAATGTACATATTTAGATAATGTCCACAGAAGCATGGCTTTTTACAATTCTTTAAGTTTATATTTACTTCATTTATACAAATTAGCACGACTCAGCATATATTTTGTCAGGTTGAAATGAAGGTGAATAAGTAATTTGAAATTCACTAAAACACTATTTTGTAACTTGAGTTTCTCTATGAATAGTTTTTGTTGTGTGCTTAAAGATTTATAATATCGGATAGTACAACATGATTTGTTTCCTTTTATGACAAAAGAGATACAAGTATATTGTTTTTTTAACTCTTTTTGAAGAGGTTATAGACAATAAGCTAGTAAAAAAATTATTGAAGTACTGAAAATACAACGACATAAAAGTAAATTATTATTGTACTTAATTATAAATATTAAAATAATATATACATATATACAGAAAGTTTAATTAAAATTAAAATATAGAATTTAATTTTAAATGATAAAAATAGGTTGTGTATAATATAGCTTATTTCATCGCTATTTGCCAAATAAAAATCTCAAAACATAACCTATGGCTAGGCTCAGGTAGACTCTTCCGTTTATCGTCAAGATAAGAGAGTTTTTTATTTGGTAAATAGCGATGAAATGAATAGTACAACGCAAAACTACAAAAAAATCTAGGTGATATTAAAATAAATGTGTTTTATTTCGGAATCGCATATTCGCTACGATTTGTTCTATGATACTATCTTTAATTCCTAAAATGATTCTTTAGTATTTAAAAGAATACTAAAGTATTTAAAACATTGAGAATGTGATTTTTTAAATACCATGAAGTACTCTTTGAAAATTAAATAAAGCGTTAGTACTATCTATCTGTGGATACAATACATGCCATCTTGCTTGCAACGTGTATTAACAAAAAGGATATTAAAACTCTATTATTAGTTTAAGGGTAGCATTCCTAAGAAAATTTACAAATTAAAATAGTGGAGTATTTATATTAACATTTTTCGTTATTTATTATTATTCAATTATTTATTATTTATTATACATATTTATTTTATGTAAATATGCTAAAAAGATGCTTAGCAATTCAAGCACTTACGTGATTTATTTAATGTAGCTAATCTGACACCTGTGACTGACACAATTCAGGCAGTCAGAAATCCTAACCTAAAAAAGTTTCATCTATAAGAACTACAGAAACACTTCCAGTTTCTTGCAAAAACTTTTACATTTTGACGAAAGTAGTGCACAGGTTATGTAAGACTTATTTTTAATAACAAAAAAATTTATATTACCAATTAGATTTTGCAAATACCTGTATAACTACGAAGACCTGCTGGCCCTGAACGGGGTCGGGCATTGCCAGTGCTACTGTTACTACTGGTACTAGAGCTGCTCGGACTTCTTCTCATTTCAGATTGGGATCTACTACTCCGTCTTCTTGTACGTTTTTGTGTGCTGGACGATCGACATACTCCTGTTGGACATTGTTCACCTAAGGCACATTTTCCTTCGCATATGGTACGGGATTGTAATAGTTCCTCATAGTTATTGAGCATTAGAGCGCATTGCTCTTGATCTTTATACACTAACGCAAGACTAGGGTAACGTTCTTTTAGCCTTCGTCGTTCCTGAAAATCAATTTAAAAGTATAACATAATTAAAATAAGTTAATTTACTGAAAATGTATTTAGTTTATATGTATGAAGTTTATGTTTGGCGTCTAATGATATTAGAGAATCAAATTAACTAAGAAGGAACCTGTGTATATAAAATATAAGTGTACTGTACACAAAGGTATTTAATAAATACAAAAGACTGAAATTTGTATGTTAATAAGTGATTATTAATGATGACGAAAAGAGAAACAAAGCGTGGTTAAAAGAAACCTTTTGCTCTATTTCAGTGTTAAGCAGATATCTACAGTATGTATTTAATAAATATTTTCCCAACATTATGAAGCATAATTTCCCAAGTAGTTTTTATCCTTTAGTTGTTATTGGATGAAAAGTAGGCTTTTCCTACTAGAATGTAGAAATTGCAAAGAGAAACTTCTCTTTCCAATTCTCTTTCCAAAGATCTCCTGATTCCATTTACTCAAAGTAGATCCCAGAAAATGAATTGGCGAATTAAAAGTTTAATACAAAGTATATCGAACATCAGATTGGAGGACTTCACTAGGAATATAATAAAACCTTTTGTATATTATTAGTCTAAAAAGTAAATTTTAAGCATATTACTGTGTATTCTGAATTAATAGCCTTATTGGTATTATACAATTAATTTTAATGTTTGTGAGTGAAAATAATTTTGTTGAGAGTGAGTTTTCCACGAACATATTGGTATTTATTTTATTACGCGGTAGAGTTTTCAAAGTGATAATTGTTGACACAAAATGTTAATTTATTTCGATGTTTCTATTGTGCGTATTCTTGAACTAAAAATCTACTTACAGTGTGGTACATATGGAGACCCTACTGAATATTTAGCTTCAATAAGTTAAAACCACATAAAAGTAGGAGTCAGCGAATCAATTTAATCTACATTTATCGAGCTAAGTAACTTGTACAAATTATTGGAATGAATTAACTATAATGAAATTAATTCAAATAGGAACTGAGCTTCATCAGTAAAATTGATTATAATGTTGTTTGTTCATCCTACTCTTATTTTATTTAAAATATTCATTGTTATTTTAGAAAGCTCTTATCTTAATCTCTATTTATGATCCATAACAGTATCAGATATATGAAAATGTAGTGCAACTTTTAAATAATCCTATAAAATGCATCCCGACAGAGCAAGATCACCATTTCCTTATCAGGAGTTTCAATCAAGATACACCTAGTCAGACTTGGACGACTCCCATTATATAGTGTGAATATTTCTTTAGTATTTTATCCAAAAACTCGACAAACATTACTATAACAATATATCTACGTTCAGGTAAATATTTCCTGAACCTAATTTGTTTTAGTTATGATCTTATGAGGAACTAAATAAAGTAACTAAATTAATGAACTAATGCAAAATGAAAGACAACCGCATTTGTTCTATTCTATTTTAAAATAAGTTTTATGTTACTGTCACTGCACTTATATAAACCCTGAATGATTATCGAAGAACTAAAATTAACTAATAGATTAATGTTAATTTGATGTTAAGCTATTTTTAGCTTGACTATAATGTTAAACTAAAACTAACGAAGTATAGTGCATAAAATGCAAGTTATTTAAATTGATATATTTTTCACTCGCCTAGAAAAAAAGACCCTATTCAAATATGTATATGACATTGTAAATTAGATATATTGGTTACTGTGTAATTGCAGCATATGAACCATGAATCGTTGGACTACTAATAAAATTATTTACTTTAATCGAAAATGGGCAATATTTTGTACCAATTAAAGTTAATTAGGTAAATATTAAATACCATAATGAGAGTTAGGATAATTAGATTTAATTTAATTTAATGTAAATTAAATTAAATCAAGCCAAACCTAAAAACAAAAAAAAAATGGTTTTTAAAAAATTTTTGTCTGTGCGTGTGTTGTCGTCGTTGTCGGCATTAAAATTTCTTGTTAGCACGATAACTCAACTAAATCGTGTCGAATCGATCGGGTTTTGACTGATTATGATCGGGGATGTCTCCCAGACGACACCTATTAATTTAGAGGTGGATAGAACACACTCTACCATGTTCATAGGTCACGAGAAAGCTCAATGGTGGACTATTTGTTAGCACAATCACTCAACTAAATCGTGTCGGATCGATCGGATTTCGACTGATTTTAATTAGGGACGTCTACCAGACGACATCTATTGATTTTGAGGTGGATAGGATACACCCCATCCTGTCCATGGGCCATTAGATGATGGACTATTTGAAAAAAGTAAAACTATCGCATAAAACACATATTCTCGGACACTGAATTTCGAGATAGAGATGTTCTATGTGCAGAAAAGTCCGTTTTAAGGTTTTAAAACTGTTTATTTTTACATAAAACAAATAATGGATGACTTCATAACTCATAATTTGAGAATACAATCCTGTTTCTTTCTTTTTGTAATGTAACAGTGGGATTTTTCACAATGGATCCACGAGTTGATCTAGGACATAGAGATAAAGAACTAAACGAAAAGATTAAGTTTAAGTTAAATTAAAATGATCCACCACATTTCGCTGCTCTAAAATTTTATAAAGCAATAATAATTGGTCAATCTCTTCTTATAATTAATTAGGGATCTTTTATTACTTCAACAATTATGTGATCTTATTTATTTAACTAAACGGTCTTTCAATAAGGACGCTCGATTTTTAAATGTAAGTAAAACAAGTTGTGTATGAGATATCCTCTCAATTTTTTTTTTATTTGAAAGAATGTTTTATGGCATTAAGTATGGACTATAACGTCGTTCAAATGTCCGCCGCGGATTTGCTTGGTGGCACGTATGCGGGAGGTCCAACTTTCGATGACTTTGTCGCATAAATAAGGCTGACTTTGTTGGATAACGTTCGTTATGTTGACTTTGAGGGCATCAATTACTTGCGGTTTATTCGCATAGACCTGCGATTTAAGATAGTTCCAAAGGAAGAAGTCTAAAGGCGTTAAATTGCACGATCTCTGTGGCCAGTGCACGTCACCGCTGCGCGAGACAACCATGCTCTTAAATCGATCGAAGAATGTCCATCGTGGCATGCGCTGTGTGCCATGTAGCGTCGTCCTGTTGGAGCCACATGTTATCGGTATCCATATCATTCAGTTTAAGCCACAAGAAGTTGCTTCAGTACAGATCATCGATCTGTAGCACTTACCGTTGACGACTATCGTAATACCAGTTTCGCTTTGGAAAAAGTACGGACTGATGATTCCGCCAGACCAAAATCCGCACCAAACAATGAGTTTCTCGGGATGCATTTGGTGCTGGTGACTCTGTAGAAGCTCTAAAAAGAAGGCGCTTACAATGTACATCTATTGATATAGTATAAATAATGTGTTGCCTTTAAAACTTCGCAGTTTTGCAGAACTCAGCGTTCTGTAGCGGCTTATATAAAGGGTGGTCCAACTATAATGCACGATGTTAATTGTGAGTCACACCTTAACGTCAAAATTTTTGCCCAACTTAATTTAACATTTCTTTGTTTCAGTGTTTGACAAATTCAACCATGGAGAGGTACACAATTGAGCAGCGCGTTAAGATTGTTGAAGCCTTTTACGAAAATGGGCGTTCAAATCAAAATGCATTTCGTGCACTTCGTGACTTTTTTGGTCAGCATAATCGACCAAATATGTCCACAATCGGGAGAATTGTGTGCAAATTTCAGCAAACCGTGTCTGTAGGAAATGTGAAAACACCTGTGCATGCTCGCCCAGTTCGTTCTGCGGAAAACATTGCTGTTGTTCGCGATAGTGTAGCAGAAGAGCCGCCAACCTCGACTCGTCGTCGTGCCCAACAATTGAACATATCACGAACATCACTGATGCGAATTTTGAATAAATATTTGAATTTACACGCTTACAAGGTTCAATTGACTCACGAGCTGAAGCCTACTGACCATTTCAAGCGTCGTCATTACGCCGAATAGTTGGTTGAACAGACAGAAGTTAATGGTGACTTTACAAAGAAAATCATCTTCAGCGACGAGGCACACTTTCACCTCAGTGGATTCGTTAACAAGCAGAATTGCCGCATTTTGGCAAATGAGAATCCACGAGTGATTGTTGAAAAGCCGATGAATCCACAAAGAGTGACTGTTTGGTGCGGTTTATGGGCTGGCGGCGTCATCGGGCCGTACTTCTTCGAAAATGAGGTCGGCCAAGCAGTTACCGTGAATGGTGTTCGCTATCGGGAGATGATAACGGACTTCTTGTGGCCAGAAATTGAGGATATGGACCTGGACGATATGTGGTTCCAACAGGATGGTGCCACTTGCCACACAGCCAACGAAACACTGGCACTTTTGCGCGAGAAATTCAATGGCCGTGTTTTCTCACGTCGTGGCGATGTTAATTGGCCGCCACGATCATGTGATTTGATACCATTGGACTTCTTTCTTTGGGGATATTTAAAAGAAAAAGTGTACATCAATAAGCCAAGAATAATTCAAGAGCTAAAGGATGAGATAATTCGGCACATTAACGACATTGAACCTCAATTATGTCTCAGAGTCATTGAAAATATGGACCATCGGATAGAGGTATGCCACCGAAGCCGTGGCGAGCATTTGGCCGATATTTTATTTCACACATAATTGTCATAGAATCTTCTATCACAATAAAAAATATTAAGATAATTCTCTGAAAAACTTTTTGTTTTATTTACAATTAACATCGTGCGTTTTGGTTGGACCACCTTATAGAATCGTGCTCTATGCATCGGTAAACCCACCCGCATGTGGATTGGTATCGTCTCAAATTCGACAATTTTGCTTGTTCACATATCCATTCATCCATAAATGGGCCTCATCGTTAAAGATGATTTTATTGTCGAAATTTGGGTCAACTTCTAACTGTTCCAGAGCCCAATCAGCGAACACACGGCGTTGTATATGATCGTTTACCTTAAATTCCTGGGGCAGTTGGATTTTATATGACTGCAGACCCAAGTCAAGATGCAAAATTTGCCAAATTGAAGTCGCAGAAGGACCAAGTTCTTGTGATCGCCGAGAAATTGACTGCCTTAGGTTTTCCCGTGCACTCTCACCCACAGCAGCGATGTTTTCAGCAAACCTTGCGTTTCAGTGACGTACGGGTGTTGGCTGATTATTTATCAAACCGGTTGACTCGAATTTGGCCACCAAACGTCGAATAGTCGACTCGGCGTGACGGTTGTGGCGAGGATAAAAATCACTTAATGCGCGGGACGTTTTTCGACGGACGATTTTTAAAATAAAATTTGATAACTTTTACACATTGTTGAACGCTATAACTTTCCATGGTGATTTACCATACACTACTGAATATTTTACAATAAATATGACAGATGTTGCTTTAATAACATGGCTACTATAACTTGACAAATTTCGACCGTCCCTATTGAAAGACCCTTTAATTTCTTGGGAACTACAACATACAAAATAGATATATGCATATAGAATAAACGACAAAATAGACTTTTTGTAAAATAATTAAATGAACTAAATTCACTAAGCACCAACAAATAAAAAAAATAAGAAAAAAAAACTCACGTGTGCCTCAGATATATAGAAAACATATAAACAAGCGACAATTTGCGTTTATTCCTTACAAACATCTTAAAAAGTTTAATACACCATACTTATTTCTACTGAATATCATAGTCTATGATAATCCTGAAAATCTTTTTAAAAAGTTACCTCTGGTGATTCAATTAATCAATACAGAGATTCTGATCGAATCGAATTTAATCCCGGAATCCTGAGATCAAAATTCCTAGTTGCACTAATTGTATCCTATATTTATAATGCACTGACCTGTAAATACGTTTTTAATTTCAAAATATGCACAATTAAAATTGGCTTGTTATTGAATATATAGTACATTGTATATATAGTATACATATAGATATATTAATTGTGCGATTAAGTTAATCTTGAAGATTAATCTTTTATGATCTTTCTTGGATAACATAATTAAAATAAGTAACTATAAAAATACATAATTTAGTCAAAAATGGTAAGATGAAATATCGATAGAAATTTTAACGTGAGGTTTATCTTACCTCAACTAGTCGAGTACTCTCAAATTCTTCTAATTGTTTTTGAAATCCTAAATTTGGATTGGCAACTGCTCTGCCAGCGCGAACCACTTTTAAGGCCTCTTTCCATGTGAGATTTGTGACGGACATGATGTAGGCAACAGCAACTGTGACACTGCGAGACATTCCCGCCAAACTGAAACAATATTATTATTTGTGCTAAGACTATTAAAACTTGTCGTATACCTAGAGTCCATACGTGTTACCGAATATCAAGTATTTAATGACGTATGTAATACTATATGATTGTTGAAATGTCTATATTAATTTATTTCACAATTTATATCATTGGTCAATTTTTTTTTCATAAAGAATATGTTACGAAAACAGAGATAGAAAGAGAAATAGAGACTTATATCGGTTATACCTGCTAATCTAAACAATGGTTGCGTTTATTCTAATTGATATCTCATGAAATTTGAGTTATTCTGTACACTGATTGGTCAGTGCAGATAAACTAGCCAATCATGACACAAAATAACTGAAATGAAATGAAAAACAGCTAAGAGAAATACAGCTCCTGGTAACACTGTTTGTGTGCCGTATGTAGTTTATATTCCTTTATGTACTAAAATATTACAATTATTAAAGATACATATAAGAGTTTTATATGAAATTTCCTTCCAGTTCATTTCATTCTTTCAATTATGTGAAATAACATTTAATTCAATCATTTTAAAATATACATATATCATATAGATCAGACGTATTAATACAATGAATGAGGCATCGATGATTATTATACATCATTAAGTAGTATACCAATAACCAGATAATGAATAGGATGCGTTAGTAATGCAAATTAATCCATAATAGAAACTGACCAGCAAGTGCTTGACGAGGAGCCTATTTAGTTGAAAGTATCATAATACTAGCCTATTTATATGAGCAAGTAAATATAACAGAATACCTACAATAGGTCCTTTAAAACCTAGACCCGTTGTTATGTGACTCAAGTGTTGGGGAACCATAAGATTTCTTTCCGAGCCTGTGATGTCATAATCTTAAGGTCTTAATATTTCATGGGAGCCACGTCACGTCTTAATATTTCATGAGAGCCACGTGGGTTGTCTTAAGAAAAGAATTAGCAAAGCTTTAATATATTTTCTGTCGTTTACAATTATATATTACCTGTATGGCTACCGTACAGCATGATGTAAATGTAAATGGTAAAATAAATCTAAATAATAACAAATTCAAATATTTTTAATCATATTAGATTTAAATATTAGATGGTGATGTATGGAGTAATTCATAATATTAGTTTTTTAATGCAAAACGAAAAAAAATTACTTATTTACAGTTTTACTTTACACTTTTACTCTTATTTTGTCGATATGACAATTGTTGTGCTTTTTTGGCAATGAGTACAAAACAATATCTTATAGAGACTGATGTATATAATAACGTGCTAATTAGTAGAAATTTTTGGTATTGATAGTTATGTACTTAATTTTGAAATAATCTAAATAACAACAGTAAAATGAATGAACTCAATCTTAATTATAGTTTATTTCATCGCTATTTGTCAAATAAAAAGTCTCAAAACATAGTCATGGCTTGTTTTTATGGCTAGGCTCAGGTAGACTGTTCCGTTTATCGGCAAGATAAGAGAGTTTTTTATTTGGAAAATAGCGATGAAATGAATAGTACTTAAAAATTATAATTAAAAGAGAGAAAAACCGCACACTTACCTATTATATCCCATTACTCTATTATATTTATCTACATACAGAGGTAAAATTAAGTACATCAACGTATCAAATAATTTAATGATATCTCTTTTGATATATAAAACCTATTCCCTAGTATACCTCCTAAAAGACCTTTGAGTTTAATTAAAAAAAAACATTTAAATATAAATGATATAAACTCCGTTAAGAAACAAACAATTTCGAAATATACTAACCATGGGCTTATCCCCGGAATTTGGAATTTTCACTTGTACCAATTGGGACCATTGGTATATAAACCAGTCACATAAACTATAGTTTGTGCGCATACACGAGAACGCCATCGTAATTGCAAAACAATTAACATGTGACAATGGTGTAAACAAAAACAGTTTTTTCATTTTGATTAAAATGGGTTTTCACCAAGAAATATTTGAATCTAATTCATTACACAGCCACATAAAAAAAGTTCTTGATCTAGAGGTCTGACTATGTTTTTTACATGTTTTTGGGATCGCTGAATCTGAATCCGAGGTCTACTTAACCCCATCAAATCAGGATTTTGCCGTTACCTCAAAAAATCATAATTTCAGCTATTAAACACATATAACCTTAAGAATGATGTTGTAATCTGAAAACTCAAGTTCTTAAACCCCACAATCCACTTAATCAAAAATCTATCAGCTTCAATAACCACGAATGTCAGACATTTAACTTGATATGTACTATTCATTTCATCGCTATTTGCCAAATGAAAAACTTTCTTATCTTACCGATAAACGGAACAGTCTACCTGAGCCTAACCATAAAAACAAGCCACGGGCCACACTATAAGTTATTCTAATAACCGCATAACTCTGCTCTCTGGTCATTGCACCTTTTCTTGCACAATTTTTGTTTTGTCTCAAGCATTCGAAACATACTGTTGTGTCCTAAGAACACTTTCACTCTAAAAGTACATATTTTTACGTTTATTCAACTGATATTAGTTTTTCAAATCATTGTACCGTCGGCATTGGCGTTACTCGATGTACACCGCGGGTAGGTTGCACGATCGGGTTTTGTACATCATGTAGCCTTTAAAAGGGCTGTTTGGTAAAGCTGCAGATAAAAGGCATATATTTTAATTGTCCTCTTTTTTCGAGCTGTATCGAGTTCTTTTCAAAATATAGACGTTTAGGGTGAAGGTGTTTTTAGGACACAACAGTATGTTTCGGGTGCTTGAAACAAAACAAAAATTGTGCAAAACGAAAAAAGGTGCAATCATCAGAGTTATGCGGTTATTAAAATGACGTACATATCAAGTTAAATGTCTGACATACGTAGTTATTGGAGTTGATAGATTTTTGGTTCAGTGCGTTTTGGGGTTTAAGAGCTTGGGTTTTCAGATTACTTCATTCTTTGGGTTATATACATTTAATAGCTTAAATTATGCATTTTGAGGTTATGATGCGAAATTCTGATGTCTGTAAATAGACCTCTGATTCGGATTTAGCGACCCCAACAACATATAGTAATCATGGTCAGATCCCCAGATCAGAATTTTCTTTTTGCGTGGCTGTGTTATTAATGCGTTTAAATATCAAACTGATAACTAAATTGCTAAATAGAATAACCTGAAAAGTAGGTAAATTAAAAAGAGTAGAGGCCAAAATATGCAATCCACCCAGTAATCTATAATAGAGTTTCTGTTAAAAAATAAGCTATATAAAACGATTGTGTGATTTATGAAATAAGTGCAGCAGTTACATTCAACGAACACGACATGGATTACGATAACACATTCATTTGTTTGCTCGATAAAATATATCTTTATAATAAAATGTATGTATTGACCGATCCGATAGGACTTGAACCTTGACGAAGTTCTAGTGCAAACTGGAACGGGTGGGTCGGCTTGCGCGTTTTAATGATTTAGGGAGCCGTACCATAGATTTAACCATAGTGGAAGGGTCCTTATTGAAAAACCAGACTAAGACAAGTCCCTGAAGGAGGGCAGCAGCTCTTTCAGTAGTCATAGTGGCAGAAACCGTGGGGGTTGGTATGGTGCTATGACACACACGACTGCGATGTGGAAGGCAAGAGGAAACCACCACATTATAATCCTCAGAACAGCTAGCAGAAAGCTTATCCTACATTAATGATGGCGTCTCCTGGGACAAAAAACTCCGGAGGTAAAATAGTCCTCCGTTCGGATCTCCGGGTGAGGACTGTTCCGGGAGACGTGATCGAGTGCAATAATAATAAGAAGTGTAGCATTTCACGAGTCGGAGCGTGGAATGTCAGAAGCATGAGACAGGCAGGGAAGCTAGAAAATCTGAAGATAGAAATGGATAGGTTAGGATTAGATATAGTAGGTATAAGTGAGATACGCTGGCCGGAAGTAGGAGATATTTGGAGCGGTGACTATAGGGTAATACACACAGGATCGGTAAATGGAAACGCGGGAGTAGGGATCGTTATGCGGAAGAACGCAGGACAGTGTGTAGATAGCTACCTACAATACAGCGAGAGAGTAATGATGGTTAGGTTAGATTCGAAGCCAGTGGAAACAGTAATAGTGCAAGTATACATGCCTACTTCTAGCCACAGTGAGGAAGAGTTAGAAGCCGTTTATTCGGACATAGAGCAGGTAATAGGATTTGTGAAGGGTCATGAAAATTTAATAATAGTAGGAGATTTTAACGCAGTCGTAGGTGAGGGGAAAGAAGGAGAATTTATAGGACCTTATGGATTAGGAAACAGAAACGAGAGAGGTAGCAGACTGATAGAATTCTGTGAAAAGCACAAGATGGTAGTCGCGAACACATTGTTCAAGAATCACGTTAGGAGGAGGTACACATGGAAAATGCCAGGAGGGATAGACAGGTATCAGATAGACTACATTCTGGTTAGGAAGAGATTTAGAAATCAAGTAAAAGACTGTAAGAGTTATCCAGGAGCAGATGTAGACAGCGATCACAACTTGGTAGTCATGAAAGCTAGATTAAAGTTCAAAAATCTGAGAACCCGGAAGGATAAGAAACGTACAAATGTAGACATATTGAGGGATCAGAATATGAAAGATAAGTTCCAGGAGAAAACAGATCAATTAATAAATAAAACGAGTAAGGACGAAATCAAGAACGCAGAAACTGAGGGGGAGGGTATCAAGAATAGTCTAGCTTCCGCGGCTACGGACGTTTTAGGACACGATAAAAGGGAAGCTAGGAAGCCCTGGATAACGGACGAAATCTTAAACTTAATGCAAAAGAGACGAGGCTACAAAAACAGACGAGACGAAGAAGGACTGAAAACGTATAAGTCAATAAAGTGGGAAATCATTAGAAAATGTAGAAAAGCGAAAGAACAATGGATAGAGGAGAAATGCAAAGAAGTAGAAGATAAGTTGCAAGTAGGTAAGACCGATGAGGCTTACAAAATAATTAAGAGGAACTCCAGGGATATAGGAACAATAAGCAGAAATGTTAGGAGTCAATCGGGGGACATACTGATAGGAAGAGAGGAGAAAGCGGATAGATGGAAGCAGTACTTAGGAAATTTATACGAGGGTCAGGAATTAGGAGAGATATTAGAGGAAGAATCTAGCATCGATAGGGAAGATGTAGGAAAACCTATATTGAGAGACGAATTTGAAATAGCACTAAGGGGGCTAAAGAATAATAGAGCGCCGGGTGTAGATAAAATACAGGCGGAAATTTTGAAATGTGCGGGACAGAAAGTAGTAAATAGGATGTTTGAACTGGTAAAATACATATACGAAACGGGCGAGATGCCGGAGGATTATAAGAGGAACATTATCGTTACTATACCGAAAAAGAGAGGAGCCGACAAATGCGAGAACTTTAGAACGATTAGCCTAACTTCCCATGCGTCAAAAATCTTAACTAGAATAGTGCAGAAGAGGATGGGAAATAGAGCGGAGGAAATACTAGGAGAAGACCAATTCGGGTTTAGGCGAAATAGGGGAACTCGCGAAGCTATTCTGGCGCTAAGAGTAATGTTAGAGAAAACAATAGAAAAAGGAAAGAACGCTTATATAGGATTTGTAGATTTAGAAAAAGCTTTTGATAACGTAAGATGGGAAAAAATGTTCGAGATACTAAAGAGCGCGGGAATGAAGTATAGAGATAGGAGAGTAGTACACAATCTATACATAGAGCAAACTGCTGTTATAGAAGTAGAAGGGGAGAAAAGGGAAGTAGGTATTAGGAAAGGAGTAAGACAAGGATGTACTATCACCACTAATTTTTAATCTGTACATCGAAGAGGCGATTAATGTGGTAAAAGATAGAGTGGATTTCGGGATTAAAGTACAGGGACAGAAACTAAAAATGCTGAGATTCGCGGATGATATAGCAGTATTAGCATCTAGTAAGGAGGAATTAGAATCAGCATTGAACGAAATGGAGGCAGTGTTGACAGAGGAATACGGAATGAGGGTGAATAAAAACAAAACTAAAGTGTTAGTGTGCAGAGGGCGCGAGAGCAGAGCAAAAACAAAAGTACAAATTAATAATGAAAGATTGGAGGAAGTTAAAGACTTCACTTATTTAGGAAGTAAAATAAATTGGGATGGAAGAAGCGATAAAGACATAAAACAAAGAATAGCGCAGGGTCGAGTAGCTTTTAACAAAAAGAAAGCACTTTTATGCTCGGGGGTAATAAACTTAGAAACAAGGAAGAGATTTTTGAAAACATATGTATGGAGCACGGCACTTTACGGCTGCGAAACCTGGACGGTAGGGGAAGCAAGTAGGAAGAAATTAGAAGCTTTTGAGATGTGGTGTTACCGAAGAATGATGAAAATACCATGGACTGATAGGGTTAGAAACGAAGAAGTATTGGAGAAAGTCGGCGAGAAAAGGAGTATGTGGAAAAACTTAAAGAAGAGAAGAGATAGAATGGTAGGCCACTTGCTGAGACATGGGGGAATAGTCCGCGATATTTTGGAGGCAGAAATAGGAGTGAAGAAAGGCAGAGGTAGGCCTAGATTAGACTACTGCTCGCAAATAGTAAGGGATGTAGGTTGTAGCACAATTAGCGAAATGCGTAGGTTAGCACAAGATAGGAGAAGCTGGAGGTTAGCGTCCAACCAGTCTTAGGACCGATGACCTAATGATGATGTATGTATTGACTTACTTTCATGTCGAAGCAATTAATTTGAAAACAATATAACGCTGATGTCTTACGTGTTCATTTATTATTTTCATTCTCAATCTGAATTATAGGAATTTACATATACGAGTATCATAAGCATCATAAAGAGATAAACTGAAGATGTACTTACAATTATTCCAATGTTCTTACAAAACATTACAATATTTAATATATAGGACACTGAAAGACATAAACACGATACAAAAATATGTTTGTTTAGATAATGTCAATACTTCAACCTTTAAAAAACGAGTTCAAAGTTGTACTTGTTATTGATATGAAATGTAAATGTAACCTTCTTTTCAAGTGAAATTTTATGACTAAAATTGATTCAAAATCATCTCTTACCAAGTGCCCTTTTCCCTACAATTTATTCACACGTACCACTTTACAATGACATTGGAACTCTTCTGTGGTTCTAATGTCGTTATAAAGTGGTATTGTACGCGTGAAGCCTAAATTGCCAGATTGTCTGGATATGCTTAAGAAAGCTTTAATCATCTCTATATGATGCCAACTTTGTTGGCAAAATGCGCGTTGTGTGTAGTGTATAGTGTCTTGGTGTTTTGTGGAAAACTAAGTCAGTGTTATCTTCACACCAAAGGTTTCGACCTACTCCAGTATCAAGAATTTCACTTGTGATGTATTCATATCTAAGATATACAAGATATATCTACTGTATATAGCGAGGTCCCAAATGATTTGAAAATGTTACTCTAACTTATACCTAAAGAGAAAAAGAGTGCGAATGATTTTTTTATTTGTGTAGGAAGATTATTATTGATATATCAATAATATCAATACTGAATAGTTTAAAAACTATGTCCTCTATTCCTTGAAATATTTTAGATGGATACACTACAACATAACCGAAAAAATTACATTTCTTTCGAGGAATCGTACAAAATTATAATTTACTACAAAATTATAATTTACTTGCTACTGACCGCATTTAAAATAATCAGAACGGTGTCTGCACATCCATCTTTACTTTATAGGTTTTAATATTTTCTTTGTAAGGAAGCAGTATCAGAACTAGAAATCTCGTAGAATCGTAGAAATTTTTTGCCGCCCAGTAATAACTGTTGTTAGTAAATCTGTTATTGTTTCAATAGATTTTAAATCTCAATCATAATGATACAGCAGCGATGGTTGATGTATGTTGTATTAAATGCATTATTGTAGTCAAACCAAAAGTGCAATTTAAATTCTCCATGAGTAAAATTAAATAACATGTTCTCATTCATAATCAATGATATCCACTGACTTCTAAATTCCCATATTTATCAAATCCGAGAACTATGATACTTTTTTAGTTCTTAAAATGCTTTGAATGAATTCATTTATTTTGCCGGTTGTATATTTAATTTCTGAATCTGTATATTTGAATGTAATTTAATGATTTACAACAATAGAATTAATATCTTCAGAGACAATGTAACTAATGATTTAAGCTGTTAATTAACTTAAAATATTCAAAATAAAATATTGATTGAAATTAATTCTTACATATTACAGTGTTTGTAAGAAATTTAGTTTCAGTACATTTTTTTCTTAAAAAATCAGACTCTAAAGGTAATAAATAATAAACATTAATACATATTTAAGGAACAACAAAAAATACAAAGTACACAATACACAGATAATATACAAAACAGCAAGTATAACACACAATAGCACAAGCAACGACAACAAAAACATAGATTACCGGGAATAGGTCCCTTAAAATATATTCATCTCAGAAAATGGCCTTTTAAGTCGTCGTAGAAATGATCGATGGACCCAAAACGGTCATATCTGAAGATCTCTTCTGAAAAAAAACATTACTTTAAGAGAACGATTCCTTCTAATGAATAACATTAAATTATATGCAGGTAATATTCTCGATGATATACTTTCTTCTGGAACATAGATATGCTACGTGCCGTTGCTTTAGAATTTGTTAAATTAAAATTTTAAATTAGATATCGTCAATTAATAAGCATAAATGCATTCATACATTGTGTGAGGAGCATTAACTTATATAGACTATAAGTTAATATTGTGATATGTTGCTCACTAACAGGTAAACTGGATAATAACGATTGCACTTAAATGAATTGTAATGTTACTAAATAAACCAAACATCAATTATTAGGTTTATTGTAAGTACATAAATTGCTGATTTACATTTAAAAATGTACCATCAAGAAAGAATGTAATGAGATACTTTTTGTACGTTCCTCTGAAATATAAACAATAATTTTTAGGGCTAATTATGCTCTTAGTTTCAAAATGGTTACGTCCTCTATCGAAAAAAAGCATGATTAACTCAAATTTATTCGGTATTGCAAATATTTCAAGAAAATGTAACGAAAATGTCTGCCAGTGTTTAAAAATACGATTTACTAATATATGAAGAGGAATATTTGTTTCAAAGCCATTATATTGTTAATGATATATTGAGAACAAGCTTAATAACATTTAAGTAAAATTTATTTCACATATTTATTAAGAAATATTGACCGTTAGTACAAATTAATGATACCACTTTTTCTTAATTATAGTATAAGTGATATGTTCAAATAGTGTAATCCAAATTTTTTTTAATTTAAACATCAATGGTCTGCTTTAAACACGTTAATTATGTGATATTTATTGAGTATAGTTTGTTAGCTTATTATGTTTATCGCTCAATTATTTTATGAGAATGTTGTGTGAATTCCAATTTTCGCCAATTCACTTTAAAAAATAATAGAAATTAATTATCTATTATTTTGTTATTGTTATAACTGCCAATGTACAATTTTCACAGGACACATACATTGCCCAACAATCATATAAAATCTAAAATACGGACACAACACGTATAATGTAAACTGAGGAGAGGTTTACAATACAGACGAAGACAATCACACCCATGCTCAGGGAGATCAAACTTACCTCATTGGGACTCAAACTCAAGCATGCATGTCACTCCCAATATTGGGCCTAGTCCATCACCTCAGACTACAGTATAAATGACATTGCTATAGGCTCCTCAAGATAAGCATACAAGGCACTCATCCATATTATAAATGTGAAGCAAGGAACTTTTATTAGCATCGCGTCGGTCTGAATGCCCACCGTATTCTCAAATACGATATAATGTTATTGATAGATATGAACATTTTATAAGTGAAGAATTTTGGATGATTTAATTGGTGATGAGAATATGGAATTCTGCAGTTCAACGAGAATTTAACAAACAATAAGGGCAGACTTTGATTTATATTCTTACTATATTAATTAAGTGCACTCTACCCACTGTACCCACTGTAGCCTGTTTTAGTTCCACAAACATTGATAGTTCCTTATACGTTTTAATACATTTGTTAAGCAGAACTGTTTTAGATGTTTTGTCGCTAAATTATGTTTGAAATTTTCATTACCTATCTCTTTATCTACGTCTTTTGTATTATGTCATATATGACGTATCTTGTTTGAGTACATTTTTTTGTTCCTTATGAGGTTAAACTGTTTTTTTCCAGTAAGTGATGAATTGCTGATTTATCATATCAAATATATCTTTTTGAAATGTGAATTTATGTTGAATAACGTACAGCTCACAAAGAAAATTTAGGACGGGAAGTAACAGACAGATACGTACATATGAGGGTCGAGGCATTTCTTAAAAGAGACATTTTTTAAAGCATGTTAGTCAAGTGGAGTATAGAGAATGAACCTATTGATTATGAGATTATCTTTTAGAGTTTCCTTCCTTGTTAATTATGTAAGAGTACTGTGTCAAACAAGGAATAATTGATCTTATAAGGCATAAGGCGTATCTAATGTTTTATTTTCTTTTATGGGGAGTAAGGAAAAAATGTATTGGTGACAGATATCTTTGAACGTAACTTTAAAACAAAAATATTTTTTTTTATTGGATTAGAAAATTCGTAGATTATATGGATACTTATTTTATTATTATCTTACAAACTGTCTACTAAATATATCAGGCTTTCTACAGATAATTGCATTCTAAAATTATAAGTTGTATAATTATAAATATGATATAAGCGATAGGTATTGGTAATTAATAATTTGAATTGTTATTGTTAAAGAAAACTGATTAATCTACTACTGCATCTTCAAAGAAAAATTGACTAATATCATTTGACACTGAAAAATAATAATTTACAAAAATTAAATGGTACATAACAATCGTCGATTCAACTTCATTTACAGGTGGACATTCAACAACATAAAAAATTATCCCTATCGTATTATGAGGAATAAAAAGCGATAAACCAAAATTGAAACAAAGAAATTGATAAGGATATATACTTGTTATTAAAAGTCATATAATTTTATAACTGTTTATTTAATACTAATATTAATAGTACTCAGTAATAACTAATGTCCGCAAGTAAATTATACATTACGTAAAATGCAGAGGTGGATCCAGGACACCGCGCTGCAGTGGCGACGCTACATTATTTTGCGGTTGGGAAAAAATAGGCAGGCAATATCTAGGGTGGATGAGGGCGTTAAATATATTATTTTATGTGCGAATGTGATATAGTGGTGTTATAAGAGGTTGGGCGACTGGTTGAGCGAAAAGGACCATCCGTGCCCACCCCTGGCTCCGCCACTGCCGCGCTGATATTATATACACATATAATGTGTATATATACACATTTTTCACGTGTTCAGCAGAATGTCCTGTTAACTAACAAAGGAACTGGCGCAGATCAAATATAATATTTACTGCGTTAACTATTGTATATCCAGGGGAAGAATGTGTAAGATTAAGGTTTATTATTGACAAATAATTTTTTTTAAATGTCTGTAGATGTATATTTCATCTTTCCGAACAGCTGGGTCGGTGAAAACCTGCTCAACGTGTGAGAGTGCTCCATTTTCATTTAGTTTGTCTCTGCGCCCTCTTTACGAAATGAACATAATAGTAGTTTGCCGCATCTAATCATGTGCCCCAATGCATCACAACATGATGTGATGGTAATGGCGTATTTGGCAATTGGCGTTGAAATAATTTTCTTTGACACGGCGACAGTGGTCGGATTGCCTGATTTCGTGGCCAATATTCAAATATTCTGTGTAATTTATTGAAAGTTGGCATATAAGAGTTCTCGAGATCGTTGATCACAAGTCCAGTATTTGTTATATAAATGACGCCATTTTGTTCAAAACAACAAAATGACGGTCTCAAAATGGCCGACTATGTCTAAAAAAACACAGTTTTTACGTTGGAGAATATTCACATAGACGTGTTCGAGGTCGCTGAAAATGAATCCGGTATTTGTTTTTCGAGACACAAAATGGCTTCAAAATGGCTGGCTTTTCTATAAAATACACTGTTTTTACGTTGAAAAATGTTCATATAGAGGTTTTTGAGGTCACTGATAACGAATTCGGAAATTTCTTTCCGAATAACAAAATGGCGGTCTTTATATGGCCGACTTTTTTTATAAAAAACACTGTTTTTACTTTCAAAAATCTTAATACAGAGGTTTTCGAGATCGCTGGGAACGACCGGTAATTGTTTTTCAAAAAACAAAATGGCGGTGTCAAAATGGCCAACTTTTTCTATTAAAAACATCGATTTTTACTTTTAATATATTTTTTCTGTGTTTAAAAATAAAATAGTGTTATGAAGGTTTTTATATCTTCATAACACTCTTCTATTTTAGGGATGAACTGGGATTTAGATGAAATAGTGAATGCAAAAATCGTATATACAGATATATATGGTATATTTATTTGAAGAAGGGTAACATCTTTTTTTGGCTTCTAAAACTTCATCGTAAGAAGGAAACAATTTAGAATTGCATTCTATGCTAGCGACTCTAAAATTGCAGTACATACTATTCGACAGTTTATTCTGGATGATGATTGACAAAGCAGCATCAGGTAACGTGGGTGTTTTTCCACTTTTATACAATGACTTTCGGTGCCGTTATGCTCTCGTTGAGATGTATTGTGTGTCAACATTTCCCGATGTTTGGAGACTCATCTGCGTAGCGTAGGCCAGTTCTTGGACATTATGTTCTTCCCGAAGGCCCAGAGTTCGCCTCCGCTTTGTTCGATCGCTACAATCGTCAAAGCTCGACAATAGGCGTTCAACATTCCGTTCACTAGTTGACAATTCCTCCAGGTCCTCTGGCATTGTTGGTGATTTTTTAAAACTAATTTCGAATTTCAACTAGGTCTCATTTCTTGCAAAGAATCTTTCATGATTTCTACAGCAGTCTTACAGTCACAAGATACACGCACTCTCTCTCTCACACACACACACACACACACACACACACACACACACACACACACACACACACACACACACACTTGTGGGCTTGTGGAGAACACCCCTTCCAATAAACTATGAGGAATATAGAGGACTGCTTCGTGAGAGCAAAAATTAATGGCGTACACCTGTACAGCTGCTATATGCCACCTAGCATGCAGCAAGAGGACTTCGAAGAAGCCCAGGATCGACTAGTCATAAACGCCAAAGACCATTGCCCAGTGGCCATCGCCGGCGACTTCAACGTCTGGGCAGTGGAATTTGGTAGCAGGAAGACGAAACTCTGCACTCTGAGTGACCATATTGCCATTAGATGGAACATCGACAGGCAACAACGATGTGAAAGCCGAGCACCGAGGATATATTCGCCGGCTGGAAGGCGAGTGCATTCGATGTGGACGCACTGTGTGGATGCATTCGAGAAGGCCGCGCTGAGGGAAAAACAGCAGAGGAAAAGGTTGACGACGTCATGAAAAAGGTCGCAACAGGAATGGAAACCCATACGCCAATGTACCGGTGGAGTGACGCCATAGCACAGCTCCGTGCAAATAACAACTGGGCGCGAAGGCTGGCACAACGATCCAGGAACAAACCAACCTTTGCTACACTGGAGGTGGCATCTAGGCTGACCAGAACCAAACTGACCAAAGCTATCAAGCGTAGAAAAAGGCAGTGTTGGACCACGCTGATCGAGGAGGTGGACAAGGAGTGTGGGAGGCCTTATAAAGTCGTTATGATAACTAAGCTCAAGGGCCAGTCACAACAACAACAACCCACATACCCTGAGCAACTGGGGAGGATCGTGACCGTGATTTACCCCACACAGGAGCCCTTCGTTCACCAAGTGTGCCAAGAAGAGGACGAAATCATCCCTCCGGTTACACGAGAGGAGCTACTCCAAGTCCGCAGTGAGGTAGGCAACACCAAGGCGCCGGATATGGATAACATCCTCAACATCGCTTGGAAGACGGCAATCAAGGCAGCCCCGGAGTTTTTTCTGGATATGTACAACACATGCATCGTGAAGGGAATTTTCCCCACGATGGAAGAAACAGAGACTTGTTCTCTTGCCCAGGGGTAACAAACCAACTGACGACTCGTCGCCATATCACCCACGGTGCATGTTGGATACAGCCGGAAAGATCCTAGAGCGGATCATTCACAACCGGATTGAAACAGCAATTGGTCTTTCTTTCGAGGAAAACCAGTACGGCTTAAGGAAAGGAAAGGCGACGATTGATGCAATCAACCACGTGGTCAGCACGGCAAAGCAAGCAATCGCTGGGATACGATGGAAGGGTGGCAGCAAGAAGTACTACACGTTATCAGCCCTTGATGTTAAGAATGCATTCAACTTGGTCAGATGGGACACCGTTTGCCAAACACTGGATAGGCTGGAGACGCCACAGTATCTCAGAAAGATGATCAAGAGCTACTTCAGCAATCGACAACTGACATATGACACCCCGGAAGGTCCTTTCAGTTACCAAGTTACCGGAGGGATACCTCAAGGCACCGGTGCTGGTTCCTCTCTCGTGGAACATAATGTACGATGACCTACTGAAGTTGAAGCTACAGCCAAAGCAGACATGATAGCCTTTGCGGATGATGTGGGGCTGAAAATCGTCACGAAGTAGTTGGAAGAAAATACTCGTATCTTTGTTGATTCGTATGATGGAGTGCAGCGATGGATGTGCTCAGCCGGCCTAAAACTGGCTGATCATAAAACGGAAGCCGTGCCCTTCTCGGGCAGGAAGCAATTGTAGACGATTACTCTCGACGTGGGAGAGTGTACTATCACCTCTTAGCCGTACATCAGGTACCTGGGAGTTATGCTAGACTCCAGACTCAGCTTCAAGCAGCATGTGGAACACATCACTGCAAAAGCAGCAAAAGTGGCAACAACGTTGGCACGTCTCATGCCCAATATCGGGGGTTCTCAGCAAAGCAGAAGGAAACTTCTTGCCTCAGTGGTGACGTCCGTATTTACATACGGAATAGCCATCTGGAGCGACGTCTTGAAAATCGAGGAATATCGGAGGACAGCCTCCAACGGTGGCAGGAAAAGTGGGACGTATCTGGAAAAGGAAGATGGACACATTACCTGATTCCCCAGGTAGATAGATGACTGAAACGCAAACACGGGGAGGTCGAATATCACCTGATGCAGATACTGTCAAATAACGGATGCTTCAGGGCGTATCTTCATAGGTTCAAACACGAGGATGCACCTGACTGCTCGGCAGGATGTGGAGTACCGGAGGATGCGGAGCACGTATTCTTTCAGTGTCCTCGCTTCGAAGAGGAGCGACAGGAGCTGGAGGAGCTAATCGGAGTAAAACTTGATCCCGAGACATTGGTAGAGCTGATGTTGGAGACGGAGAAAAACTGGGCCTCGATAAGCAGCTTCGCTAAAATGGTCATAACGGAGGCGAGAGAAGAGGAACAGATGAGAAGGAAAGCGAGAGAACCAATGTAACAACAATGGCTATTCGCTCAGAGCGTATGAAGTGGCAGACTTCCTACAGTGGCCACCCTCGCGAAGTAAGGCTCAACGGCGGTTCCGCGGGGGCATCGCACATGCCAATGACGATGAGGTTAGGGTTTTAGTCGGTAGAGAAAATATGCAGAGTCCGACACACGGGTATACAATGCCTACGGTGAATAAAGCATCCCCCTCCAAAAAAAAAAACACACACACATACAAATTGAAAATGGCTTTACAAGTGTTCCAGTTTGTGCGCATTTATGCAGTGCTCCAGAAAATGTTGATTAAAGAAAAGAGAGCAAGTCGGAGCAGCTGATTTTCTGCATGCATTATAGACAAGGATTTGTAGAATACGGAAAAATTTAATTCGGATCGAGATCTCGTGGGACTTTTGACTTTTAAGTCAGATAATGAATACTTTCTAAGGCTCAATTGCTCATCATTTTCAAACTGTATTTAAAGGAAAACCCAAATACAGTCAAAAATGACTTACTTTGAACAATAGAATCCATGTTTCAGAATGCAAATCAGTGAATTCAACCTAATACTGCAAACCTTTCAATTGGACGCAACTTTTCACTTAGCGCGAGCACGAGATCGACCGTGAATGACGCCCAGACGTACAATTTCAGATTTCCCGTTGTAAATATGTACATGTGGGCCACAAAAAATACCACGTCATGTACATACTCCAACCTATATATCTAGGGTGAAAAAGTGTCTAAATTCAAATTTCAATTTTTCGGGACTTTTGGTCACGAAATCGGGCAATCCGACCACTGTGGCGGCGCAGCGCTTTTAAAAATATTTCGATGGAGTACGTGTGCTAAACATATTACATGTAATAAACTGATTCGTATATGTATTTGTAAATGCACTGCAGATACTTTCATATAAGAGGCTGTATCGGTGGAATAGAGTAACACACGTCCCTTATTGTTCTCCAAATCGTCGTCCCATACGTTTGTTCCGTTACTATCTACAAATTCAGGTACTGTTTCAAAATTTATCCGATTCAGCACTTTTAACGCAATTAATTGTGATTGGCTTGGTCTCGTGGCTATTAGGGTTGACTCGGCAAGCACCGTAACATTATTATATTTTCCATCCATACAATTCTGTAGCAATTGCCTAAACATTGGACTGGCCTGCTCGTTCCACGATATGTTGCAACTTATCATGTTAAGTAAGTCCATGTTAAACTGTCTTCGATTTTTCTTAACGCTCTGATTACCACTTAAACGAGTTTAATGTTTCTCAAACGCGATGTTCTGTAACGTACGGTTTTACACTCCATGATCTCCATGTATCGCATAAATTATACTGTAGTTCGGTACTGTCAACATGTTGTTTGGAAAAAATTACTCACCTACTTTTATTTTGTAGCTAGCACACGAAGGAAATTTATACGATATTTTAAGTCTAATAATAATATTCATTCGATTTAAAATCTAGTATACATCAACAAACACTCGTTATATTTTACTCGTGAAAGTGTGCAAATACTGACAGATTCTTTCCTCCTCTAGTGACTACCTGCAATAGTCGCTAGATTACTGACCTGTTCCTACTGATGTTGCAAGTAGAAGATGGTTTCGATAGAAATATAAATTTTATGTTGTTCTTATATGACATTTCATGATTTAATTCATATCTGCGTTTGAACACATACCCATAGGTCCGAACCTGGAATGTACGATTTACTCGCGTGCATCAGTAATAACAATTTACGATTTAATGGATTTAATTACTAATTAGTGAAATTAAATTTTTAATTCACAGAAAGAATGTCTCTCTAAAAAGCCGTGATATATGTTAAATGCAGTTCTTCGTCTACTTAAAGTAATTTAAGCCAAACAATATCCAGTGAAAATGTTCAACATATGCATTGTTTTTTTCATTTTAACGATTATTTATACAAAATAATATGGATTCGCAATATGTCTACGTTTCTTATCTTGTCACTTTCTTGTCTTCACATTTGAAATTGGAACAACAGCGTAACTGCTGCTAACATAAAACCGGCGAACAGCTAATATTCGCATGTTTCAGGGCTCTTTACATAAATTCGATCCGGAAATATACATTATTATTCCAGTTAAATGTCCCTTTCACACTGTTTATGTTTTTTTTGAAATAAAATATGGCTCATTGTGAATTGTATTCTGGAGAAACAATAGCACAGGGATGTAGTTAATAGTGATTTAATAATTATACTTTTTATTGCCCACTAATGCGGAAAATTTTTATTTTTAGAAGCCATTTTGAATTGCAAATTATGAAATATTATTTTGCTAAAAATGTAAATACCATGCTATAAAAACTCATGCAAAGGATTAAAAGCAGGGATTTTTGGTGGTCCACAAATTTGAAAACTGGTAAAAGATCCAAATTTTAACAGATATACATATAGCCGTTCTAGAATCTGATGTATGGTTTAGTTATGCATCTGTAATTCCAATTTGTTTGTGCAATCACAAATGTGCAAAGACAAATAACTATCAAGAACTAGTACATAAGATGCTTTTTTGAAAAATTGTGACCCAATATCAGCATTAAATTACATTTTTTGCTTGTCACTTAGATAAATTTCCTTCTACTTTGGAGATTATGGTGAGGAACCAGGTGACCGATTACTGTCGTAGTCTGCAGAGGGACCGTTCACAGCAAAAATATAAAAGAAAATTGTACAAAAAAAAAACGTTTTCATAATTTTTAATATTTATAATTAATTATTCGTTATTTTCTTGTTAGATTTCATATATAAAAAAAACAAAGAGAAATTGCTTATTTTATTTTGTTCTTATTACTTTGCATTAATATTTATTTTCTATGTTTGTCTTCTATGCTAACATCAGGGGCAGTAATACTCCCTCAATATTTTCAAAACCTCCAAGTAGAACTTCTAGTTAATAGTTTGATTCGGGGGAACGAACTCCGTACAACATCTCTGCAATCGAAGAAACAAATGAGCATTGTCTTGATGCTTGACTTCACTTGGCGAGCTTTTTTTGGGACGAGGAGAGCCAGGTATCTTCCACTGGCTTGATTGCTGCTTTGTTTCGGGGTCGTATCCATAACATCACGATTGATCACCAGTAATCACCTTGAAAAAAAATTCAGGGTCCTCTTTGAGCTGATTTTGAAGCTCAAAACATGCCTGAAGTCGACGCTCCCTTTGGAGCGTCGGCTTCAGAAGGCGACTCGGCTGTAAGAAGGCGAGGGACAAATATTCCATGATACATCCAGACTCCATAATATTCCTCACAGAGTTGATCAATGGTTCGGCGACGATCTTCACGAACGAGAGCATTGATTTTGTCGACGTTTTCGTCACTTTACGGCGTCCTGAACGGGGTTGGTCTTCAATTGACATTTCTCCATTTTTAAAACGTGAAAACCACTCGTAGACTCTGGTTTTACTTAGGGCAGCATCCCCATAAGCAGTCTTAAACATTACAATAGTTTCCGCGGCCGATCTACCCAACAGGAAACAAAATTTCACAGCCGCGCGTTGCTCTCGACAATCGGCCATCACGTTTTCCGCGAAATGGAAAAAGTTGTTTCACTAAAAAAATTCCCACAGACGAATTGATACACTCACAGTGTACCTAACGGACACCGGATCAAACAATGGGTTTCCCCACTCTCCCTCCCCACCACAGCGCAATTCTCGTTTTTTTGAGTCCCCCTCGTATACTCTAAATTGATTCTTAAATTCCTGGCAACAAATTGACTGTCAACGAATTGAACAATTGACTGTGCTCTAGTGTTATTTATTTGTAATATAACTCATCTTCTGTATATTAAATAAATTTATTTAAAATAATCACGTCTGTTCAACATGAAAGATATTTGATTTTCATTTACATCCAAATTTTAAACAATATATTCAGGAAAATTTTAATTGCTAGTCTAAATTGGTATATAAACTATTTACTCCTATTAAGTAATTTATTTAAGATAATACCGTATATAGTAATAAATAATACATATGATACATAAGAAACGTACAAACAATATAGAACAGATGGAAACAAAAAATGATATACAAAAAGTATCTATATAAATGATATAAAACTAGAATAAAGGTAAAATAATGTAACGAATATTCAAATAATATAAACAAGTATACATATGATTAAAATATTAGAAATATGTATGTACATATGGAAAAAGGTAATAAAAATCTTAGACACATCGTGTGGAAAATATATAACAGGGTAGAATATTGTCGTACCAAAAATCATCCATAAGCAAATTGACAAGTAAGTTAAATTAATTACCAGCAAGTAAGTTAACTACCTATGTATATTAAGTGGATACCTACACCTATAAAAGCATCTAACAAGCTCTAGTTATCCTTTGGCAAATGAATTCTATATTCCATATTGTTGTATGTCCGTATCGTTGTAACGGAGTTTAGCAAAATATTTCTAATAATACTGATGACGCGCAAATTAAAATGTAATTTATTTCGAAAGTAATGGTAATTAATGTTCTTGACTTTGATGCCAGAGAAACCCTAAGTAATTTTGACAATATTATACATATATACAGAATATCGTATACAAATTAATCTCCTGTAATACACTATACAAGTTATGTTTATGAGAACGATTTATGAATGTCGAATGATAACGACATACTGCGTATTCATGGATTATCAAATATTCAGTTTAATTTCCACGAAGCTGTCAGTGCGGAATAGTTACAATCCTACGTAGATTAAAAGTTAAAATTATTATTATAAAATTAATTACCATGAATACATAACTGATGAGTATACAGCGTTAATAACATTATTATCATTTGGTTAGTACCTTTCGTTTAATTATATATGAATTAGTAAATATTTGTCTAATTAAATTCGTTTTGTTTCTTGGACGAGGAATTTTTAACTTCGGTGTTAAAGCTGTATAGGTGCCAGGCAATAGTTCAATAAAATATAATTCAGATTCAACAAAAATTAAATAAATGGCACTGGAAGAATGTTACGCGTACTATATTCTGTATTGTACCACCCTATTTTCTCTACAATATCAACTATAATATAATGTATATCAACTGCTGTTAATCCTGTTTACAGTACATCTATCATGTGGTCTATTAAAATATTAATTTGAGATATATACAGAAAGTACTTACTATAGTGAATACATTATTTACTTGTAAAAGTAATATACATAGGGGTAGCGAGTGTATCAACCCACACCTGTTCCTCTGTCTTTATTATGATTTTATGTTGATATATTAATAATTAATTAATATGATACTTTATTTATTATTGTTATACTCGTATGATATATCAGCCAATAAGAAAACTAACAAGCAAAACTGGTCGTCGGATTAAATGAAACGCATACTGTTTTACGTTATTTGAATAAATTGAATCTATATGTTGTGCGCGGTTTTAGATAGTGATCAGTTAATGACTTCAAGCTGATATGTATCGTACAATATCTCAGCATTAACTCATAATCTAAGTCTCCAACAAGGGTACCGTTACGCTCCAGGGTATATAGTAGAACGGAAAAGGAGTTATTTTTTAAAGTATATTTTTAGTATAGTTTACTGATTTGTATTAACTTCATACCATGCAAATATCTAGCGTCTTCCTTCAATTTATTGAAATATTTCCTCAGTTCCTCATTTCCTCAGTTGCTATCTCACGTCACCTTATCTTTTCCTAGCACTAACATAAAAAATATGCTAATTAAATAGATAATTAACAGTGTAAAATAGGGACATAGAAAACGCCTAAAAGTATTTCATATTTATTGATGATTGAGATTATTGGTGAAATCATTCACTGAATAAGAATTAATATTGTTCATTTTAGGGATACTATAATTTTAGGTGTTATTACATATAATCGAGTCCTTGGCACCGTATATTTAACCAATCAAAATTAATTGATTATTACTTATATTTCAGCGGAATGTATCGATAATATATTATAACATTATTTCTTGATGGTATATATGACTGGGACTGTCTATGTCCTTCAGGTCATTCAAGGAAACGCCTAGAACTATATGCAGGATGTTCTGCAAACAGCCTTTTTCCATTTGTCAGAATGTTAGCCAACCTTGTATTTCAAGATCATGCACAACCATGTATGGTAAGTATAACGTCCGTTTTCTTAGAAGGTTCCCAAGTCATTCTTATTCCATGGCCATAACGACTCATCTCCCCAGTTAATCAAGTACGGGATATTATAAAGAGGAGGTTGTTTCTAAGGCATAATGTTCAGGTTACCGGAGATCTCAAGAAACTTATTTTACAGAGTAACATTATTGAATTTTACTTGGTAAATCTAACGTTTTTTCTAACCCACAATGTAACCATATACTTATTGTTAGTACATTAATATATTCATAAAATATTGATTGAATAAAACTATGTTTACTGGATATTGAATTTGATGTCATTGATTGTGAGAAGAGATATACCTAACATAAAATTTTCATAATAAGAATACCTATATTCTTTTAATTACACATTTTAATTATTTTCATTAGAGTATGTAAGCTTTATCCTTGTATAGCTCATATCGAAAGAAACTGTAAGTAATAAAGAAATAGCTTAGCATATTTTTTTAATCTTTTCTCTCTAAAATTGTACATGTTTTTCAAGGTTTCGAAAATTTGTTTATATTTAATTTATTGTTCTACATGGGTAACATTTATAATTACATCGCTTCCTATAAAAAAAAAAACATTAAAGTTTTGGCGATAGGATTCGACAAAGAATAGTAACTCTTTGTCGATAAATAAATGAAACAATGTGGCCATTTTCAAATTTTGGTTACCTCCGATCAAATTTAGTTTATCTCCTTTCTTATATTATATTTATTTTTTATCTTCTTCCTTATATCGTATTTATCTTATTTATGCTTCTATTATCGTATATTACAAAATCAAAAAAATACAAAGGCTTTACTCAAAAACAAATGTGACCGTTGTCTTGTAATTGATTGTTATCCCATTGTATCCAAAATCATCTAATTAAGAAATATTAAAATAATAAGTAAGTTTGGTTTTAATGAATATGATGCTGCTCTTTATAAATTTAAGTTACCAAAGTTGACTTTATTTTTTAGGATCATGAAGTACTGAAAGAAATACAATGAAATATTTAAGGTTGCCACAACGAATCTACCAACCTTACACTACAATCAGTAATTGAAACTAGCAATCACTCATATTAAGTTGGAGATTATGCCAAAAGCCATTTATTTCCAGTACATTTTCCACTCAACAAACTCCGCGTTTCTTTGCAAAAGAGCTTGTGTTACCAACGCGTTAACGCGATAAAAATATGTAGATAAAAACTCATTAAGAGTAGCATTGTTTCGATTCAAAATCAATATCAAAAGTATCTAAAACTAATAATTACTTATTTCGATATTTATAATATTTTGGTAAGTATATCTCTGCACACTTAACGTGCATATTTTCCTCTCATGATAATGATACACTGTTGATTGGGCGTATCGTTGTTTGAATATTTGTTACTCACTGTAATGGTATGTAGATGCAGGTGCATGATTAAAAAGTTTCACTGGTCAGATGTAAAGCGATCAATATTGAATTACTGTATATAACCAATTATATACAAATTGTTATATAATAATTTTTATAACATATATTACATTTACATAACATGTAAGTGATTAAACTTGTGACGATCGCAAAGTTAAACTATTTGAATTATTTGTACCTACATCGATTCAAACATCTCAAGTCTATACGACGGCATCTCAGCCTTTGTGGAGCTACCCCAGTGTAACACCATTGGTATACAACTGCGGATTGACTTTTAATTATAAGTAAATACCTTTTTTTACCGAACCAACCACCATTATTCTGGCCATGTTTTGATGAGTGTCTTTATTGTGTGTGTCTGTATTTGTTGCCTAGAAGATAAATAACATTAAACATGTGTTTTCGTTACTACTTAATGTAACGTATCTAAATAAGTAAATATCTCAAGTCAATATCTCGCATTCTCGTAGTTACAATGCAACTTGCTATGTAGATATGTACTTACTGTTTTGCTATATCAATTATAATTTTTTATAGAATATGGCCTATAATATACATATTAAATGATGATCCATATAAAATATATCATTCTACAAAAAGTTCCTGCCTCTTAGTTCCTAAAGTTCCTATGGTAGTTATTTACCATGTACTAATAGTTATTTATACAATGAACTGCGAAAATAATGTATTTTAAGCAGGTGGAATGAGGCGAGACTCAGTGTACAATATGTTTGGTCCTTTAAAACACGTAATTTTAGTAATGTTTTTCATACATTTTTTTCCAAAATTGTTTCACCTATATTAATTTTAGTCCATTACCAAAAAGAGTCATTTCAAGTTTTTCCATTCAAAAATTAATCACCGATATATCGGTATAATAATAAAGTAAGTAATATAATTAATTCACTAATAATAAATTATTAGTGAATTAATTATTTTTCAATAAATACTAAAATTAACGTGATATAAATTTGGTATTTTGTCATTATTCATTTAAGAATGCTTACCAGTGAATTAACACGTTTCCATCTCGTAGTCGAGCGGCATGGATGAAATCGTTGCACAAAGGAAAATACTGGGTGAGATTTTGATCAGGTGTGTCGGAGGCCATGACACATAGGTAATGTTTGTCCTGAAAAGAATAAGATAACTTTATTAATTTAAAAATATAAAGGAACAATAAACATTATTTTTGCTATTTATTCATTTAATGAATTACCCTAAAATGGTTATACTTTCTCATGATTAATCGCTATAATAATAACTTCCACTATAATGTGATAAACACCTTTAACTGTTTTTTCTATGTACTTATAAGGTATGAAGCTATACTATTCATTTAATCGCTATTTGCCAAATAAATAACTCTCTTATCTTGCCAATAAACTGAACGGTCTACCTGAGTCTAGCCATAAAACAAGCCACGGTATGAGATAAGAGCCGTTTGGGATTTTTTATTTGGCAAATAGAGATGAAATAAACTATACCTATGCAGAAACTACAAACGCTTCCAAACGTGCAGGACGTCCAGAAATGGAGATAGAACATTGATGAATTCGATTTACAATCAAATCGTGTAATTCAAATGAAACATAACATATGTTGTCATTCTATACGATTTAGTTTCGGTATTACAAATAAAAACTAAAAACGATATTTTATCAGAAGGGAATAAAAGCAAATGAAACTGAAAATGTATAGTCTTCAATAAAGTACGTTACTCTTTTTATTACATTTCCGCACTCCACTATTCTAGTGGAAAAGTAATGTAATCGTGTACAGAAAAAGTGAAAAAATTAATTTTTTTTGGGTTTATTTTTCGTTTTTCGCCCTAAGAAAAAAATTATTTTTAAAATTTTTTTGCTCTGTGTGTGTCGTCGTTGTCATCGGCATTAAAAGAACGATAACTCAACTAAATCGTGTCGGATCGATTGGGTTTTGACTGGTCCTGATCGGGGATGTCTCCCAGATGACACCTATTGATTTTAAGGTGGATAGCATATGCCACCCCCTCCCTTGGGTGTATTTGAGAATTTTTTTTGTTAGCACGATAACTCAACTAAATCGTGTCGGATCGATCGGGCTTTGACTAATTCTGATCGGGGACGTCTCCCAGACGACACCTATTGATTTTGAGGTGGATAGGACACACCCCATCCTGTCTATGAGTCATGAGAGCATGATGGTGGACTATTTGAGAAATTTGTTTTGTTAGCACTATAACTCAACTAAATCGTGTCGGATCGATCGGGTTTTGACTGATTGTGATCGGGAACGTCTCCCAGAAGACACCTATTGATTTTGAGATGGATAAGACACACCCCACCTTGTCCATAGGTCATGAGAAAGCACGACGGTGGACTATCTGAGAAATTTTTTTTGTTAACACGATAACTCAACTAAGTCATGATCGATCGGGTTTTGACTTATTCTGATTGGGAACGTCTCCCAGACGACACCTATTGATTTTGAGGTGGATAGAACACACTCTACCATGTTCATGGGTCATGAGAAAGCACAATGGTGGACTATTTGAGAATTTCTTTTTGTTAGTACGATCACTCAATTAAATCGTGTCGGATCGATCGTGCTTCAACTGATTCTGATTAGAGACGTCTACCGGATAACATCTATTGATTTTGAGGTGGAGAGGACACACCTCATCCTGTCCATGGATCATGAGAAAGCATGATGGTGGACTATTTTAAAAAAGTAAAACTGCCGCATAAAACACATATTCTGCATTTATGTGTTGGTTTATTTTTTCTTAGCCACTCAATTTCGAAATAGAAGATGTTCTACGCGCAGAAAAGTCCGTTTTATGGGTTTAAAACTGTTTATTGTATTACTATTTTGTAGTTTTTTTTTCTTTATAATACAAAATATTACAAATCTTATATAGCGGACAATTCCTTGATAATATTTACATCTGAAACACTTAAGTAAACAATGAGCACTTAATTTAAAAATAAATTCAAGCTGTAAGTAATGTCTTAATTGACTGACCAATTTATTAATTTAGCATAATGTAAATACAGAAAATACTCATTAAATAAAAATTCAGATGCCCATTCATGACTATTTTGATATAATTATTTAAATAACTACTGTGTAGAGGAATGTTGTAGGTGCTTTTCACGTATGTAACCTGAAATTCATAAGTAACTGCGAGTGTTTACACCTTACCATCTTTCGGCTTCTCGTGAATTTTAACTATCCTCAATGATACTCAGTCATCGATTTCATCGTTGGATTATGTGTCTAGTTACTTTTCCGCACTCCACTATACGTGGAAAAGTAATGTAATCGTGTAAGAAAAGATGTCTAGGGTTTATTTTTCGTTTTTCGGCCTAAAATAAAAAAAAAAATTGAGGCGGATAGAACACATTCTACCATATTCATGAGTCATGAGAAAGCATAGTGGTGGACTATTTGAGAAATTGATTTTGTTAGCACGACCACTCAATTAAATCGTGTTGGATCGATCCGGTTTCGACTGATTCTGATTAGGGACATCTACCAGACGACATATATTGATTTTAAGGTGGATAGAACATACCCCACCCTGTCCATGGGTCATGAGAAGCACGATGGTGGACTATTTGAGAAAAATTTAAAAAAGTAAAACTGTGGCATAAAACACATATTCTGCATTTATATGTCGGTTTAATTTTTCTCGGCCATTCAATTTCGATATATAGATGTTCCACGAGTGGAAAAGTCCGTTTTAAGGTTTTAAAACTGTTTATTAAATATATGCACTTGGTCAAAAAAAAAACAACCAGATAAAATGACGAAATATAATTGAAACATTAGGAGTATATTTATGTAATAAAATGTACATTTTTCAGAAGAATGTGTACCAATAAACTAAGATTTTAACAGATTTTATTAGGAAAAAAAAATTAATTCAATAGTTGCGTTCAGCTCATATACGTATTGAGTTGGTTTTGAGAAACACTCTTGTAATAAACGACATCGCAATGTTGTTTTTTTATTAAATTTATATTGGGAAAAGTATTTATATCGGAATTACGAAAAAATTATATTTTATTACATTTATTATTTGGTGACTAGGCGAGCTACTGAAATAGAAACATTAAAACTTGATTACATTTAGATTTAAACTGAAAACGGTATAAAATGTTTTATTAAAATTAACGGAATTAAACCAAAATATTGTTTAAGAAAATATACGCTACTACGAGAATTTTAATTGCAACGAGCAACGACGGATGAAAATGAATTTGACTAATTGGAACAAAGCGTTTCGCTCTTTACTTAGTTTGCCTTTCAACTTCTCTTGAAAACCTCTACCGACAATTCGTAATAGTAATAATTATATGAGCAGATATTGACATTTATTTAGCCTAGTAGACCTTTTTCATAAATAAAATGAAACATAATTTCTATGCCAACAAATATATTGTATGTTAGACAATTTGAACACTCTTACACTATAAGTCTTTTAGATAAGTCATATTAGTAATTACCTTTTTCTAAAAGGATTGTCTGATACATATTTTCTTTTTTTTTTTTGATGTTTCGAATACATTATAGAATCTTTGTCCTTTACATATCATTATTTAATTTAAAATAAGAACATAACGAAACGTTAATAAGGAACAACTTGTCGAAGTCAAGATTCTCTGCACACACAAAAAAAGCTAATTCCAATCATGACATGATTTTAAATCAGCGAATTGGCACAAAATGAGCTACAGTAGTTTTACTAAATTTGTCCTATGAATGGGGTTTTTAATTGAAGTTCTTATACTTGTTTTCTAAGGCAACAATAGAATAACTATTTATTATTAACAATTACTATTTAACCTTAAAAAGGAAATACCCAAAGCAAAATAGCGTGGAAAATTCTTCAAAGATATAGTTTTCTTTCTGTAAAATAATGCACTGGTTTACAAGTATGTATCTGATTGCATTGCAAAACTCAATAAAGTGGGCCAAGATGCTGTTCGCCAGATTTAACTGCTTTTGACTATCTCGTATTTCCAAAGGTGAAGAAATATTAAAAAGAAAATGAAATACATATTTATTTTCATCAATTGAAACTAATTTGAAAAGTACTAATTGTCGCAGAGCTTTTCAGATCAAGGGTTATTTTTCTAAATATATAAAATATGAATGAAATTTTTTACAGCTAAAGTTGGCCGGAGATGTTACATCGGATACTGTTAAGGTAGTAATAAGTTGCCACAATATTGCTAGAAGAAAATTCCAACTTTCATTCAATTATGGCTAGCATCGTAGCATCCAATCAACTATTTTAATAATTATCAGCAAATAATTAATTTATTGAAAACTACACATCTTGACACATTAAAATTGAATAAAATATTAGCACTCCATGCTTCTTTAGGATCCACAACTCGGGCACGACTAACAAAGTTGTTTTGATACAGAAAATAGCTAGCAAACAATCACATATTTTAATAATAATAAGAAAATAATTCATTATTCGAAAACTATACACTCTGATACATTCAAATTCGTAGTAAAAAAAGAAATATTACAACCTCATTCCTCTTAAGGGCATTTGGGTTACGAATGACTAGAATACCGGTTTAGATATAGAAAATGGCCAGCAGAAAATCACATAGTTTCTGTGTTTAACAGAAATAACTGAGATAGGTAGAAAATAATTAATTTCTCGAAAATTACACACTCCCATATATCCAAATTCGACCAAATTATTACCATCACATCACCAACTAATAATGTATTTTAATAATCAAAAAATTAATTATTTGAAAAATAACGTATCTTAACATATCAAAATTCGAAAGAAATATTACCACCAATATTACCAGCAATATAATTAAAAATAATATTTCTCAAAAACTATACACATTCAAATTCGACCAAATTACCACCCCATCCTTCTTAAGTGTCCATAGCTTTAGAATGACTTAGCAACAATCAGAAAATAATTAATTACTCGAAAACTATACACTCTGTCACATTTAAATTCAGAAAAACTATTACCACCCCATAATTATTAAGGGTATTTAGGTCGGAAATAACTGGCAACACTGTTCACATATAGAAAATGGCCAGCCATGGCCAGTCACACATTTTAATAATAATTAAAAAATAATTAATTGATCGAAAAATGCACACCTTAACACATTCAAATTCAAATAAAATATTATCAACTCATCCCTCTTAAGGGCTAATAGGTTAAGAGCAATTGGAAAAGCTGTTAAGATAAAGAAAACGATCAGCAACCAATCACACATTTTCATAATAATCAGAATGTAATTATTTTCTCGAAAACTACGTACCCTAATCCCTGATACATTCAAATTTGGCACAAAATATTATCATTCCATCACTCTTAAAGGTTTTTAGGTAGTGAAAGACTGACAAAGCTGTTAAAATATAGAAAATGGCCAGCAGATAATCACTTCTGATAACAATTAGAAAAAAAAAATTTCTTAAAGACTTTACACCCTGACAAATTTATATTTCAACAAAATATTGCGTGTCAGCGAGAATATATGTCAAGGTGTGTAGTTTTTGAAAAATTAATTATTTTATTGTTGTTACTAAAGTACCGTCAACTGGGGTTACTTTGCCCACTGGAATAACTTTACCCATTTTTGCAAAAAGTTTGAGTGCCAAACATAGTTACTTGAATTGTCGTTGGACACGCAGCACATAATCAGGGCTACCAGTTGTGATGTTGGCGGCAAGGGTTGCTCATGAGTTTTTCCATTTGGTGATAGTTTATCAGTGTGAAACTGTGAGCTGTGTAAAGGGACTCTAAGACAGATAATTGGAGTACCTAAGCAACTTTCATCAGAGCAGCCAATAACGAAAGCTGGTATCTGGTTATCTTGCACCTCTCAATGAGCTAAGTATGGACGAATTATGAAGATTTTTAAGTAGTATACCACAGTATTTTCAACCACATAGTTTTTATTTGTAATGCACACTGTATAGTTGGGTAGTATACCTCCCTCCCACCCTGTATCAGTATGCGGGGTGATGGGGGTTAGGTGTGAAATACAGCACACAGTACACAGCTGCTAAACCTACCTAAATTTTGGTACCTACCTACCTAAAGATTGATACCTACCTAACTTTTTGTTCAGAATAATGTCACGAAAATACACACACGAAGTTGGGGTGCTGCCAGTACAAGGAATACTCTCAACAGGATCTTGAAGAAGCTCTTCTGTATACTGTTGCCAACGGAGATATGTCAATAAAGCAAGCTGCATCAAAGTTCAACATCCCAAGAAAGACAATTGGTAAAAAATTCACAATAAAGAACACACAGTCTGTTGGTCACCCAACTGCACTTTCTCCAGCTGAAAAGTCTGAAATTCTCCACCCAATCCTTATACGAGTATGTGCTGACTGGGGGATGCCTTTAGGTGCTTTGAAAGTGATACTAATCGTGAGAGACTACTTGGTGAGATGTGGCTGGGGTGTTATGAATTTTAAAGACGGTAACCTGCCAGGAGAAGATTGGTACAGCTCATTCATTCAACGCCGCAGAGATGAGTTAACAGTCAGAAAATATCAAAATATATCTCGAGAATGAGCCACTGTAGGGATTGATGAGTTTACAACTTACTTCGGTTATCTCGAAGGTGCACTGCAAGGTTTTCCACCAGGTAATATATTAAACTACAACGAAATTAATCTCATGAAGTTCATTACTTCAGAGGTGGCAAAATAAATTTTGAATCAACTGTTCTCATGTTTGTTTTGGCTTATTTTACCCCCTACAAAGGTAATATTGCTTTGAAGAGACTTTAAAGACAGTTTTCAATAGAAAATCAAAGTCATCCCTCTTATGGGCAAAATTATCCTTCTTGTCCAGATAAATTTGCCCACCAGGTTCTTGAATTTTTACAGAAAGAGAAAGCAACGAAAATATATTTTAACACAATGAGTCAATTCTACAAGCCCTCCCCCGATTCTAGAATTTTTTCCCCCTCTCCAACCGATAGAGAAGTACAAGAATTCTTTACTTGTAATTTAAAAGTAGGCAAAGTAACCCCAGTTTACGGTATGTGATTAACTGCTGGCGATTTTTTGTAAGTGTTTTAATAACATTCTCAGTAAATTTCGACCTAGGGGCTGTTAAAAGGGTGGTAATATTTTCTCCAAATTTGAATATGTCAGGATATGTAATTTTAGAAATATTAATAATTTCCTGATTATTATTAAAATGAAAGATTGACTGCTGGCAATTTTTTTATATCTTAACAACTTTGCCAGTCGTTCTTGACCTAGGTGCCCTTAAGAGGGATAGGATGGTATTATTTTGTACGAATTTAGATGTGTCAGAGTGTGTAGTATTAGAGAAATTAATTATTTCCTGATTATCATTAAAACATGTGATTATCTACTGGCGATTTTCTATGTCTTAACAACTTTGACAGTCATTATCGACTTAGAACCCGTTAAGAGGGATGGAGTGAGAATATATTATCAGTCATCGCCCTTAACGGGACCTTAGACAATATACTGTCTGAACTGGAATGTGTCACGGTGTATAGTATAGAGAAATTAATTGTTTCCTGAATATTATTATTAAAATGGATTGGTTGCTAGCCATGTTTTATATATTAACAGTTTGGCTAGCTATTCTTAACCTAGCCTTTAAATAGAGATAGTGTGATATTAATTTGTCTGAATACAAATGTATTAGGGTGTGTAGTTTTCAAGACATTAATTATTTTCTGATTATTATTAAAATGTGTGATTGGCTGCTGGCTATTTTATTTACATTCACAGTTTTGTCAGTCGTTCTCAAACTAAGAGCCCTTGACAGGAATGTAATGGTAATATTTTGTTCAAACTTGAATATGTCAGGTTGTATAGTTTTCGAGAAATTCATTATTTTCTGATTATTATTAAAAAGTGTGATTGGCAGCTGGCGATATTTTATATTTTAATAGTTTTCCACCCATTCTTGACTTAAAAGGAGTTAAGTGGGATGTTGTAGTAATACTTTTTTAGAATTTTACAGTATCAGAGTATGTAGTTTTCGAAAAAATAATTATTTTCTGATTATTATTAAAATTTATGATTAGCTGGTGGTGATTTTCTATATCTTAACAATTTTTTCCGGACGTTCTCAACTTAAGAAGCCTTAAGAGGGAAGATATTTGATAATTTAGGATATTTTGTAAAAAGAATATTTTGGTGGTTAAGGATATTTTCAAAACAAATTTAATTATTTTTATGTATAATTGGTTGTTGGTGATTTTCTATATCTTAGGAATTTTTTGCCAGTCGCTCTAGAACTACGAATCTGTAGAAAGCACACAGCGGTAATATTTTGTAAGGAATTGAATGTATCAGGGTGTGTAGTTTTGAGTTATGAATTATTTGCTGATTATTATTAGAATGTGTGATTGGCTGCTGGTAGTTTTTTATTTCTTAACAGCTTTCTCGGTCTATGGGCCCTTAATATGAATAGGGTGGTAATATTTTGTTTGAATCTAAATGTATCATGTAGTGTCTGAAAAATTAACTATTTTCTGATCATTATTAAAATGTGTGATTGGCTGGTGGCGATATTCTATATCTTAACAAACCAGTCGTTCTTAATCTAAGAAGCCTTAGGAAGAATGAGGTGGAAATATTGTCAGAATATTTTTTTAGCTCCCATTCTACTCACAATCTGCACGAATGCAATAAGCGAATATTTTAATGTTTAGTGTTAGACAGCAAGTTGTCTAGCAGCATCGGTTAGCCCACTTACATTAAAGGCCTAACATTTCTATGAATTGAGAGTTCCTTAAATCTAGGGTATTATTTTACAAAATTAGTCTTATTATCCATCGCATATTTCGGCTACTAAGGGGTTGCAGTACTTAAATCGGTGCGTATTCAATACATCAGTAATAATTCGTAAAATTTTAGATAGGAGAATTTGTAGAATTTCTATATTGGATAGACTTGCATCACTCCACAGATGTACACTGCAAGTCCACACGGGTTTGAGGAACACTTTATAAATAGTTTGTTTATCAACCAAAGATAACTTTTATAACCAAGATTTTTTCCGATTCACCAATAAAGATTGGACAGTGCTAAAGATAGTTGTTTTCTTTTCATAAATATGTAATGTCTCTAGTTTAATATCTTCTGTCGAGATGCATACCACGATATTTGACGGGTTCTGTTTATGGAAGTTGATGTCAACACTGACTTAGTTTTTCACAAAACACCAAAACACTATGCACTACACTCGACGCGCGTTTCGCCAATAAAGTTGGTATCATTTGGGTATGATTAAAATTTTTAATCCAGTTTTTCATGCCAGTTTTAATCACCTCCAGATAGATGATGCCAACTGTGTTGGGGAAATGCACGTCGAGTGTAGTGTATAGTGTTTTGGTGCTTTGTGGAAAACTAAGTCAGTATTATCTTCACACCAAAGGTTCCGACCTACTACAGTATGAAGTTGATATCCATTAAGACACTCGGATTATCTTCTGAGGGCAAACGTTATGTGTTGTGATTTGTATTCGTTCATTTCTATTGGCTATTTTTTTCAACCATATCTGGAGCTTCTTGAAGTTTATTGGATGTGTATCTAGATACTTTATTATATTGCTATAACAATATCATCTGTAAAGGTAGTTGGGAGTGTTCCTGGAGCGATAAGCAGATCGGCAGTGAAAATTTCATAGACAGGCCCTAGCAGGCTACCTTGAGGTACTCCTGACTGTATGGAATGTATCCAGGTTATTTGTTCTATATATATTTGATTTTAATTTAAATAATGTTTAGTTCTTCTATGTTCTCAAAGTTTTCTTCCTCTAGGAATGGCTGGAAGACATTGGCTAAGCCTTCAGAAAATATTTCGGCTTCTTCGTTACCTGTTCTAGCCCATGTCATAAAAGGTGTTGAATAGCTTAGTTTTTCCCATTGGTAAGTAGCTCCTTTAGTGTCAGAGTTTGACTATGTTAGATTGGGTGGTTTTCGATGAATTAATTATTTTCTGATTATTATTAAAATCTGTAACTGGCTGCTAGCGATGTTCTATATCTTTACATCTTTGCCAGTTATTCTTCACTTATCGACCCTTAAGAGATATACTATTTTTAGTAATATATTTTTCTGAATAGAAATGTTAGGGCGTGTAAATTCGAGAAATTGATTATGTTCTGATTATTATTATTAAAATGTATTTGTGGTAATTTTCTACTGGAAATTTTCCAAATCTGAACAGCTTTTCCGTCTCGACCTAGGAGCGCTTAAAAGGGGTGACTATATTTTCTCCGAATTTTAATAAATCAGGGTATGTAGTTTTCGACAAATTGTCTTTATAATTTTTAAAATGTATGATTGGATGCTAGTCATATTCTATGTCTTTCGACATTGCCGTTAATAGATAAGGTGGCAATATTATATTCTAATCTGAAGGTATCAATGTGTGTAGTTAAAATTAATTATTCTCTGATAAATATCAAATGTGGGATTGGGTGCTGGCAACTTTCGATATCTTCGAGAAATTAAGTATTACCTGAGATATAATACAATATGACCGAAACAATTTTTCACCACCTTGTCCATAATCCCTATTCCAAATAAATAGTACTAAAACTTAACATTCATGTATCCATGTCAATTCTCATTTTTTTGGGTCTCTGTGTTTCTCTAAAGTCTTTTGGGACTTGTCGCACTATATACTCGTATAAGCGATTACAATTTCTGATATAATGAGTACAAGAAATTGTAAGTATATAAAACAATTTGATATTTATTCGTGTATATACAATACATGCAATATTGTATAAGAGGCAATTTTTTTTCCTGATTTTCTGTCACGTTTGTTATTACAGATATATTTTTGTAGGTAAAACTATAATTTTAAACATATTTAAGAAGTTTATCTTCATATATATTAAGAATGAAGTTAAAAACCAATGCTGTACAGGAAATACCGTGATGCTTTGGGTGAAACAAATCGATTGCTGCGTGTCCAAACAAAACTTTAAAACAGCCTGCAGGATTATAGTGGTTCGTTCTAGTTGATCATCCTATATAAGCGTATGCAAGTATAAAGTATTGTCACGAACGCCTCGAGCGATCCCGAACGCCGGGAATATTCGAAACCATCAAGAGCGTGTGGTGTTGATTTCCAGTGCGTTCTATATTAAAAGGTTCGCCAAAGTTCTTTATCTAGAAATGTCTGGAGAGACGTCCTACTGCCTATATAAGAATTGTGTCGTCCAGCCAGGAGTTAGTTAAATTTGGACCGCGATAGTGAGCGATACGGTGCGAAGAAAGTGACATTGTGTAAAAGTGCGAAAGTTAGTTTATAAAGTTAAAGTAGAAAGAAAAGTTGTAAATAAGTGTTCGAAATAAAGAACTTTCTAGTAAATTCGTTACAGTATATATGGCATAGGTTTTTTCTTATTTCTAAGCAGTAGATATACTACTTATTTCTATATATTAAATTATTATAATATTTTGTCGAATTGAAAAATATTATAATTATTATAATATTTCTGATTTATTTTAGATTTATTTATGCTTTTTTCAAAAAGCTTTTTTCTTCATTTCAAACAGTGTTACGCAGTTAGAATTGGCTTATACTCATAAAAATATTGTTTTTTAATGATTTTATGAATTGCTATTTGTCGAAATGAGTAGGCGAAAAACTGCTAGAACTAAACAATTCATTGTCTTTAACTCACACAAAAAGATAATTTTTTTAACAAAAGACAATGCCATTTGTTTAATACCTTCATCTCTAAAAATAGAAACGCGAAACAAATGATCTGAAGCGCAGTCATATAAAACGGACAGGCTATTCATTAGATATACATACGTATAAATTTACTTACCGAATGTATTCTTCTCGCAGTGTCGTGGATGGAAAGTATATGAGTTATATGATATTTATCCAGTTGGGAAGAGTCTTTTGAATCTCTGTAATTCCCGACATACAGACCAGGCAAGACCTAAAACATTTAATAAATTACTATTATTATTAAAATATTTAATAAATTGGGGTTGTTACTTATATTTTAAAACATGTTTACATATTTATTATTGAATCTATATAAATAGAGCGTATAACTTCTTTATTTATAGATTGGTTTAAACTTAGTTATTTAAAATATAGATCAAGAAGAATCCCGTTTTTGTGACAACACTTTTTTCTAAATGGCTAAACATGGAAATTTCGCGACGTGTATCACAAACCATGTAATTTTTTCCAAAATTTGTGTTTTATATAAAGGAATTATCAGTAAGATTAATTAAAATCAGTTTTTGTTTTGGTTCTTACATTTTATATTTTCTGCCTTACTCAATCATACAATTATTATATTTGAATTATATATAAGGCCGACCATACACGTTGCGGTTTACCTGCATGACGACAGGTTGGCCATGCAACGAGTTCATACACGTTATGGTAAACCACTAGGTTTACCGGACCTCATCATGGCATCCACGTCACAAAATGACGCGCTAAACCGTAGTCGGTGTATTTTTAACTATTAATTATAAAAAAAAAACAGAGGAGAAAACGCGAAAACGTGGTGTAAAGATTGGTTGATGAAAACAAATCGGTACACTCACATTAACTTGAGTATAGAACAAGCAGATTATCGTAATTACTTGCGAATAAATAAAATAGTGTACCAAGAATTGTTTTCATTGATATATCAGTCTATGAGAACTGCTATTTTTCTACTGATTTTTACACGATAGAGATAAGGTTCTGATTTTTAAAACTCAATTAATTCTTCGATAACTTCATTGCGTTTCCGGTGTGACATGTTTTGTACAAGAACTTAAAATCAGTGAAGGCTACAAAAAATGCAACCTCTTCCTAGTGAAAACCTACTACGACTCAACTAAAACCTGTTCAGGTAAGCCATAGACACGTTTCCGTATGCACAACTGTGGAGGTAGAAGGATTCTTTCCGCTCCATAGCGCTCCGGTTTACATGCCCAGATAAACTGCAACGTGTATGGAAGTCCTTATCTGGCAGGAAACAAATAATACAAAGACGGTGTATAGGTACAAGTGTAGAGGAGAGGGAAAAGTATAATTTAAGTATCTTTTTATGATTATACCGGAAATCCATTTCTAATAGATAGTTGTAATTTTTAAACATACAAGACAACTATATGTGATTCCAAAGATCAGATACCAATTAATAGATTTTTTAACTGTAAATGTCTATTCTTTTCTATTAGATTGTTAGTCTAATTTTTAGTTGTTAATGGTCTAATACGTTATAAGGCATTTTCAGCAGCGATTAATTAGAGTAAGTAGGTGAGACATTACCTTACAATAAGAATAGAAACATAAAACATCCATCCATCCATTATTAATATTTTCTTAATTTCTGAATGAATTTCCGTTTTAAGTTCATATATCTATTTACGCTTTTCTAGTGATAGTAATTCGATATCCAATTCGAGAGCTAATGCTGAGAAATAAGTGGTTGCGAATTCTAACGAAGATAAACGAGAGGCGAACCTCCTTATTTTGGATTAAAATATTTAAAAACATAGCTATTTACCATTTCCTCACAGCAACGAAATTTGTAGCATCTTAAGGCAGTTTCACATGTAAATTCTTGGCTTTCTTTCAAACCAAATAGACATGAGACTTTAAACAGATTGTGTTGTTAATTTGAAAAATGGACAGTTCGTTGTGTGGTACCGAGAACCATGTTCCGTGTTTGTCACTATTTACATTTCATTATAAAACGTGCATCTATTACATTCCTTTTCAAGGCGCTATATCCACCTAGAGACATGAAAGAATAGTCGATTTTCGGGATGAATTTTCTTGGGAACTGTTAACCCGGTTTGCGATGACCCTTTTCTGCTATGACTGATCAACTGAAATCAAAGATAGTAAGCTATCATGAAGTTAAGTGCATACAAAACATATTGACGATCGCCGTTTCCGAAAATTTGTTCTAAAAAAAAAACGGCATATGGAACTGAAGTACGAAAATTCGGTAAAATACTCAGTTATTATCGTAATTTGTTAATATAATTTTGGTTATTTTTGAAAAATTCGATCGTCATTTTGTTAACAACAGCTCAAAGCATCACTGTGCCAAATTTCAAATGAATCTGTCGATCGTTTCGGATTGAAAGGACGTTGGCTTTTTTCAGGATGATGAATTTTCGTGTTTGTTCCATCTTTTTTAGCGCGAGCAATTTTGTGCGTGTACATTATTACAATTCTTCTTCTTTATGTGCCATATCCGAGTTATCCGACGTTGGCGATCATCATAGCAAAGGCTTCTCGATCTTCTGCCATGTGGAAAAGTTGACCTGCATTTCGTATGTCTGTCCAGGCTCGAATGTTTCTCAACCAAGACATCTGTTTTCGGCCTACACCCCGTCGACCTTCTATTTTTCCCTTGAAGATGAGTTGTAAAATACGATATCAATCACCTCTCAATATATAACCCAAATAAGTAATTTTTCTACGTTTGATAGTCCTGAATAGTTCCCTGTCTTTGTTGACTTTCCTCAGCACTTCCTCGTTTGTGATATGTGCTATCCACGGTATTTTTAACATTCGCCTATGTATCCACATTTCCAGCGCCTCTATGCGATTAGTTGTTGATATTTTAAGCGTCCACGCCTCTACTCCATACAACAGTACAGGCCAAACATAGCACTTGATCATCCTTTGTCTAATTTCTAAATTTAGATGGTGGTTGCAAAGAAACGATTTCATCTTTATAAAGGTTGTTTTGGCCATTGCAATTCTGCGTTTTATTTCTTTGTCTGGATCTAGTTGGTCTGTTATGATAGTTCCTAAGTATGTAAATTTGTGGACCCTTTCAACTTCAACTCCATTTAATTCTAGTTTCGTATCTGGGTGAGGGTTACGACTACAGACTAAAAATTTGGTTTTATTTTTATTTATTTTAATGCCCATTCCTTCCCCTGCTTCGTGGATTCGATTCAGCAGTATTTGGAGACCTTCGATGTTGTACGCCAAGATTACTGTGTCATCCGCATATCTGATTACATTAAGTAATTCACCATTTATTTTTATTCCATGTGGTTGATCCTCAAGTGCTGTCTTAAATAAAAGATCAGAATATAAATTGAATAGAATTGGGGATAAAATACAACCTTATCTAACTCCTCGTTGTATGGATATTTAGTTAGTAAGAATATTTCCAATCTTAACGTTAGCGGTTTGTTTCCAGTACAAATTCTTAATGATACGAATATCTCTATCATCTATTCCCGTCTTTTTCAGAATCTCTATTAATTTGGTATGTTGCACTTCATCAAATGTCTTTTCAAAATTCCATTATTATAATATAGTAGGAAAAAATGCATGAAACAATGATTCCTCAATTTTATCGCTGATTAGTTAAGTCGATGATTGTTTCGCACTCGACGAAGGCGCTCATTGAGGGGCGCACATAGCAGCATTAGCCACCCCATGACTGAAAGCTTTATATCTCTGTAGATTTTAAAGATATCGACTTGAAATTTTCAGAACATATTTTTAAACCTTCATACTATTATAATATACAAGAAAAAATTTTCGAAAATTTTTAAGATTTTAGGTGGATGTTTTTAGGCCCCCTTAAAGGATCAAGGTGAGAGGATATATTTTATCTCGTTTTTATTAAAAAACTTACCCATAACTAATTAAATAAGAAGACACAGTGATAAAAATAGTTTTTATAATAGATTAATAGTTTAAACAAAATATGCGTAATAATAGTAATAATAGTTTTAACAAAATATTCATTTAAGTACAGTGGCGCCTGGTATATAAGAGCTGCATTGCTGCAGCACTGACTAAATGTTGTTTATAATAAAAAAAAGTAATTCCATTTAATTTATATATTCGTATTAAACAACATTACATTATTAATCTGCAACATTAGTTAAATTACAAGTCAAGTAAAGCTTAAAGCTAAATTTTAAATTGCTAAATTTTAAATTGCTTCCAAAAATACCACCTTGTACCTCAGTAACAAGTTAAATGCATGATTTAGACTCCAGGGCTTGTGAACGGTCAATGGAGTGGAGATATTTTCAGTTCGGCCAGCGCATGGTACGAATTACGGAGCACGTGTTTAAAGTATTGCGAAGTAAGCGCGTCAGCGGGCTGCTGATGTTTACAGCACGAGTTATGTCATCAGCCGCCACTGTTTAAGTATATTTCGTATGATGATAAATTATATATTAAGGATTCTTTAATAAACAGAATTTTGAAAACAATGTAATTTCTATCCGTTGCGTCTATTTATGTGAATATATGTTATATGGAATATTGGTGGATACCGGAGAGTGTAGTTGATTTCCGTTATATTCAGATGAACATATTTTGTCGATTTTATGTATAATTAAAAACTTATAATGAACGATATGAGAATTTTCTAAATTTTAAAATTATGTTTCCATTGCATATTTTAGGAAAACGATATACTGCAAATGTTGTAGATTCAAGTTGTAAAATCCACGATCAAAATTATCCCGTGAAGATATCACATATAGAATATTTTGTTGAGCCGCCCCAGGTTGAATAGTACATTTTCTTATTCTGTCTGGTATGTAAGCGTACATACGACATTCTTGAATTGTTAAAATATTCTTGTATATTCAAAATATACTGTTATATATAATACATTACTTAGGTATTACGTAATTAACATTTATTAATATTCCACTTAATATAGTACATTAAGTTACGGTATAAATTTTCCACTTACAGTAAGGTCGTAGGGTCATATACCTCACATTGTGTATACATTTATTATTACATATTTATTTTCTTAATATCATGTTAATATTTAATGTATTTCCATGTTACATGGTACAAGATTTTCTAAAAATATGAATATAATGTACAATTATACATTCATTTTCATAAGTTTATACAAGGGTTATTCCACTTACGTATTTACAAAGCTTAATCATTATTTGGCAAGCGCTCAATGTAATATTGAATTTTTCATTAACTGATCCTTTAATCGCGTGCCATCGTGATTGCTTTGCTATTAATGTAACCAAGGAGTGGAACCTAGATTTATGTGTACTGTGACGAGTTACCAACATCATTAAAGGCATACTGATTTAAAATTTTAAAATAATAAACTAAAAAGATATAGGAGAAATGGCAAAATTACATTTATATATTTTATGGGCATTAGAAATCTGCTATGTTAAACAAATATAACAGGAAAATGATTATAATCATCTGAAATATTATAATGCATATGTACATTATTTAGTTTTCATAAGTAAAGTAAATAATATACATGTGAAGTTATTTAAGTCAACAATATTTATTATAAAATATTTACTATTTAATTCAATTATTTATGAAGCATTGTGACATATATAATTCAATTTAATTATGTCGTTTTTAATAAATATATACAACAATAACAAAATAACAATTACTTTGTCTCATACTTATTTTATTGTTTATAACTTGAAATACACATAATTCATGAAATATGTACGAGTTGCCAAGAACTGCAGATTAAGACCAAAATAGACGGAGTAGTTCTCGTCGACTCGCTTATTATACCGTCTACTGAAACTGACCAAGACACATTGTCTTCGACACGACTTCATTTGCTGCGACAATCGAATCGACAAACAACGCTACGCATGCTCTTCGAGTCGACGCATCAGTCCATGCCTTTTATTGTGACAATTCAGACGTAAAGAAGTTGTCATCTTGACCATTGAATTTACGACAAATGATTCATTTGTTTCCGTTCTAAAGGTAAAAACAGACGGAGAAGTTTTAGAAGTAGTTGTATTCAATATAATTAAAACCAAACTTTTTATGCTAATTTAAAAAAAAATAAATAAAGAATAATTCTCCCCTTGAACATAGTTTCGTTCTCAGAACGTGCGATTATCAGAAGTTAACATTATTGATATCACCCATGTAGAATATGATACCAATAAATCTCTACAACTCCCGCCTGCCCCTCCTCAAGAGAATCAAACAGGGTCGGAGATTTATATCGGTCGGTGATCGTCTAAAGGTGCGTCCAAACATGCAACACCGAAGCGTATCGTAACGCCGACGCATAACTTACCATCGTGAAACAATATCGCAATAGGACACATACTTCGTATTTGTTGTAGTCCCGTCCAGACGTGGAAGGGAGATGCGTAACGCCACCGCGGTACAAGCCTTTGATGTGATGCTGAAAAACCTGTCGGCTACGCCACGCTAACATCAGAGATACGGAACGCTCTGGTGACAAATTGAAGGACTCACAGCGTAACACATTAACGTCGACGCGCAACATCAAAGCGTTTCGTAGCTTGTTGGTCTTTCAGCATCACATGAAAAACTTGTACCTCGGTGGCGTTACGCATCCCCCTTCCATGTCTGGGCGGGACTACAACAAATACGATGGATGGAACGGTGTGGTGTTACGAACCTGTTACGCGTCGATGTCCTGTTGCGGTGGAAAGTATGTGTCCTGTTGCGATATTGTGTCACGATGGTAAGTTACATGTCGACGTAACGATATGCTTCGTTGTTGCATATCTGGACGCACCTTTACGCTACGTTGTTGCATCTTTGGACGTATCTTAACTTTCTTTTAACGCTTTGTTTGCTTTGATACGATGTGTTGCATTATTCTTATCTCTAAGATTATTTATGTATATACAATTTGGTATTACTTATTTTAATTATCTGAATTGTAATCAGCTGTGGCTAATTTAATTCATAACTTTATTATATCTGAATTAAATCCGATTTAATTTATTTTATGAAATATCTGAAAGAAGAAATTGAAAAGAAACTCTAAATCTACTTTAATTTTACATTTATTATATTTAAATAGGTGGGAGGGAATAATGTTCTTGACAAACAACAAACGTTTGAGAAACATTTGTCCATGCGTGTACGTCCGTAAATGTGAAAACGTACGCCTATCGTTTGTAACGGAAACATCTGTTTGTTTAAAATAGTTTCTTCAGAAATCCACTTTTCTATAGAATTTCATCAAATTTCGGATACACATAAAAAATAAACTTCCCGAAACAAACTGCTAAAGTGAAACATTTTTACCCGTACAATAAAGGAGATATTCAGCATTAAAGTTGGAACTTTTTGCATGGTTTGAATGTTGTTTTGTTGGTTGACTAAAAGTTACACATTTTACATCATAACTTGAAAACTTTTCTATACATTTTTTCCAAAAACAACTCAACTCAAAAGATAAACATATTTAAAGTATGGCAGTCGAGAACTTGTCAATTAGCGTTTGGCAACACAGCGGCATACATTTTATCAGTCGCCACTTATGTTATTACAGCACATTCGTCACAGACAATATCTAAAATTGAATTTAGTCCTAAACAACTTACCTTTTTTATTTTTCAAGTGAAGAACGTTTTATATTCACAATATCTTAAATTTCTCCCAAACTCGCTCAATTCAACAATACGTCGTCCAATGCTTAGGTTAGTTATTCTGTTTACTTTTCACAAAATTCACTTTTGCAATACAATTTAAAGGATTCTATATTACTTTCCGCTTTGCAAATTTTCCTTTTTTGTACCGCAACTGATCACGACAAAAATTAATTTTTAATTTTTTTATAAATTATCTTTCAGTTTAAAGATAGGTTAACTATAAGACAGAGCGCAACGTTGCCATGTCTTTAGTGTCAAAGAATAAATATGGAATTGTGCGCATACGTATACATGCATTGTCTGGGTAGAGTACAGTCTCTGAACAAAAATAATGAACACTAGACTACTGATATATATTTTACGTTTAGTCGCGAATTTATTTTTGGACCGCACGGTACCGGATAAACTACCTTAATGATGACTAGCATAATCAGAAGTCTATAATATGCCACGAGGAACCCCTCTTGCCACGCTTTATATTAGTAGGCATACACATACTCTTGTAATATGCCAAAAGGCATTTCTCTTTTGGTTGTTTGCTAATATTGGATAGCAAACGCAGAACTTCACACAGAGGAATCCCTCTGGCCAGCGCAGCGTTGCATAATATGAGCTAGTAGAATGCTAATATTGACTGGATTACCCAGAACTCTGCAATATGTCGAGAGGCACCCCTCTCTCCAAACAAATTATGAATTTTCCTACCGGAGATATATTAAAATCCCTAAGCTCAATCATTAGTTCGTAGTTAGCAAAGGGCTTGTTACGTAGATTGTGTACATATAAAAAGGCTTCAGCTGTCAGCTGTGAGATAACTATGAGAAATGGCTTTGTGTCTGCTCTGGGATACCCAGGTAGACACAACTAGCCCGATTAAACATTTTGCCACTTCTACGGTGGACAATATTACGCACCCTAGGTGAGCAGTAAATATCATTACAATTTAACACCATAAAAACTTAAGTGGTGGTAACAATATACTGTAGTCACCGTGAACCACAAGTTTACCTGAAGTAATTGATAATATATGTTTATGAGTTGCGGTCGACCCTATATACGAGGTCTGTCCGGAAAGTATCCGACTTTGTGTTGTAGCAGAAGAAAGAGCTATCTATATAGGATCAATGGCGACGATATGCTCTTCAAAATACCCCCATTGGAAGGTACAACTTCTTCCAGTGATAATCCCATATTCGGAAACACTCCTTGTATTCAGATTTCGGAATAGTTAACAGCCGCCTCGTCGCGTTCCATTTTATTTCCTCCACGTCATCGTATTCTCTTCCCTCTTAAGATTTTTAAATTTGGGGAACAGCCAAAAATTTTAGGGCAAGTCGGGGATGTATGGGGACTGATGAAGCTGAAAAATGCCGTGTTTCACAAGAAATTGCTGGATAAGTGCGATGCATTAGCAGGTGCGTTATCGTGGTGCAGAACCCAGTCGCCATTTTTCCACAAATTTGGCTAAGAATTTCCGTAGCAGCAGTTTTTGGTATTACGAGGTCTTCTTATACCTCTCCAACAGTCAAACTATGATTTTGATTGATTAAAACTCGAACTCGTTCCACATTTTCAGAAGTTTTAACCTTTACGGGCCTGCCAGAACGAGGATCACTTTCAACTGATGCACGACCACTTTTAAATTGCTTAAACCATTCTTTAATCTGTGTATCACTCATGGATTCATCGCTATATACTTTAAGAATCATGTGGATGGTTTTCGAATACGAATGGCCAAGTTTTTGGCAAAATTTAATACACACTTTGTTTGATGCGTTCAGTCATCGTGAAATACGACGCGTACAAAATTCAATGTTTACTAACTAGCGTACCGTTGCCGGCTGAAGCCTTGAAGGGCCATGCTGCCTGGCACGGGCACTCATAAAGGTCCCCCTTAAATGATATTTTTAACAATACCACACCCAGGTACAAGGTTATAGCATAATGTAGAATACTTTCCGAACAGATCTCGTATATATACACACATGTATCCATGTCTCCGTAAGAAAACGTTCACATTTAGTTTACAACATGCAATAAATTATGGACGTTTATTATTAGGACGAATTATCGAGGGTTATTACTTATTAGTTTGTCAAGAACATCGTAGTACAAATACATGGGTTCTTTATATTTGCGTAAGAGGTGCTTGTCTGCGTTGAAACTAGAAATGTGAGTTATATTATCATTGACACAAATTACCTATGAAGTATCGAATTTTTATAGAGCGACATAATTGCATTGACATAGGGTCATTAGTTAGATAAATAGCCCTTTTATGGATAATATTTATTTGCAATAATTTGGATATTATCTGAAAATTAATTAGATATTAGTTGTGACGGAGGTTTTTCCCCCAGTGTCACAACCCCTACTTTCGGTGATGTCCACGACGGTAGACATTAGACTACTGTGGAACCAGCTGAATAGTGGTCCCGAAGTACACCGTAGTCAGGTTTCGTTACATTTCTAGATCAGCGAAACCTTTTCCAACGTGAGAAAGGGTGTGGATAGCAACTGATGGCCTTTTGGTCTTCTAATCTCCTAGTCTTCTAAACTTTTGATCTTCTGACCTTTTGCTCTTCTGATCTACTGATCTTCTGATCTCCTGATCATCTTTTGATTACCTCTTACTGGATTAATTTTCAATTGTTCTTTACCTCGGGATTGCTTGGATTATCAAAACTAATTGTAATGTTTCCAAATATATGGTCAAATTCTTGAAACCCATTTTTTCCATGTAATATTAAAACATTAATTAATAAGCGATAATTATTTAATTAGAACACGATGCACCTTCTGTTCACATTACGAAATTCCATCTGTTAGTTATGTGGTCAGAGTTTAAAATCTCAACGCAAGAATTTAAGAAAATATTTTTGTTATGATCTAAATAATTTTGTATCGAATACTTAAGTAACCTAGAAGATATCAATGTTATATAGAATCCTCTCTTATTATTAGATTAAGATTTAGAATAGTATTGTATTTTATAGTATTATATCAGGGCATTTACATACAGGATGTTATGTCTAGAAAAGAGTATACCAAAGTCAGTTCGCTTATCAGGTAATTAAATCCTTTCGCGCTTTGTCTCAAAACTACATTATATTTTATCACACTTATTGCAACTCGCGAAACTTAGAGAAAAACATTTCTTAGAACATTCCTGCCGCCTTAGCAACACAAATGTTTTAAATAGAGAAACGTCCAATTATTCCTTAATAATCCACATTTATTCGTCAAGTAACTTCAGTACCTCAGTAATCTTCAATCAGTCAGCAAGTAAATATCTAATAATCGTCGAATACGGTTCAAGTTTAAAAGTACAAAAAGAGGTTTCTCCTTTTTTGACATAAGTATGTGTTCAAAACGTAAATTGAAAATAAATATTTTTATAGGTTATTTAATTAACTGTACTTATGGATATTGAGTTAGAAGGTGTCTACAGGTCATATTTAATGAATACGTATGCGAAAAGCAAGGATACACAAGGAAGTCTTTAAAGATCAATATTACCACAAAGCTTGTTGGTGACGACAGGCATCTCATAAAATGTTTTTATTTCGTTACTACGATTATATATGGTCACCGGTGTCTTGTATCCTGAATAAGTAGCACACATTGTTATACAATTAATATTTTAGAAAATTGAGCGAACGTTATGTATATAAAACATATAATATTTGCCCTTGATGAACAAAAGACATAAGTTCATCAATTCACAAAGACAGATACTGATGTTATACAAATACCGTTAAAGTGTATACTATTTAAATTAATGACAGTGTTTAGATATAAAATATAAATATGTATTTATTTATTCATGGGTCCACATGTTTCTAAATAAGGAAGGAAATGAACAAAAGTGTGGAAGAGACGGCATTAGAAACTGAAATTTAAAGAGATACAGATATATTCAAAGGATATAAAACATAGGAGATAACTAAACATTTATGACACTAAAAAATTAGTTTCAGAATGCAAATTTAATATTGCACTGTTTAGTACTATTTAGTATGAAATTACAAATCTGAGTTTCCAATAAATGCCTTCAAATGTCTCAAAATTATTTAAGTAAATGACATTGATACAATTAATTAAGTTATACGTAAATGATCTTTTAAAGGTTGTTTATGATATTTTGAGATTATAAGAAAATTTATTCTGGTGTTCTTTAAGTTACAGATTTATTTTTTATTTTGTAACTTTAGTTTTATATTAAAATAGTAAATACCTATTCTAAAAGGTAGTGAAACAAATCTGCTTCTGCGGTAGTATATTATTACAAGTTAAATATTTATTATTTTTATTTTAATATTATTACGTCTAAAAATGCAAGTGTTCAGTTTGTGACAATCAATAGACTGGTATATAGAGAGTGGGTTCATTCTTATAAGTTTACACTTATAAGGATGAAATATGGTGAGGTATATGTGTCTGAGAATACAAAAAAAAATTGTATGATATAAATTTCTTGTATGGAGTTATTTTTATACTGCTCTTGTCAACTCTTGTATGGAGTTGTTATTATTCTATTGTTAGTGACGTTGGCGGAGTTAAATGGGTAGACAAGTTTTTCACAAAAATAAGTTGTCATTTTCTATGTAGATTCTCAGCAAAACGTCGATTTCAGCGTTTCCATCACTTTCCCAAACCATAATATTTATTTTCAATGGGTTTAACGCGAAAACCTTGCAATCCCCAGTGTATTTTTGCAAGTCTATTGTTAGTCATTTTTTTTAATAATAGACGAGTATACTTCAAGTCATTAGCCCTTTGGGACTTCAAGCATTTCTTCACGCTTTTTTTGTATAATGGAATCAACATTTTACTAAAGAACATCACGGTCCCAGAGGATAGCTTTTTATCGTGTTGGAGAAAATAAATGCGTAATAAAGTACTTTTTACATTTAAATTACACAAAATTTCTGTTATAAATAGGATAAATTAAAACAAAGGGGCCCCTTACATTATTAGATTATTACTTGGGGTATTTTTCCACCTATGATTAGGTAGCCTATGACCTATGGCCTAGTTTGTGCCGTTATTACGTTAATAAACAAGGTCAGCAATATCTAATTACAGAGCAATTTGGATTGATTTTGCAGAAATGGGCTCTTTGCATCTATTAAATTATTTGCAAATTTTAATGATTTTATATTGTAATAGCTGACTAAATTGATGTATCATATTTCTGCCAGGCCGATTTTTCTATACTAACCTCATTTTTCGTTGTAGATTTGATGTTTGGTAAAAAAAAATAGATAGAAATTTATCAAAAACCTAGTCTTTGAGATACAGGGTAAACGAAAATACTCTTCTTCACGTTTTGTCTCATATTTCTACCAATTTAACCAAGATTTGTCAGTAACGCGTGAAGAATACTTTGAAGAAGAAAAACAAGGAATATTTATGGCCAAACTTATTATTTTCATTGCCATGATTCGACTAGGACTGTAAGAGATAATTTCAAATAGTGGACTATAAAAATGGTAACTTTTAGGGAAAAATACGAGATCCTTACTCAGCTTCATTGGCGTAGCCTTTTTAGGAATAGGGGGCATGTTACCCTCACGCACGGCCCTATTAAGTATCATTCCTCTCATATAGTCTAGATATATAAATACGAGTATATCTTAAAATTTGATACTTTGCTTCCCTGTGTCTAGAAAGCTAAACATTTTTATATATGTTGTTGAAGCTGTATATTTTCATGTCGATTAACTTTGATAAGCCACATTCCATTGTTTCTTCTGGTTGCATTTTTTTTGCTGGGTAACAAGGTGAACAGTTTTATCAGTATATAAAAACAGATACAATCTTTACTGGAAAAGAATTAGAATTAGAATTTAGATTTTGATATACGTATTAGAAGGTGGTTAAGAGTAGTGTAAAATAAATTTTCACGCAGAAGTCCCGTCTGATAATTAAAACACCCACAAGGTACATCCAAAGTGGAGCAGAACATGTCCGCTGAAACTTGGTGGCCAAGAAATAAGCTATAATAGCGAAGTGAAATACTTAGGAGTACTCCTGGACGGGAAACTATTATGGGAAAAACTTCTAAGTCGCATATGTTCCAAGATCACAGCAACACTTTGGCAACTGAGAAGGGCCATTGGTAATAGCTGGGGCTTGAAACCGGAGACCATGAAATGGATGTATGAGGCAATTCTCTAACCTAGACTGACGTATGCAGCACTGGTCTGGTGGGAGAAAGTTTGTTTAAAGTCGGAAGCCAACCGACATAACAAGCTAAGATTCATTCTAACAAGTATAACGGGATCCCCAAGATCAACACAGATCAAGGCGATGGGGATACTGACGGGAATACCGTCTCTTGATGTCACCCTGAAAGCGGAAGCCGTAAAGGCAATGCACAGGGTGGGAAACATGAATAGGAAGGTAAGGGACCTGAATATACACTCAAGAGAGCTAGCTGAGGAGGGACTCCTATGGATGCCCTCTGACAGTACGGGTATCCACTTTCTGTTTGATAAAAAATATAAGATCACTCTCACCAGTAAGGCCGACTGTATGGAGAGTCGAGCTGGATTGCCGCTCAATGGAGACATCTGGTACACGGATGGAGACAAGAGTGGAAACAGATCGGGTGCGGGGGTGTATAGGCGACGCGATGGGATAGGTAAAACCTTTACCCTGGGCAAATACACTACCGCACTCCAGGCCGAGCTAGTTGCAATTACATACGGTGTTCTGGGGGCCGACCAAAATCGGACCCAGTAGAAGGTATGTATCTGCTCGGATAGTAGGGCGGCGTTGGCAGCCCTGAATTCAGCAACGACAATGTCGAAGCTGGTCTATAATTGCTATGAAGCATTGAACCACTTGACAGGGAAGGGACCGGTGGAACTCTCATGGATACCTGGGCATAATGGCATTAAGGGAACTCTAATTGCAGATGAACTTGTCAGACTAGGGACCAGGGAAAACCTCTATGGACCAGAATCTGCAGCGGTAATAAGTCGGAATCTGATCAGAGACCGCATCAATGGCTGGGCAAGAGATCAGCACAATAAAAGATGGAGAGGAGTAACGGGTTGTCGAATAACAAAACTCTTCATCAAATACTCAGAGATTGAGAAATGGGCCCGTTGATTCCCACCAGAACCCTGGTGGGAATCAACGGGCCACCATAGTAGTCTGAATGCATATAAGCACAAGCTGAGGCTGACTGACAGCCCGGCCTGCAGATACTGTAAAGAAGACGAGGAAACCTCGATTCATCTTCTTTACATCTGCCCCGCACTGGAGGAGAAGAGGTACCTTGTATTAGGTACTCCTGTTATCCTAGAGGAGACGAGGCTTAAAGCGGGGGACGTGCCTAAATTGGTCCTTTTATGGGATAGCATTTTTGAATGATGACCCGTATAAGAGGGGATCGCCAAGGGACTACCCATGCGATCAGTGGCTGATGAGGCCCAAACCCATATAACATAATGTAATGTACTGAATACGTTGTCTATTGGCAAAGCTTATAAATGTTTTGGGGTCTACAAGAAGTATTTTTAAAATAATGATATACCTAAACATTCTAATATTATTAATAAAAAATATCAGAATATATAACGATTTTTGGACACATACTTTGATTAAAGTGTAACAAGAAAATTAGGGTGAATTAATATAAAAATACAGAAGATAGGGTCAATAAAATGTCTGAAAATGGATGATTTTCTTGAAAACTGTAGATTTCAAAAGTAAACGTTCAAAACAGAAGTTTGCGCAAGATTTATTGATTTTTAATTAAATTTGACATAATAAATAAGACATAAGTTGTTTTAAATCCATTTAATTTTGGAAATTACCTTGAAATTAACTATCTAAAAAGCTAACTGTCTCATCAATTTTGATCAACCTGATCTGTTGGGATTTAAAAAACTATAAAGCTTTTGTATTTAACATTTTCCTTCTAATTGTGAGAAAATTATTTTTAAACTAACCCTCGTCGTATGAGATGTGTGTAAAGCCAAGGATGTTACTACGGAATTATTTCAATGGTAACATAATTCGGGGAAATACTGGCACATCTGGTTGCCTGTATACCAGTAAACGTGTTGAAAGCCACGTAAACTGACAAGTAGTCGTGGTTTGTATAGAAAATGTATCATCATCTTTCAGATCGAATGGAAGATCCTAAAATAGGAGAACCTTGTTTTCTTCTATTACATGTTAGGGGTGTAAAAGATCCCACTCCGATATAAGAATGTGGATTTAGCAATATTAAGAATGTGTCTTGTCCGTTGTTGATGTTTGGCTATGGTGGTGGAGCTGATATTAAATGACGAATTATAAATATATATCAGCATCAATATAAATCTGTGGTAAAACTGTTACCATTAAATTTATGTATTTTTCCTTAAAAAATGGGAAACAATTCGGTTAACCCATATCTGTCCAATAAATGAGGCATGATGTCGTTTTGTTGAATTTTGCTATATTTTGAGAAAAAAATGCCTAAACAAACTGCTGTGAGATACTATTTAAGTTCAACCATTTTGTGTGTCACATATTTATTGAATAATTAACAAACGTAACAAAAGAATCAAGGAATAGTGTCAGTTCATTATTAGTATTCGGACTCTATGTACATATATTGATTGTCGTGTAGTACTGGTTACTTGCAAAAGCATAATGTCTAGTGGTGTATCAAGAATTGCATTGTGAACATATCAAGTTGAAATTGAAGAATTAATTCAACAGGGGATATTTTAATTTTATTGATTTGTCTCGTTATTGTTTTACCCTATCTATTATTATATTGTTAAATTACTAACTTTTATATCTCGAATGTAATTTAAACTGATAAGTTTAAATTACATTTTAAATTAAGAAAACATTAAAAAAATATATAAAATGTTACTTTAGGGGAACTTTCATTGTGATAGAAATACAGAATTAGAATAATTAAGTATTGTATAATTTAGTGGTGACATTATCTAAATAGTACAGTATTACACTACATAGATTTTGTTAGAAATGCAATGCAATCCATACTTATATAAATGTAGGTAGAAATCACATATAGATAGACGTTAGTAAATTCGATAAAGTAAGAGTATAACTAACTTTAAAAATGTATTCATTACTTCCTATACTTATGATATTGATAGTGTCTTATTACTAATCAAGTCAAAATGTTCCACTATTAAAAATATGCCGGGATAAAACTTTATTATCATTTTTAGTGGTGTGAAAATGACATAAACTGTAAAATTTACAGTTTTTTACTTTAGAAATTAAAATTTACAAATTTGAATATTTAATATGAAAATTCCCATCAACATATGGTAAATATATCATTTTACGTGGGTTCCTTAGTGTAAATTTGATGTGAAATTCAGCGATTTTAAACTGCCGTTAAAATAGTCAATTTACAAAGTAAAATATTACGATTCGTGAGTCATAACTCATATAAAATTCTACCCAAAGATGCACAAACATGTTCACCGAAATTATAAGACTCAATTATATAAATACATAACTATCTAAACATATTTAATGATTGACTTTCTCCATAAATTAGTATGTATGTACTCTAATAACTTCAATCTTTCACTTATTTGCTCACTCAGTAACGCCATTTTTAAGAGGTATAATCTCCTTTTTATTATTATTATTATTAATTTAATGAACAGCAATCAGAATTTACATTTCTATGAGCTATTTTGTTAACTAGGAGAGTTGGAATATAGTCTCATATATGTACTGATAAGGTTTCTCCAGCGAGAAGGCTTCCTACACCTTATTTAAGCTCCATTGGCCACTTCCCCTTAAGTCTTATGTCGTTATTCTTTTAGGCTAGTTGTATTAAACAGCTGTTTGAGTGGATTTCCAACTATTGGTGGTGTTAATGGCTTCTGTGTTTGGTAATTTATTGGACCGTTGAGATTTAGAGGTCATGATGCAACATCGGACTGGTGATATACAATGGGGCGTCTACCCTTGCTCGAAGGATCTTCGACTGCGCTTGCTGTATGACAGTGATGTTAGATAAAGTGTTATTTATGAATACTGGTGAACATTAGGCTTTTCTAAGTGTAAAGTCACATGTTGCGATTTACTTTCATTGATTTTAATTTTCCATCTTTTGAGCCAATCTTCTATGTGGAAGAGGTGATTTTGAAAATTTGCGGATGCTATTACTGGGTCTTCATGGATCGCCAGAATGACAGTGTCATCTGCAAATGTACCAGTTACAGTATAGTCGGAGGTTGAGAGATTTTCTGTGTATATTAGATATACTATTGGCCCTAAGACACTGCCTTGTTGGACTCCAGATTTGATTAGCTGAAATTGTGAAGTTTTATCATTTACTTTTGTCAAAAATATCTGTCTATTAGATATAACTTAATTATAGATAATATGGTGTAGAAGTGGAGTATTTGACCATCGTGCCAAACCTGATCAAATGTCTAAAAAGATGGCAGAGCAAAATGTGCCTCTTTATTACCACTTCATTGATTGTATGTACTATTCGGTACCCTTGTTGAGTTGTTGAGTATTTTTGACAGAAACCAAACTGATGTTCTGCAATGATCTCTAAGATAGAAGTAATGCGTTGCAGAATTAGATTTTGAAGCAATTTAGAGATAAAAGAAGAACAGACTTATTGGTGTATAGGAGGTTATTCAGTTAGTTCCTTTCCAGGCTTTAGTATTAGAATGATTAGATTCGATTAAGATAGGGTTAAAGATGTAGACCAACGTAATCCTTTCCTTAGTTCTTTTAGCATTTTTGCTGTTATCAAATCAATTTCTCGAGGCTTTCTTGTTATTTAATGGGGATATGTTTTCTTTGACTTCATTAGAGGAGATTTAATTTATGCGTGTGTGTGTTTTGTTCCGGTTCTGTTGTGTTGAAATTTAGATTCTCATGGAAAATATGGTCTGAAGTATTATTTAGTGGAGTAAATATTTTAGCTACATGTTGTGCAAAGAGATCCGCCTTTTTCTCATTACTTCTGGCCCAGGTTGTTCTGCTTGGTGTTTTCATACGTACAAGGGATGAAACTAACGCCGTTTTTTAGATGATTTAATTGGTTCTCCATATTGAGTGATCATGACGATTAACATTCGAAACGTGCTGTGAACAATTTTGGTCATGTATTTGTTTCAAATTTGATTTGAGGGTATTGCTTAGTCTGTTTTATGCTGTTTTGTCGTTAGAGTTATGGGTACGCTGTTATTTCGCTCTTGCCCTTCTTTTTTCGTATATGAGTTTCTTTATTTCAATTGGGATATTGATCTGGCTTTGTTCAGCTAAGTAAGGAGTTGCTTTTTTAGCAGCTTCACGTAGGGTTGAGATAAAGTTGTTGGTTGCTTCTTCTATTTCATCTGGATTTGTTAGTCGTATTTTTAAGTTTAGAAGGCATGTTATTGCCGTCACGGGAGAAAAGCTTCATAAATATGTGTGTAAATGACGGGAAGACATACTTGTGCTCTGGTAGTCACAATGAGAAGATTAATAATTGAAGTTAACATTCTACTTGAATTTACATGTTCCTATAGTTTTCAATCTTTGATAAACAGCAAAATATACATATAATAATTATTAATGATAACATTAAATACAATTCGGCATAGGCACAATACAATTATCACAGGTAGTAAAAGTTCTCTAGATCGATATTATTTTTAGGGAATCAACTGATATAATATACGATATTCTTGAATTTATTATTAGGTTTTATACTTTAAATATTTTATATTATAAATAATAATATTTATAATATAAATATTTTAAAATTAATACATAACAATGAGTTCACGTACGAGATAAAGCTTCAAATGAAAAATTTGGCCGAATATGACAATTTTCCAGAAAATATCAGGAGCCAAAAGTTATATGAAAAAATTTAATAAATGTATGTACGATTTAGCAGATTGGTTGTGTGGATGTAGGGTTCGAAATGCATTTTTTTGTTTCGTTTGTTTAATTCGAAATTCTCTACAAAGCGATCCATCTTGGACCATTAAAGGAATTTGTGACTTGAAATACCTCAGCGAAAACATTAAGAGGCATAAAATTAGTGAAAAACATTTAAGTAATGTGATTGAATATTCGATTTTAGGAAAAGTGAATATCATGTGTCAATTAAATAGTGCATATCAATTAAATATTATCCAAGAAAATGAACAGGTAGCTAAAAATCCACATATTCTTCATCAAGTTAATTGATTGTATTAAATTTTGTGGATTGTTTGAAATAGTACTACGGGTCACGATGAGAAAGAAGGCAGTGCGACAGAATGTGCATTAGCAGTGTCTTCAATTGAAAAATAACTAATAACGTCAACCACAAATTTCAATGAACTTGCTATTGACCATTTCGCCCAACGCAAAGAAAGGAGTATGGATTCTGTTTTCAAGAAAATTAATTATAGCTAAATAGGCATGTACCTAATTTAATAATTCTATTCTGATATTTAAAACCTGGCTTAAAACACTGCGATATACCTACCTAAAAATGTAACCATGTAGGTGCCTAAAAATATACATAAATTAATATTTATTTATTGTCCCCTCTGTTGTAAAACTCACGAGCCGCCATTGGTAGTAATAAATCCCTAACGCGGGATTTTCTAGATCTAACCTACCTTAGTTGAAAACTACTTTATGTTTGAGTCTAAAGGTTCACGAGTTTGAAATTCATTCTCGACATTTTTTTTCTTAAATATCTCCGAACCTATATTTTTAAATAGTATGGTAAGAATAAAGAGCGTAAATTCCGTTCGGGTTTCACTACTCAACTCCAGGGGAGTTTAGGGTCTCAACTCTCGACCCCATCACAAAGGGATTGAAATATATATATATATATATATATATATATATATATATATATATATATATATATATATATATATATATTGTTTTCTGCACGCAAAGTATCGTGCATAGAAATGACCATTTTGAAATATAATATATACCATTTTATATTAATTCGCTTTTATTTCTATAAATTCGCTGGATGTTTTCCATAATCGTACATAATTTATTATGCCGTGGGACTATCATTCTGCACATTGTGTTTTTTCGCTTTGTCAACGTTAACGGGTTACATTATTTTAGTAAAGAATAATATTTACCTATTTTATATACTAAAATAGGTAACCTTCTAAAACTTTCTCAGGGATAAATCATTTCTTTCCGACATTAATAAATATCTCCGTCGATGAAATATGTAGTGAATAATCCCAATATTTTTATCTTTCAGACTGTCTTCTATAAAGAGAGTACTGAAAGATTCTTTCACCCTTTGACTTCCCTCTTGAGAATTTCCGATCCATTATAGGGATGTGGAAGTAATATCGTATCATATTGTTGTATTTGGTAAGAAATCAGTATACAAGCAGACGAAAATGGGTTTCAAATTGAAAAACATTCTGGTTGAACGCTTGCTACTTGTAGAACAAAAACTGAATGTTCAGTCGTCTCATCAATAATAAATATACCACTGTACAATGATGCTATTATTTCCAGAAATGACAAATTATATATTAGATTCTGATATATGATATACATATATCAGAAATCATGGCTTTAATAGTTGTTTTGATAATATATTAGACATTTAAATCTTATGTAGGTACTTGTTTTCATTTTATTTCGATTATTAGTACATATATGTTAGTGAGAATGAATCGCCTTATAATATTCCGTGTAAAATATATAATAAATATATATGTGATTTCTTATTTACTTAATAAATTGGTATCTTATGACCACTGTTTTTTATTTTTGTCCTAATTGAAAAAACTTTACATACATTTATATAGGTACTCTATTTGTATTAAGTATCTGCTTCACAATTTCACTTCGGAAAAATTATAAGAAAATTTAACTATTTTTTTTCCGATTAGTAATAATTTTAGTTTCGGTTAGTAATAATATAATTCACATTTTTGTTGAAATAAAAGGTGTACTTTCATAGTAGAAGGCGGTAACTTTTATAGTAGAAGGCGGTAATAAAAAAAAACCGAGAATTGTTTATTTATTTTTTTTAATTAAATAAACGTTTTTTAATTAATTAATCTTAAAAACATGAATCTCCTTCAAAATATTGCCCATTAGATAATATGCACTTATCCCAACGATTTTTCAACTGTTCAAAACATTTTTTATATTCTTCTAAACAAATGCTGTTAAGTGCCTTCAGCGATATTTTCTTAATTACTTCTACGCCCTGAAAACAAGCTCCCTTTATGTTTTTCTTTATTCTTGGGAATAAGAAAAAGTTGCAGGGGGCTAGGTCGTGGGAATAACGGGGGTGCCAAACCGTCGTTATGTTGCTTTTTTCTGAAAAACTAGTTAATTTTCTACGCTATGTGGGCAGGCACAAGCGCGTTGTCATGATGAGGAAACCAGTATCCCGTTCTTCAAATTTCAGATCGTTCTTTGTCACTGCCTCACGCATACGCTTTAGCACTTCTTCCGAATAGTAAATTTGAAAACAAATCATGGACTTCACATTTGATTTCACTTGTCGTGCTTTGTTAGTCTGCCTATGAAGGTGTCGTCCATTGGCTGAACTCCTGTTTTGTTTCGGAGTCATAGCCGTAACACTAATATTCATCTGTGATGACTTTCGAAAAAAAATCAGGATCAGTCTGTTCCTGTTGTTTCAATTCCTGACACACTCTTGGACAGTTCTCTCTCTGATCATGGAAAAGCAGTCGTGCAACAAACTTTGACGCGACGTGACTTGCAGTTACAGGAAACAGGAAATCTAGTTGTTCTAGTGTCTAGTTGTTTTGTCCAATTCGTCTATTGTTCTGCGACGATCAAACATGATGGGCATCCCAGACCTTTTGAACATTTTCGTCTGTTTTAGACATTGAGGGGCGACCCGAACAGTTCATCTTCAAGTGACATTTGACCACTTCTCATTGAAAGGGAAAAACCACTCGTAAATTCTTGCCTGGTTTAAAGGATTTTTTTTACAAGCTTCTCGAAGTATTGAAACTGTATCTGTCGCTATTTTCTTTAACAGAAAACGGATTTTCATGTTGTCGCGTTGCTTCTAAATATTTTCCATCGCAAAATCGCCGAGAGCACCTTACGATACTTAACCAGCTGAGCAGAGGGAGTGTCAAGTAAACCTACTTAGCGGAAGAGGGCAACACTACCAACCTACTTGTCTACAGAAAATAATTCTTGTTTTTTTGGGTACCTCCTCGTATATGTATGAATACTGATACTTTGAAGCAGACATAAAAAAATATTATTTGTTCGGGAATATTTATTTATTTATACATCGAGCCATACCAAAAATATAATATTTATTCGTTATCTCTTCTTATGTTTAAAATACATTCAAAAAAATAAAAGGAATAAAATCTATCAATGGTAAATTGGCTCCCTGGGAGAATTCTTGAACAAAATAGGGAAATCATTGTCTCTTTAACTAAAACAGATAGATGTGAAAAAATTGATAATAATTTAAAAGTATTTTGCGCGCAGACCCCATTACAATATGTATATAGATATCTATGTATATAAACTATATATAAATTGGTTGAAAACAAGGGATGAATTTTCATACATAAAAACGAATTTATATAACATGGTACATATTTTTGAATAGTTATTTTAACAATGACACTTTGCGAGGAGGACACAAAAAATAATTCCTAGTAGGTAGTAATTCCTTGGTGATGAGGAACCTAAAACGATTTCATTATCATAATATTGGTTATACCATTCCTTATTCTTATAATATATGTCCTAATAAGCCATTAAAAAATGTAGAATTTCTTAATAATATTTCTTATCGTTTCAGGGATGTTCCGGAAAATCCAAAATTAATAAAAATTTTCATTCCCTTAAATCATATTCGAGACGAATAGAAAATGCTTTTCATTGCGGTAGGTTAGGTATATTTTCTTTTTTTATATTTTATCCCTTAACTTTCATTTTTGTTTAATAGTTTAATTGTAATAAATTAGTTAAAAAAACTTAGTTAAATACAGGGGCGTAGTGTACATGGATGCGAGTGATGCGTCGTCGAGTGATCCCTTAAAAAATTGGCAAATTAGTGTTATTTAAAAGTTCAATCGATTTATTCAATTATTACAATTTTTTAATTATTCTAAACCGACCGCAAACGTACATTATTTACTTTAAATGCTACCATCAACTTTTTTATTTCAAATTGGCCCTGAAGATGCCCGAAATTACTGGACTCCCGCGTTACTTGCTGCAGTGCTGAAATGCGATGTTCCACGTTACATCCAAGCTACGCGTTAGATGAGCGAAAAGGTCAGTGATCTTACGCAGTCAACAGTGGAACCTCGAGTGGGTGTTGTCGTTATTTCCGGACTCAGTTATGCGATTATGTGAACGCATCTTGGCGACTATCGCCGTAACATAGGAGGATTTGGAAGTTCTGTTTCAGGTAATTGTGGAAAATGAAAATAGGATCGAGAAATCGTTATTTGTGTTAGAGGCCTTTTAACTTTAATGCGCGACTTTGATTTTAATGTTTCTTTAGCAGTGTTTTCTGCAATATTCCCACATTCCGAGAGCCTGTTTAAAATTCTACAGACAAAAATACGAGATATTAGTTACTGCAAAAAAAGATCGCCGATTTCAAATCACATATTCAAGAAATGAGAAACGAGTTTAGTGCCACAAACAAGTGAACAACTACCAAGTAAAAGAATGCGTTTGGATTTAATTCCTGAAGAAGGTAAGAAAATCACCTACGCACGATTGTTTTATGAAATTTTGGACGTTATTACTTTGAACATTAGTGAACGGTTTAGTGAAATTTCTAAACTGAAATTCTTAAATCTAGATTCCACACAATTTACTTCATTCGTAAAAAGTTTTCCTGACGAACTATTTTCTTCTTTAGTAGATACATATGGAACATTCTTTGACGCAAATAGTTTAAAAAGTGAACTTTCAGTGATTTATAGTGATCCCAATATGAAAAAGACCACTGTGTTTGAGCTTCACCAATATATTATGCCCCTTCAATTATCCTCTGTTTTCCCGGAGTCATCAAAATTGTGTCGTTTAATTTTGACTATTCCTGCTGCAAGCAGTTCCCCAGAAAGATAATTTTCATGTTTAAAGAGAACAAAGAGTTATCTGCGATATTCTCAAAAACAAGAAAGAATGTCAGACTGTCAGCTTCTAACAAGGCACTTTCAATAAATATTGAAAGTGCCTTGTTAGAAGATATGAGACCGTCTCTAACATTTGAAGAAACGGTGATAGATGTTTTCGCTGGACAAACAAAAACCGAAGAGTTGATTTTTATTTTTAAAATTAGGATATATACCTCGGCATAATCATTTTAAGTTACTGTCTTTTTTTACCATTTTCATATCGCCTACCATACATCTGACTATACCTCTTCCTCTTATTAATTTTTACCACATCCCTAGATTCTTTTCTTACGCTACGCCCCTGGTTAAATACAAAGGATAAATTGTAGTTAATGACCAGTGTTATGGCATAACAATGGCCAACTATTTACTCATTATCAATACGTTAATTGAGATTCAAATAGTTGACCATATCAGATCAAAATTAGCTATTACCTTATCATATATACACCGACAGAATAGTTTATTTTTAATAAATAAGAAACCATGTGTATTTGGCCTTCATTTGTTCAACGGAAATATACTAAATTGTGACTAATGTTATGTCGTTTTACCTTAAAATGATTACTTAAAGTGACATAGAAATATATTATTCATTTGAACAAATTTCCGCTATCATAAATATACTGGTGAGTAACCATTGCGTTGAGTATACATTAGATATTTTTTGAAATATGTTATGATGAGGGGCGTTTTTATAATGCGCTGACATAAGGCCGCTAGGTATCGGTATAACGACGATAGTACAGGAGCTATACAATTCAATTAAATTAAGCGTCTCAAATTATAGGGTGTCTTAGTTGGATCTATAAGATTTGAATTGCGCGTCATTTGTGTTTTGTTAAAGGTAAAGCGTCAGTATTTAATGACTGTCATCTACAAACCATACGATGTCAACATGCCTGGGTGTATTATTTTAAACTCAATTTTCAGTTTCATTTTTAAAGTACGGTCCAATTACTCCACTATTTCAAAATGCACACCAAACCGTGATTCTATGTGGATGCATTTCTTTTTCGTGAACAGCATGTGGGTTTTCGGCACCCCAAATTCGACAATTTTATCTACTAACATATCATATAAAATATGCTTCATCGCTGAACAGAATTTTGTTGCAAAACCTTCGCCTTCTTTCTTTTCTAACACCTGATTAACAATCGTACGACGTTGTATAGTAGAATTATTTTATGAAGACCAAGTCGGCAATAAATCGTGCGACAAAGACAGATGCATGTCTGACTTTCTTCCATACCAATCCAATCTGAATAAGAGACACAGACCTGCCTATAAATCATGACCTAAGTAAAATTCTTTTACTGCGTTCGCGTGGGAGAAGGTAAGCTATACATTGCTCTTTGCCGCACGGTTTGTTGCCGACTTGTTTTTCATAAAATAATTCTACTATAAATTGTAAATTTTAATTGTTGTGTCAACTGAATTTTGCATGCTGACAGATGCAGATTTTTCTTTAAAATCCGATACGTGGTGGCTTTTGGCAGATTCAGCTGTTTTGCACAACGTCAAATTGATGTGTTTGGATATTTCCATATATTTTCTCTCACTTCAGCAATATTTTCATCTGACCGACCACGACGAGGACGTATTGGTATTGCCTTATCAATAACAGAACCTGTCTCTTAAAATTTCTTAATTAAGTTACGAACTGTTAAATCTATAGGCGCTTCATTTTGTTCTAATTATGTGCAAATTTTTCTTGTATTGTGTATTCAGATACATATTTGAGGTAATGCATAATTTACTTACTTTTCTAGCAGGTAAATATAGTTACACACGTATTTCTTATCTATTTTTGACACGATTATAAAAAACTATTTTAAAATAATCCATGCATTAGTGGAATATAATTTAGGAAGATATAGTAATATATATTTAGTTAAAAGTTCTCTCTTTACCATCTATGAAGTGTGTACTTTTAAAATTAGTTATGTGGGTATCAGATAGTATCTCACAACTTACATGAGATTTGTAATGGATTTTCATTGAATAATGGATATCACGTTGACTAAACGTGGAATGTTGTGTAAACTTATGACACTAAACGACCTCTCTAGTTTCAAAGTTTCTAAAAGCTCCCTATCTGCTACTTTCAAATATAAGATTACAATTTCAACAGTTGTTGCCTATAATCGGTATTAATTGTAAAGTACAATTCCCATTAATTCGATAAAAAATATAGATATGCCATTTTTTAAATAATAGTACTTTGAAAAAACTTTAATTCAACAGTGTGTTACTGTTCTATTTAGCTCTTTTACTTTTTTCAGGGTTACTACTTATTTACCGAATACATCCATCTGTGTAACAGTGAATGTGACTGAGTAATACTGGAGTGTGCCCTAGCGGTACGCACATGGTCTCCTAACTTATTATTGTTTTCCATAGGAATTAGTTATTTATTTAATAACATTATTATATCATTTACACCTTATAGATTTTAAGGAAAACAAAACCGTTAGGCTCTTGGGTTAAGCAAACCACGAAATATTATCACCGTTTATGCCTTTGTATTACTTCAGCAAGCAAAATCATTAGATAGCCATTATGAGAGCCACTGAGTCGCGACATTATGTATTTAGGCGAACAGAACATTAGAAATCAAGAAATATAAACGATGCAATATACGTCTATCATTAATCATTAAGTAATTTTACATAAATACAACCGAACTTAAGTAAAACGTCAGTTAATTTCGAAAATTACACCGTCACACTAGTCAGTAGTAGACGAACGATTTTATCTATTTGTATATTTTAACTAAATCAGTTAGATCCTGTTGTTAATTTGTTTGAGAATAAATGCGTTTTACCATTTAAACAACGAGATAATTTTACTCCCCATTGAATACGAAAATTTTAGTGTCATATGCGGGATAGATTGAAAAATCTGAAAATTCTTGCCGAGGTGCTATATTACACAAGAAACCGATTGTAGTGAAAGTTCGGAAGTGGCCGTCTCCACTGTTTCCCGACGCTGTTAAACCACATCAAGTTGCCGTCTCCAGAGTTTCTGACGCTGTCCAGCTACAACGAGAAGCCGCCATCCATCTTTTTCCAGACACTGTTTCCATATACTTTTCCCAGCTCTGCCGCCGCCATATCCAGCCGTGTCCAGACGTCGCGCGCCGCTTCCTCTACACCAATTGACCGCATCTAACATCACTTTGCTACATCTCTACGTTCTACTTTTCAAATGCTACCTATTCTACTGTAAGTCATAAGTGCTTCTACCTCATATTACTTATTTCGTTTTCGTATTGCTCAGATTTTACCTTGCTAATTCGTATCGCTATTATACCGACAATGGCTCATGCCGCTGATGCGAGTACATCAAATATTCATATCTCATTAGAAATGGCAGAAAGAATGTTGATTAAATATGGAGGTGACAAAAGCAAATTGCACGAGTTTATCGATAATTCTTCCATGGCTATGTCTCTAGTACAATCAGAATATAGAAAAATTCTTTTCTTCATTATTAAATCAAAAATAACAGGTAAGGCACGTGTACTCATTAAAGATAGAAATTTCGAGGACTGGGTTACCTTGAAAAAATATCTTCTAGATGAGTGTTCCGACAGGAGAACTCAATGGCAGTGGCAACTAGCATTACATTCGTGCAAACAAAACCACAATGAAAGCGTAATTTCTTTTGCCAATAAAGTGGAAAATTGCTACATAAAACTTTTAAGTATTTTAGATGATTTTACTAACACAGAACAACAAGCCCTCAACGTATTTTTAATGGGCTTAAATAGTGAAATAGCGATAGTAGTGATGTCGCGAAATCCAGCTACCTTAGAAGAAGCAGTTCAATTAGCTTTAAATGAAGAACATGATATCAAATCACTTAGAGAATTCTTACAATATCAAAACAAAAATAGCAATGCACAGCATTGTACTTTTTGCAACCGTACGGGTCATACCGTGTTCAACTGTCGGAATATACAACAAAATCAAAGAAATTCTAATTCTGGTTATTCACATAATGGTATTACTAATTCGCGCAATTTCAGTTCTAATCATCAACGATCAAATTTTAATCATCAACAAAAAGTTAGACATGTGGACACCACCAGAACTCTTCCTAAAATCTGCAACTATTGCAAAAATATAGGGCATCTAATTCATGAGTGTAGAAAAAAGCGTCATAATAATAATTTACAACAACAGAATCAAGAAACTTCTAATAATGATAGACCAAGTACCAGCCAATCTGGTATCCAGTCGTTATACTCTAGAATTCCTCACTAGAAATATGCCACCAAGAGGAATGTCAAGTAATTTCAGGCCGAATATCCCTTATAAATTTACATGGATTAAATTCCTATGTATATCTCAATATATTTCAATTTAAAACTCATTGTCGGAACTTAATCGACACAGGTGCATCAATTTGTCTTTTTAAAATTAGTAACTTATTACGTGATTCCGTTTGCCATTATGACTGTCCTGTAACTCTAAAAGGCATCGATTCCGATCCTCAGAAATTATTCAAAGCAATTTCATATTATTATTTTATTTCTACTGTCTTGGGTAAATAACCTTATCATTTTCACGCCGTATCTGATGATTTTCCAACCCCATTCGAGGGTACTTATCTTAGGTAACGATTTACTAAAGCTTTATCTGCCAATATTAATTACGAATCCGACTCTCTTTATATCAATAATATATCGAATTGCCCATACGACATGTTTAATATCTTAATTCGTTGACCATCTCGAACTCCAGTACATCCACCAAAAACTCTGTTCCCGAGAATCAATTTCGGTAAAATAATTATTCCCTCTAGGTGTGAAAAAAATCATAAAAGTTAATATCAATAATTCTTCCGGAAACGATGAAAGTAATATAAATAAATTGGAAATTCTCGATGGTATATTCTTACTCGAAAGTTTAGTTTCAAATAACAAGCTAGAAGTTTTCGAACTTTTTTTGACAATTTAACTAAAAATTACAACCGCAAAAATGCGAATTACTTAGTAAAGAAGTCATGTAGCTAGGACATTTAATAATTGAACAAGATGTAAAACTCGATCCTAACATAATTGAATCGATAGTTCATTACCTCGTTCTTGAGAATATCAAAGATAATTAGGTCACTTTTAGGTTTTGCAGGTTTCTATCGCAGATTCATTCCAAATTTTTTCGAAATTACACAGCCATTAACTAAATTACCCATGTCAATTGGACAAGTTTACAGCAAAAATCGTTTAAACCGTTTAGAACCAACTGGTGGTGGTTTTAACTAAACTGGTAACTAAAGAACCTTTATTACAATATTCCAATTTCACGAATCCTGTTAATCTGTCTACCGATGCTAGCAATTATATAACAGGCACTGTGTTATCATAAGGTGAAGACATATGTGTATGTACGCCGTACATTATATAAAAATATCGTACTGAATTACAGTACTATCGAAAAGGAAATCCTAGCAATTGCTTGGACCGCCAAATACTTGCGTCCTTACTTGTATGGTAGGAAATTCAATATTTTCACTTCATATCATCGTCCTTTAACCTAATTGTTTAATGTTAAAGATCTTAGCTCTTGATTGGTTAGATGGCGTTTACTTCTTAAGGTATTCAATATGATTACATATTGAATATCTACTATCCAGGAAAGTGAAATGAAGTTGACGATGCGCTAAGTTGGATCAACCGTCAAGAAACAAGCGTGAACACTTATGATACAATAAACCAATTCAGCGAAAATATTAAAAAATACGTAATAATTGTATCTTTTGAATTTCAAAAGATCTGGAATTCGCAGGTAAATCATTAGTTGAAATTTAATGACATATATAATAATGAAATAACAAATTTAATGACAAATAACAAATATAATGAATGAAATAACAAAATTAATGACAAACACAAAATATTAAAAGTTAATATAAAAGTAGGAGAGGTAAAAATAATGAAAGCAGATGATATTTATATGTTTTATCTTGTCCATGAGCGGTTTAATTGGGAAAAAGGTGATTATGAAATACTTCTTAATTTACCAGTTAAGCCTAAAGGTGTACTTACTAATTGAGAGAAATATTACTTTTATTAATATTCCTCGTGGTTTCAATCATTCAAGTTTCAAAAATATTAGGTCAATGTTGAGATCCTTATCTAAAAATTCACAGATCTAAATTAGTATTTCTCAAGATGTACTTATAACTCCAGTTGATGACTCATTTCCTTCCAATTCCTTTCCAATTCCAGAAATATTGGAAGAAAGTAATTCTAATCAAAGATCAGGTTATTCAGGATTTCATAAAACGTATACTTTTATGAAAGCAGAGGTATAAGATAGTGTATATATGATATAAAAAACTTATTAAGCATTAACTTATTAAATCAAAGAAATAAATTAGTCAGAAAGAAAAACTAAAAGTCAATGCCACTTCACAAACATTTTTTGAACGAATTGCTCTACACATAGTATGTCCATTTCCTCTTTCTGTTTCTGGTAACAAATTTATTTTAACCTTACAAGATGACCTTACGAAGTGCACACAAACTTGCGCTATTCCGAATCATGAAGCCGAAACAATAGCTGATGTTTCTGTATATAGATTCATTTATAATTACGGTATACTTGAATCTATCTTAACCGATCAAAGGCGCGATTTTATATCCAATTTATTTAGTGGAGTATCTAAAGTTTTTACAATACAAAATTTTAGTTCTACAGCGTATTATCCCTAAGCAAATGGGGAACTTGAGAAATCGCATTCAATATTACTAGAGTATTTGAAACATTACATCAGACAAAATCAATTGGATTAGAATAGTTGGTTAGACTTCGCTATTTTCTTATATAACACGACCGTTGTCACCTCGACAAAATTGTCTCATAACGAGTTAGTATTTGGAAAAAAAGCCAACAATACCATCTCAGTTAATTGAAAATCTGGAACTCAAATATACCTACGATAATTATCTCGACGATTTAGCTTTGCAACTACAGAGAAATCAACAAGTTGCACGCGAAAACATAATCAAGTTCAATGTCATAATTTTTACTACGATAAGAAATGCCATTCCACAAAATTTTCAGTTGGTGGTCGTGTACATATACAAAACAATGGTTTACAACTTAACAAGGCTAGGAAATTAGCAAGAAATTATAATGTTCCCTATCAGATAGTAGAGGCAAATTCACCTGTAAATTCTACTATCTTAATTAAGAACAAATGCACTAACAATAAGGTTTATAATGATCGACTGAAACTAGCCTTTGCTTCAGACTCTCTTTTCACTTGGCTGCGCTAACGACACTAAACTATGAAAATCTACGAATCTTTTTGTCAATTCGTTACTTAAGTAGTTAAGTCTCGATTAGATGCAAAACAAGTTACACTTTTTTGAAAATAGTCTGAGGAAAACTGGAGTTATGTTCTTCGGCAACAATTAAATATATCTATTTATATAGCATTTTTTTCACGATAGCTAAAGAATTATTTCCCATTTTAAAAGAAAAAGAGTAAAGCTTGAAATATATCGCAAATAAACCAAAAGTTAAACGTGGATTGATGGAGTAGGTCGGAACCTTTGATGTGACGATAACACTAACTTAGTTTTCCACAAAACACCAAAACACTATACATAAAGTTTTACCAACAAAGTTCTGCATCATCTGGAGATGATTAAAACTGAATATGAGTTGAGTTCTAATCATTTAGAGATGATGCCAACTTTGTTGGCCAAATGCGCGTGGAGTGTAGCATATAGTGTTTTGGTGTTTTATGGAAACTATGTAGTGTTGTGGATTGATAAATAAAATAGTATTCAAAATCAAAACTTCAATATTTGAAACACTATTTGATGCTTTACATCAAAATGATGCCGATTATTATCATGAAGCAATTAACAAAATTGATGCTGAAAAGCATTTACCTAATCGATCTTTTAAAACATCAGATACAAATTATTGAAAGCACTATTAAACATTTTAACTATAACAAATGTAGAGGAATACAAAAATTTTCGAAAATAATTTTAATTAAATTTATAACTTAAAATCTGGGAATATAAGAATGTATTTTAACTTTAATTAATAAACATAAGCAATTGATGAATATTTGTCGTTTATAAGCTTTCTTAACAAGTGAACTAAATATCGAATATGCCTCACTCATTAATGCCACGTACTAACCGCATTCTGTTTATTATGCATTATCGCTAGAAAATACAAATATACACGAATTGTGATTACTAGTTCACGTTATTTACTATTTTCTTCGAAGACTAAATCAACTAAATTTCTATTTATTTAAGTTAATCTCATTATGTACATATAATCAACACATTTTCATACTACCTTCCTTTAATTATTTGGGCATTGTCAGTACTAAGGAATATTTATAACAAGTTTAATAATTTAAATTCCTATAATCAACTATCCAACGGTGATTTGCTCCATATAAGGGATTCTCCAACATTCTTCATTTACACCAAGCCAAGATAATTCGTGATATTCGTATAATAATTCGTAACACCGAATTATTACTCAAAGCTAAACTACTACCAAAATGTTGTGATGAACGTATTATACGTTTGACTACCGAAACAGGGTATCCTCTATTAAAACCTAATATGTACTTGGATATTCATTCTCCCTCAAGTCACAACAATGATATTGAATTGTAAAAATCTACAATCACATGAGCATACACTCCAATGAACTAATATTTTAACTATTAATACAGATATTTATACTGTATTATACTTTACACCCAAACTACTGTGTTAAAGACATACATATAACCAAAAATTATTCAAAATTAATTACAAATCTATAATACCTATTTTTAATATCACGATTGTTATAATTTACTTACTTTTATTACTTTTTCATTTTTCCACTTTACATCTCAATAGCTCAACTATATAGCAAATCATAAATTGTCAAATCTTGAAGATACTGTTTCAAGGTTTAAAAACGCAGCTCACAGTCCTCTAGACGTTCTTCGAAATTCATATTTCGTATACGTATTAAGTTTTATCAAATTATTGGGAATATATATATATATATATATATATATATATATATATATATATATATATATATATATATATATATATATATATATATATATATATATATATATATATTGTATAGACTATATAAACGTTGTATAGTTACGAGTATAGTCAGCAGAATCATGGCCATAAGAGAAATATGTAATAACGAATTCCATTACATTTAATTGTTGCAAAGACAAAAAAATGACACCTGAGCAACTCATCACTATAACATATGACTCTATAAGTCAACGAGATAATGCAGCGCTTGAGGTAGAGAGTAATAAAAATATACTGAGCAGAAGCAAGAAAATAGCCAACTTAAAGACAAATACTGATTAGAGTTATTGTACATTATAATCAAACAATTTCATACGAGATGTTATACATAAACATGCATTATGTAAAAATGTATTCTAACTTGAGTTTATCCTTTTTTAAACATCATTAATAAGATTAGATTAGAGAAGATCTCATGTTACAATTTTATATTATATCTATTAATATAATCTTACTCTAATTGTAATCATAGTTTTATAAATATTGGAAAAAATCCTCTTGGGGGTTTCCCCCTTAAGAGGATTTTGTGCCCTAGCGATACGCACATCATCTTTTAACTTGTTATTATTTTCCATAGGAATTAGTTATTTATTTAATAATATTATTATTTACATCTTGTAGATTTTAAGGAAAACAAAATCATTAATCTTTTGGGTCAAGCAAACTACGAAATCTTATCACTATTTGAGCCTTTGTAACATTTCAGTAAAATTATGAGATAGCCATATGTGAGCCACCGAGTCGCGATTTTAGTTATTTAGGCGAATAGATTGTTTACCCAACAGAGCAATGGAAAACAAGAAATATGGATGAATGACGTCTATGACTGATCAAGAAATTTCGGATAAATATAATGGAATTTGAGTAAAAAGGCAGTTAATATCGAAAATCACAACGACACATTGATCAGTAATAAACAGACGACTTTATCTATTCATATATTTTAACTTTCAGTCAATCAGAGCTTGTTAATTTGTTTGAGAATAAATCCGTATTACCGTTTTAACGACGAGACCTGATTTCACTCCCGATCCATTACAATACGTTATTCTGATAATCAGTTCAGTAATATTCTGAGAATCAATGATTCTGCACCCAGAATCTATCTATCTAATATTATTTTTTTACTAAATATACATTATTACATAATGTAATTATTTCATTGTCATAAAATTTAGAAGGATATCTCCAAACAGAGATCTCTATTTCCAAATATTCAAACTCGGTCTTTGTGTTCATATTTTCAAATAATATAATTATTTGGAACATTAAATTTTATATCAGTAACATATGGAATCCTGTTTTATGTATTTTGTATGTTTTATTAAAGTTTTATTATTTTGTACGTTTTATTAAAGTTTTTTTTTAATTTACTTTATTATTCCCTTAGCATCAATGTTGTTACTATTGGTTTTTAGAACTATTAATAAACTTGGTATAAAATATCTTCTGGTTGCATGGTAAATGACCAAAGGATGGTAAATGACCGAGGATCATTTACTATATAGCCAATCACGATTGATTACCTCAATGCTAATATCGGTTTAAGCTTTCGAAAAACGTATTAGTATATGTAACCATGATTAATGTCTGAAATTCTGCTTAATCGGTGCTAATGGAATCTCAACTGTTTTTTATATCAATAATTTTAGTAAAACCGTAAATTTGTATTAATCTTAATGTACCTATATAGAAATCAATTTAATAGTTATAAACAAATATTTAAATATGTAAGTAAACAATATTTGAAGCATGTAAACTCTAGAAAAATAAAAAATTGAAATTATTTCCGGTTACAGAGCTCGCTAAGACAAATTCAACGATATACGTGCATCAAGGGGTTTTAAAGGGTGAAGTACTATTTTTTTTTACTATTTTCTATTTTAACCCATATATTGGTACCACTACAGAATTTTGGAAAAAAGTATTAATAAAAGATATGAGAAAAGGTTATAGATTATGAAAAAATGGTTTACCAAGTCGATATCTTAACCTTCCTGTAACTTTAGGTTTTATTAGTTTTCTTACTTACGGCTCTATTTCTTTAAATTAAGAGTTTTCTTTTAATATTGAGATTGCTCTTTATTTAATTATTATTAATGCATTTTTATGTTTTCGATTCGGTTTCATTTCGCATAAAACAATATTCATTTTACACCAAACTATAGCCCCTCATTGTATATGTATTAGAAATATTATTCGCTGAAAGAGAGATTACTTAATTGTAGGAATATATTTTTTTTCAACCCAATTTAATTTATTTGGCAAAATTCAACATTTAAGAGCCTCCTTTAAATAAAATCAGCCTCCTTTAAATAAAAAAGAGCCGCCTTTAAATAAAAAAAAAAATATTTGAAAATATCACTTTATAACACCAAAACTTAATTAGGAGGCGAACCATCGAGGAGCATACGCATACGTGAAATCGAAAAAGAGGTTTTTAAATTGTGCTTTGTTTACATATAAAATTGCTTGAGCCTGGATTAAGATATAATGTAAATACTTCAGCTATTTGTCTCAAACTTATATAAAAAGAAAGGCTCATAAATCTTTTTTACAACGGGACCATATCATATATTTATTAATGTAAACATTTACATAGGTTATATATCACATACATCTTCTGTATTAATCTAAACTAACAATATATAAAAAATATTGTTTTATTATGTTATAAAAGAACTGTTTTTGATGTTATTATAAATAAACAGATATTCTGCTGAAATATTTCAATTTATTGTTGTAATCAGTATGTACTTTGATTTGCTGCTATAAAACAATTTTTATTTTTTAATTTTTATTACCTACATAAATAATTGTATACATATAAAAATAGATACAAACGTATCTATACAAAGTTCTGATAGAGAATGCCACGGGATTGATATCTTTAATACCAACAAATTGTTGACAGCTATTTTTAATTATGCCACTTTTGGTGTCATTGCATAACTCAATTAGTCTTTTACAAAATTAAGATTTATATTAAATACACTCTAAAGAATTTATTTCATAGATTATTTCTTTCGATGAATAATGAGGGGTTGTTGTTCCCTCATGCTTTAATCATATTTATTTTGCGAGGGATGATCTTTTCGTAAAAGAACAAGATCAACATCAGATTTATTTTACTCAATTCTACTTACTTACTATACTTAATCAGTGAATTTAAAGAATGAGTTTTATTAGATGGTCGCCTAACGGATCGTTGTGATTCATCCCATAGATGCTCTATGGGGTTCATATCTGGGCTTCTTGCTAGCCAGTTCATAGTCAAAATATTCACAAATCGGAGGTTGTCCAGTACACACAGTAACAAGTAACGTGAGGCCGAGCATTATCCCATATAAATCTGGAATTGTTCCCGACGAATGAGGCAAATGTTCTCCTACAATGTTTTCTACGTGGAAATGTGAATTCATGGATCTCTCCCGTTTAGGTACCAAATCCGTACGACCATTGAAATATATTTCTCCACAGAACATTATTTATCCACCAAAAAATAAGATCCCCGGAGAGATATTGCAGGCAGCAACCCTCTCTCTTTTCACCTCCGCCGATCTCGTTGATCCATCTGGTAAATTAAGACTTACTTCTATTTCATCTGAAAACAAAACTCGCTTTCAGTTGTCAATGGTTCCATTTACGTGTTCTCTTGCAACACGCCGTCTAGCAACTCTATGTTCTCTAGTGAGCAGCGGTGCAATAGCTGGTCTTCTATTATTCAATACTCCTTTATTAAGATGGGGAATTCTGCCACGGCAGTAAATTGGCGCTGCTATAGTAGGATTAGAATAAAGATATATATTTTATATTCAGAACCCCCTAATGCACTAAGTCTACTACAATACAGAGCAATTGTTTTCCGTAACTAAACAATAGATGGCGGCATATTCTACCAAAGGCAAGATGTATACAGCGGCTATATAATTTTTTCAAAAAATAAAACCCGCCACAGGTAGGATTCGACATTTGTCCCAGATCGGAACCGAACGACATACAGCTGTTTTGAACTTGTTAGTTCTCATCAGTGCCGTACACGGTACGCCGATTCAGGACAAATGCCGAATGAACTTTATGGCGTATACATCTTTATCGATACGATCTCTGTCAGTAACATATAAGTCGGAAATCGAGAAAGGAACCATCAAGCCGCCAAGCGGTTATCAAAGTAGTTTCCAAATAGCAAAGCTATTACATAATCGCTCTAGGAAACAACTACTCCTCGGGCTAAAGCCCCGCCAGGCATTGAATTATACCCAGAAGCGATCCTCAACCCCTTTCTCGTGTTTCTGCACGATCAGATAAGGTTTCAAAAAATAAAACCCGCCACAGGTAGGATTCGACATTTGTCCCGAATCGGAACCGAACGACATACAGCTGTTTCGAACTTGTTAGTTCTCATCAATGCCGTACACGGTACATCGATTCAGGACAAATGCGCTCTAGGAAACAACTACTCCTCGGGCTAAAGCCCCGCCAGGCATTGAATTATACCCAGATGCCTGGCGGGGCTTTAGCCCGAGGAGTAGTTGTTTCTTAGAGCGATTATGTAATAGCTTTGCTATTCGGGAACTACTTTGATAACCGCTTGGCGGCTTGGTGGTTCCTTTCTCGATTTCCGACTTATATGTTACCGGCTATATAATGTCAACAAATTTGAGCGGGAATGCAAGCTAGTTTCTGAAGATACGGACCTCCTAAAATATGCTTCCTACAGAGTTGTACTTTTCAGGGGTTGCAGATAAAGGTTTATGGCAGGAGGTGACATAAACAAATCTTCAAACAAATGTGTCTGTGAAATTTTATACGACTTTGTTGTTCAAACTATAAATGCTATTATCTCGTTTATAAACAAATATTACGCTATAAAATAGGTGAGCTCCTACTTTGTAACATCCTTAAAAGATTTCATAATGAGAAATGAACGATATTGTTCTTGTAACAGAGATCGATATGGCGCAAATAAAGTACAAGTGGCGCCATCCTATATCACTGCGGCAGCATTCCCCCTCTTAAGACCTCTCCTGACCGTTCGTCCAGAAATTGCTACATTTTAAGCTGCTGCTAGGGTTCTGTTTAGCTCTAGACTGATAGAATGCCTGTTTCATAAGACGACTTGCATAAGATATCGCCCATCTCCTGTATCTGTAGATTTCTTACGACCTTGTTCTGGGATTCTACAGTAACTTACAAGTTTATTGAGACGTTTAACTGTTCGACTAATTGTTGATTGTCTAACTTCTAACAAGATATATCGCTGGCTACGTCTCCCGTTAATCAGATTTACCGCTTACACTGCTTCATCTTTTCTTAAGTTGCGTAGACAATTCATTTATTCTACTATAAGTGAACTGGACAAAGTATTTAATATTTAATTCATTTAATAACATTAAATTAAAAAAATCACTAGCGTAACTGAATTTATTACCTTTTACATATCACTTTAAATAGCGTTAAACGTATTATTAACAAATTAATCGCAAAATATACTTCATATCTGTCAAACTATTGCAATTATTAATCAGTAGTGAGAGAGGATATTCTAGACCATCCATAGAAAATGCTTAAGGATTTAAAACTTCGAAAAATTATAAGAAATAATGAAAAGTTGTGGTCATGCATTAATTTCGTCCAGGAATGAATATAGTATTTGTATAACCTTTTGTAATATGTTTGTAAATAGAAAACATTATTCTTGTGTGACGATTTTTTCCAAACTTTTGTTAACACAATTATGACTGTTGACAAAAATATATATTCATTGTTTAATTGATTACTGCAAATTCGCACAGTCTGAACATTTAACTTTGAACAGTAACATTCAAAATAACAAAAGAGTAAAACTAATAATAAAATGAAGATGTTCTAGCCATAATTATACTAAAAATGACACTCAACTATTGATTAGTGTGGCAGGTATCAAATTTGTATTCTGTCACAACTCTATATATGTCGACATATATTTTTATAGACATACACATATTTATACGTGTATTAAAAAAATAGATTTAAATACGTATGACATTAACAAGTCAAAGTGCATATTTTGATTTATCATGCTGCAATTTATAATTAACAGACACGTAAAGTTGTCACGATCTGTACATATTACATGAAATAATAATGCCATGGTGATTTGGATTGATTGTACCAATAAACTGAAATATTTCCACAAACTGAATACGCCATAGAATAACTACTAATAATAAGAAAATATTGATGTTCGAAAACTAAAAAATAATTCGGTATATTTTGTTAGTTTAGATAAATTAACCGGCAACTTATGGAGGAAATTAATGCATATATACGTAGACAATTATTGTGAAAATAAAAACGCCTGAACACATGAAATATCACCAGATAGAGAACTTAATACTTTTTTAAAACATAATTATTTCAACGAATTTGCACATTATTGGTATCAGATTTGAGTAAATTCCAGACGTGTCCCAGTTGTCTGTATTTAGATAATTGTAACTGACACTGATATAGTTTAAAACGATATACTAATCACAACTAATATTGTAATTCATTGACATAACAATGCAACTACATGCCTGTATTCCTAAAACAATCGGGGACTGTATTATATATAACCCAAAATTTAATAATATTGAATTTTATATTAGTATTTTGTATACATACAGTGAGTACGTAAATGTTGGAAAAAAAATTATAAAATCGTTACCGGGTAAGGAAAAAATGCTCGAACAGGTCGACTTAGTTTTTTAGATATGTATTTTTTGGTATATTTTTTTGACGTCCCGTCCCATTCTCACTGTTAGAGATATGACGTCATGGACAGTTTTGTTACATGGCAATACCCTTATCTGATGATGTCATTTAAGAGAGAACTTTCATTTTCGTATGGGACATTAAATTTTGTGATAGGTTACATAATAACCGTTTCAAAATCAGAATGAATTGAAACCTTGATAACGATTGGCTATGGAGGCATAACTGGCACACGAGCTGAAGTTTGTGAGTTATTATAATAATAATTATTCTGCACCACCTACTACATGGTACACTCAACTGTAAGTAAAATAGAAGCAAAATTTATAAATATAGGTACTGTAAGAGACGAGATACGCAGTTGGATCTGTTACTAGCTGGGCAGGAAAATTCTCATCAACCAACTCTCTCAAATCGGATCGAAGTTTGAAATGTACTAATCATTAATTTTTATTCAAATCCAGTTTTGTTATCATCCAAGTTGTTCCGATCTTTATGTGCTCACTGTTTAAGTATTTTAACGTTATACATAAAGTTTGGTTATAATAAACAAAAGAAAAGTATCCCATGGAAAAACATCATTAAAATTAAAGCCACATTATTGAAAACATAAAAAACACAACGGAAATGAGTAAAACAACTACTACGTTTTTATACCACTACCTATATTTTTATACAAAAATATAGTGGTAAAAAAACGTAGTAATTGTTTTACTAATTTCCGTTATGAATTATGAACTACCACAGAGTAACGGCTTTCTCGATTAATTTCTTAAAACATAAAAAAAGTTAAAGACCTTTTAAAGAAAATAGAAGAAATAGAAAAGTATATGAACAAGATTAATAAAAGAACTATCAGATCAATCGTTTATGATCAAACCGGGAATAGTGTCATTGGGAAATACCACCATTATAATTATTATTCAGGAGAATATCATTTATAATACATAACAAAAAACTTTTTAATTAAACATTAACAAGTAATTTTTCTTATACCGTAGAGCAATTAATTTTATGTTTTCGCAAATTTTAGGAATTGCCCAGGAACAATTCAATTTAAAGATAAATAAAAGTGACCTTGGTATAGGCCTAACTTTTGTTTGAACAGACATGCGCTGTGTAATGATCATAAAAAATAACTTTCTATGCGCCCAGTAACCCGCCAAAAAAAAAAAACATCGATAGGCTCTACAGAAGATTGAAACATTTTTCGAAAAGTAAAATATTTAAAATAAAAGGAACATACAATTAACCTATTACTGTAGTTATAAAATACAACAAAAATATCTTAGAACTATAGCTTCAAATTCAATATTTAAAGAAGCACAGGTATAACACCAGTGACTAACGAAAAATTTAAAGTCAAATCTTCCTAAATAGGACATATAAAAATAGGATCAATAGCACCGAAGATATACTTGTTTCATTTGTGCCGCGAAAGTGTCTGTAATTTCGTTATTGTTTCTATTTTCAGCCATAAGAGGGGATGGCTCTTCAGCGAAGCACGTCAATCGAATTTGGTGTGGGTCAGCGATTCTTTGATAAAACCAACAAAACGGACAGGACCATATTTTAGTGAAATTATATATATATATATATATATATATATATATATATATATATATATATATATATATATATATATATACAGTCCTGTTCGAAAAAATAGCAGTGTCAGTGGTAGGAATAAAATATATGCAGAAATATGTTAATGATAATAGATCTTTTGATAACTAGATGGCACATAGTTACAGTAGTATTTGTGGAATTACATGGCAGAACAACAGATGATTTCTATAAAGTGTTTGTGAAGTACAGAGGTTACAAGAGCCAACATTAGTAGGTAATTGTTCGAAATAATAGCAGTATCAAGATTATTTACCATATAGTGTGTACATAAAGTGTTTATAGTAGTTATTCATGCGAAGGTTTATATTTTTTAGTGTTTAGGGTAGTAAACAAAAACTTATTTTAGCAGAGATGGGTCGAGGAAATCATTGTACCGAGGTTGAAAGAAGTCTTATTAAAAATCTCCGAAAAGAAAGCAAAACGTATCAATACATACAAAATCTGTTACGATGTTCAGCTAAAATGATTACTAATGGATTACAATGGAAAAATTCACCCGAAACACGGAGTAGAAAACGAAAGACATATCAACAGACTGACCGCCAAATAGGAAGATTAGTTAAAAAAGACCCATCTTAACGTCAAATGAAATAGTAAAGGAATTAAATCTCCCTATTGCCTCCTCTGCGGTCAGAAAATGTTTAATAGAAGCGAATTTGCAGGGAAGAAGACCCCGAAAAATTCCACTATTACAACCACGGCATATACGGGCACGCATGGTTTTTGCCAAAGACCATATCGAATGGCCAGTCCCGAAATGGAAAACTGTACTGTGGAGTGATGAAACAAAAATTGTGTTATTTGGTAATGAGAGTGGCAAGCAATTTGTACGAAGACCGCCACAGCGTGAATTTGCTCCACAGTATACTAAATAAACGGTGAACTATGGAGGTGGGAAAATACTAATTTGGGGATGTTTTTCATAGCATGGTGTAGGCCCACTTTACCTGATTTCAGAAACAATGACAGCTGATGCGTATTTAAATATTTTACGCACTGTGATGCTACCCTTTGCAGAAGACAATATGCCTTTAAAATGGATTTATCAACATGATATTGATCCAAAACATACCGCAACGAGGGTAAAACAGTGGCTTCATGACAATAAGGTGGCTGTACTGCCATGACCGGCACAGTCGCCGGATCTTAACTCTTTAGAAAACCTTTGGGTTGATTTGAAAAATGCTGTTGCTAGAACAAAACCTATAAATCATAGGGAAGTTTGGAAAGAAGTTCAGTTAGCATGGCACTCTATACCAGTAGAGAAATGTCAGCACTTAGTGGAATCAATGCATCGCAGCTGTGCTGCCGTGCTAGTCAATAAGGGACACATTACCAAGTATTAATAGACACACTTACGGTGCACTATCAGTTGAACTAAGTGTATAACAAACGTTATGTACATCTAGGACAGCTATTTTTTGGAACAGCATTTGTACTATATTATAAATTCTTTTTTTATTTTTCGTTTTATCCCATATTCCAATTTTCTGTTGAATGTTGTGAATTACATCCACAATGTGTGTTCTAAATAATATACACTTTATTTCTGAACATTTTACTTATTTCGTAATGAGTTAGATACATTTTTATGTTATATATATATATATATATATATATATATATATATATATATATATATATATATATATATATATATATATATATATATGTGCATTCGTTAGATTCGTTGAGCTTATGTTCTGTGGAACATAAGCTCAGACTGACATGTGAAACACAGTTACGCTATTATTATAATATATTATACACTGTGTTTATTCAAGCCTTATGTGAGTAAACAGAATAACACTATCAAAAATTTCGATATCACGTTAATTTAATATAAATAATTTCGTAAATGACAAAAAATCTTAACAAATGTGTTGGAACATTTTTACAGAAGTACACTATTTGAGGATATACAATGCGTGTCTAAAGCCCCCTCCATGTAACTTTGGAAGTAATAAATGCATTTAACTTTAGATCATAGATCATACATACATACATTAAAGTGTAAAAATAATATTTTTATTAATAAACAATGATATAATGAATATGGCGGCGCCATTTATTAAAATTAGTTTTAAATCTTAATCTTATTTGGAATCTCCTTTAAATATCTATTTAAACGTTATTTTGATTTTGACATCTATCATTTGACTTAAAAAAATTGATTAAAATCAGTATTGGCATGCAATCCTCATTGGCACTGGCAGTACCTTATTGTTAAAGCAGTGTGACAGATTTTATCTGACAGAAATCGCATAAAAATTCACTTTTTGTATCGTTAGTCACATGTTTTTACATAGTACTTTTGATTGATTCTAATAACATGACACGTATTTTAGAAAAAAAAGTTAATTTGATTCTCATTATTGGCGAGCCTAGAAGAAATCTACATGCAGCTGAAACCATTTTCAATGAAAAGTATCCCCATTGCCTTATCTTTAGAGTATACTTATGACAGATACTGCAGAGGTTTCAGGGAACAGGTCAGGATAAAAAAAAAAAAAATACTATAAACCCGAACATTGCAGTAAACCGATTAATAAATATTATCGCTGAAAAGGTTATGAATCGCACAATCTACAGCTTAAACTGTAGCTATTTGTGGAGTAACTATGAAATCTATGCAAAGGGTTTTAAACAAAAAAAAAATATTGCCCTTATTAGATTATAAATGTTTCACCAGCTCCCACAAGATTATCCCAATCGCAGACTTCAATTTTGTGATATGACAGAAAAATAGTCCACGAATCTGAATATTCCAAAACTATTTATTTTATAGATAAATCCACTTTTTTCCTAAATGGTAATGCGAATATTCAGAATTTAAGATGGTATCAGTGGAGCGATACGATTATATCATTTGCGAGAGCCATATACTAACAAATGTACATATGAACAGGGATTTTCGGTAGTCACATAATTAGATCTGTGTTTTTACATCGAAATTTAACGGGAGAGGTGTATTTAGACATGCTTATAGCCGCTAATTTTGGAGATTCTAAAGGAATTTCGAAATATGGAAATAACTTTCCAATAAAGTGGTATTCTTCCACAATATTATGATGCAGTAACAGTTATCTCAATAAACAGTATACCAAGTTAGGGTACAATAGAGTGGCCTGCTCGGTCTCCAGATCTAACGGCCTTAGATTTATTTTAATGAGGTTACTTAAAGTCTCCGATCCGATAGGACTTGCACCTTGACGAAGTTCTAGTGCAAACTAGAACGGGTGGGTCGGCTTGCGCGTATTAATGACTTAAGGAGCCGTACCATAGGTTTATCCATAGTGGGGGGTCCTTATTGAAAAACTAGACTAAGTCAAGTCCCTGGAGGAGGGCAGCAGCTCTTTCAGTAGTCATAGTGGCAGAAACCGTGGGGATTGGTATGGTGCTATGACACACACGACTGCGATGTGGAAGGTAAGAGAAAACCACCACATTATAATCCTCAGAACAGCTAACGAAAGGCTTATCCCAAATAATGATGGCGTCTCCTGGGGCAAAAAACACCGGACGTAAAATAGTCCTCCGTTCGGATCTCCGGGTGAGGACTGTTCCGGAGGACGTGATCGAGTGCAATAATAGTGTTAGTAAGAAGTGTAGCATTTCACGAGTCGGAGCGTGGAATGTCAGAAGCATGAGACAGGCAGGGAAGCTAGAGAATCTAAAGATAGAAATGGATAGGTTAGGATTAGATATAGTAGGTATAAGTGAGATGCGCTGGCCGGAAGTAGGAGATTTTTGGAGCGGTAACTATAGGGTAATACACACAGGATCGGTAAATGGAAACGCGGGAATAGGAATCGTTATGCGGAAGAACGCAAGACAGTGTGTATATAGCTAACTACAATACAGCTAGAGAGTAATGATGGTCAGGTTAGATTCGAAGCCAGTGAAAACAGTAATAGTGCAAGTATACATGCCTACTTCTAGCCATAGTGGGGAAGAGTTAGAAGCCGTTTATTCGGACATAGAGCAGGTAATAGGATTTGTGAAGGGTCATGAAAATTTAATAATAGTGGGAGATTTTAACGCAGTCGTAGGTGAGGGGAAAGAAGGAGAATTTGTGGATTAGGAAACAGAAACGAGAGAGGTAGCAGACTGATAGAACTCTGTGAGAAGCACAAGATGGTAGTCGCGAATACATTGTTCAAGAATCACGTTAGGAGGAGGTACACCTGGAAAATGTCAGGAGGGATAGACAGGTATCAGATAGACTACATTCTGGTTAGGAAGAGATTTAGAAATCAAGTAAAAGACTGTAAGAGTTATCCAGGAGCAGATGTAGACAGCGACCACAACTTGGTAGTCATGAAAGCTAGATTAAAGTTCAAAAATCTGAAAACCCGGAAGGATAAGAAACGTATAAATGTAGACATATTGAGGGATCAGAATATGAAAGATAAGTTCCAGGAGAAAACAGATCAATTAATAAATAAAGCGAGTAATGACGAAATCAAGAACGCAGAAACTGAGTGGGAGGGTATCAAGAATAGTCTAGATTCCGCGGCCACGGACATTTTAGGACACGAGAGAAGGGAAGCTAGGAAGCCCTGGATAACGGATGAAATCTTAAACTTAATACAAAAGAGACGAGGCTACAAAAACAGACGAGACGAGGAAGGACTGAAAACTTATAAGTCAATAAAGTGGGAAATCATTAGAAAGTGTAGAAACGCGAAAGAACAATGGATAGAAGATAAATGCAAAGAAGTAGAAGATAAGCTCCAAGTAGGTAAGACCGATGAGGCTCACAAAATAATTAAGAGGAACTTCAGGGATATAGGACCAATAAGTAGAAACGTTAGGAGTCAATCGGGGGACATACTGATCAGAAGAGAGGAGAAAGCGGATAGATGGAAGCAGTACTTAGGATGTTTATACGAGGGTCAGGAATTAGGAGAGATATTAGAGGAAGAATCTAGTATCGATAGGGAAGATGTAGGAAAACCTATATTGAGGGAGGAACTTGAAATAGCACTAAGGGAGCTAAAGAACAATAAAGCGCCGGGTGTAGATAAAATACAGGCGGAAATTTTGAAATGTGCGGGACAGAAAGTAGTAAATAGGATGTTTGAACTGGTAAAATACATATACGAAACGGCCGAGATGCCGGAGGATTATAAGAGGAACATTATCGTTACTATACCGAAAAAGAGAGGAGCCGACAAATGCGAGAACTTTAGAACGATTAGCCTAACTTCCCTCGCGTCAAAAATCTTAACCAAAATAGTGCAGAAGAGGATGGAAAATAGAGCGGAGGAAATACTAGGAGAAGACTAATTCGGGTTTAGGCGAAATAGGGGAACTCGCGAAGCTATTCTGGCGCTAAGAGTAATGTTAGAGAAAACAATAGAAAAAGGAAAGAACGATTATATAGGATTTGTAGATTTAGAAAAAGATTTTGATAATGTAAGATGGGAATAAATGTTCGAGATACTAAAGAGCGCGGGAATGAAGTATAGAGATAGGAGAGTAGTACACAATCTATACAAAGAGCAAATTGCTGTTATAGAAGTAGAAGGCGAAAGAAGGGAAGTAGGTATCAGGAAAGGAGTAAGATAAGGATGTACGCTATCACCACTAATTTTTAATCTGTACATCGAAGAGGCGATTAATGTGGTAAAAGATAGAGTGGATTACGGGATTAAAGTACAGGGACAGAAACTAAAAATGCTGAGATTCGCGAATGATATAGCAGTATTAGCATCTAGTAAAGAGGAATTAGAATCAGCGTTGAACGAAATGGAGGCAGTGTTGACAGAGGAATACGAAATGAGGGTGAATAAAAACAAAACTAAAGTGTTAGTGTGCAGAGGGCGCGAGAGCAGAGCAAAAACGAAAGTACAAATTAATAATGAAAGATTGGAGGAAGTTAAAGACATCACTTATTTAGGAAGTAAAATAAATTGGGATGGAAGAAGCGATAAAGATATAAAACAAAGAATAGAGCAGGGTCGAGTAGCTTTTAACAAAAAGAAAGCACTTTTATGCTCGGGGGTAATAAACTTAGAAACAAGGAAGAGATTTTTGAAAACGTATATATGGAGCACGGCGCTATACGGTTGCGAAACCTGGACGGTAGGGGAAGCAAGTAGGAAGAAATTAGAAGCTTTTGAGATGTGGTGTTACCGAAGAATGATGAAAATACCGTGGACTGATAGGGTTAGAAACGAAGAAGTATTAGAGAAAGTCGGCGAGAAAAGAAGTATGTGGAAAAACATAAAGAAGAGAAGAGATAGAATGGTAGGCCACTTGCTGAGACAGTGGGGAATAGTCCGCGATATTTTGGAGGCAGAAATAGGAGTGAAGAAAGACAGAGGTAGGCCTAGATTAAACTACTGCTCGAAAATAGTAAGGGATGTAGGTTGTAACACAATTAGCGAAATGCGTAGGTTAGCACAAGATAGGAGAAGCTGGAGGTTAGCGTCCAACCAGTCTTAGGACTGATGACCTCATAATGATGACTTAAAGTCTAATGTATATGCTACGTAACTAGCTAACATCCCAATTTTGAAGCAGATAATTACGAAAGAATTTAGGTTAACTATCGCAGAAACACTTGAATGAATAAAATGCGACTTTTATAACAAGATATTATATTATCAGCAAGAGGGAGTTATAGCAAGAGGGCAGTTAGCTTTTACAGGGAGGCGTTGCATGAAAAGTTTGATAGTATGCCACTAGTAAATTTAATAATTTTTTTTCAAAAGTCACGTATCAAAATTATATCAACATTTGAATAAATATTCACCGTTGCCATTCAAAAAAAAAAAAATAATTAGCACCGTAAAGCAATCTTTGATGATTATATCACTACTTATTTGAAAATATTTTAGAGGCACGCTGTATTTTCTATGTTCCACACTTTTTGTTCACATTATCACATATGTATGTATGCATTGTAATTAGTGGATATAAAACATACTGCAGAAACTTTTGTATTGCAGATACAAAATATCTATAGTTCGTTATTACATCATTAAATATTACCTAGAATCCATTATATGTTTAATTATAAACGTTATATTACGTGAATTTACCCTATGTATTCTGTCCTACCATAGGTGTGGTTAATTATAATGATTAAATTCATGCAGTAAAAAAATAGAAATTCTATATTTGGCCCTACTAGCTTTTATTGAAATATTTTAATATTATATTAATTGGGTAATGGTGTTGAGACTATTTTCTCATAACTAAAATAAATAGGTACTAGTAAATACAATATATTTGTGGATGGCTTAATCCAATAAGAAGTTATGTTTTAAGAGGAATACTTCAGTCCATCAGGCAAAAACGAGTGTGATTATTTCTCCAAATAGATACAGTATCTGTGATAGGTTCATACATGCAAAATGTAAATTTTTTACAAAATATACAGGGGGGGGGAAGAGATGAGGAAGCGAAATATTTCAATTCTGGTAGCTATTTCGAATGCTGTTATCATCATATTCAATTATCATTCCAAATTGATCATTACTCAGTTTCCTTCCCTTTATATCTCGTTATTTAAAAAATGTTTAAAATGTAAATTACAAATTAAGAAGTATATCCTGCTAATTTTTTCATATTGCGTTGCATTCATCGATAATACTTATGCTTATCCCACATGTTTGGGTATTTTAAAATAATTTGGCCTTATTTGCCGAGTTTGCAATTATAAAATGAGAGTAGTTTGAATGTTTTAGAGTAATAATTGTAGGCGTATATATATATATATATATATATATATATATATATATATATATATATATATATATATATATATATATATATATATATATACTTACATCATTACAAGGGATCAGGGAAGGATTTTTCATTTGGATTCACATATTTTAGCTACAGTAGTAATTTATCTAACTGGTGAAAACTTTCTCTGCCTAATACAGCTTATAAATAATTGAATAAACAGTTTTCTCGTTACAGGATCGTTTATTTAAAGCTTCCTTTCATCTTGTCGAGGTATTTAGTCGAGATATAAGGTGATAGAAATTGCTTAGGTATCTACAATATGTCACATATGTGAATTGCCGCAACAACAAAAAAAAAATAAATAAATAAATCATTGGGTTTCTTGCCTGTTTACAAACGGGATTAGATATAAATGTTGCAAAATGTATCTAAATATATTTTATGGACGCTATTGCGAAAGATACATCTGTATGGGCTCTTCCAGATTATCATAATATTATACGAATGATTGAGAAGTTCACTTCTACAAAGTTTTTGAAGATAATGATAAAGTTCAAGAATAATAGCATAATGCAAATTACATACACCATATTATTTTCTAGGTACGGATTATTAACTAAAAAAACTACGGACCTAAATAGAACGAATATAATGTCGCCACTGATATACATACGATTATTAAAATCTATTCTATGAATATAATATTCATACAGTATAATTTACTTCAATAATTCAATAAATTAAAAGGAGATATAATGAAATTTAAATTGGTATCATTATTTTTCTTGCCATGCAAAAGCTTTGTTCCAACAGTTATTATTATTATGGACTGACCGTAAACGATACAAAGTATTATAGTTTACACGAGTCGATAGTTTACACGATTAAAGCCTGTGCGGCTTTATCAAATACAACACTTAACAATTAACTGGCCCCTCTGCTTCAGGCTGTTTCCAATCGCCTCATAAATGCTACTATAGCATACCTTGTATTATCCGTATTACATTAAATTCATACCACGAGGGAAATCATTAATGTCAGCTTTAATAAATTTTGATCGATTATTAAAGGCTTTTAGTCTCTACGGATTGATTTAATAGGTAACGAGGTCAGTTTGCCGAATACTTTCCAGTCTTTGGCCCAACGTATAAATCATATCCAAACTATTATTTATATCGAAAATGTACCGAACCACTTTAGTGTGTGGTTTATTCACAATTTTATTTTGTCAGAATATTATGTTTTTATTTCTTGGTAAGGTTCCTGATATGTTTTAATAATTAGTAATGTAGTAGTAATTACAACCGCAAATGTAATAACTTACATTTGCAATTGGTAAATTATTAAAGAATTAGTTTTGGTAAATTACAGGAATAACATACAACAATGGTATGTACATACAAGAACAATATACAACAACTTAAAATATCAAAATCTATGGAAGCAAAACATTTTATTTTTTCGCAATACCAATAAGTGGATATACAGCCTCAAATTAAAGAAGTAACAATTATTGTTATTGTATTATCGATTTCATCGAAATAATGCAATATTTACAAATATTTTGATTTTCCTTGTTTTCAATATCCGGAAATAAAATATAAAATACATTAATATTCTTTAGGGACTGGGGTTCTACTTTATATAAGCCTCATTTATTCACTTTGGTGTAAATTTTGTACATATTACAACCTCTATGTATGTGTTGTAATAAAAAATTAGAAATATGAGATAATCATAATGCTTCGATTATTGCTAAAAATCGAGAGCATTATATAAATGAACCTTTTACACCCTCACAACCTTTACATTGTTGGTAGTAATTACAACTACTACTAAACTCCAGGCAAGTGGTTCTCGGTCATTTGTTCGCCATGGCTTTTCTGTGAGAAGGGTAATATATGTTATATAAAATATATTGTATTCAATTCATTATTCAAGTAGCTCCCACAGTTCTATAACTTTATTATCAGGTAACATAAAACCTTCTGTATGTAATCTGAAAGCCAGACGTAGCTTAATACTGCTACGTGTCTTATCATATAACTATATACATTGTAACCAATGTTTATGATGATTTGCTGAAACCTTATAATGTTCTTTCTTTAAATTAATCTTTTGCCGATTATATTTTAACTTTACTTTCAACAATGTCAGCATAATGAAACTTATAAAGTCGCAGCAAACCCGTTGCATGGGCAGTATAATTTTAGTATTGATATTATTGTTATACTCACACATCTAAATTCTTGTTCGTCCGTTAAATAAAATAAATTGTTTTTAAAAAGTTTAAATCCAAACTAGTGATTTAACAAATTTGGCGCAGTCGTTGTAGGATTTCACGCGTTATTAGAACACGGATTTGCCTCACTAATAACGTGGAATTCCAATTCCGAAGTGAAATCAAGAACAAAGCTCAAGAAGAAAAGATACACGAAACAAGAATACTTCAAAGAAGCAACTTCGAAACACGAAGACTTCAACAAAAGAAATAAGAAATAAATCTACAAAGAAACAAAGAAAACAACAGGGGAAATCACAGATAGAACACGGACCTGCCCTCACTGTTTGTGATTCTCCTCTGCAAGCCATCCTTCCCGAAGACACCCCGCTTCCAGAACACGGAATTGCCTCACTGGTTGTGGACTCTGGCCGGAAGACGAATGGAAAAAATTTGGTAAGTCAAAGAATTGACACGTTACCTTTGAAACATTTATTTATAATTTTAAGAAATATTATACAGGATATAGACCAAAAACTATTATCCTTCCCATCTGAAAATTTATTTTTATTTAATTGTATTTAATTAAATAACTTTACAATATCTAATTTAAAGATAATAATTAATTAACTTATAAAAATGGCAAACGAAGCTATCTTAGAACCTTACAAACTGTCAGAAATTTTCTCAATTGTTCCGGAGTATGACGGAAATCAAATTTTCCTGCAAACATTCTTAAATGCTATTAAATGCGCTTTCGACATGGTGGTCGATTATCAAAAAATACTTTTAACTCTCCATGTTAAAAATAAATTACGTGGAAAAGCCTCTGAACTAATAAATTCTAGGAACCCGTCAACTTGGGAAGAAATCAAATATCTATTAGAGACTCACTTTGGAGACTCTAGGGACCTTACGTCTCTAATTCAGGACTTGCAAAGAATTAGTCAACAATCAAACGAATCCGCTTTAAATTTTGTATTCCGCTTGCAAACGCATAATGCGAAAATGCATGCAGCGATTCAGAAACAGCATTTAACCGCTGAACAAAAAACCGCACAGTCAAATTTAATCGAGACAATGACTCTTAACACTTTATTGACAGGGCTGGATCCAAAATTAGGATCTATAATAAGAGCAAGTAATCCTATGGATATGCTTCAAGCAATATCCAGGATTAAACGAGAACTTCAATTGTCATACTTTGAATCTCAAAAATTTCAAAAATCAAATAAACCATTACCACCTAATTCATTAAATGCTAAGAAGATATGTACATTTTGTAAACGTAATGGTCACACAATAAATGAGTGCCGAACGAAGCAACAAAATTCTTCAGCACCTTTCCAAAATTTTTCTAGGCCTAATTTTCAACAAAATTTTAATCAGGCCCAATCATCTAACTTAAATCAAAATTATCAGCGACCTCAATTTAATTCAAATGGAAATAATAGACCGATGAATTCAAATTTCCAACAAAATAATTACCAGCAAAACAGTTTTCAACAAAACAGGCCTTCAGCTATTAAACCGAATCCCAACTATACAAACCAATCAAGACCACCAATAATTCGGCCAAATCCGAATTATAATCAACAAAGAGCTCATCATATGAACGCTCAAATGAACCAAAATTTTGATGATACGGCTCATCAATACGATTCACAGTACACTGATGATACTGCTCATCAGTAAAGCTCACATGCACAATATGCTGATGATACCGCTCATCAATATAATTACAATTGCGATCAAAATTATGAACAATATCAAGATTCATATTCAGACGAACCAACATATCAACAAAATTATTATTTTTCAACAGACCAATTTAATTATTCTGATACTGATCAGGATTTTTGGCAAACTACTCAAGCTCAAGATCATCCACCGGATCAACAGCTATGCGAAATAACGGAATTAGAAAACCAAATTCAAATAATGACTTATTTTGACTGACAAAAACTTATACTACATTGAAGATGCTACAAAAAAATTTAAAATATTAATAGATACAGGTGCCGGACTATCCATATTTAAGCCAAAACCTTGTGAAAAATATTCTAAACGTTTTCCCGAAAACGTTATAATACAGGAAATTACCGATCAAAAAATTCTAATTAATGAATCTACACTCGTTCCGTTTACTCTCAACGATCCTCACAAAGTTTACATTCATAATATTGATATTGAATTCGACGGATTACTAGGATCCGATTTTCTAGAACATTACAACTGCATTATTGACATAAAAAATAGACAATTAATTACCAATTTCAAAACTGTACCTTTATTCAAAGCCACAGAAAATTCCACTAATGTACAAAATAATAAAAAACAAAATATTCAAACAAACCAATTTCTCAACAAAATTTCTATCAACCCTCGTACAGAACAAATTTCAAAATTTCGATGTAATCTTGTAAATACAGAAGCCATATTAACAGCTATGGAAATAGATAAAGTACGACTTCCTAATGCACTAGTCAAAATTAACAATAAAGGAGAATTTCTTGCCTCCGTATTAAACGCAAACGCAGTCCCAAAAATAATAGATTTTTCCGAAATTAAACTAGAACCAATTCAAAATGTTTCATTAAATAATTTAAACGAATATAATTCTGAAATTTATACAGATAGACGCGAAGAAATAAGCCAACAACTTCGTCTTGATCACTTAAATGAGGAAGAAAGAGAAATAATTACTCAACTTTGCCTAGACTTTTCAGATATTTTCTATCTCGAAGGAGATATTCTAACATTTACTAATGAGATCAAACACACAATAGACACCAACAATGCTAAACCTACCTTTACAAAGTCGTATCGCTACCCTCAAATTCACAAAGAGGAAGTGAAAAGACAGGTATCGAAAATGCTAGAACAAGGTATTATCAAACATTTAAATTCCCCCTGGTCTTCACCGATTTGGGTTGTCCCCAAAAAGCTTGATGCGTCTGGTAAACAAAAATGGCGTGCCGTAGTTGACTACAGAAAACTCAATGAGTTAACTGTAGGAGATAAATACCCTTTACCAAACATTTCTGATCTTTTAGACCAACTTGGCAAATGTCAATATTTCACCACCCTCGATTTGGCCTCCGGTTTCCACCAAATTGAGATCGAACCCAATGACATTCCAAAAACCGCTTTCACAGTCGAAAACGGTCATTTTGAATTTAATAGGCTTCCATTCGGTTTGAAAAATGCCCCATCAACCTTCCAAAGGGTAATGGATAACATCTTAATAGGAATCCAAAACGAGAGATGCCTCGTATACATGGACGACATAATCGTCTATTCCCCAACAATCCAGGACCATGTTTCACGGCTTACCGAAGTCATCAAACGTCTTCAAAAAGCTGATTTGAAAATTCAACCGGACAAGTGCGAATTCCTTCGTAAGGAAGTTGCATATTTAGGTCACCTCGTCACCAAAGAAGGTGTAAAACCAAATCCAATTAAGATCGAATGCATCAAAAATTTTCCCCAACCAACTAACCAGAGAGAGATTAAATCATTTCTTGGCCTCGCCGGGTATTACCGACGATTCATTGATAATTTCGCCAAAATTTCCAAACCTCTCACTAAATTACTGCAAAAAGACACCCCTTTCAATTTCGATTCAGAATGTTTAAAATCTTTCGAAGATTAAAACAAACCCTTACTTCAAGCCCCATACTATCGTATCCAAATTTTGACGAGCCATTCCTACTCACAACAGATGCGAGCGCTTTTGCGATTGGCGCTGTACTTTCGCAAGGTCCAATAGGTAAAGATCTACCCATAGCTTTCGCCTCCAGAACTCTCTGTAGTGCGGAAACAAAGTACTCGACAATAGAACGAGAGCTCCTCGCTATTGTTTGGGCCGTAAAACATTTTCGCCCATATATTTTTGGTAGAAAGTTCAAACTGATAACAGATCACAGACCTCTTACCTGGCTTTTCTCTATTAAAGACCCCGGTAGTCGCCTAGCACGCTGGCGCTTAAAACTTGAAGAGTACGACTACCAGATTGAATATAAACCTGGCAAAATTAATAAAAATACGGATGCCTTATCCCGTATCAAAATTAACCATTTTCAAAAATGTGTGGATTTCAAAAACAAAATTTTAACATCAAATACAGACGACGAATCAATTAGTTCAGAAAATACTGAAATTTCACCAGAATCAATTTTACAAGAATTAAATACATTTGTTCACTTATATAAAACCCAGTCATTAATAGACTATTCAAAAATTAAAATTACAAACAATCAATTATTAGACAAAGGACATAAGAACATAATAACGTTTTTTCAAAAGGACAAACTCGAAGACTTACATTATAAAATAATTGAAGATATTTTCGAGGAAAAACCAAATTTTATCCACAATAAAATTAATATAGTCACGAGTAAAACGGTGAAAAACCGAAAATACTATATTGTTTTATTACCCTTCGACACCGAAGAGATAATCGAAACAATGTTTATTACTCTTTACAAAGACAAAGACCTTTTCGAATTTTCAAAAACATATTTCATTGAAAACAATTTAGAATTGCCAATACTCGAAATGTTGTCATTTATTTTCACTGAAAGAGATTTAAACCTAGTTAGTTGCCAAAACATAACTAAGACGCCTGACGAAGATCAAATTCCGATAATATTAGACCAAAACCATACAGGAAAAGCAAATTTACACCGCGGAATAAACGAAACCATTCGGAGGATAAGGAATAAATATAACTGGCCCGGTTTAACTAAAGACGTAACTAAATTCATTCAAAATTGTGAAATATGCCAGAAAACAAAGACTTTACGGAAAAACTTAAGCAATCCCTTGGTGATAACTGAAACACCAAGAACGCCATTTGAAAGAATAAATATCGATATACTAGAAATTCCAAAAAGAAATTATGTCTTAACTATTAGGGATGAACTAACCAAATTTACTCAAGCGTACCCATTAGAGGATAAATCCGCTAAATCAACAGTAAATACATTACTTCTTTATTTTCAGCATTTTGGTACTCCGCTTCGTATACATTCGGATTACGGTAAAGAATTCGACAATGTATTACTTAAGGACCTATGTACCTTATACGACATAAAATTAACATTTTCTAGCGTTAGCCACCTTCAATCAAACGGATCTGTGGAAAGATTTCACTCCACACTTTTAGAGATGATTCGTACTAATCAGGCTGAAAACCCTAATGAACATCCACTAAACGTAATTCCTTACGCTGTTATTCGTTATAATAACTCGACGAATAAAACACACGGTTTCTCTCCATACGAGCTAGTATTTGGACATACGTCCAGTCGCCCACCTGAAACTTTGTATAACCAAAAAGAATTGATATCAAAATATATACGAGATCTAAATAATAGAATTTCATACTATTATAAAATTGCACGCACAAAAACTGAGCTTCAAAAAGAAAAGGCTAAAATAAGATTCGATAAAAACGTTCCAGAACATCCTACACAATATAAAATAGGCGATAAAGTCTATGTAAAGGAATCTCAAATTAAAGATAAATTACATAATAAATTTAACGGTCCTTTCGAAATAATAAAAATCTTTCAAAATTCTGCAATTTTATTAAATCTCGAGACGTCACAAACGACAAAAGTCAATTTCGACAGGATGAAACCATATTTTGAGAATTAAATTATTTTCAGGTTTCTTCTGCTGATTGGAGCAGCAGTATCCCAATACACCATTACTCCAATAAACAACACCATTGGAATATATTACCATCGAGACAGCGAAATCGTTGTAACAAATAAACAATGGACTCTTCTGGTTCACAAAAACATTTCATCAATAAAGAATACTTTTGAACATAACGAGAAAATGCTTGAAATTCTCTTACACGCTATTAACCCCATATTTGAAAACATGAACCTTTTTCGAGGTGAAGTGAAAACACACATCAGCTTATTAACCCAAATTTCAAATTCAATTCAAGAAAAATTAAGCGAAATTTATTTTGATACTAAACGTTACAAACGTGGAATTCTCAATGACATTGGTACAATATTTAAGTCAATTACAGGAAATTTAGATTCCGAAGATGGCGAATACTACATGAATTGCATCAATAAATTAACTAATGACGAGCATCAATTAGAAAATTTAATGAAAAATCAAATCTCAGTAACAACATCCGTCATAAAGAATTTTAACGCTACTATACAAAAATTGCAAATTACTGAAGCCACCTTCAATAGAGATATAAAAATAATATCAGACACAATTTATAGGACAGCAGATAAAATTAAAGTAATTGAAGCAAAATTAAGATTTTTAGAAAAATGTGAACTTCTCGTGGAAAGTTACCTGTATATCGAGAATCAATTAAATGATATTCTGATTTCAATAACTTTCGCGCGATTAAAAATTATTCATACGTCGATAATCAATCCTGAAAATTTGATAACCTCGCTTCAGGAAATTTCACAAAATTTACACCAAAACAATTTACCACTCATTATAAAATTTTCCAATATTGCCAAATATTTGGATATTATGGAATTAGAAGCATATCAAACTGACTCAGACTTGGTATTTGTATTAAAAATCCCTCTAATAGACCAACAAAGATACACCCTTTTTAGATTATATCCAATCCCTATCCTAAATAATAGAACTGGTCTATATCATGTTTTATCTTCATCACAAAAATACTTAGCGCGTGACGTCGATTCTTTGATGTACATACCCATCAAAAATCTGAAAGACTGTAAACCACTTTTCTTTGGCACAAAGATATGTTCCAATCTATTTGCATACCCCATCGACGACAATGCTATATGTGAAGCCCAAATCCTGAAACACTTAAAAACTTTACCTGAGAGCTGCCAAACTTCAATAATATTTGCAAAAGGCTATAATGTCCAACAACTAACGGACTCATCATGGCTAACAATTACTTCAGAACCACTTCAAATTACTGTAAATTGCAAACAAATAAACACCAAGACAGAGATCATTTATAAAAATTCCATTCTTAAATTGCAACCTGAATGTAGTGCTTTCATAGGAGTGACAAAAATACAAGCTGACCCTAAGAACTTTTCGCAAACCAGTGTTAGTGATCACCCTATTTTAATTCCCTTTAATTGTTGTCAAGGAATCCCCGATGATATCCAAATCCCAAAATTGGAACCATTAAAATTGAATAACTTAAATGTGGAAGACCTCGAGATTGCCAAACACAAATTGGACGAGTATTCTCGAACGTTAGACGATTTGATCAACGAACCATTCGTCACCAAACACATCTCTTGGTTCACTTATTTTATCATTGCACTAATAGTAACTCTCATTTTGTTATATATTTTATGTAAATGCCGAAAGAGAAACAGATTAGCAATCGCCCTCACAACAAATTCACCACCACCTCCACCTTGGCCTTCTAAACGCTTAAGAGAATCCTTCAGGAGCATCCTGCCCAGAAGAAGACCATCGATCAGACCCAAAGATGAAACCCCAGAGGAAGAAATCGAACTGAACTAATGTTTTTCAGTTATAAATCGGTTTCAAAGACTCTATATATTTTAATTTTGTAAATTTTATATTTAAAAATATTAATTGTATAATTTAAACTCAATTTAAGGCTTTATACTCTCATTTAACTTTATTATTATTATATAACTTCAATAATCGTTAAATTCATAATTATTAATTTCAAACTTACTTATTTTTGAAAAGTTGCTGTATAACACCAACTTTTTGTTAAAAAGTGGAGTTGTTATATAAAATATATTGTATTCAATTCATTATTCAAGTAGCTCCCACAGTTCTATAACTTTATTATCAGGTAACATAAAACCTTCTGTATGTTATCTGAAAGCCAGACGTGACTTAATACTGCTACGTGTCTTATCATATAACTATATACGTTGTAACCAACGTTTATGATGATTTGCTGAAACCTTATAATGTTCTTTCTTTAAATTAATCTTTTGCCAATTATATTTTAACTTTACTTTCAACAATGTCAGCATAACAAAACTTATAAAGTCGCAGCAAACCCGTTGCATGGGCAGTATAATTTTAGTATTGATATTATTGTTATACTCACACATCTAAATTCTTGTTCGTCCGTTAAATAAAATAAATTGTTTTTAAAAAGTTTAAATCCAAACTAGTGATTTAACATATATTAAATAATAAATAACTTTGACAATTAATATTCATTATTATCAGATAAATCACATCAAATATCTCTTTTTCCAATAATTTTAACTAAAACCCGTTGATTCGCAACTGTTATAAAAACAAGTCAATTTTACATTAAGATTCCCTTGTTTTATCCAGATAATATACATATATCTATAATGGGTCTTTATACTAAAATCTATATCGAGTTCATTATGCTCATATAGAACAAATTACTTCCTAATCTGTAACATTTAAAACTAAACTATTAGTTAAAATTATTCCAAGTAAGATTTTGATATGCATTCTTATTTTTTCTTTTCAAATACCCTTATGAAATACAATTACTTCACGCAGTCAATAATTATCTTAAAAAGTTATATTTAAAAATAAGTAGTTTATACATGAGAATATTGAACAATGTCAATACATTTTTATATCTATATTTAATAATATACAAATACATATAGCAAACTGATAAAGTTTCTGATAATGTTCATTCATAATGTTATTAAATGAATTTTTAAAAAATTCAATCTTTTAAAAAATATATTGACTAATTTTACAAATTTTATTGTTTTACTGATTTTATATTTGAGTTCGATGCCATCATAGTATTTTTTAAATTACAACTTCCATTTTTTAACACAGAGAGGGCTGTAAAGAGTATAATATGCTCCATATTCCCATTTACCAGTTTCCTATTTACTATGTATTAGATGAGGGGTTTTAAACTTGAAATTGACTTTCTTAATAAGTCAAGTAATTTAGAGGGACTGAAGAAACGAATTAGAATCCAAATGGAAAATAGCATCCCGGAAATTATTGAATGTTGAGTACAAAGTATTTACTATTCATTTCATTACTATTTGCCAAATAAAAAACTCTCTTATCTTGCTGATAAACGGAAGAGTCTACCTAAGCCTAGCCATAAAAACAAGCCAAGTTTATGTTTTGAAATTTTTTATTTGGCAAATAGCAATTAAATAAACTATACATGTGTGAGGGTCAATATCAGATTGTTAATGAAGGACATTTTGGAGGGACAGTTTTAAAATGTTTGTCAAAAATAAAATTGTATTTACTGTATTTGTCTTCAAATACACAAAATCTTATAACCAGTAAATAATATAAATAATATATAAAGTAAACCCCTAATATTAGGTGTCGGTCTAGTTATAAAATTTTAAGAAATTGTGGAAAGGACATGTGTTCTTCGTTAGGCTCTATAATAGTTAAAATAGAAAAAATAGTAGACAAAGTTAGTAAAAGTATTATAAATATTATTTCCAAAGAAATATAAAAATAGTATGTAAATTTGCCCAACACAGCTCCTCAGCAGAACATTTCAACTTGTTTTGGCAATTCTTTTTTGGTTTACTTTTTAATTCACAATACCTCGTGTTTCAGTACCTGCACAATATTGCACTAATTTACTTTACACACCCTGGTACAGCACCAAACGGAATATTCATAGCGTTGCATTCTGCGCAGCTCCCTACGTAAGCCTTATTTAATTAAGGGGTTACACCACCTTGAGATTTACATTTTTTTTGTTGGGGTAGATAATTTGTAACTCGTGCACAAACGTTTTAGGAATGCTGTCAAAAGAGTCACTACATATCCGGGAGCAGATATTGGATCAGACCACCAACCTCTTGTAGCGGATATTAAACTACGCTTAAAAAAATATCAACGACCAAAATTAAAAACAAATACTTTTAACTTCGTAAATATAGAAATGAAAAACAAAATAAAACAAGAATTTAATAACAAAATAAAGCTTATCGACAAACAGCTAGAAGACCCAGAAGAACTGTGGTGCGAACTTAAGATCAAAGCCAAAGAAATCTACACAAATAATTAATATAAAAAGGACTCAATCAAAAAAAAAATGGATGACAGAAGATATCTTAAAACTAATGGAACAGCGAAGACTAGCAAAAACAAATGACGCAAAGTACAGGTATCTACAGAAAAAAATTAAAAAGGAGATCAAGATGGCCAAAGAGAGATGGATGAATGAAAAGTGCGAAGAACTGGAAAACATAATGTCCAAACATGATTTATTCAACATACATAAAAAGGTGAAAGAAATAAGCGGCATATTTAAAAAAGGAGTTCCCCCTGCACTAGTGGGCAATAACAACAAAATCATCGTTGATGAAGAAGACATCAACATATATATATATATATATATATATATATATATATATATATATATATATATATATATATATATATATATATATGTATATATATATATATATATATATATATATATATATATATATATATATCAGAGCTGTTTAATGATGATAGAGATAATGATATGGTACTGTATCAACATTGCACAGAAGGTCGAGAAATCATGAGATCCGAAGTAGAACATGCTATAAAAAATGCAAAAACCAGAAAAGCTCTAGGACCGGATGAAACACCCACTGAGTTAATAAAACTGATAGATGAAGAAAATATAAAAATAATAGTTAAACTCTTCAATGCAATGTATAACACCGGAGTGATCCCCTCAGACTGACTCAAATCCACATTTATTGCAATTCCTAAAAAACATAAAGCAAGAAAATGCTCAGAATACCGACTGATTAGTCTAATGAGCCACACCCTCAAAATTTTCTTAAGAATAATACACAGCAGAATTAGACTCAAATGCGAAGAAAACATGGAAGAAACTCAGTTCGGTTTTAGGAATGCACTCGGAACTAGGGAGGCGCTTTTTGCGCTGAACGTCCTATTACAGAAATGCCGAGATAAAAGAACAGACATTTTTGCATGCTTTGTGGATTTTGAAAAGGCATTTGATAAAGTGCAACATACCAAATTAATAGAGATTCTGAAAAAGACGCGAATAGATGATAGAGATATTCGTATCATTAAGAATTTGTACTGGAAACAAACCGCTAACGTTAAGATTGGAAATAGTCTTACTAACGAAATATCCATACAACGAGGAGTTAGACAAGGTTGTATTTTATCCCCAACTCTATTCAATTTATATTCTGATCTTTTATTTAAGACAGCACTTGAGGATCAACCACATGGAATAAAAATAAATGGTGAATTACTTAATGTAATTAGATATGCGGATGACACAGTAATCTTGGCGTACAACATCGAAGGTCTCCAAATACTGCTGAATCGATTCCACGAAGCAGGGGAAGGAATGGGCATCAAAATAAATGAAAATAAAACCAAGTTTTTAGTCTGTAGTCGTAACCCTCACCCAGATACGAAACTAGAATTAAATGGAGTTGAAGTTGAAAGGGTCCACAAATTTACATACTTAGGAACTATCATAACAGACCAACTAGATCCAGACAAAGAAATAAAACGCAGAATTGCAATGACCAAAACAACCTTTCTAAAGATGAAATAATTTCTTTGCAACCACCATCTAAATTTAGAAATTAGACAAAGGATGGTCAAGTACTATGTTTGGCCTGTACTGTTGTATGGAGTGGAGGCGTGGACGCTTAAAATATCAACAACTAATCGCATAGAGGCGCTGGAATTGTGGATACATAGGCGAATGTTAAAAATACCGTGGATAGCGCATATTACAAACGAGGAAGTGCTGAGGAAAGTCAACAAAGACAGGGAACTATTCAGGACTATCAAACGTAGAAAAATTACTTATTTGGGTCATATATTGAGAGGTGATCGATATCGTATTTTACGACTCATCCTCAAGGGAAAAATAGAAGGTCGACGGGGTGTAGGCTGAAAACAGATGTCTTGGCTGAGAAACATCCGAGCCTGGACAGACATACGAAATGCAGGTCAACTTTTCCACATGGCAGAAGATCGAGAAGCCTTTGCTATGATGATCGCCAACGTCGGATAACTCTGATATGGCACATAAAGAAAAAAAAAGATAATTTGTTTATACTTTTAAGAATATTTTAAATGTTTAACCATTTCAAAATTCAAATTAGTTCCGAAGTTATCGCAATTAGAAGTGAGCGCGGCAGAGTCAGCCCGAAACTCATTTAACGATCGGACCACCACGAGCGGAACTTGGATGAAACGCTTAAACTCCATCCTTTTTAAGCGTTTCTACTCTCATATTATTTTACTCAGGAAAAATTCTTGATCTTATAGTAAAAGGTTCATATTGTGAATTTTTGAGTAATTTTTAAGATACTGAGGAGTATGATGAGTGGAGCAATGAACACTCAGGTAAATGTTCTGCCAATCACGAAGGGTCAGCTGAAAAAAATGGACGTGGATAGTATTGTTATTGTAGAAATGTCCAAAAGATCCGAAACACTTTATAATGTACGATATGGTAATTACGTAGACGATGGAGACAATAAGATTTATAAAGGAATTGTTGACTCAAATCCATATAAAAATTTAGTTGTTAAAACAAAGGAATGTATAAAAAAGATAATCCTAGTATAGGTGACAGAGGGAAGTTGACAACCAAACTTATTGATAATTTAACAGTTTACTACGGTCTTGTAATTAGAAGGAGTATAAGTGCATTAGTCGCAACAATGAAAAATGCGATATGGGCAACTTATTACCATAAAATATCCACTAATGAAAAGCCCACAGCATGACAAGTGCCCGTCGGGCGAAGATACTTGGTGTTCGGATCAGAAAGCGAAGGCTTCTGGCACTTTGGATTCTTATAAGCATAAAAATTATATTTCTGTTGTCCAAAAAGTAATTGAACCAGTATACGATAGATTAACTCATACCGATCTGTTAGAACGCTGTTTAGAAGGATATATTCAGAATGACAACGAAAGTCTAAACGCTGCCATTTTGTCTACGGCTCCAAAAGGGCATTATTTTGGCTCAAAAATTGTTGAAATTCCATCTTATATTGCAGCTAGTATATTTAATAATGGATATACTAGTGTATTACCAATGATGCGATTATTAAACATTGCAATTGCATCAATGAAAGACCTCATGTACGGTCCAGGAATCGCAGATTGAAGGTAATTCAAAAAATGATTTGGTTTTAAGACGCTGACGCCGTACAGTTTTTTCTTTTGCGCTTTTTTCGAAACTACTTTTTTCAAACTGGTGTACAAGATACCTCAAGGTATACTTAACCCATTGTGTTAAAATTTACAACACATATTCTTTATAATATTATCTAGATGTAGCATAAGACTTTTTCGATTGGGTGCCCCGATCATAAGTTACAATTTTTTTAAACTCAAAATTTCGAACAAAACCAGAGTTTTTTTCAAACAGCTGCTATTTCTATAAAAAGAAATTCCTATGCTACGTCTTAGTTATTACATTTCTAAATAAGAACATTTTTTTTTTTGTTTTTCAGGCGATGCCCGACAGAGACAATAAGTAAATTATCAGCAAGGAATTTCAAAAGAGGGTCCTACTTGATGACTCATATCTTCGTCACTTGTTTATTTTTTTTTTTATTCGTTATTATTTCAAATTATTAATAAAACTACTATGTATATGTGTAAAATAAAAATTATTTTATATATTGAACAGCTGCATCAAAGAAAAAAAAAATTATACCTATTTTTCCGAGCGCCAAGGTCATCCCAGGGGTGAGGTAACCCCTTAAGACAATGGAACGAAACCGCGCCCATCGGTATTATTTCCTATACCTATATATACTTGTGCAATGTTAACCACGCCTCAATGCGCCTTAATTCCACTTTAAATTACAACATACAGTATGTACAACAATGCTAAAGATAGTAAAAGGCTTCTCATTGCATATACAGGTATGTCTTACTACATATACATTGAGGATTTGTTGTTATGATTCTGTAATTTCTAGAAAAGTAATTTCTGTTATTTACCTTTCTATTCATTTGTGCAAATATACTTTGCCCTCTTTATCTACTTTTATTTACTGCTGATATATAATTTTCTTCCATTATCAGTCATATCTGAACAAACTACCCAAAGTAATTCAATGTACATATGTATGGTAATAACTTTACAAAGAATTAGACAGTACTTTTGTTCCTGACTGTTCATAAAATACTCAAATATAAAAACGACACTCGCTAATATTACAATATGTTCTCGTCATATTTGTTTTTGAGATCTGACATTATTCTTAATTGCAATGCCTTCTTTTTAAAACATATAATTTTCTATTATTTTCTGATGAGTTCAATGGTATTACATATTGCAGATATTTAAAATTGTTTAGGGGATGTATCTCCTAAGCACTATTAAAATTAGCACAATTTGCATATAATGCGTTCGAATTTTGTTTTATAAAAGTAATTTTAAGGCATGAAAAATAAATTTACATAATTATTATGTCAAAATTGTATGCACAATATTTTTTGATAGGTTTTACAGTTCAAGTTACATATAATAATATTTAGATTCGATAATAAATTAAATAAATTTCTTTCGAGGTTGGTAACTAAATTATCCACCAGAATTGCCCATAATAAATTTCAGTGAAAACGGAAGTACAAAGAATATTTGAGTTGGCTCTAGGACTTACGTATTATTGTATTTGCAATGCAAAATTATTTTTGACGTAGTAACATTAAAATAGATTAACCAGTAAGAAAGTTGTATCACATCATATGATCCATCTATTAGGGATCTTATTAAGAAGTATTTTTTTAAATTTCGTAGTTTTTTTGCACTGTAGGATCTTGCAAAATTATGTTACTACGTTGTTTGTTCGCTATATATTAACTTCAACATATTAATACTAATGTATTTCTACACAAAATCTATTGTAATTAAACCAACTAATATGTATGTTAAGGCAGAAAGTACGTTGGTCGATTTAACTTGGGACGCATTAGAGCGATAAACGCAGCGACCGCGTAGCCCAACTGATTTTGGTTAGATGACTGGCTCTTGCCCTGTTAGTGACGGCAACAACGAATATTGGTGTTCAGTGACCGAGTTGCAAACTGGGCCAGATATAGGGACTTCATTACCTCATCGGTTCAAGACCCACCAGGAAGAATCGATCAAGGATATGCTTTTATTGGGAAGACTGTTTAAAACAAATAAAACAGGACTAAAAGAATGTGTTATATTAAAAAAAAATATTTTGTGACATCATTTTACTTTTCCGCACTCCACTATATGCGGAAAAGTAATGTAATCGTGTAAAGAAAAAGTGAAAAAAGAAAAATTTTTTTGGGTTTATTTTTCGTTTTTCGGCCTAAAAACCAAGAAACACCCCACCCTGTCCATGGGTCATGAGAAAGCACAATGGTGGACTATTTGAAGAAAGTAAAACTGTCGCATAAAACATATTCTGCATTTATGTGTTGGTTTATTTTTTCTCGGCCACTCAATGTTGAGATAGAGATGTTCTACGTGCGGAAAAGTCCGTTCTAAGGTTTTAAAACTGTTTATTTTGATAAGCCATGCACCAAACAACATTCATTTTGCGGATCTTTATCAGTTTTATCACCACCTTGTAAATGTACAGCCATGTGCGAATCTGATCCATGTGCGAATGATCATTTAATCAGTAATCTCATTCATTACATAGTAATTAAAATACTTTAGATTTACTTAAATTATTACCACCTTAACCTTAAGTCCACCTAAAAGCCACGGTTTTTTAATTTTTCATTATTCTGAAATCCCAATAAACCTTCCTTATGAGTACCTTGTATCTGAGTCTTTAAAATTCATAAAAAAATCCAACCAATTGAAACATTTATTTAACAGAGTAGATAACGTGATGCTCCATTGTAATTTCAAATGGTGTATTAAAGGAATACTAAAACTTATAAAACAGGGTTTAGTATCAATTTGGAAGAAAACAGAATATTAAATAATCACTGTTTGAATTCAAACTTATTTCGAAAAAACAAATAAAATATAATTAAGAAAATTAGTTGTAAAAATCAACCCGTTGGATACTGTCATTTTACGTTTCTTTTTTTATAAATTCGGATACTTATAGTTTATTATAGAATTATCGGTATGGTGCACGTCTTGGTGCATGAGGTACACCCGTGGTCAGCTCATGCTTGGTATTTACCATAAAGTGCGAAACCCGAATAAATAATTCTGTAAGTGAGCAAAAACATATCGTTCTTTAAGAAAGCAGGTGCAAACTAATGAATTCTGAATGGCTATGTGAAAAATGAATCATATATCATATGTTTTATAAAAAACTACGAGTATTCTCTATAAAGGCATAATTTTATTCTGCTTGGAAGAAACTTGATTTAGGAAATTATGTCTGTTAAGGACCTCAATTTTTTTTTTATTCGCCTGCTGCGGAAGTAATCCATAACAAATGAATTAGGGGGGTTAAAATGAGGTGAATAAACTACTGTGTGGAACAATGCATTTAATAAAACTTGCCTTATTCATACCATTCCCCATTTTAATACGAGGCGGCCGCGAGAGCCCCCGCTTTACTGGTAATCAAGCCTGTGCACGCGGATCTACTGAAACAAAGCTCCCAGCTTTTACGGGCGCGACGGCGCTCTATCTACTGAAGACGGTCGATAGAACACCACGAGGTGCCAGGTTATATACGACCTCCCCCACTTCATTCACCTATCCTAAAAGAAATGATTTGCAGAACTATTGGCAAAAAAGTGGACAAGTATAAGTATATATTTTTCATATACAAGAAAGTTTTTAAAAATATTGATATACTTGAGGTTGTTTGCATAGAAACAGTTTGTTTTCTAGTTTAGATTTCATTTAGAATGAAAACTATTCTTAACTTAACTTACAGAGTGATTCCTGTTTAACATGACACCGAATATTTTTTTAATGGGACACTATATTTTTCTGGACTGGGGGAAAAGAACCATTCCAGTCTTAACTATACTTAACCCTATTTTCAATCATTATAATTGGTCGTTACAAAGTAGAGCACAAATTTTTAGTTTACTGTCTACAAATTAGAATACGCTTATCAGGTAAAAGTGATATATACAAGTTACGCTGCCACTAAAGATACACGGTATAATCAACATAAAAACTATAACATAAAATACACAATATTATCTAATACAGTGGCAGAGACTTGTAAGTAACGTATTTCAGTAAATGAGCTGTACTTCGACGTTTACTTTGAGTTGAAGATTTATTTAACTGCACAATTATATGCATATATTTGTAATTGCTTGACATTAGTGACCATTGAAGGAATTCTATGTCAAGTTTTTCACATTTCTTTTAAGAATAAGGCGGTTGCATTGAACAGAAAATTCATTAGTGGGATCTAAGGGTTGCCTTCAGTTTTTACAGTCGACCAATAATGACGTTTCTGAGATGTGGCATCATTGTATTCATGAACCTTGACGTTTGCTATTGCGAAGCTAGTAGCAACTTAGAAATTGATCGAGTATTTTGTTGATAGTGAACGTTTAAAAGAAGCAAGTTTGTGCAAAAATGGAAATCGCCCGTGAAGGTTTGCGTTGGATGATTTTTTATGATTTTAAGAAAGGCCTTACTCAAGAACAATGCATAGAATCGCTTCGTGCAACTTTTGATAATGAAACATCATCATAGACTGTTTATAATTGGTTTGCAGAATTTCGTCGTGGTCGTGCGTTTGTCAGTGATGAATGTCATGAGGGTCGACCAAAATCGGTTGTCGTTCTAAAAAACATCGATGCTGTGCGTAACATGATTAAAGAAGATCGGCATGTGACAGACAGATAGAGACGTCTCTTGGCATGTCGCAGACTACAATACAATCGATTTTGCATGAATATTTAGCTGTGAGAAAGATCTGTTCCAGATGGATTCCGCATAATTTGACCGGTGCGCAAAAAAAGGCTCGTGTTGATTGGTGTCAGTAAATGCTGAAAAAATTCGAGCGAGGACGTGCAATATCCGTATACAACATTGTTACAGGAGATGAAACGTGGATATATTCATATGTACCGGAAAGCAAACAACATTCTACTGTTTGGGTATTTGAAAATGAATAGAATCCCACTAATGTGGTTCGTTCACGGAGCACTTTGGAGCTCATGTTTGCCCCATTCCGAAATACTCCAGTTCCAGGCAATTCCTCGTCACATCACCAGACTTTATAGGACAATAAAAGATTGGCAGGAAAGTGAACAGCAAAGTAAAATTAACAGATAAAAATGTTTGGTATTGTGTGTTACATCAGGAGTAGGTGAACGTTCATCCCTGACCCTTGATGATTACCTGAGACAAGTGGGTGTTAGGCCGAGCGGTGCGTACCGCACTTTACCTAACTCATGGCTGTAAATCTAGACTGCCTCATTCAGAGTGGGCCCGTCTCTTCCTCCGTTAGTCTCCCCAATGCAAAAATATGCCCTTCGCGCAGCGGGAGCGAGACATACAGAAAAGGATTCGGACTAACCTTCCTTGGTATTGGTTCGTTGAACCAACTTCTACCTGGAGAACCCAGCTGAAGTCTCTTGGGACGCTCTAATTATAGTCTACATTTCTTCTGTCTTTGCCGGTTGTCAACCCCCGGGGGTGTCTCGTCTGTCGTAGGTTCGCGGTCCCTGGGCATGGGGGTTGGTGTGTCCGGCAGTCTACGTCTTCGCTACGCTCAGCGTCTTTCTAATTTCGATCGCTGAGATGGGATTGGGGCTATGCAGTCAGCTAGCTCTCCCAGAGTCAGTGATAAGGTCGGTTTGGGTGTGCTTTTGTTTGTATTGCATGAAAAAGAGAGATTAGGTTTTCGTGTTGTGACGGATTTCAGGTTCACCTGAAACAAAAAATCAGAAAGGTTTCTAGTGTTTTTTAAACTTACCCCGGATCCACAACTAGCTGAAGTTTCGGTCGTTTATTAGGTTTCACTTCTTTCGGGTCGTAGCCCGTTGTTGCTTTATCAAGGTGTTTGAATGATAGAAAAGCAGGTTTCTCGCAAACCTGGGGGCGCCCACGGTTCGTCACAGGGCTATGTTTTCACCGATTTGAAGTTTATGCGTATTCCCAAACTGTGAAGGATTACATCATATGGGGCTGGAGGATCTATTTCACTAGTAGTGATTTATTCTTCAAGTTGAGGGCGTCTTACCCTAGCAATATAGGCGTTATCCTGGCTAGGGTATTCTTAGCATGCCCTGCCGTCTTCTTGATGTGCTGCTGCCACCAGTGGCGAAACGTCCATTTAAGCTGCAAGGCTAGCTAAATTGCATATCATTTTTCGTGAACTCCCGTCTCCCCTTACTGCACCGAGGATATCGATAAAGTCGGTTAAACCCAAGGCGGTGGACAGTTAGCCCAGACAGCGCACGCACACTTCCGGTTACCGGCATGTAGACGTGAAGAATGATATGCAATTTAGGTAGAATTACAGCCTTAATGGACGCTTCGCCACTGGCTACCACGTAAAAAACTTGTCGAGTATGACTGAGATATTTTAAGGAGTCGTGCAATCTATCCTTACGCCGTTCCATTGTATCCCACGGATCTTTCTCTGGTCCTTCTGAATAGGACGACCTTACTTTTGTCCATATTGATCTACTGGGGTGGCTATCGTCTATCGTTTACACTAATCCTCGAGTCTCAGTGCGGCCTCTTGGAGGTATCCCATGATCATGTGTGCTCGCCCAAACTCGCGATAATAGCGGTGTCGTCGGCATAGAGCGCTGACAGCGATTAAGTCTTCAAATCTCCAGCCATTCCCGGATTACTCTCTTGCCGACACAGTTTGCAATCCTGACCCCTGGTTCAAGTCCCAGTTACTCCTGGAGCTTCTAATCTAAAGCATCCAGGGCCACCCTGCTTGTGGAGCATATGGTAATGAGCTTACCAACCACTCCATTCGGCAGTTGCGTTTGCACGCAGGCGTGGATGGTCATGACCTCTGCCTGGAACACTGTGGCTTACTTTCCAAAAGGAATCGAGTAATCCTCAATTCTATTATGCCCGTATACTTCAGCCAGTCTACCCCTCGACCCTGCAGCCATCCGTGAACCAGATGTCCCCGGCCAGAGAAGTCATGACGTTTCTCCAATCCTCTCTAGTGGGTCTAATCAACTTCGATATATGTTCAAAAATGCAAGATATTTTCATTCTTTCCTAAAGCATCAAGAAGATGAGCCTATCCAGGATTCTTGGATGAAGGGGAAATGGGTATGCCTACCTCACCTGCCCCATTCATTCTGGCTGTCACTCCTATAGATCGCCAGCCACAGCAATGGTCGCGGAAAAAAGTTATTTCTCTTAATATACCTACTGTACCTTATAATATAAAAGTGAAAACCCTATTCCAATACAAAAATGTTGTACTGTGCTCCAGTACCAACTGGAAAAGAACTAAGAAAAGTTCTTTAGCTTCCATACAAAATCTATAAATAAGTGTTTGAAAGGACGTAAAGAGTGAAAAAGTTTACTGTATTCGAATTAACATTAAAATATTAACAATAAAAGATTATCGTTGGTAATATGGTAAATTCTAATTTTATCAGGCGCCTATGATCTATAAGTTTAGTCTAGTTTATACTAAAATATAACCAACATGTTTTTATTATTTGTGTTTATTACCTTATTATTAAAAACAAAACTGTTTATAGTTGTATTTTCGTCAGATAAGTAATAGATGTGCTGTATTTTTCTATGATTATATTTTCTGTACATACTTATTTTAAAAAATAAAATAATACTATTTGTATATACAGGGTGAATGGCAAGTGGACGTATGCCTTTGAAGAGGTGTTAGTAGAGACAATTTGCAGTCAAATGAACCATAATATCCGTTATCCAAAAGTTGATAGTTCTCGACATATTTTAACTTTTGTTTTTTATTAAAAATGTACTGCCTCATCCTACTAATTGTAAAATTGTAAATACTACTAGTTGTAAAAAAAAAGGTTAACTTATGTGTACTATTTTTTTGCTTCTACCGTCAATACACATAGTAATTTAAGTTATGTGACAAAAATTATGTTAAATACTTTGATATGACAAAAATACAGGAGCTAGAACTTGCAGAGGTTGTTAGAAACTTCAATCCAAGTGTACATTCACGACGATTTATTTCCAAAATTTGTGAATACATTAAACGTACAAATTATTTTAAAAATTTCTCTGCTTCATTATTGTTCGAATTAAGTATAAAGCTTTAAGAAATTTTCCGTTACTTCCAAGAATAATACAAAAATAGTAGACGCAGATACATAATTTTATAATAAAAAATTGTAAAAGTAAATAAAATACATTTATCTTACATTTTATTTTATTAAGATTATAATTCATTCTCGAAGTGACTACTTCGACTCCTTATGCAGGTACGAGCCCGTTTCCTTATTTCGGTTTTTGTAATTCTGGTTATTGCTGCTTCCTGTATCCTCTGTACTAATTGTTCTCGTGTTGTAACTTCAGTCGCATACACGAGATCCTTCATGTGCCCCCATACATTGTTATAGGACCTCCTCTTCCAATATATATATATATATATATATATATATATATATATATATATATATATATATATATATATATATATATATATATATATATATATATATTGAAGTAAGCTAAAAAAGAAAATAAATTAACCAGCGTTATTCTTAAATAACATTTCTTACGGAAAACGCTGTCTTATAAACATTTCTTACGGAAAAATAGGACTTGTGTTGATGACGAAGTAAAGGGGTTATACAGGTTCTAAACCTCCTTCCACCACTTTCTATGAGGTCACACATGACCATTAAGTGACCTTGCCAAATAAACCTCAAAGGCATAGACCCATACTTAATATCCCAATATATTGTTCAAATAATTCGTTCAAGGTGACTTCCAGTTAACTCTGTCAGGGTACCTTCAAAGTCATGTGTAATGTCATATTTAAAGTAATGGAAGGATGATTAGAACCGATATAACCCTTCTACGTGCACTATTACTACGTGCACATCAACATTAGAAACGTTGGAATTGAAATTGACTGGAAATTTGACATTCACTGTAAGATCATTTGGTGTTGAGCAGAAGCAGATAGTTCTTAAGACAATAAGTTTGGCAACGCAATTAAACCACACTCAAAAACTAACCTACTAGGATTTCAAAAAATAAAACCCGCCACAGGTAGGATTCGACATTTGTCCCGGATCGGAACCGAACGACATACAGCTGTTTCGAACTTGTCAGTTCTCATCAGTGCCGCATACGGTACGCCGATTCAGGACAAATGCCGAATGAACTTTATGGCCTATACATCTTTATCGATACGATCTCTGTCAGTAACTTATAAGTCGGAAATCGAGAAAGGAACCACCAAGCCGCCAAGCGGCTATCAAAGTAGTTCCCGAATAGCAAAGCTATTACATAATCGCTCTAGGAAACAACTACTCCTCGGGCTAAAGCCCCGTCAGGCATCCGGGACAAATGTCGAATCCTACCTGTGGCGGGTTTTATTTTTTGAAACCTTATCTGATCGTGCAGAAACACGAGAAAGGGGTCGAGGATCGCTTCTGGGTATAATTCAATGCCTGGTGGGGCTTTAGCCCTAGGAGTAGTTGTTTCCTAGAGCGATTATGTAATAGCTTTGCTATTCGGGAACTACTTTGATAGCCGCTTGGCGGCTTGGTGGTTCCTTTCTCGATTTCCGACTTATAAGTTACTACTAGGATTAATAAAATAAAAAGGAGTTGTTTACCAGAATCTTCTCGCAAAATATATGGTTTGTATAATGATTCTTTGCGTGTACGTCATAGGTAACGATTGTATGAATCAATCAACTGAATTTTTGAATAGTGTCGTGCCGAAAACACATTTTAGGATAACAGTTAGAGTACAATACAAGTCCATCAACCTATGACAGAGTAATGAAAATTTTCTCTACAAAAACATTCAATGAAAGTGATATTTCCATCAAAATAAATGAAATAAATGTAACAAAAATCAAAATAAATAAAACAAAAATGAAATAAATTTTACAGAAATATTGAGACGCCAATGAATCAAATTATACAATAATCGAATTAAGAATCAAATTAACTGTCTATGCCGTACGTAGTTGTTTGAAACATGTCGCTAGGCATACGTGCTGGTAATTGTGGCATATTACGAGTAGTAACAATTGCGAGTGGTGGAACTCTAATGAGCAGGGAGAGGCGGATGTAGCGTACAAGACTGAAAAGAAAAAGCTGAGGGCAGAGAAGAAGAGAAAGTGGGACGACCTAGATAGAAATGTCTGGGGTAACGGGTGTTGGGAACTACTACCGTTTAACCTAGTGAGGAGCACGAAAATCAGCTTTCGTTCCTTAATTCCCCTGGGAGGTGAATTCCCGGTGGTGATTATCAAGGTGGTGATTATCAAGGTGGTGGACTGTATGATAAGATAAAACTACGGGTTCGATGAAGTGTTATATTGAAAACAAAATGGTGATACAAGTTTATTTTGCACAGCGTTACACGGTTCTTTCAACTGTAATGCGCCGAGATAGTTGGCGCTCTGACCGAGTAGGTGGGGATGCGCGCTGATAAATTTGAATATAGGACTACAATTTAAATTTGAGCGCGAACAACGGGTACAAGCTTGTGGTAAAGAGGACGAACAGTGACCAGCAGGAGATTATTTTAGAAAAGATGAGAGAGACGGTGGACGTGCTCTTCTCCGAGAAACCGGTGGAAGAATGGGAACGCCAACCAGGAGCAGTTTCGACCCGCTTAAGAAGTAGGAAAGGAACCGCTAAGGTCTTGTGTCAAGATCAAAAATGGCAAGGCGCCTGGTCCGGGCGGTATTCCCCTTGAGATCCTGAAGGCCGTGGTGGAGCAATATCCTACTGAGGTGCTGCGAATCATGAACGATGTCATGAGGAGCGGCGACTTTCCCGAGGTATGGAAGATGGCCAGGCTTGTTCTAATCCTCAAGGAGAACAAGCCGGTGGAGGACCCCACATCTTTCAGGTCGATATGTCTGATCGATGTGCTCGGGAAACTCTTGGAACATCTCATCCTAGGGAGACTCCTAGGGAATCTGGAGAGAAAGCGAAGCCTGGCGGAGAACCAGTACGGGTTCAGGGTGGGGAAATCTACGGTAGATGCTGTTATGGTCATAAAGACCATTGCACAGGAGGCGTGGGAGTTCAAGAATCTGTGCGCGTTGATCACTTTGGACGTGAAAAACGCATTCAATTCGGCCTCAGGGGGAAGGATCATGGGGAGACTGCGGGAGCTAGAAATAGCACCATATGTTGTAAATATGATCACCAGCTACCTGTCTTGGAGGGGCCTGATATTGCTGGCCGGGGATGCTAGCGAGAGAAGGGGAATCTCGTGTGGTGTGCCACAGGGTCGGCCATGGGTCCTACCATATGGAACATTATGTTCGATGGGGTATTTAGACTCAGAGTTTCCGAAAGGGTGAGGGTCTTGGGCTACGCTGATCATGTTGCGGTGGTTATTACCGGAAGAAGTGATATCGACGTGAGGAAAAATGCCAACTTCACTGTCGAGACGATCAGGAGATGGATTGAAGATAGGGAACTGACTCTGGCTTTGGATAAAACGGAGACAGTTCTCCTGACGAGGAGGAGAAAGCCTCCGTGCATTACGTTTCGAGTAGGGAATACCGAAGTTGTGCCGAAGCAAAGTATTTAGTACCTGGGAGTCTGAATTGATAGTTCCCTCTCGTTTAGGGAAAATATCAAACAGACGCTGGAAAAGGCTGGCAAAACTGTCTCGGCCCTTAGTCGTTTGATTCCAAACATCAAAGGGCGACAAAGAGGAGAGTTCTCAGCAGGGTGGTGCAGTCGATCTTACTGTATGCCGCCCAAGTGTGGCTGGATATATTGAGAAGGGACAAATGGAGAGCTCACCAAAGTCGAGAGAAGAGCAGCGCTAAGGGTTCGTAGTGCATACAAGACCTTATCAGCAGCGGCAACGCTGGTGATAGCCTGTATACCATTCATTGACCTTCTAGCAAGGGAGAGACGGGAGGTGTACGGAGGAGCTGACAGAGGTGCAGCAAGGGAGAGCCTATGGGAACACTGGCAGGAGAGATGGGAGGCGGAGCCTCGAGGGGGATGGAGGAAGGTGCCAATCCCGAATATAAGGCCATGGTGTGAGAGGGCACGTGGCGATGTTGGGTATTATTTAACCCAAGTCCTTACTGGCCACGGCTGTTTCATGGACTACCTGCTAGATATAGGCAAACGCGAGAGCAGAGAGTGCTGGTCCTGTGGAGAAGTCGACGATGCCGGCCACACACTGTTCAGTTGCAAAAGGTGGATAGGAAAAAGGAGAGCTGCGGAGCAAAAGATAGGACATGATATCATTGTAGATAACATGACCCCAATTATGCTCGAAAGCAGAGAAAGATGGACAGTGGTGGAACAGATTGTAACGGCCCTCATGAAGGAAAAACAGAAGGAGGAAAGGGAAGTGGGGAATGAATAAGTATCCTGATTGATATGCCGAAGAGAAGTAAAGCGAGAGCGGTTCCTCTTCGGCATTACACTGATAGGATAGCGGGGGGTTTTTATTCGGTAGGCGTATACGAATCCGAAACTACTTGGCCAAACAATAACAGAACACCAGAGGCCAGGTGTGTTTTGAAGATTTTCCCCTCGAGAAAAAAAAAGAAAAAGTATCTCTCCGAGGATCCCATTTTTTGGTGGATCAATAATGTTCTGGGGAGGAATTTGTTTTGATGGTCCAACGGATTTGGTTCTTATACGGGACAGATCCTTGAATGCACATTTCTACGCAGAGAATATCGTAGAAGAATATGTGATGACATTTTCCCCGTTTGTTGGGGACACATTCATTTCTATGCAGGATAACGTTCGGCTCATTATTAAAGAGGCACTGAACTACCTTTGATTTGTGAATATTCCAACTATGGACTGGCCACTAATAAGCTCAGATATTAACCCCACAGAGCAACTATGGGATGCACTAAAACGATCAGTTAGATGTAACAACCCCTCAAATGGGACAATATTCCCCAGGAAATCATTCACTAGTTGATCAATAACATGTCCAGATGAATGGAAGTAGTGATAAGAGCTAGAGGATGATCTAGGCACTACTGAATTCTTACAAAATTCTTACGATTTCATTTCATCTCCAATTTTTTTTTAAGTTTTTTATCAACACCGTGTTTATTGTATTTCACATTATTGTTCCTTTGTTATTTATTCATGTTTTTCCTCCAATAATACCATTCCAATTCGTTAAACATTAGTTAAAATCATAGTAGGTACTATGATTTAACTTCATGAACAAATAAAAATAACAATGTAAAGTTTCAATGCCTTCGGTACTGATGAGTTAGTTTTGTCCAGGAGTTTATACTATTGTAGTATATATAATAGTAATATACTGAACTTCGTTGTACCAAAAACTTATCAATGTATCAAGACTATCAAGGATATTACAATTGATATTAAACATGATATTGTTAATTGATATTAACAATATTGAATAATATTTATAATAAATAATGTTTTTATTATTTGCCCTTAAGAAGATAATAGGGAAACAAACCATAGGTATATCATATAAAACAATAATAAAAAGAATCCTTCGGAAATATGTATTGTATATTCGATTTTGTATTACAGTATAATAAATAATTTTGTAGATTTATATACATTAATTAATTTATCATCTGTTTAATAGTTGTGAATTTATCTAGAAAGTTAATAAAATTATAGTATTCAAAACAGTTTTATTCGCAACGACCGGTACGCTGGATTAGTAAAATAAAAATGCAATCATAGCTGAGCTACAATGAGATTAACTTTCAATTTTCGAAACTAGTTTCCCAGACAACAATTGGGAATGGAACCGGTTAATAATGACTGAATGAAACTACACTTCAAATGAGATAATTTTCATATAACCGGATGAACAAACGGGAATATCCTATGATGTGAGATGATATATTTTGTGATACTATTACTTGGAGATTAGAATAAGACATCCTATACTTTTCCATTAAGTGCTATAAACTGATAAATTTTATACATTATTACAAATTGTTTTATATCTCTAAAGTCAATTAATTATATTTTGCTAAATTTTGCAACAATGGATGTTAAATCACTAGTTTGGATTTAAACTTTTTAAAAACAATTTATTTTACTTAACGGACGAACAAGAATTTAGATGTGTGAGTATAACAATAATATCAATACTAAAATTATACTGCTCATGCAACGGGTTTGCTGCGACTTTATAAGTTTCGTTATGCTGACATCGTTGAAAGTAAAGTTAAAATATAATTGGCAAAAGATTAATTTAAAGAAAGAACATTATAAGGTTTCAGCAAATCATCATAAACGTTGGTTACAATGTATATAGTTATATGATAAGACACGTAGCACTATTAAGTTACGTCTGGCTTTCAGATAACATACTGAAGGTTTTATGTTACCTGATAATAAAGTTATAGGAGTGTGAGAAGTACTTTGAATAATGAATGCAATACAATATATTTTATATAACATGGATAACGAGTTTTATAAAAAAAGTTGTTGTATTTTAATTATTGTTTACCCCTTATGAAGTGTGTAGATCATTCGAAGTATTTATACCTTCTGGAATTTCTGTTAACATTTTTCGGGTGCGGTTTCCTAATCTGAATAATATTATAAATTTTACCTCGAATATGACCACACAGATCCCACACAGTATTTAATTTAAGTCGGTATAAATGATTTTCTACCAAGTATTTTTTATTGCCTAATCTGAAGTTTTCAAACATCTATAATTTTACGGCAGATTCCAAAAGTTAAACAATATTTAACTAGTAAGTACTAATAACAAAATAAGTAGAATCTTACATACATGTAAAACACACACTTGTATTTTAAGAGGCAATATTATGTAACAGACTATTTTTTTTCATTTCGTAAGTAAATAATTTTTTATCGGCTGGGACATGGGAAAAACTTCTATTCATTATTACTAGTTAGTTTAGAAATGAATAGGTTCTAAAGAACCTATTGCTTAAATTCGATATTAACAAATATTCAGAAGCTGTTTATCCTTAAATAAAATCAGTCCCTATTTTGTTTAAATTTAATTTTCTGTAAAGCATAAGTATATAAGTTTATTTAAAACAAAATATTGGGAATAATTCAGTAGACAATATTTTAAAATTAATAGATAACAATGAGTTCACGTACGAGATAAAAAATGAAAAATTTGGGATGTCCTCGGCCAAATATGATAATTTTCCAGAAAATATCAGGAGCCAATATGAAAAAATTTAATAAAAGTATGTACGATTAGCAGATTGATTGTGTGGATGTAGTGTTCGAAATGCATTTTTTTGTTTCGTTTGTTTAATTGGAAATTCTCTACAAAGCGATCCTTCTTGGACCACTAAGGGAATTTGTGACTTGAAATACCTCAGTGAAAAAATTAAAAGGCATAAAATTAGTGAGAAGCATTTAAATAATGTGATTGAATATTCGATTTTAGGAAAAGTGAATATCATGTGTCAATTAAATAGTGCATATCGATTAAATATTATCCAACAAAATGAACAGGTAGCTAAGAATCGACATATTCTCAGCAAGTTAATTGATTATTAAATTTTGTCGAATGTTTGAAATAGCACTAGGGGGTCACGAAGAGAAAGAAGACAGTGCGAACCCCGGAATTTTTCGTGGATTGGTTTTGCTTGCGGAAATTAGCGGTACTCTGAAGAAGCATATCAAAAAATCTAATAATAGGGTGTTTATGGTTTGTCAAAGACTATAAAAAATGAATTATTGGATTGTATTTACGAAGTTTGCCATAATTTAATACTCAACATAGTTTTGTTGATGAAATCAACAAAACGCAATATATAACCATTCAAGCAAACGAAACTACAAATGCAGCTACAATTTCCCAGTTAGTTTCTATAGTTCGCTATCAGTTAAATGGAAAAATATATGAACGTTTAATGGCTTTTCTTGAAACACAGGGTCACACTCCTGATGGAATAAGCAACATTATTTTGAAGGAACTTGAAAAAATTAATATAAACCATACTCCCCAAAAATTAATTTCTTAAAGCTACGATGGTACATCTACAATGAATGGTAGAAACAACGACGTCAGGCAAAAATTAAAAAAATATTCACTGCTGCGCACACCAGTTGAACTTAATTATTGAATGTGCTATTTCACAGAATAAACAAGTTCGAGTTCTTTTTTGAACCTAGATGGCTTTCCTGCCGTTTTTTCATGATCTCCAAAACGTACTGATGTTTTGGATGAAGTAGTGAAAAAACGACTTCCGCGATTTTCGCGGACCGTTTTAAATGATTATTATTTTAATTATTGGTTACACTTTTTTAATAAAATTATGTCGAATTGCGATATTCTTTTTAATCAACTACAGCAACGAGACATTGACAGTCTTAAAATTCAGTTCTACGTGATATCATTCAAAACATAATTCCAGCATGCCAGAAATACAATTGATTACGATTATTAACGAGAAAATGAAAACAGCGATGATGAAGACCACAATGGACCTTCCCACCGTAAAAGGCAGCATCTTCAAGACAAACATGCAATGGCTAAAGAAGGGTGTGATGTTATTATTTCTAATATTGATGACCGATTTATGTTTAGTGATTACTTCTCTATAGCTAATCTTTTTCAACCTCAGTTGTTTTTCACGTTTCAAGTCAATTTTCCCGAAACAGAATTTCAGAAAGCTATTAACATTTACGATTTGGATCCAATTGCATTTAAACATGAACTAATACTGCTTTATAATAGACCAGATTTTGCAACTGCTGCGAGTGCCTTAACACTGATACAATATTTTTATGAAAATAACTTGACATCTTCGTTTGTAGACTGTAAAATTATTAAAAATTTTGTGTACAATATGCCAATGACGACAGCCGAGAATGAGAGATGTTTTTCTACTTTACAAAGAATAAACACATTTTCAAGAAATACCATGAAAGAAAGTAGACTATGTGCATTAGCAATGTGTTCTATTCAAAAAGAACTAATAATGTCAACCACAAATTTCAATGAACTTGTTATTGACCATTTCGCCCAACGCAAAGAAAGGCGTATGGATTTTGTTTTGAAGAAAATTAATTAAAGCTAAATAGGTCTGTACCTAATGTAATGATTTTATTCTGATGTTTAAAATCTGGCTTAAAACACCACGATATACCTACCTAAAAATGTAACCATGTAGGTGCCTAAAAATATACATACATTATTTATTTATTGCCCTCTCAGTTGTAAAACTCACGAGTCGCCACTGTAATCAGAAACTGATTATATACTGATAAAGCATAAGGAATAAGATAAGAGAATAATTTTCATGGTCAGATAATAATAAACTAAATTATATGGGAAATAAGTGTGTTTAGGCATATAGTCCTTCTCGAACCAAAGATTATTACCAAAATATCAACTGTTGGGACACTATATGCCACCCAATTTCTTAATATTGAATTTATATTGATGAAATATTAAGGATTTATTTATTTTAAAGGAATTGACAAGCATTAAAATTAAAAAAGAAACACAAATGTGTAATCTACTGTAATTAAATATGACGCAATCTGATACCAACTAAATGTACAGTGTGAATCACCTAGTGCTCACCCACATCTTTAACTAGTCACATACACTATACAGGGTTTCAAGATAGTCTGAAATAATTTTATATACACATATTGTTTTTAATTGTGATCTTGTTTCGTATCACTACGACGTACTGTTGTACCACATCTCTTGTTGTTGCCTTAAGGGTTGTGAAATAAACAATGGTGTTTACTTCAACACATAGATTTATTAAAAATAAGCAACAACGTTGAACACTTTAAATAAAACGTTCTAAAATAATTATAAAAACTGACTAATACCTAAGTTATGTATAAGGCAGTGGATTTCGTAGCAATGCATCTAGGTCGGCTTTCGATTTTCTGTTTTATAACCTGTCCCAAACATCTGGCTGTGACGCGATGGAAGTGGCTTTTATGTCACTTTTTTGACCATAGAATCCGCTGGAACAGGCTATTATTAAAAAATACACAGTTAAGGGAAGTGAAATTTCAACATACATAGTTCATCACAGTAAGATATGATTCCGAAATATCCGACCGTTCCCATAATAAGTCTAATTTTAAGGAACCCAAAATATTTCCTGTTAACCCTAATAAACCCACTACCATAAACTAATAGAAATCTTAACACATATCTCAGATTCTAAGCAAAAAATTTAACATCTTTCTGTCTCTATGATAATGGTAACAATCAAAGTAACATACTCATGGTAGGTCATTGCATGTTCATAATGGGAAATTTAGTTCACCGCCTGTTCATGTGGTTAAGTCATACGTTTTTGTCATGTGGGGTCGTGTAGTATCGTATCCACCCTAAATTCCCAAAAATAATCCGGATTTAGTGTGTCTGGACTGTCTGGCGAATTCTATCTGTACGACTCCCTGCATTGTCATATGCCAACTTAACAATATTAAAAATGGCCATGACTTTGCTCACTCGGAATTCGCAGATAAAGTTAGTTTACGGTCTATGTAATTAAAATAGTGTGAGTGCACGACGAGACTATACAATAAGATTTCCAGAGCTAGTTTTAATCTTAGGTTGATTTGGTTGATGTTTGGATACAATCGTTTATCTCATCAGAATATTAAGTCTTAACATCGATTGCATTAATCTCAGATTAAAACAATTCAGTAAGGTTTGTGTTTTTAACCTTACTGAACTGTTTTAATCTGAGATTAATGTAATCGATGTTAAGACTTAATATTCTGACTTGATAAGCCTTAACCAATTTTAAATATACCGGCAAATTGAAGCTGACAGTCTCAAGCCTGCATTTTAAAATAGGAGGAAGTATGTACTTCATTCTAATATGGCTGCTCTAATTGGGTAAATACTATCAAAATAAGAAACTTAGAACTTAAAATTCTACTTTCCGGATGCCAAACAATAGTTGTTGCGATTAGTGAAAAAGGTATTAGTGTACTAGCTGCATTAACCCGGAACTTAACTGTATTGACTCTACTCAGTCGCTTTCTGTTGTAAGAGACATGATATTACTTTTCCTCACTTTACTATAAGCGGAAAAGTAATGTAATCGTGTAAAGAAAAGTGTCGTCGTTATCGTCGGCATTTCTTGTTAGCAGGATAACTCAATTAAATCGTGTCAGATTGATGAGGTTTTGACTGATTCTGATCGGGGACGTCTCCCAGATGATACCTATTGATTTTGAGGTGGATAGCACACACTCTACCATGTTCATGGGTAATGAGAAAGCACAGTGGTGGACTATTTGAGAAATTTGTTTGTTAGCACGATCACTCAATTAAATCGTGTCGGATCGATCGAGGTTCGTCTGATTCTGATTAGGGACGTCTACGACATCTATTGATTTTGAGGTGGATAGGACACACCCCACCCTGTTCATGGGTCATGAAAAAGCACGAGGGTGAACTATTTGAAAAATGTAAAACTGTCGCATAAAACACATATTCTGCATTTATGTGTTGGTTCATTTTTTCTCAGCCACTCAATTTCGAGATAAAGTTGTTCCACGTGCGGAAGTTCGTTTTAAGGTTTTAAAATTGTTTACTTTTTATTGGATTGGGTTACAGTTTAAGTTTTAGGTCTCTGTTAGTAAAGTTACTAACCTGGTAAAGTTATGTAAGAAAGCATCCTGAAACCTGAACGTCTAGCCAATTTCATAAGAAAAATACTTATTATCATACATACATATTATCAGAAAATTTATAAAAGGGTTCTATTAATAAAGACTTTTTTAAATTCCATTTTCAAAAGAAAACTTAATTTATAAACTTTTGTGTAATAGATCGTATTGAAAAAATTACATTACCTAAATCGAGTAACTAAAAGTTTCTATATTTTATTTTCAAATGTAATGTATGATTTGAAACTATTTAATGACCTAATCTAAACCGTTATTTAGCCTCATAAATTAACATTAAATATACTTCTAAAAATGATTGTAATTAAGAAAACTATTCTCAAAAATAGTTCTCATTAGCGCATACAATTAAAAAGCTCTTCTTTTCTGTTTTGAGTGTCAAAAAAAGTATATGGTAAATATATCACAACAAATTATTATTTGTAGATTATCATATATTATTTTATGGTTAATAGGTGTTGGTTAATTCTGAATTAATATTCATTTTAATTAATATTAAAAGACATCAGTGCACTACTTAAATAGTTTTATTGATTACCCTTAAATTAACAGGAGTTATAGATTTTATATACCTAATATAAATAAACAATTTTTAAAAAATGTTTTTTTTTTCAAAATATCTTTTTATAACATTATTGTTATATACAAAATTGTTCCATATTGAGGATTTATTGGTCCTAATTTAACTTAACAAAGTCATTCAGCGCGTTGCTTATCTTATAAAATATTATTAATACTCGTACATTTTTTGTTGTGCTTTTTCCGCTTATGTAACAAAAACTTAGCATATGGCTGTATAAATAACGGTAAACTTAAACAGTATAAAGAAATTGACAAATGGTATAATAATTTTTCTTCTTATTTACATGTGTCTTGTGTTTCCGAAATTAATTCCAGATTGATTGGCACCTTTGTTACTTCCCATCTGAAGACCAATGATAGTTTGTCCAGCCTTAAGTTTTTCTTCTGAGAACGCCCTTTCGTTCTTTTCAGCCTCTTTTGGTCCAATGGTAGGTTTTCCAAAATTGCCGGCCTGGAGAATGTAATTATTATATATTTTTTCTGTTTTATTTAAACTAACTTACTTTTCTTCCCAGAGACTGAAGGCAAATTACGACCGAGTTAAGATTTTGTCTTTCCCAGAGGTCGACTGTTTGGAATGTTTCTTGAGGAGGAACTCCTAATTGTTTAGCTGCTTCCAAGAATGCATTTATATTTTCCATGCATTTGAAGGCCATCGTACTAGTATTAACTTTCTTTACAATTCCAGGCTGTATAGTGTTGACTAATCTAAAAACCATTTTGTTTTGAAAATAATGTGAATAGTTTAATGATTTTAAAATTTAAACGAAGATAAAATTCATGAAGGTTAATAACAATATGAACATTCTTGTGAATATGATTATGCTATTCTCATTTTAAAATTATAATTGACCTCTTCTCTTAAAAGCTGCGAGATTATACATTTTCATTATAATGAATTATATATATTTTTATAATATTTAAGCCTCCATTGTCAACAATTCATTAAACATCTGTCTTATTCATGTACCATAAAATAAATTATTTTATGATATTAATATACATCACAGGAATATATAATTCTTTATATAACTTGCAATTAAGCATTTCACAAATATCTTGATTCTGAGATCATTTCACAAAAATGTACATAATGTCATATTCCCGAAAACATTAATCTGTAAGTTTCATTCTTAAAATACAAGAAAACAAAAATTGGCGCATATAAATATAAGATATTTACAACAAATCTTTTTTTTTTTAATCACATCATGATGCTATCAAATGATAGTGTTTGCACCAAATGCAAGATAATATATATTTCAGGTTTCACTGTACAAAAATCTTTGCATATGTATTAATATACTGAGTTGTACATATTAACTGACTTGTATGTTTTAATATACTGAGCAATTTCAAGTTTAGAGAGGAACATATATCTTGACATCATCAATAACAGCAATTAGATATTTTTTTAAAATAGTGAATAAACTTTTGAAGAACATTTTCAATTATTAATTTAATCACTTTTATCTATTAATACTTTTAGTCAAAAATATTAATAGACAGACAGAAAATTAAAGTTTTTTCAGTTTTTTTTTTTATTTTGATGATCAAATTTTCAATTTTCGTTCATCGCGTTTTCCTGCTGATAAGATTGGTGGAACCCTTGCATCATTTTTCAACGTTTTTGGCGCAAATTGTTGAATCAGATTTATAACATTATCATTTTATTCTTACAATTAGGTTAAGTCATTATTTTCTTATATTCTACCTATTTGAAGGTGTACTATGTATATCTATTTTATAAATTTTACTCATCATAAATAAAGGTGGAACAATTAAAATTAGAAACTTTTACAACATATTTTATAAGGCGTTTTATATAAGTTCGCTGATTGGTGCCTTTATTCATAAAACGCGATAATTAAAAATTAATTATTAGAATAATTAAAATTTCAACTATCCTCTACTATGACAGATCGGCTAACTAGGTGGAACATAAGTAGATTTCAGATTATTATGGTTTAAAGTTTAGAAATCTGAAGCTACTTACATATCTAGTTACATGTATATTTTTTGAAATATACTGGCCTTTGATATAATATTTACAATAGCACAAATATACAGTGTATACGTAAATAAATAGATTTTATTCGAAAAAAAAAAATATATATATATATATATATATATATATATATATATATATATATATATATATATATATATATATATATATATATATATATATATATATATATATATATATATATATATATTTATAATTAGAGCTGTATAATCGGTGCCGGGTACATGTGGCTTGCATATGGGAAGGTGTAGCGGGGGCCTGGAGCACGTGACGCGGAGTTCAATTCACGCTGTAAACAAACTAGGTATCACAATACTCGATTTGTGCTAGGTATCCAGTTTCTGTTTAACATTGAGACCGTGTGCGTCTGCTTCTTGAAAGAACTAAATCACTTTGCGATCGTAATTACATACATAATTTGTACAGCATACGTGCGTTACAAAAAAATGTCCACAGTACCAAAGGCGAAAAAACAGCCACTTGCCGACAATGTGAATAAGTTTATTCGGGACTTTCCAGATTTGAAAAGTATGATGAGGCGAAAATAGTGTGTAAAGTTTGTGAAAAAGATATGTGTTGGGACAAAAAATACTGCAAAAGACATAAATAGTACAGAACATATTAATATACAAAAAGGGCCTGCCACGGAAAACGGAGTTCATTTCATGTACCACTTACATTACTTGACACAGCAGCATTTAAGGACTTTGGAAGAAATACAATCCTAAGTACCCATTACCGACTAGGGCCGCAGCTATGTACCAACTGCATGTAAAAAAGAGGAAAGTCAGATTGAATCAGCGTGAATTGAATTCCACGTCACGTGCTCGAGGCCCCCGCTACACCCTCCCATACGCAAGCCACATGTACGCGGCACCGATTATACAGCTATTATAACATTATAATGTTATAATATAACATTATAATGATAATATCATATGTCGTAATGGTAATGAACAGGGTGAATAAGTCAATGGAATTTTGCTTAGTGACAGTCCTGGGATCCTTGGTTATGTACGACATGGTAATAATGGTCTTCGAATAAATAACGAAGTTAATTTTTATGAATTGCAATAAATAAGGAATTAATTGAGCCTATATGTGAAAAAAACTGGTTGAAAAATATACTCACTAGAAGAAAATTAAATAAGAATTTATTTTATAGATATTTTACACGTTAAAAAACTGTTATTAGGCAAAAAATAACATACTAGATAAACTTAAAACGTTTTAGGAAGTTTCATTATTAAGCCTGTACTGTTTTAATATACTGAACTGTTTTAATATACAATATGTATGTATATTGTGATCCCCCCCAAATGTCTTAACTAAAATGAGATATTTAAGTTTTTCTGTACAGTAATTTCTCTCGATAATTATAAATATAAGGAATTGTAAATAATTGTAAATAAGGTAAAGTTTACTTAATACCCACATGTAAACCTTTTTTATCAGTTTTTTATAAAATTTATTATTTAATGAAATGTCTATTGACCACCAGAACAGTTGGTCTTTTGTCTTGTCTTATATTAAATAAAGGTATTAATATTTAGAATATAATATACTTAAAAATTATGTAAAGAACTATATAGACAGGCTTAGACAGGCAACTGTATAGACAGGCCTACAAAGAAACAATATAGAAATAAAAAAGAAAGTTCTTGCTTTTATTCTGACATCAATACCAAGATTATTATCTTTTCCTCTATTGATAAAACGTGACATTTTTGTTTGTATTCTACTTTAGCAATCCTGAAACGTCAAATAAAGCGAGAAAACTATATTGAAGACATTATTTCGTGTTGCAAATATTGGCCTTCCACAAATGTAGGACGGAGAGCTCAAGGCAATTCATAGGTCACGTCCATCTATTGCCATCCATTGTCATCTACGGAAGAGCTATGACATAACCCATGATGCATTCCAATATGAACAAGAAACACCTTCCATTAATACTCATAAAATCTTAATTGTATTGTAATTCTTGGCTATGTATGTATAAGACAAAAACGTTTATTGTGGGAAGTTATTGACGGAAATCTTGATGTCAGTACTTTAGTAAAAATAATAGTTTTCCAGTTAGATGGATGTATTCGATAATCTGACGTAGCTTCGTTTTGTGATTTTTTATCCGCCAATCAATTTAATTCATACTATAAAGGCCCCAGGTGTGAAAATTTGAATACAATCAGGTCATAATATGTCTATATTGAATATAAAGAAGAAGAAATATTCAATTATTCATTCTGGAGATGATAAAACTTAAAATGTAATGTGCTAAAACCACATTGACTGAAAAACTAATATATTTATATCATTTGGAATATGTTATATAGTACAGTATATATTCGTTTAAGGACGGACAGTGTGTGTTAACTTTGATAAAAAAATATATCACGATATTGTGTCATATGTGTAATAATCATACCAGGCTCTGTCAACTGTATTTAAATTCATGACGAAAATGTACCTATATCATTTAAGCTTTGTAATAAAATGTTTTCAGCCATTTCTAAAAATACCTTCTCAATGGAACATATAACTCTTGAAAAGTTACATGATATAGATATGCACGATATAATAAGCTACGTAGAAAAATATCCTTAATTTCACTTATCAATTCATAAAATTCATTAACTGATTCTTAATTTTCCTTAAGTCTTAACAATTTACAAAATTAATTCCTAAATGCTTTCCTGAAAGAATTAATTTGGCACTTTTATGCGGTAATTGAAATTATGTGAGCAAGTGTTTTCAAGCTCACTCTGTACAGATTTTATCGAGCTTATTCCGACCTTTATGTACTCAATGCATAAATATGGCAAACAATAATAGACAATGGGCATGTCTACAATGATAAAAAATTTACGTTGCAGTAATGAATATAATAAAAAACATATTATTTAGATAAATCAATATCAAGAAAGACGTTTACACTTCGTTACAAATAACAGAACATATTAGACAGGAGTAGATAAAATTTAACGTCGGTTCAAAGTATTAATAATTATTATTGAACTAATAATGATGTCATAGTTTATTTTAACGTTTCACTGAAATGTATGGACAAAAAAGGAAGTATGCGTCACTATCCAATTATGTACACTTACTTGCACAGTAAAGTTCCATCTTTCAATACCTCATAGAAATTGTCCATATCACCAGCTGTATTCAAATCATCGCCAGTAATAAGATTAATCCATTCCAAAGATTCCTTGGCCAAGTCTTCACTATATTTAGCGTTAACCTGAAATAATTAAACCTAAATTTTAATGAATGTAATTAATACTTACTTATAATTAATGAGATATTTATAATGAAAGTTTTTAAAATGAAAATTACTACTATGAATAATATACAGCATAAATTATTATGCCATTCAGAAATATAGTAGAAAGTTACAAAATTGCATTATTATTCTTAATTTATTGCGATAATTAGTAATAATTAGTTCCGCTATTAATTTTTATCCGCACTAAAACAAGTATTATTTTCACATAAAATAAAATTATAATTCTCGTGGAATTTTACTTTTTATACACCGGAAAGATTTCTATACGTTATTTAAACACAATAATATTGGTAGTCATAGCAATTTCTTTAGCACTTGATTTCAACAGTAACTGAACATAAAAATTCTAGAATTATCAAAAAAATTAAGTGTGGAAATTTTTTTTCTCTTCATTTAAAAAACTGTTTTAAAAACTTTTTTTTTAAATATAATTGAGGAGCTCGCGAACAAAACGGTATAATCACATGAAATTAAATTTTATAGGAGCAAAAGACTGAATGACATACTTACAGTGTGCTTTTGTGTCTTTTATTTACTCATGTGAAGTTTGTAACTTTATTTGACATATGTTAATTCCAGATTCCTATCTCTAATAAAAGGAAGATACTTAAATTTGAAAAATTCTATTATTACGTTTTCATTACCACTAGGATGCAATTAAGTCATTTTGGTTGCAAACAATAAGTTTTTGTGAGTTAGGTTACCTCAATTAAAATATAAGTAGGTTAAAAACATTTATTTACTACAGTTTACTAACACTAAACGCATTAATCGCAGAACATAAAAACAGTTTCTTCTGAAAAAAAAAAAAAAAAATGTCACTTATTTCGTTTTAATTGGCATCTTACAAATTTGTATGAAAATTATTCCATTTTGAACGAAAACGTGCTCGCTTATTCAAAATTGTTGAAACATTACTGTGATTGTTCCGTTTTGATGGAGATTACGAATTTTGGACTCAATTTTAGCACAGTTTTAGGTAGTTTTGCTTGTAAATGAGTTCAGATTTGTATTCGGTGGGCCAAAAACGTCCGGATTAAAAAAAAGTATTCTGACTAGAAGCGTAATTATACTGTTTTGTTCGCCAGCTCTCAGTTATTTTATCTTTTTAAAAAAATGTAAAACTGCATAATAATAAAATGAACTATACGCATATCGTATGTAGTATAAATGAAAAAATGTTTAAAATTCCAAATACAACTGACTTCAAAATGAATAAATTTGCTGTTCTTGAAAAGCATTGGCTTCCAACTCGCTAAAATCTTCCATGAAAATTGGAAGGAAAATTTGCTCATATTTTTATTATATGTTAAATTAATATATTTTTTTAAAGTACAATAGAATTGTACTTTAAATTTACAATATTAGAATAATTGATATATGATAAAAACAGCTGGGTAAAGGTTTAGATTGCTCACCATTGTCACTAATGTGTATGTTACTTTTACGAAGTACTCCAAACCTAATTAACACAAACAAATATTCTTACAATTGCCTTGGATATTTATCAGTGTAGGTACTTTATTTTTTATGTGGATATTCCGTAAATGCAGCTGTGATATTATCACTTCGAAAACGACATTTAAATAGACTGGAACTTATGAAACTCCTGTTATCAAGTACATAAATGTTATCTAAAATATGTCACTTAAATATACCTATAATGGATTTGGTTATTTGTAATAAACGGATTTCGAGAATCATAAAAGTCGATAACCGATGAACCGTTATCTAAATTAAGCTATATAAATTTATAACAAAAACAGTCCAGGTTTATTTTCTGGCATTTAAAGGTAATTAAGTTCTTTTTATCATTCGAATGAATCACAGAATCATGCAATAAGAACACTTTAAATATGTACAGCATGATCACTTAAAATATCTTGATGGGAACCATTTTACGGAATATATATTTCTTATATACCTTTTTTTTGTCAAAGATAAATAGCAAGTGAATAAAGAATCGCATCTAAATTTATTTAGTATTTTCCAGGATTATTTAACTGGAAAAAACAGTAAATAATATATTCGAAATACTAAAGACAAAAAAAATCCAAGATGTAATTTTGTTATAAATATTCAGTTGTAAGAAAAGATGTATTTTTATAATAATCAATATCAAATTGTGAACGTCATCTGCCTACTAATGACATCATCTTTCTATATTGAGAAATATATTCTCGAAGGACTCAGATAAGGGAATTTTCAAAAGTTCTTATTTAATTTTACTTCATTATTTTCTTTATTCTATTCAATCCAGTTTTCTGCATTGCTAATGCCGAAAAAATAAAATGTGGAAGGCAAGGAAACACCCTGAACTGGACAATTTCACAAATTTATATTTACCGTCTTGGACATCGTCAATATGTAAATGTAGTACATTTTGACCATTTAGTGTTAACTAATTCTATTGACTTAAATGCCAGTAACTTTACTGACATTTCTGTCAAGAGAATTGTACTTTACTGATATTTTTATTTGCTTTATATTATTACTCAAAAAGAAAGTATATGTAACCAATCCCTTATTTAACCTTATAGCACTTAAAAAAAGAGTTATTTCAAATAGCGCAATAAAAAATGGGACATTCCATAAAAAATATCTATTAATTAGGTACCTTTTAAAAATACGGATCGAAAAAATTAAAGGGTAGTTCTCTAATTAAAGTGGCAGTTCAATTATATATTTTGACCTGCCTGAGTGATTAAAAAGGACTAGTCCTAGTTTTATAGAATTTATACATTGCTCTTAGGGTTCACTGTGTACATTAAGAATGCCTCCCCTTTAAGTTGATGTTAAATGAGGAATATTCGCTAAAGTAAATACTGAAGAACTTATATCCCATTACGAGAATGCTTAGTAATAAATAGATAAGATATGCGAGTATATTGTTAGACATTAGAGAAATAAAAAATAGAAAATAACTAGGTCTTAACAAAACTCCATTTACAAGCTAAGATTACAACAAATTTGAGACAAAAGGATAAATCTAATTAGAAGTTAATACAAACCAGAGCCGGCATCGTAGTGAAGAACATTAGCGCCACACCCCTGTGGAAATGGTCCACAGGAGACCTAATGGCGGTAACTACGATGCTTGAAAATGTAGGTAGCGTGGTCATAGCGTCAGCCTATTTACCATATGACAGCAGGGACAATCCGACACCAGAGGTGAAGGAACTTGTGGACTTGTCAAAAAGCCGACCTGTCTTTGCTGATGGGATGTGATGCGAACTCACACCATATGGTCTGGAGTAGCACGAACACCAATAGCAGAGGTATGGAGCTCATGGAATATCTGGGAAGTACAGAGCTAGATATTTTAAATGTGGGAAACACGCCCACTTTTTATAACGCTATAAGGGAGGAGGTAATTGACATTACCTTGGGCTCCAGACACTTGGCGGGATACGTGCGGAACTGGATGAACCCACACTCTCGGATCACTCTGCCATTAAGTTTGATTTGGGAGTGGGGGAGCATGAGGAGACGAAATGGGTCCGTAACCCCAGATTCACAAACTGGGAACAGTTTAAATCGGATCTTCTAGTAACAGTTCGGGGGATCTCCTCCAGAATTAGTGAGAGGGAAGTACTGGAGGCGACAGCTTCCCGACTGAGTAGAGGATTGATAGAAGCATATGAAGGGAACTGTACACCTAAACGAGCTAGGCCGAAAGGCCATGTAAGATGGTGGAACAATAAGCTGGAAAACCTTAGATGCAAGGTAAGGAACCTTCTCAACGGAGCCAGAAAACGTAACAGCCGTACAACCTGGGAGGACTATAGGACTGCCAGGGATCAGTATAGGGCTGAGGTTAGGGAAGCCCAAAGAAGTAGTTGTTTCTTTCTGTAATGAGATAAATAAGGGAGCTGAGGCAGCACGGCTGAACAAGATTCTAGCCCGCAGCCCGGAAGCGATACTGGGATCGCTCCGCTCAAGCTCCCTAATGGTAAATTCTCGGAATCGGATGAGAAAACCTTAGACCATCTCATCAAAGCACATTTTCCGGGCTTTTATAGACCGGAGATGGGAGACATTTCCGACCCGCTAGTAGGGGCACATAGGACCTAGGCGGTAAACCGAGAGGGGGACGACAGGGAACTTGTGAAGGAGATAGTTACATCGGCTAAGATGAGGTGGGCCTTGAGGTCCTTTGATCCATATAAGTCGCCGGGACCGGGCGGCATTTATCCAGTACTTCTGCTTATCAAGCTGGTAAATCAACAGAAACAGCTTTGGATAAGGTTGTGCCATCGATACGGTTACAACTGGACTACGGAGGATACGTTGTCGGCACCTTCCTTGATATTGAAGGAGCCTTCAACTTTACATCCAGGGAGGTGATTAGCGGAGAACTAAGCAGATGGTACCCCCCAAAATAATCGCTGAATGGATAGACCATATGTTGGGAAACAGGCAGCTTACTGCCAATAAAGGCAAGACTACCGTCGAGGGCCGGGTCGACTCGGGCTGTCCACATGGAAGGGTATTGTCCCCCCTTCTGTGGTGCCTAGTAGTAGATGAGCTGCTTGAAAGGTTAAAGGATTACCAAGTAATTGGCTATGCCGATGACTTAGTAATAATAACGAAGGACCCTTTCCTGGAACCGATTTTCGACATAATGCAGGGAGCTTTAAACAAGGTTAGGAATTGGTGCAGGGAGAGCGGACTCTCGGTCAATCCCTCTAAGACTGAGGTGATGGTGTGCACCAAGAAATATAAGTGGAACAAAACATGTCCGCTGAAACTTGGTGGCCAATAACTAAGCTATAATAGCGAAGTGAAATACTTAGGAGTAATCCTGGACGGGAAATTGTCATGGGGAAAACATCTGAGTCGCATATGTTCCAAGATCACAGTAACACTTTAGCAACTGAGAAGAGTCATTGGTAATAGCTGGGGCTTGAAACCGGAAACCATGAAATGGATGTATGAGGCAATTCTCAAACCTAGACTGACGTATGCAGCACTGGTCTGGTGGGGGAGAGCCTGTTTAAAGTCGGAAGTCAACCGACTTAACAAGTTAAGAGGATTGATTCTTAGAAGTATAACCGGAGCCCCAAGATCAACACCGATCGAGGCGATGGGGATACTGACGGGGATACCACCTCTTGATGTCATCCTGAAAGCGGAAGCCGCAAAGGCAATGCACAGGGTGGGAAACATGAATAGGAAGGTAGGGGACCTGAATAGACACTCAAGAGAGCTAGCTGAGGAGGGACTCCTATGGATGCCCTCTGACAGTACGGGTGTCCACTTTCTGTTTGACAAGAAATATAATATCACCCTCACCAGTAAGACCGACTGGATGGAGGGTCGAGCTGGCTTGCCGCTCAATGGAGATATCTGGTACACGGATGGAGCCAAGAGTGAGAACAGAGCGGGGATGTATAGGCGACGCGACGGGATAGGTAAAACATTCCCCTTGGGCAAATACACTACCGCACTCCAGGCCGAGCTAGTTGGAATTACATACGGTGTTCTGGGGGCTGACCAAAATCGGACTCAGGAGAAGGTATGTATCTGCTCGAATAGCAGGCGGCGTTGGCAGCCCTGAATTCAGCAACGACAAAGTCGAAGCTGGTCTATAATTGCTATGAAGTATTGAACCACTTGCAGGCAGGGAATTACTTGTAGTAATTAATAGTTCTAAAACAGATAATGGCAAAATAACTGGGACTAATATATAATAATACGAGGGGTGTAATGTTACGGTATTTATTCAAAACTAAAATATACATGACAAAGGATTGTGTCAATGTATATCATCGACGGAATTATAATGAAAAGCACATTTTCATTTACAGTGAAAATCAAACTGCTTGTATCATTTCAAAACAACAAAATAAGGCCATCTGTAAAATCTATCAAACTAGAGTTAATCAACATAAAGTTACTATAAGGCGTAATATGTCTAACAATGAAAGAGGTCTCAGGTCTTACTAAAAAAAAATTTTACATCGCACGAACCTGTATAATTCAAGAGATAATAAGATTAGGTAGAGGGGATTGGACATTTTGATTTTCATTTTTCATTTTTTTCATTTTGAAAAAGTTTTTTTAGGAATAATCCATACTGTCATCAAATAATGTTAATTACTGTAAAAAAAAATCTTTCTAATTTTTCTTACAAAAAGAGAAAACTTTATTAATGTAACGGAATATAAATTATCAAATAATTAAGTATTTTAATTGGAAGAATTTATTAATACGATATAATTATTATCGGGTTTCTAGGTACAACAGTAAAAGTAAATTAATTAGATGAAAACGAACAACAAAAGTGCCTTCATAGTTTATAGGTTGATTGCGTCGGCGATGGAAGCCTATGAATACAAATTTAAAACACTTTTTGCATTATGTAAATTCATCAACGGTAGACTTCAAGGTCTTAAAGTTGAAGAACGTTGACTCACATTTTATGCTTCAGTATATAATTCTTAGTTAACATTAAACATTTGTTCTACAACAGTATAAAATATATAAATTACTTTTTATTATAGTTCTAAATGTAATATATTTTTACTTTAACTAGATTACTTAGAAATTAAAAGAAAAATAAAATAAAATTACAGAACTATTGTCCAAATTCCTTCCAATTATTGTCTAAATGTACTATTACTTACGATACTAAGTTATCGTTCAATATTAAAACTAATATTCAGGACCTTGTACCCGTTGTCGTATCAATACTTCCCACATTGGTAATTAAACCACTTCCGGTCGAGAAAATTTTATTTATTCGATATATTCTAACAGTATTATACAGAACGATGAAAAAAATCTTATGATGGTACAGCAGCAAGAATAAATTTAGTGTTTATTTCAGAATTAAAGATAAATTTGTTTTTTAACAAATGTGTTAAAGATAAATTTGTAAACTATTTAATAATAAAAAGCATTTTATACTTAAACATTTTTTTTATTGTTTTTGTTTTGTATTTATTATTAGAAACTCTATCAGTTTCTTATGTCGGTGGGTAAACTTAAAAATTTACAAAAAAATGTAACGCATAATAAATATTATTTTCTTGTTTATATTAAAACAAACAAGGGTGAATATCAAACTATACTTTTATGAAAATTAATCTCACGTATGTATGTATGTAAAATGTAAAAAATAGATTTGAGTTGTTTTTAAAAACTGTCTCAGCATAACTTTTATAGTAGACAAAAGTCAAGCAAGTATTATATTATATTTAATATTTTAAAGAAACGTAATATCGAGACAAAAATTATTCTCATTTAGTAACCATACATTCATACCCCTTTAATAGATAAAAGTTGGTATAACAAAAACATAGCAGAATTAAATGCAGCAGTTAATAACCGATAATAAGGTGACAAAAGGTAGACAACCAATAATGATTCTATTGGGGAATCCCCTGAAACTAAGGTATCATACACATATTAACGAGCAAGTAAGACACGCGCATTACAGAATTGTATTAGTTCTATAAACAACAAGTATCCTACAGCCATGTCGCGGAAAACGTATTCTAACGATGTAAAATTAGCAATTGTAAGAATGAATGAGAAGGGTACATCACAAGCAAATATTAGTAAACAATTTAATACAAATAAATCAGTAATATCGAATATTGAAAAGTTGTTGGGATAGACAAACTTTTGCAATTGCCCCGCATTCTGGTCAGCCTTCCGAAAACGACGACAAGAGAAGATACATTAATTTGTCGGAAAAGTAAACAGGATCCAGTTACCACTGCGGCTCAAATTAGAGCAGATTTCGGACTCAACGTGTATTCAAGAACTGTCAGCAGATGCCTAGTGCAAGCAGGCTTGCATTCCCAAAGACCTGTTAAAAAACCATTATTAAATAAGAAAAATGTAAAGGCCCGACTTAAATTTGCACGTGACCACTTACACTGAACTGCTGAAAAATAGAAAACTTAGTCTTACTCAGCGATGAAGCGACATAGGATGTGATGATCTGTGTTATGTACGACGTCCTTCTGGCCAGAAATTTAATCTACGATATTCTATTAAAACGGTGAAACATGGAGGTGGTCGTGTATTAGTGTGGGGCTATTTCTCAGGCTTTGGGGTAGGGCCATTATTTAAAATAGAGGATATAATGGATCAGTTTAAGTATAGAGATATATTGCAGAATGTTATCTCATGCCGATGCCGAATGGAAATACCATTATCTTGGATCTTTCAGCATGACAAAGATCCAAAACATACAGCAAAGCTCATAAAAACTTGATTTAGGAACAATAACGTACAAGTTTTACTATGGCGTAGTCTCCGGACTTAAATCCAGTGGAAAATTTGTGAACTATTGTAGACAGACAAGTTCGACAAAACAACGTCTTTTCAAATAGCGAATAAATTCTTCATAGCTCTTTCTAACGCGTGGCAACAGATATCTCCCAAAATAATAGACAATTTGATATCATCCATGCCTCACAGATGTGCTGCTGTAGTACATAATAATGGACATGCTATACCATATTAATTCACAGTTGTAACTTATTATTTTTTAATAACTTTCTTAAGTTACTTAGCTTATGTCACTATCCTAATAAGCGTTTAGTTTTAGGATTAATTTATATATATATTTGTTTTTCGTTACTGATACACCAAAAATTGTCAGTTGGTTACATACAATGTAAATATTATTTATCTGTAAGAAGATTAATAAAATATGTTTTCTATTTTTATTGTCTATCGAAGAAACATTTATTTTCACTGTGTGGTTTAGCTTTTGTCCACCACTGTATGTATGTATATATTTTTTATAAATAATAATCCATTTTTGTTATAACGTCAATTATATCTAGAGTATTCTAGATCCAAGAAATATGTCACTATAAAGGTGTTCCTTGCCTGTTTTTTCAATATTTATCAATAGTAAGTTACTGATAACAAATATAAGAAAACTTCTCAATGCGCTATCACTATCAAAGGATATTAGATCATACGTTACACAATGTGTGGATTTAGACGTGACCCGTTTGTCCTCTGTCTTAAACTGAACATTGCGTAAAGAAACAACATACAAATAACGCCAAAATTGTAGTCATGATGCCATTCCATATATGGATTGCGCATAACACCAAGTATATTAGATTTATTTATTTCAATAAAGGTTGCCCCATTTCACGAATGTTTTTGTCTTTTATAGAAATGAGGTTCACAGACTTATCAACCCAGACGATGATTCATCCCTATACAATTTTAACTGCACACTTCAGGAATTAAGAATTTGTTTCGCATGCTTGAGTACACATTCTAAAAACTGAACTCTACTGTTTCGCGTAGTCTTACGGATTTTATACGATCCTCTTAACAATACAACACCCTATGGTTTGCTATAATACTCTTAATTATAAAGAACTAGAAATTGTTCGTAAATAGTGTGGAATGAAATCTTAAACATATTTTAGATTTTATGGCACTTTTTCATATAAAGTAGTTGCTGACCTTGCCACTCCTAGAAGAGCTTTTTCAAAAATTTTAAGAGTACATAATATGTATATTTTAAATAACCTTAATGCTGGCAACAACTGTTTTTGTCATTTTTATATTTCTACAATATTTATGAAATTGTTCTGCAGATATTTAATGTGTATTTTTCGTCAATAACATCAGCTGTTATTTGCCATATATGTATATAGGTAGAGTTAATGACCCATGTCATTAGTTTAATGAAGCATATTTGCTAAGAGTTGTTTGTTTTTGAATGCATTTAGATAGCCACATTAATGGACATAAATTGACTAACATATCAATTGTGCTTGTTTTCCACATTAATAAATCAGAGATTTTGTAATACGAACTTCTATTCAATGTGTATCTCTAAAAGGGTTACATTATAAGAAAAATTTAATAGTATAAAACTGAATTTCCTTCTAAGATAAAGTTGTTGCCTAGCACAGAAACGGACAATGGAGATTGCATGTAAAGAACTTATAAAATGTAAAAATAAATATTAACATCTACGAGATTGTTTTTGAGACTTCTTGTCTTTTTTATCATATGTAACCTATAAAAAATGTCCTGTGCATATTCAAAAATAACTTTCCAAAGTTAATAAAGTTAAATAGTTATAGAGATATCGCTTCGGCATAGAAAAATACCTTTTTAATACAAACAACTCAGCCTGTTTATTTTCTCACGGTTCCCTACCATATTTCCGTTACCTCTTGTGAGAGATCAAACACTTAGATGCCTATGTAAGCCAGTGCTTTAATACTTATAAATGAAACATTCAATGTCCATTACCATTATCAACCACTTTTATAATATATTTTTTTATACTTTAATTTATCGAATGATTGTGTACGGATCATTTCTATGGAAACTATGTCTAAGACTCACATTTTTGCAGAGAAAATAGGAAAACAAAATATATTCGTTTATATCACATCTCTTCCATGAAATTCAACTGTTAAATTGTTTAATACTTCATGAATAAAAAAAAAATAAGAATAATCTTAAAAAATATATAAAAAAGAATCTACGTCAATTTCACATAAACGTGCCAGTTTCAATATAAACGCTTTGTATCAATGTTATCACTTATATCTCGAATGATATCATTATTTATTATTAATTTAAGATTATTGGAAATACTAATAAACTTAAAAAATACGTGTTATCTGTTACTTTTAAATATATAAAAAATCAATAAACGTATGGTTTGTTTCATGTTCTAGAAGTCAAAGGTATTATTCAATTTATTTTCTTCGATTCGATGTTTATTTTTTATTGTTAATTTAATAATACTGTTAATAATTGGTGTTGTGCCACTTATTATTAGTACCAATTATTATCGTATTATCGATTATAATATAAGACTCGCCGAGGATATGGAATTATAGAGAAAAAAATGTAATTTTAATTTTTAGCAACAGAACACGCAGAAACAGCAATATGAATAAATATATTCGAACTCATTTGTTTCATATTTCCGTAATTTTAAAACATCAAAATCATTAAAACCGATTAAAATTGGAGAGCAGAACTTACATGGTTCGAAAGTAAGATCTGTTAATACCAATTTTAATTGTACAATTAACTTTAGTACTATGGTATACCTTATGTTTTCTTATTTGCCCTAGATTCGATCGAGTATCTTATAATTTTTTTATAACATTTTTAAATCTAAACTAATTTGTAGTCAATAATGAAGAGATTTTGGATATTGAAAAAATATAAATAAACACAGAATACACAATAATTTTATATTGTAATTTACAAATTTTGGCTATTATATAATATGTATACAGTATACTCGTAAAAGTACTAATTATTTCTTTTTATTTTATATTTCAATAGTATAAAAAAGGTATTCCTACAATAAAGTTATTTATGAATAACAGAGGCGTGCAAAGTTTTGAGTATAAATAAATATTATTGGGTACTGAATGCATTTTTTAAGGTCAATTCTTTGTAGAGTAAATTTAACAATAAAGTCTGTTATAAAAATTATGGTGAAAATAAAATCACTATGAAAAAGGAAAAAAATACCGATCGTCCACCATCCCAAAATGGTTGAAATGGTTAAAATTGTTTATGTTGGCCTTAAAAGGAATTTAAGCCACATAAATCTGATTAAACATCTTTATTTGACCTAGTTTCATGAATACAGTGTATAATTACAAACCGGCCCGTGCCAACCATGTGTACAAATGGGATACATGAGGGCGCCAGCTATTAGTAAGATATCATATTTCACTTGTTTTATGTTTTTTTAGTTGTCAATCAATTAAATTAAGAAAAACATTAATTTTTACGTTTCGGTTTTATGCAATAACCACCTTCAGACAAATCCATTATTATACATGCATAGATTACGTGGACATAATTAAATATATGCAATTTTAATCTGGCATAAGTAAAAGCAAATTACTAATATCTGTTTGAGGCTTTTGAACATAGAGAAAATTCCAAGTAATCAAAAACTTCAAATTACTACTACTGACCCTGCCTATGTCCTAATAAAATTTTACTACAATGTCTGATTTATAGCTTAATTAGACAAAAAGTGATGACATAAAAACTGAAAAACATTACATTTAGAAATTTGAATTGATTTAGGTTTCCTAAACGTTTATAATCCTATTATTTATTATGCAGTTTACATTTTTTACATCTTTTGTTTAATCTTCCCTGTTACTTTTTGATTAAATGTGAGTACTTGTCTTCAGTATGTTAATCTTTAAAATTCATGTACTATTAACTTGTATTAAATGTATCGTTTAAAATTTCTAAACAGCAATAATTTTTTATTTGCAACAAAGATTATAACAATTCGATACTATTATTTTTTTTTTATATTTCATGTTACTAAACTACTAGGTAATAAAAATTGTATACAATTGTACACTACAATTAACCTATACGTGAGTTTGCTTTAAATTTCATGCAATAAAAATATTCTAAGCGATGTTAAATATTTATTAATTGTTATTTGTAACATATGAAGTGTTATTCGGCTTAAATACATACTTGAAATGAAATTTGAAATGGAAATGGTCTTCGGAAAATATCTCGTTTGTCTTTGATAATTAATTCGACGATTTGTGTATCACGTAAATATCAAAGAATTCAGAAGGGTCAGCCTAATCTAGAAGATTTTTCTATATAAGTAGTCAGTATTCTAAAACTTTCCCTGTGATATAGGAATATAATAATATTGCCCACCCACTTTGAAAATAACAAACTTAATTATTATCAATTAGTTTTATATTCGCTTTTTTCTATTCTATAGTTAGTTTATTATTTCATTAGTTTTCTATCCTATTAATTTTCTAATTAAAACCTTATTTGAATAAGGTTCGTTAAGGCGGTCGTGTTTGGTGCATAAGAGAGGGTTAATAAACAAAGAATACAATAATACTGTATTCATTAAACAAATATTTTCCCCTCTCTATTGGACATTAAACCCTATTAGAAATTACATTTGTATATCATGGTAACCTTAAACTTTTCATAACAGTATACATATTACAGTAGTTAGTACTAATATGGTCATAGTAGTAGGTATACGATTACATCTAGTGTCTAAATATGACATACCCAGTCATTGGCATTGAGGCCACTTGCATTATTTAATTTAATGTTTACAAAGGCCTATTTAACTGTTTTTAATTAAAAATAACGAAAAAATGCCCGCGAGTATTTTTAAAAATAGTGATTTATGTATGTAATTGCAATAAAACTAACAAAACATTATTCCTTAAGATTCACTGATAACGAAACAAACTGATCCGACTGCCTACAATATATAATACCTACTCCCACATTAGAACTACCTGTATTAACCTCAGTATTTGAAGAGCATAAATAAAATTAGGAGGTTTTAGATAAACATCTGAAGATAAAGAACAATCACCGGTGTATGTATAATATATATGCAATATTATACCTTTCGAGGTTCCAGTTGGTATTTATAATACGTTATGTGTTGTGCTTCTTGCTATCTCTGTCCCGCATTGGGCACTGTAATCAAAATGAAATTTCTACATCGCCGGCTGGCCGTCAGAATGCATATATCGATTTTTTATGACCCATATTAAACGTGGTATATTTTATATCCAAATATGGCACTTACCCTTAATATTGTTTCTTAATAGGAATAAACAAATCTACCTTAAATCGAGAAAAATAGTGACTATATAAAACTATCGTTTTAAATTATGTACATAGGTATGCCCATGTCTAATTAATATGAGTAGGTATGTAGATTCTTTTATACCTACCTATAATTTTCAATATTTCATGTACCTACATAACTTTACTTAGCGAAATATCGCTACTGTGCAAAATGCAATGTAAACAGCAAACGTGGTACTTTTTTAAACGAAATATGAAAACGACCACCTGCTACTATTAAGATTTACCTTACAGTCTATTCCAGGAACTGAAGGAAATGGGGTAGCGCCTCCTTACCTTTCTTTGGGCTTCAGCAGCAAATCCACTTTTGGTAGCTCTATTTGTTGCCATTTTGTGTAAAACTTGAGAAAGGCACTCTTAAAACGCCACTACTTCTCCGAACTGTGAACAAAACCTAACTAAACATTAAACGTACGAAGCGCGAGTCGGATATTCACGTTTCTCTTGCCCTCGTCCTGTCTTGCTCACTTCAGCCTTCAAACGAAATTTGATGACGAAGACTTTAGAAGAAAACCGGTTAACGGAAGACGTTAGTCTTATAAAAGACTGGTTGCCGGGTATTCCACCGACGCGATCGTCCGGCGTGAACGAAAGAGTTTTTTTAATAATGGTACCATAACTACATGAATATTGATTCATTTGATTGCATACCTACCGACCTACCTATTTCTACCCATTAATTTTGGCAGTCTCTGTTAAATGTATGTAATTGTATAACATAACATACAAAACAGTATTGCTACTAAAGGCGGTGACCATAATAATTAATCTGTATTTTTTTATTTATGAATATCTTGCGAGTTAGAATACTCATGGCCATTTTTGTATATTTCGCCGTCCCCACAATAGATTTTGTCCGCCCCACACAATAGATTTACCAGTATGCCTGTTAATTCAAGCGGGTGTTCAAAGTAAACTTTCGAAAACACATTTTCGAAAGGTTTTTCTAAATATCAAAGATACAATCAATTAAGTCCGTTAATTAGTTTACAAGTTCGTATTAATTTTAACGTTACTTCAACGCAATGAAAAAAAAATTTTAAGGTGGAAGAGGAGGTGGAGGTGGAGTTAAAGCGTAATATCTTAAAAAATACACATTTTGATGACCATTATCAAAGATCTGTGATTATCAAAGGCAGATATTTTTTTAGACGATAACTATGTACCACGATCTATCTAGGAACTTGTATATTAAAAAAAAGTGTAGTAATTTAAATATGAGTATACATATGTATGTATATGTAGGTTAGATAATATGTATATGATCCTTCTACGGTGAAAATATTTACAAAACTTTTTTTTTTATTACTTGGTCCTCGAAGCAGTCTTTGAAGTAAACATGATTTATCTCTATTTTATTGTATGTTCGAAAAATACTGTAGATTACACAATCATAATAGACGACACCTTTCTAAGTAAATATTTGATATCATATCATATATCGTAAATTTCAAGTGTCTAATTCTAATTACAAGAATAACCAATTAATTCTAACAATCCCAATAGTTTGTTTATTCATGGCATTAATTCAAATATTCGGATGGTTATTTAAGTGGTTTTTATAACAAGCCCTTATTGCTATATAAGTTACTCAAGAATTACAACAGTGAAGGTACAGTGGAGTCTTGTTACGTATAACGATGATAAATATTCTTAAAATGTACCGTCCCTTTTCTCGCGTATAGGCGTAACTGAATTTTCTAAATTTTACAGGAGAGAAGAAAACATAAAGGTGTAATTGTATCAATGGTCGTACCATTCATATTTTGCCGATCTATGCGAACAGAATTTGTGATTATGTTTATAAAACTAAGTACTTGTATGCACTTCATATTTTCAAAATAGAGTGGAAGGCTCTTTTTTAAATTACAAAATTTACAGGTACGCCTGTACGTGATATTACATTTTGTAAGGAATGGATGAAACGCCTTTGGTAAGATAATAACAAAAAGGTATTTTATAAGAAAACAAATCATAGCAGTGCCCCTTTTAAATAGATTTATTAATACAGCTATAAAGAAAATAATATATGTATTCAATGTAAATTATGAAAGAGTAAAATAAAACGAAATTGTGAAAAAACTATAAATCTGAAAATAATATGATTTAGTCTTTTTTTCATCATACTTTTTTTCATTATTTTTGGGGGTCCTTTATTTAATGGTTGAAGTGCCATCTCAGAGGTGCTATTCCTTATTTTCAAAACAATACAGTCATATTCATTCTGGAGATGACTAGTTTTAATAAATATTTTGTTTTCAGCTTTCTTGGTTACCATAATTTCCTTCACATTAGTCCATTTTACTCAAAATATCTTAAAGTTATTTCTTCCAAGCAAGGAAATTTACCCAAAGCATACATCATCATACCTACAATAACGGTGGTACCTTTTATTTTGGCCGTAGCACCCACCAGAATACATAGAAACCTTGGTTATTTTATTTTTGCAATATTCCTCTAAAAGTCTATATATACAGGTTACCATCTCTAAAGATCCTCTCTTACTAGTCGCCTCATCCTAGAAAAAACAAAAAACAGTTCCTGCTAGCGATATCATAGAAAGTAAAATTCAAATTTGATAAGCGGCTTTTATAAAATATTGAATTTTCCTTTGTATGGGGAAGATGCATGTCTAATGTGCATGTTGCACGTCAAATGTACCACACAACATATACACTGTGGTCTATGAATAACAGATCACGTACCTAATAATTTTTTTTAATCGTCGAAATTAATGTAATTTCCACGATTTTTTTTTTGGAATGGTAGTTAGCTCTTTAACTTTATTTTTAAATAGAACCACGGATCATGTGATGCCTCATTTGAGACGGCTTTTTATTTTCTATTTAGCAATATGAAGTATTTTGATTTTTTCTACTTTTTTAGTGACAAATATTACATTGCGTTCTATTTAGAAATTCCAGGGGCTGTCACACGGGGGCAAAAATATTGTCAAATTATGTATATATGTCAAATTATGTATATTATGTATAATATTATAACGTGTATACCATAATGTGTAAAATATGTATACTCATAAATTTATTAGAACATAGAAACAAAAAATTGTTCTCATACAAAATAGTATTCTATCGATTTGTATTTTGCTTAAAAGTGTGGAATAAATTTGATTAAAATAATTATTAAATAACATCTATGGCTGTTATTATAACGTCCGTAATTGTTAGGTAGTGCCTGTTATCGATCAAGAAGATAGTACTGTTGTACCAAAATAACACATAGGTTTACGAAAAATAAATATTTGATAGGTATATTAAAGTTTCGTTTTAGGATCAATATAACTGAAGGAGATTTAATTGGAGGATCATCATGAATCATGGATGCTTGGAAACGAGATGAAAACGATAGAGCTATTCAAGATACGATTCTGATTTCTCTTTGAATTTGATAGAAATATGTACCGAATAATAAGAGTCACATATACAATTTATCAAGTGTAAGCAAAGAGATCACGTCGCAGACGATACGTATCAAATAATTAGAATCCAGCCTCGGGTCTTTTCAACATATTATTCCCAAGTGTTTATTTTACATAAAAGACAGAATATTAAAATCACTCTTTTTTCGTAGGTAGTGTATATATTCCTACCTATTCCTACTATACCTACCATATTCCTACATAGTATACAATACAGAGTATTTCACATAGTCCGTGCATTAAAAGTTGTTCATGTTCCCATGAAAAATTAATTTTGAGAGTTTGGTATAATTCAGTTTGATATTTGTAAACAAAATCTTTTCAATCATGTGCGCGATTATGTTATAGGAGAAGTCACCATTCTTCATTAACTTCATTATTTAAAAGGAATGCTGTATTTTTTATGGCATTTTTATATTCTACGTATGTACTTGAATAAATGCTCCTATCTATAGAAATGGTTTCTAACATATTTTAATTTTTCAGTTGCATTTAAAAGATTCTATATGACGAATTATAAAACAATAAATTGATATTCAGATTTAGAGATTTCATAGATGTATGATATTCCATAATTTAACAGCCAATCTTACAATTTTCAAAGTGGTAAAAGTAGCCTTTTCTACTACCCTGTCTTATTATTTGTATTAACTACCCTGTATTAACCTGCCGAACGCTACTGCTGACGTTTCGATTTTATTTAAAAAAGATTATAGGCAATTACTCCCTATACCAAATCTTTAAAATTGTATTTTTATATGTAGATGAAAAATTTTATGAAAACAGTTATACATTCACAATATCATAATGATATTGTAAATGTATAGTATAAGATATGTGTGAAAATATATAGATGATAGTTTCTTTTAAATATGCTAGTTATAAATTATTGAAATTTTAATTGACTCTAAAATCTTACAATCGCTACATTTCATTACTGTAACGAATTTACTAGAAAGTTCTTTATTTCGAACACTTATTTACAACTCAACTATTCACAAGTCCAACTAACTAACTAACTTTCTCTCTACTTTAACTTTATAAACTAACTTTCGCACTGTATATCACTTTCTTCGCACCGTATCGCTCACTATCGCGGTCCAAATTCAACTAACTCCTGACCGGACGACACAATTCTTATATAGACAGTGGAACGTCTCTCCAGACGTTTCTAGATAAAGAACTTTGGCGAACCTTCTAGTATAGAACGCACTGGAAGTCAACACCGCACGCTCTCGAGGTTTCGAATATTCCCGGAGTTCGGAATCGCTGGAGGCGTTCGTGACATTACTATTCATCGTGACGAGTTTAAAATAAATATTTTAAAATGCCTGTATTTAGTACATACATAACGACAAGTGTCTGTCACTATAAAAAGGACTAATATATTAATCGTGTGAAAAGGTACATTTACAATGTTCTTCTTTAACATCAAGAATGAGCCGAACAAAATAGAGAAATATTCCATAAAATATTTAATACTTCTTGTTACTCATCCGTTATCCGTCACGGCTTTTCTGTTATATACTCGCCATCTATCGTATTATCTAATTTTTAATTTATGGGAAACGTGACAAAATTATCATCTTAAGGTACGTCCAAACATGCAACACCGAAGCGTATCGTAACGCCGACGCGTAATTTACTATCGTGACACAATAGCGCAACAGGACACGTAAAGGTGCAGCCAAACATGCAACAACGAAGCGTATCGTAACGCCGCGCCCTGTCACAATTTGAATGGCACACAGCGTAACATCCTAACGTCATCGCGCAACATCAAAGCGTTCCTTAGTTTGTCGGTTTTTTAGCGTCACATCAAAGGCTTGTACCGCGGTGGCTTTATGCATCCCCCTCCCATGTCTGGAGGGGACTATAACGACTACGATGGATGGAACGGCGTAGTTTTACGAACCGCTGTTACGCGTCGATGTCCTTTAAGGGGGATACGTGACGCCACCGCAGTACAAGCTTATGATGTGACGCTGAAAAACCGACAAGCTACCGAACGCTCTGATGTTGCGCGACGACGTTACGATGTTACGCTGTGAGCCCTTTAAATTGTCACGGGGCGGCGTTACGATATGCTTCATTGTTGCATGTTTAGACGCACCTTTAGTGTTCTTAAAGTGCGTCCAAACACCGAAGCGTATCGTAACGCCGACGCGTAACTAACTATCATGACACAATATCCCAACAGAACACATACCTTTCATCCGCGATAGGACATCGACGCGTAACATCGGTTCGTAACACCACGCCTTTCCATCCATCGTAGTCGTTATAGTCCCGTCCAGACATGTAAGGGCGATGCGTAACGCCACGACGCTGAAAAACCGACAAGATACGGAACGCTCTGATGTTATGTGACGATGTTACGATGTGAGCCCTTTAAATTGTCAAGGGGCGGCGTTACCATACGCTTCCCTGTTGCATGTTTGGACACACCTTTAGAACTTCGACTTCTAATGTAGTACTTATATACCTTTTTATAGTTTATGAAGCTATCAGTTAGAATACTGTATGTACATACTATAACATAGACTATACAGTATGTACAGGTATAGTAGAATTATTTTATGAAGAGCAAGTCGGAAATAAACCGTGCGACAAAGAGTATAGCTTACCTTCTCCCACGCGAATTCAGTAAAATAATTTTACTTAGGTCATGATTTATAGGCAGGTCTGTGTCTTTTATTCAGATGTGAGTGGTATGGAAGAAAGTCAGACATGCATCTGTCTTTGTCGCACTTTTATTGCCGACTTGGTCCTCACAAAATAATTCTACTATAGTTAGTAAGACATAAAGAAATCGGGAAACTGAAAATCCGATGGTGACGCAGATATATTTACGTAGGTGTTAGTATAGATTGCATTGAGATTACATTGAGAAATATGGAACAGAATTCAATGAATAAATGTTTGTCTGTAAAATGTGTGTTTGTTACATTTTTATAACTTTGTTCGTGGCCGTCTTTTACTTGCTTGTCGCAGAATTTATTTTATAATCAATATCTCCGTTATTTAAAAATATGAAAAGACAATTTATTTTAAATTGTATAAAAAACTTCTTACCTAGTACTTTTTAGTTATTCAACCCTTGTGAAACCATCTATAACTTTTTTTTTAAATTGCATCTCTCTTACTTTGGTACTGAAAATGAACCTTCACTTTATTCAAATAACGGAGGTATTGATTGCAAAAGTAATTTTATATATGTTAGCAAAAAATATCCTCAAAAACATGTATCATACATATGATATATTTCATTAACTCGTATATGTAAATTTAACTTTTTTCGTCTATATTTTTCTTTTGATGATTTGAAACTATAAAATAAAATTTTAAAAGATATTGAATTAAAGTTCTTATCTCATGCGTTAAAATTTCTTAAAATAATGTTTGTTATACATTTCAATTTTCTTGTTCTATCTAAAGTCTTTCAGTCTTTCCCAGACAGATATTTCACAGATGGAAGAATAAAGAAGTCACTACTACACACCATTCCAGATGGCACTCCCAATACAGGCTATAAAACATCCGAAACTAAAAACATGATACAGCGAAATATTGACCCTAAAGAAAGTTCAGGATTAAATCTTATCTTATAACTGGGCTAATCATAAAACAACTCCCTAAAGAAGCTTAGATGATTATTCTAACTCAAATTTATAATGCGAGACTCGTAGTAAGGCACTCATCTCAATGAAAAGTTGGATTAATCATCTTGATCCCTAAGCCTGCGAAACCAGCAGAAGATGTATCGCCATATATAGACCCATCACATTATTGTCTATCCTGTCAAAACTGTTTGAGAAGATATTTCTGAAGAGAATGAAACCACTGTTAGATGAACTCAATATTGTCCCAGAGCACCAGTTTCCAGTCTATCGCCAGTTTGGAAATAGACAGACATTCAATAACTTGAACATATACACGGAGTAGTGGAAGTTATAAACAATACATTTGAATGGAAAAATATCGTTTTGCTGCCTTCCTAGACATAACGCAAGTATTCGATAAAGTATCTGTTTTATTCAGTAACCGTCTACAGGAACCGTCCTGGAACCTTACAGCCTGTTTACCTACTACTTCAGACACCTCCACTGTTACCTTCGCTGACGATACTGCGGCTATGACTACAAGTATAGTGCAAAGATATGCAACCCATAAATTTCAATAATCCACCCATAACATCCAGGAGTAAATGAAGAAATAGAGAATAAGAGTCAACGAGTCAAAATCTCAACAGATATCTTTTACTCTGAAAAATGAATCTTGATCGAAGGCTGAACTGGAGATACCATATATTTATCAAGAGAATATAGCTTGGCTTAAAACTCTCTAAACTGTATTGGTTAATCAACAGAAAATCTAAGCTCTTGTTGTCCAGTAAATCCTCTATAAAGTGATCCTTAAATGGATATGGTCTTACTATATACAACTGCGGGGAACAATAAGTATAACAAATATCGAAATCCTTCAAAAGTCCCAGCCCAAAATACTAAGAACTATCACTGATGCTCCGAGTTTCATTGCACACAAGACGCTACACCGTGGTTTAGAAGCTAATAGTCCAGGCAACGAAGACCAAAAAGTCCAAATAGCGGTAATAATTCATGTAGAAGCCAATTTTGGCACAGTTGTAGGAGAAGGTGTCCTTAACAACATATTAAAAGTACTAATGGATGGGAGTGGAGCTAAGGGGGTAGGGGGGCTGTAAAGATCCTTTGTATTCAGTTTTTTGTTAATAACTCGAAAACTACTACCTCTAGCGAAAACATGCTTATATACTAAATTAATCTAGATAAAATTCTCTACAAAAAGACACTTCTTAGCTAGGATCAAGGATTAAGGAGATATGAAGGGGGGGGGGGGGGGGAATGGCAGTTTTAAAAAAATCGGTTTTATTATTAAAAATCAAGTTTTAATGATAAAGGAACTATGCTCAGACCGCGTATTAACAACTTTACTGCATATACCGCCTTTTGTGTCCGTTCTAGGGGCGGGGGGATAATTACCCTCTTTACCCCGCCGTAGGACAATACTTGTCTTGGATTGTGTCATTGAAGGAGTTCGCTGGAGTGGTTTTTGCAAGTGGAGAGCAGCACGTTGATTTACGTGTATCGCGGCAAAAGAGAAATTCACGAGATCGAGCTAAGATTCAGGAATGGTTCAATGACCATCCCCCTTTTCCAAAGTTGAATTCCCTCATGTCGCTGTCGATGGTCATTCTGGGAAACTCCAAAATAAACTGCCACCAAGCCCTGGTGTATTGGAACCAAAACCATGCAGTTTCATTGGCAGCAAATTTGGTGACATGAAGCAGTCTAAGAAGAATGTGATTTTATTACTAGCCAGTATGAGGAGTACCATTAAAATCAATGGTGAGATAGTTACTGTTAAACCTCTGACAATTTTTCAAAGAACTCGCGTAGCAAAAAAGAGCGACGAAGATGTAGCAGACGCAACTCTCGATCTCACCCAAAGCACCAATGTGGTAGACGGTGGTTTCCTTCTCCACCACATGAAGTGGAAAGAGTCCTCCTGCATTTCTTCAATTTGCCATCAGTACATTGCCTATGTACAGAAATATTTCGGTGAAAATTGTACGGTGGTTTTTGATGGTTACAGTGATGTCAACAGCACAAAACGAGCAGAGCAGAAGCGAAGAGGGCTCACAAAATCTTCGATTGGCATAAACTTTAATGAAAGCACGACCATCACAGTTCAACAGGAGCATTTTTTGCTAATAAAAGGAACAAAACAAGACTGATCCACTTGCTTACCGAGAAAATGACAGCAGCAGGTATTGAAACAACTGTTGCTACAGGGGATGCTGATGGCACTACTGTAAGGTGCGGGTTGGATAAACCTGCTGTACATCCAACCGTAGCAATAGTTGAGGAGGATGTGGACTTGATAGTTCTCTTTGGATTGGCACCACCATCTATCAACATGTACTTCATGAAGCCAGGCCGTGGGACGGTAGATACAAAATTGTTTTGGGTGCAACAACTTCAAGAGCTTCCATTCACCAAGACGATCCTCCTTCTCCATAGCTTCTCCGGATGCGACACCACCTCGGCGATACATGGAAAGAGCAAAGTGGGAATCTCTAAGCTCTTCACAGCAACTCCTGGCCTCACCCATGACATCTCAGCAATATTCACAGATCCGTCAATATCAATCCTCAGTTGATATTCGAACAGGCTGGCGAGAAGCTTTTTCTGGCTGTATAGGCACCTGCACATCAAGACAACCTGAACAAACATCGGTGCTCTGAAACATCGGTACGGCATTTCTGAAAGCGTCAACAAAGCCCAAATCAAACTTGGCCACTCTTCCTCCAACCAGAGGAGCTTCAAAGCAACACTCGCTCAGAGTATATCTACAGGTAAATCCATTTACATATAGTTATTAAATACTGGTTTCCTTAAATTACAAATATCAATTTGTGCTAAATACTTACGTTGGCCTGATTATTTTCTTACAGATACAACAGTGACTCGGCAACCCCCTACCACCTAACCAATGGGGTTGGGCCAGGGGAGAAGATGGGATCCTCAACCCAGTTACCACAAACGACCCTGTGACACCCGACTCCGTTTTAAATATGATCTTTTGCCGATGCACGACTGGGTATGGAGCGCGCTGCGATTGTCGCAAAGCAGGGATTGTCTGCTCCGGTGCCTGCGGCGTATGCCTCGACTCATGCACGAATGGAGCCCCCATCGAAGACAGCATCGATGATGATGAAAATTCAGATTTTGACTAAAATTTTTGTTCCAGATACATCCTTGGACACAAATTTCTTTATTTCATTTATTATTATTGTTATTATTTATTATTAGTGAATTATTTCAGTTTTAACAATAAACATTTCATTTTTAACAATAAAAACAGATTTTTTTTTTAATTTCAATGTTTCCCCCTCCATATCTCCTTAATTATTAATCATAGCGAAAAGTGTATACAACGTTTTTTGTAGAGAATTTTATCTAGATTAATTTAGTATATATAAGCATATTTTCGCTAGAGGCAGTAGTTTTCGAGTTATTAGCAAAAAACTGGAAAAAGGGACCTTTACAGTCCCCCCCCCTCCCCTTAGCTTCACTCCCATCCATCAGTACTTTTAGTATGTTGTTAAGGACACCTTCCCCTACAACTGTGGACAAATTGGCTTCTACATGAATTATCGTCGCTATTTTTCCTTCGTTGCCTGGACTATAAAAGTGTATTGGGTGAAGCCAAGAGCGCAAGTGCAAAATATCGCGACTTGCATACTTGCAATGTATCCCAACATTCCCAACTCCCTCGCTGTTAACTTGTGGGGCAACAGACAAAAGTCTCACCGACTGAAGCTATACGATCCTTTAGAGATAAGTAATAGATTATAAGTTATCATTTAGTGTGTAATTACATATGTATAATTACAATAAATGGTAGTTCTTACAAGTTAGACCTTTAATGTAGGAACGCTAACCCCTGATTGTCAAACATTGTTATCTGGCACTGAAAGTACATTTGCTTATTGCTTTTGGAGAGATTTTGCAAGTAGAATAAGAGTTCAAAGAAAGAAATTCTTATGGTAAAAATTGCAAAATGGATTAAGTACAAATTTAATAATGAATAAAAATTATTAAAAATTTGTATTTCGGCCGTATTGTAATTTTTACCATAAGAAAATTGTGATGTATAATAAATATTATTTTATCATTTTATAAATCATTGTTAAATCCTGACATTCTTCTTATTTACTGTTTCAAATATTTTCTCTACGGAAAATCACAATTTGGTAGAATTCTGAAATCGTATATCTCAGACAGACTTTTCAGAATTAAACAAAAAGAAGACTATTTCCAAGTTAATAGAAATAGAGGCTGACGTACCGCAAAGTAGGGTACTAGAGTAGGACCTATTCTGTATTTACTTCACATAAATGACAGCGACATTTAAATATGTAAAAATTGATACTTCCCAGGTGATACTACTACTACTACTAACAGTTGATATAAACATTCAATAGTCAACCGAACAACTTTAAAATGCGTATGATAAATAAATTAACTGAACCAAGGATTGAAAGATTAACTTAATGAACTTAAATTAATTCACATGAACTTTGGCAGCAAAAAACTGTACAAGAAGACAAGAATGCGAAATTGGTTATGGCTCTTGAGGCTAAACTTCGATGAAAAGAATGCTGAAACTCCAAGTTGGTATTGAATAGATATCAACAAAATTGAAGTGTCTGTGATTTTGGAATAACTGTTTTTATCTAAGTTCATATGGTTATTTGCACTAAAACCCCAAAAACCTGTTTATAAAATTTTGTCTGTCTGTCTGTCTGTTTGTTCGGAATAATCTTCGAAACTGCTGGACCGATTTTGACGCAGCTTTCACAGGCAGGTAGTACACATTGTAAGGAGTGCTATAGGCTGTTTTTCATCCCGGAAATATTTAGATTTTAGAAAGAGGGCCAAACTCTTCAAATTAGTGTAGCGTTTGTGAGAGTATAGTGTAGAGTACAGTATAGAGTGCTATTGTTGTGTCCATGGATCTGATTAGATATAAAAAAAATAAGAGACCAGTTTTCTACGAACACCGAAGTATTACCGAAGTTTCTCAACACGTGTTTGGACAACCAAGTTGCCATCATCGGGAAATGATTAAAACATAAAGAGTTTTAGTCATCTCCTGAAAGCGCGTCTAGAAACATGTAATCTTTCGATGTTCATGGACACTGGTCTACTATTTTTGATATTCAATATTTACTAGACGACTAATACAAATATCATAAGACATTAATAATCGATCAATAAATAATTCAATAATTATCGGGCGTAATAAAAAGTTGTAGACGTAGCTTTTATAACTGTTTACAATATCTACAATAAAATAATATCTCCGTTATCAACATAATAACTTTATATGTATCTAAAAGAGTCTGATGTATTATTCGCCTTTTTTTTTTGTTTTGTTATCCTGGTTTATTACAATCTATCCTAGTTGGACATTCAGTATTTGAACTAAATTGAAGGGATCGGGTGTAAACATTGGTAACTGAAGTTTCGAGATAATTATACGTAAATGTTGAACTAAATTCAGATTTCTATTTATATCAGTTTTTAATCTGTTAAAAGTTTAAAGGAAGCTATGATGAAGTCTTTAGAATGAAATATAGGCAAATCTATGACGAAAGTATTTTGTTTTTACTTTTATATACATTTTTTTTTATTCGAGAGTCACGTAGATACCATTGTTTACCTTGCTTTTTCAAGGGAAGATGCCATGCAGATACCATCGTAATAAGTTGTAGTAAACATCACATAATTAGACAAACTTTTATAAGCATCAATTTTACATATAAGTATTCATCCTTCAACTAAATTATTGAAGTATTGGTGATATGCTTCTCGTATCCCAGACAGGCACGACTTTACTGCATCCAGTTTACCAGTAAACTTGCATTTTCGCATGTAAATAATGGTATCTACGAATATTCACAAGTATAAAATGGTATGTGCTGCAGGTACCATTATTTGCATGCAGGTTGTTTTTAAATGTTAGAATATTTTCCTTGCCGTATTTTCTAATAATGCCAGTCGTTGAGAAAGCGACTTCTTCTCTGGATATGAAGGATCAAAGGTAGGGTCATTATCTTCATCATCTGGTTCAGTTTCCAACGATAAAAGCGAGGAACTTTCAGGAATATTGAAGTTGAGTCTACGCCGTGCCGCCATATTGACTGCATATACCATTATTTACTTACTCACACTGATAGTTACCATAATTTTCAATGAGTGCAACAGCGCCTCTATTGGCATAACATTAAATTAACCAGTACAAAAGAGCGCGGGAACGCACATACCATTGTTTACACACAAAAACTCAAAATTCCCAAAATTGTTAGTTACCATTGTTTACACCTGAACCCTCCAATTGTATTTAGTTAATTTAATTTAATTTAGTTAACTAGCTGGTATCTGACGCGCGTTGCTACTTCCCAAAATGAAGTAAACCCCCGCCCCATAAGGGGTGGAGATAAAGGATAAGTATGTGCCAGAAAAATGTGGGGGAAGTAATACGAGTTGGTCTTATATCCTACCCTTCTAGGGACAACCCTTGAGTATCTGTGGAACTATTCATCAATTTTCACTCACTTTTTTTGAACATTGACCCCGATACGATGACAAACAGTCGACCGATCCGGATGGCATTACGCCTAAGTCACTTCTCTTGACGAATATTATTTGTGATCAAAATTTCGTAACGATCAGTTGACCGGTGTAGGAGCTTATTCGGAACATAGTAACAGGCAAACATTCACTTTTATACGAATATATGTATGTAGATAGATTCTATTCAGTAGAGCAAAAGTCGAACAATAAGTAGATTGACGAGCACAAACAAAATGGAAGAAAAAATGTAAATTTTATTGACAATATGATTTACATCAGTGTGCAGTGAATAATTAACAAAAGTGACCTAGCATATTCTCTTATAGTTAAGTGTCTGGAACAATAATAATCGCTAATCGCACAATGGTCTGGAACGGATTGATTCCGATATTGGGGGTGTTATTGTGTACTGGGGTTCGAGCCTCAACGGGTAGAATTAGTAATGTCTAAGTATGGATGAATGGGTTTGCGTGGAAATATATTTACATTATACCAGAGAAGTAGAAGGGTTCTGCATAAGACAGTTCACACCTACATATGTCCTATTTTACATTTTATAAGTTTCTTGCTTTCTATGAAATCCGAAAGTTAGATTTCTTTTACCTTTATTCAGTCAAAATGAGATAAAAGAAGTAATATACGACACGATAGGTAAACGGAAATATTTTTGTATATTTCTCATATTAAAATCTTTCAGGTTGTTCTAGAAATGACAAATTGTATCAGGATCATTACTATCTAAGTACTTAGAATTCTTTTTTCTGTTGCATTCGTTTGTTGCTTTTAGGTATATTTGGAGAGTATTTTAAATAAATAATCGATAATTTGTGAAATAAATAGACCAGGATAATAAAAATGTCCTTAATTTTTCAAGAAATACGTTGTATGTAAAGTCTTTAAAAGGAATATAATATATATTTTTTTGTTTTTTAACTATACCAGAGGGCAAGTGTTAAAAGAAAAAAAAATTTTAAGGAGGATTTCAATAAAATTTCTGTAACAGATCAATTTTTAATTTTTATTGCCTACATTTAGTGGATAGATACTAATTTACCTATCTTCACCTTAGAGGAATGGAACCGTCCTAACTTTTTTTTTAAATATGGGTAATCGCTTCGAGAAGAATACAGCACACATTTAACTTTAAACAATTTTCGAATTATTACTTGTAACATGAGTAAAAATTAACTTTCTAATTAAGAATCATTTAATCGTAAAACATTTTCAAAATAATTACCGTTGCTTTCTTGATAAAAAGCAACGCCAATGATTAAACTAGTCTCTTACATTCTATAGCGTGTAGCAAACCTCAATGTTGTCAGGTTTTGTTTTAAAAACCTGGTTTTTCAAGTGGAGTAAGATCCGATAATTTTGACGATTACTTAATTGGATAATATTGACGGCCGGTTATATCATAGAGGCATAGAGGGATGAAGTTCAATCTCGTTAAAATCATATTCTGGCGTCAGGTAGATCTGGATTTCATTTATTAGAAAAGAGAGACGACAGAGATAGAAAAAAATATTTTTAAAGAATATTTAGATCTCTCTCACTATCAAGGTTATTATTAACAAATAACAGCATAAGAACTCTGTCACCTATTTTTCCAGCCCACACATTTATATTTTGTGGGAGTTTTTTTTTATTATAAAAAAAATTATTATAAAATAAGTAAATGTTATAATTTATAATATAATTTATAATTATAAATAATAATTTATAATAAATTTATACAGTTTTTAGTTATGCTCCTCTCGATGCTACCTTCCAAATGATGTATTATTGGACATGCGCTTACATTTGAAATAAAGTTCAAGGCTGTCCGACAGGGTAAACATAAGTAAAGGTCAATGTAATTTTTTTTTAAATCGATTTTTTTATTAGCTTAAAAATTTTTTGCACCTCTTAGAACATGGAGCATAGAATGTCTTTCCTAAGAAAAAAATTTTTCCTTGAAATTTCGCGCTCTTTCCTAAGCTCATCTGACTGCCCCGGAACGACACCTGCGTCAAATAAATAGCTGCTGAGAAGATACAGTCTAGGTACGAAAATTTCAGAGTACAAAAGAAAGTGTATTGATCATGTACAGAAGATAATGGGCTCTCGATTGAAAAATCTAAAAAAAACGTGCATAGCCTCGGAGGAAAAAGTAAATTAACTGCCAAATTAATTGATCAATTAACAATTTATTATGGCTTCGGAATATGTCGGAATCCGAACTCCTTGGAAAATATGAAAAATGAAATCTGGGCGGCCTTATTTTATAAATTATCAACCAACGAAAATCCGCAGCACGAGAAGTACTCAGAGTCTTGGTGTGACTTGAAGAAAGCGCAATCAACGGATTCCTTGGCCATCTTCCATCATAAACTGCCGCTTCCTAAGGAAGTTTTTAAAGCCATCAAACCGATTTATGAGGACCTGAGCTGAGACAACTCAGTTGCTGAACCGTTGCTTGGGAGGCTACACGCAAAATAACAATGAAAGTTTCAATGCTACTGTTTGGAAATTGGCTCCAAAATCTTATTCAAGTGTCAAGAAAGTCTTGAATGTAGCGACTGATATTACACTTTTAATGATGGTCTGATTAATATTCTTCGAATTATGAAAGTTTTGAAGATGGATATTGGCGTTCAATCATACAATTTTTGTCTAGAAACTGATGTTAAGCGGATCAAACACGCCGAGATATTTTTGACAAATGCAGCGAAAGAAGCACGCTCTAACATAAAATATTCAAGGAAATGAGAAAGAATATTTGAATATAAAAGGGTAGTGTTATGATCCTGGGATAGCAGATTAATGGTATAAATATTTTTAAACAGGCGGATTTTTATTTTTTTCATTTCTATAACACATCTCACAACTTTAAACGTGTTTTTCTCGGAACATCATTTTTCAAAACGGCATGCAACATAACTCCAACAATTTTCATTCTTTTCATGCGAATTTTTAATAATGACTTTAAAATAAGATAAGTTAATTTAAACATTATTTATTAACAAATTATTGCTCTTCTTTTGGTGAAATTTTAACGTTTTTTTATTTATATACTCGCTAATTACACAAAAATCTATATTTTCAAAATCTTCTACATATTTCTCTAGCTATAAACATTTTCCATATCCAAATTTGCACTAGTTACAATGGGTGCCGCAGAGCACATTAAATTCGACATGTCTAGCGAGAATAGCTCCAATATCGCCATTTCTGAATATTTTGTGATTATACTTTTTTGTATTATACTTAAATATATGCCTAATAACTTCCTTAAATATTATTTTCTTATTACATTTTCTTCCATAAAAAAATATTAACAAAAAAACCTTTTTTAAACTTATTACAGTGGCGGTACCCGTTAAGGGTGGGCAACCAGAATTAAAAATCGATGTTTCAGGAATTTTTATTCAAATCCGCTATATCCAAATTAGAGAATTTATTTCAGTTAAAATTTCCACCCTGCATATTAAGAAAACTAAGACAAGGCCCATCATTTGGTCGCATAATTTAATAACGCTATGACCGTACTTATATTCAGTTAATTTCTGAACTATGCGTATTTTCATTTACTCATATTTAGTCCAATCACAGTCATAGGTTAACATATTTATGCTCACCATAGCCTATTATCTAAAAATAACGTTAGGATTCGTTATTAAAAGAATTACTATAGAAAAGGCTTCTTTTAAATAAATTATTTTCTGAATTAACTTTGTGACTTAACTTCGCTTGATTCATAAATAACATATAAAATGTAGCAAACTTAATCCTTTTTATAATATATACAAAATAAATAAGGCACAGAAATTAAAAGCAATAAGATATATTCAAATGAATGCACAACTTTTCAATAAAGAGCGTTCATGTCACTATAAGTCAGTTAAAGTACTTTTGCGTAAAAAGTACCTATGAAAGTATACTTATATAGCTAAAGTTGCTAATTTATATCAATAAATCTGTACATGATATTGATTTTTATGTACAAAATTATAAAACAATCTGAAATAGTAATGATATTTACTGACAATGAGTGTAAACAGAATAATCTAGACATTAATAAAGATTGATAAAATAATAATGTTATTACTTCTATTTTATCTAATACTATCTTCGTAAGAATTTGTGTAAATACCTATAATTACTATATCCCATACCTTCTATCCAAAATCTATCGAAAAATTGTGAGATATATTTGTGAAATAGCTACTCATGTACAATGTTTTACCCTGAACAATGCTATATTTTACAGACACTCAATTGATAAGAATTATGATGAGTATAGAATATAAAAGTATAGAGAATAGAAGTCAAATAGAAGTTGCTAATGGTTTTAATCACAAATATACTATTTTAAGATCTCTCAAGAGACCTTATCTAAAATTCATGAATAATACAAGAGTCTTAGACATGTTAATCGTTAAACCTTTATTTCATAGACGTTTATTTCATAGAAAAGTAGACATTTCATTAAGTGTTCAAGATAATCCAACGTAAAATTTACTTCAAATTGCCTTAGAAAATAATTGGAATTACCGTACAGCATTAGATATCTTAAGGATAAAACATATGCAACAGAGCCAGAAATAATTCAAACATAAATTAGGAATACTTAACCTCGAGCTTTAGTTCGGTAAAACTTTTTGCTATAGAATAGGTTCTTGACAACAAGTAAAGTTTCTAATTTTGATTATTTCAATTATTTTAAAATTATTAATTTTCATTTTATACATTTAAATAATAAACAACTTTCAAATTAAGTCTTTCACCAATCTTACAGTTTAATACTCTACTTACTAATCAATTAGTTAAATAAAAAGTGTCATATATCATATATAGGTCAGTGATATTGCTACATAAAAAAAATATAATAAAACACAGAGAATATTATTGATTAATATCACAGAGTTCCCTTAAAACATTTCGTTCAAACTGTCCTTACATGAATCACTCTGTATTTTATTTTTTATAGGATGTATACTTTAGATTAAGAATTGACCAGTCCAAACGTTTCTTATAAATCTCCAAAATAACTTCAAAAATAATGTTATTCCATAAGTGATTTTCACCGTGTATATATGAACTTGCGATACCCAGATAGTAAATTCTTATGTTATTGTTTGTATTCCTGCCTGAAATTGAATTTGTGTAACTGAATTTTATGGACGCACTGTATATTTCATTTTTATTAATGTCTGTGAATGGCGATTTAACTACGATATAATTTCGGTGTTAAATTAACATTTTATATTTTATTTACTATTTATATCTTTTTAAGTTAATATATTTTATAAATATAAATAACACTACTATTTTGAGAAAAAAAACTTTGAATTTCTCTTTACTCTTTACGATAACTTTCAAAATGTATTTTGTATATATTTTATTGTATGATACCAATTGTAAATATTCTTGGAATATAGAAAAAATAAAGTATAGTATATTCATATTTGTAAATAAATGTGGTACACATAACATTTCATATATTTCTGTAACCCAATAAGCCGCTGTAGGTTTACATTTTTTTCTTCTTTGTATTATTTTGAATAGAATAACAACCTTTATAAGATTATGACAGTATGATAACATACTAGAATACATATTCTTTTGCACTTCTAGATTTGCACTGTATACACTTTTTTTATAAACAAGAAAATGCGTATATATTTGACTACTTTTACTCCATGTACTTTAAGACAAACATAGACACGATATACACGTTATTTTTTAAAATTATTTGTTTTTAAATTGTTCTGTATGTATATGTATGTATGTGTTCTATATGCAATGTATATGCGGAAAATGTCAACAAATTTTATTAAACATATTTCAGTTTTATGTTTTCCATGAAACATTTTTTGCACTCTCGTTTTACTGATATTTGAATTCCTTAAGTACTACTCAATTGTTAGTCTAAAAAAGCTCTGTAACAATAATGATAAATTATTCTAAATCGATAACAGCAGGTATAGTTTATTTCATCGCTATTTGCCAAGAAAAAATCCCAAACGGCTCTTATCTCATACCGTGGCTTTTTTTCATGGCTAGGCTCAGGCAAATTGTTTCGTTTATCGGCAAAATAAGACAGTTTTTTATTTGGCAAATAACGATGAAGTGAATAGTACGTCTCAATTGCGAAAACGTCTTGCAAAAGCATCCTAGATATAATCAATCAGTAGGATACAAATTCAGAACGCAAAATCCATTCCAATTGTATAACTTTATGTTCTTTGACATAGTTATTTACAATTACAATACGATTAGATATTATAATCAAACTCCAAAATTATAAAGAAACTTTAATCTTCATCTATCCTCAAAAGGTAAAATAATGAACCACACACTTTTATTGAAGAATTCCTGTGAATACGGTCAACTTGATTCCCCTCAGTACTTCCCTCCCACCAAGTGTGTTTTTCAATAACTTTTTTCGTGTGATTTAAATCTATCACACAATCCCTAGTAGCGTTAGCCAACCTCCTATCAAAGCATTCGGATGTATCAGATCTCCTGTCTCTATCAACTATCCATGTTTAAACATCTATCCATCTTTGAATAATAATTGTTTCAATATAAATTTAATTTCAAATGTAAAGAACATTTGAAATTAATAAATAATTCAAAATCCATTAATTTTTTTTTGCTGTTGATAGTGAAAAACAGAGAAAAACGAGCATAAATCAACCTTTTCCAAATTATTAAAACGTTTTAATATTGTTATTTCACATCATGACTTCCGAACTAATATTGATACTTCATTTGTCATTCGTTGAATGAGCAGGAACATCTAGGTTGACATTAAGGACCATTCATAGAAATTGTTAACAAAACTTACAAAACAACATTACTTATGGAAACTCTCTCCATGTGAAAAGACGTATGTAAAATGTCTTTAATCTAAAAATTCAAGGATTGTTAAAAAAATTTAAAAAATTAACCAGGATTAAGTCATAGCAATGAAATACCGTGAATATGAAACAATTCTCTAAACCAACGAGATAAGAAAACATGAAATAAGCACATAGAATAAACTTATGACCTCTTTTAAAGAAAAAACTGAATTAAAATTTGTTTTTAAGGAAAAACAACTGTTTTCGGATCAGTTAACCGCCATTTTGTGATGTTACTTACTTGCCCAATTTAGGGTGTGCTTGATTCGAATCATTGTCACATTCTCTAGTTAATTTCATAAATTAAGTCAACAGTTAGCACATAATTTTGTTTATGATATCTTGTCTGCATTTTGTGAACAACTTTTCCTGGCAGTAAATTGGGGCAATCGTCCTGTTTTTATCTCGGTGTATCATCCAATAAAAATACATTCCCAAGTTCATACACACCCTGTAGAGACACTGAATTAAATACCCTTATTTTATATTATTGTACATATTTCTATTATATTGTACTAAAATATTATACGATAGCAACGATCCCCAGCTCGTCGTCACTTTCGTTCAGGTTATTTACATGTTTGTGGTTTTAAATCAGCAATTCCGGTGATACACTACAAGGAATGCAAGTGACTAACAACGTAATTTTTGAAATTACAAGTGTATATATTTAGCGTATCGTATAGTACCGTGTAACATAAATAAATATTATAAATATTTTCGACGAATTTATTGTCACAGAAATCATTAGATAAACAAATCATTTTCAGAATTGCACAGCTAGAAATGTGAATATAACTCTATACAACATTACAGAAGTTGTATAGAGTTATATTCACATTTATTGTTAATATTTTATTGTTAATATTCTTAATATTTTAAAAATAAATGGTTATAGTAACTTCATTCACGCACTTTCCATGAATATTTAATTTATAAGTTTATATAATTTTGTGAAATATAAGTATTATTTCAGTTCCCATACGCGGAGAAAAAAAGGTTGGATGATCCAACATATAGTACATCGCAACAGTTACACCACAAATTGATTCATTATTTATGTTATGCACTAAATAATTTTACATTCTTTATTAAATTTAAATGGTATATATTAACATGTATATGTTAATTGTATTAGCGTTTAATAAATTATTAAATATGAATTAAACACTAAATTATTACAGCACATCAGATATTTACAGAAAATTATCATTTCTTTTATTTTTCATCAGGATCAAGTGGGGTACATCGTAATAAAGGGCATAGTATAATAGTGAGAACCTATCAGTAGCCCAGTCAAATTAAACAAAAAAAGAGCAATCGATGGAAAAACTCCTAGAGTTTTGGAAATGATCTTAAACGCTTTTTTTAGACTTGGGTTGATGTATGTCAAAAGTCCCCGAAGGTGGGGGATGAGCTCAAGGAGGGGGAGGGGTTTAAATGTCCCTGTTTTAGTTTTTCGTTTGTATCTCGGAAACTATCACTCCTACAGAAAAATACTCTATATACAAAATTGAAGCTGACAAAATTTCAGTCAATCAAATAAAGTCTCATCATTGGCACCCATGAGCAGTAGTATCAAAATCGACAACGTTGTGGAGGTGGTTGATCCTCTTCTAATATTCCAACGAGTAGCCATTTCCAAGAAGAACGATGAGGATCTAGAAGACTTTCCTCGTTACGAACTGACACCTTTTCCATTATCTCTATTTAATGAAAAAAGGATGCAAAAGACAAAGAAGTCTGCATTATATGATATTTTCCCTATTCACCCCGTTACTCCAGGCCTCAAGCTTCACACTAATGTGATTGATGGCGGATTCCTTCTATATCGAGTCAGGTGAGGTACAGATTCAACCTTCTCAGTGATATTTAATCAATATGTGATTTACATTAAAAAACACTATAGTGAATGCTGAACTGTCGTTTTTTATGGTTATTCTGACACTGTCAACAGCGCAAGACGTGCAGAACAAGGACGTCGAACTATCACCTTATCAGTCGATATTGACTTTACTGAAGAGATGGCAATGACGGCTCAACAACAACACTTTTTAAGTAACAAAAAAAATAAGGCCAGGTTCATCCCTATGGTGACTCGGAAAATTATTGCTGAGGGAATTGGAGTCAAACAGGCTGATGCTGATAAAACGATAGTGAAGTGTGCATTGGAAAAAGCAGAATCTGGTTGTTCTACTACTGTCATCGGATAAGATGTGGATCTGCTGGTCCTACTGATTGCTTTAGCTCCAAGGGAATAAGAGAATAAGTTTTTCAAACCAGGGAAGGGGAGTGAGAAAAGCAGAACTTATTCCTCCACGGAATTGCAGGAACATGACTTTGCCAAGAACATCTTGTTCATTCACAGTTTTAGCGGCTGTGATATACCTGCAATTTTCCGAAAAGGCAAGTCATCGATTGCTAAATTATTCATGACGAACAACAGCCTGTATTCCATCTCCCACGTCTTTTACATAAACACTTCAACACATAACAAAGTCGTAGAGGCAGGCGAACAGTTGTTCCTAGCAATGTACAACGCCAGAGTAACAGACCTGGACAAACAGCGCTACTTAGCCTTCCTAAAATCCACCACAAGGGTGAGGCCAGACCTCCCCTCTCTACCACCAACTAAAGGCTGCACTGCAACATTCATACAGAGTCTATTTGCAAGTTCAGGAATGGCTGGGCAACAAGCTGCCACCTACTGATTGGGGTTGGATGAGAGGGGCAGATGGAGATCTTCAACCCTTGCCTACCTTGCATCACGTTGTCCCAGCTCCTATCGTATCAGAAATATTCTACAGCTGCACCAAAGGCTGTGGTACACACTGTAAATGCCTTAAGACATACATTCATTGCTCTTCAATGTACGGTTATGAGAGCGCGTGCACCAATGGCCCTCCAGTTCAAGATGAGAATTCAGCATATGTGGGCGACCCTCAAGACCCTCTTGACACCCTATAATGAACTGCTTGACCCAATACATTCGATTTCCTTACTGGCTACAATTAAATTTACTCATAATGTATTTAAAATCATCAATATTAATGTACAAGACAATTATTTGGTTTTAAATGCGAATAAAGCACAATTTTTGAAATAGTGTTATTTTTGTCAGCCCTGTAACTCTTAACAGGTTAATCCTAGGACAAAAATCCTAGGCCATTTTTGTAGAAAATTTTGTCAGCTTCATCAGCAATTTTTTTATATAAAGTATTTTTCTGTAGGAGTGATAGTTTTCGAGATACAAGCGAAAAACTAAAAAAAGAAACATTTAAACCCCTCCCCCTCTTCGAGCTCACCCTCCACCCTCGGGGACCTTTTACTCACGTTAACCCAAGTCTAAAGGAAGCATTTAAGACCATTTCCAAAACTCTAGGATTTTTTTCTATCGATTTGTCTAATTTGACTGGGCTACAGCCCCTTTACATATTATTGCAGGGTTCTATATCAGTGAGAAGAATATATGCCACCATTTTGCTGCATTTTTTATCGATTAATCGAACGTTTAATCGATAAACGTGGCGTTTAAACGTGAATAACTCCAGTTAATTATTTCCATTTCTGTCTTAAAAAAATATAACTTTTGGTTAAATAAAGTACTTTTATTTTCTAAAGAAACTTAACTTGGTTGGTGTTTAATAGGGTCTAAAAGTCTTATAAAATTCCATGACATGTTTGCGTTCTGAGCACACGGTATGAAGCCAACTATATGGGTTCATTATAGCATGTTGCAATATGCCTTGAGTGTTTTCTACTTTTTTAAGAATTCAATTAGCAATAGTTTAAAATTATAAGCGACAAACGGAAATTAATTTACATGAAGAAAATTATGAGACAAACAAATTTTAGTTAAAAAAGACTTAAGAGAAAAAGACTTAAGCTTAGTAAAGGCGACTGATATGAAAAATGTTAGCTGTAATATATCGATACCTAAAGAAGAAACAACGTATTCCGATGAAGAAGCTGCATACCTAATATGCGCTTGATACCTAACTATGCAGTAAGATGTATTTACAAATGAATTGGAAATCAGCATTAAAATAGTATCTAATAACTCATTCCAATATGTGTAACTGTTTTGATACATTCGAGACGAGAAGAATTGCTTATGAATTAGGAAATTGCCATAATCTAATGGCACCTAAAAACTCGAAGGAAAGACGTATAGCAGTGTTTGATTGGCTCTATGGTTTTTGGAAAAGGAACCTTGAGATAACTTTACGGAAGCCGTAACTCTGTAGCCTTTCAAGAGCCACGTTATTTAATCGGCATAACGGGGGAATATCTTCCAATAATTTGGACAATATAAAGGGTGGTCCAACCAAAACGCACGATGTTAATTGTAAATAAAACAAAAAGTTTTCAGAGAATTATCTTAATATTCTTTATTATGATAGAAGGATCTATGACAATTATGTGTGAAACAAAATATCGGCCAAATGCTCGCCACGGCTTCGGTGGCATACCTCTATCCGATGGTCCATATTTTCAATGACTCTGAGACATAGTTGAGGTTCAATGTCGTTAATGTGCCGAATCATCTCATCGTTTAGGTCTTGAATTGTTCTTGGCTTATTGACGTACACTTGTTCTTTTAAATATCTCCAAAGAAAGAAGTCCAACGGTGTCAAATCACATGATCGTGGCGGCCAATTAACATCGCCACGACGTGAGATAACACGGCCATTGAATTTCTCGCGCAAAAGTGCCATTGTTTCGTTGGCTGTGTGGCAAGTGGCACCATCCTGTTGAAACCACATATCGTCCAGGTCCATATCCTCAATTTCTGGCCACAATTGTTGGGCACGACGGCGAGTCGAGGTTGACGGCTCTTCTGCTACACTATCGCGAACAACAGCAATGTTTTCCGCAGAACGAACTGGGCGAGCATGCACAGGTGTTTTCACATTTCCTACAGACCCGGTTTGCTGAAATTTGCGCACAATTCTCCCGATTGTGGACACATTTGGTCGGTTATGCTGACCAAAAAAGTCACGAAGTGCACGAAATGCATTTTGATTTGAACGCCTATTTTCGTAAAAGGCTTCAACAATCTTAACGCGCTGCTCAATTGTGTACCTCTTCATGGTTGAATTTGTCAAACACTGAAACAAGGAAATGTCAAATTAAGTTGGGCAAAAAACTTGACGTTAAGGTGTGACTCACAATTAACATCGTGCATTATGGTTGGACCACCCTTTATTACAATATAGAGGTGATGCGTAAGAGTTCAAGTTTAGCTTATGGCACCAGACTGTTTTGTCTCGGTTAAACGGGTATACAAATGTGCAGAAACCAAAAAAAAAAATGTAACTGCAGGAACTCTTATTACTACTTGATGCATAATATCTGTAATTGGTTCAGCATTGCTTACTGCAAAGATCCTTCCTAGGATCAATTTTAAATCATACATATTAAATGAAGCAACTGCTTAAACATTGGGATGCCTAACCTACCGGTTGGGTGAATACGCATCTGTTTCCAGAGGGTCTGAAGCATTTCGTGAAAATTATTGTTTCCTCAAAAGATCATCCATCTCTTGTAATACTGGACTCTTGTAATACTGGCATAAGAGTCAGTTAACTTCTAAGGCTTTATATATCGTGAAGGATCATAGAGATCATGTACTCTACTTACTATACCACATTCGAATCATAAATTACATTCATTAGATGTATCTTCCTTCGATCCCCTTCAAACGTATTATAATGCACATATTCATGGTTAATGCATCGTCCTGGAAAAGTCGATTTACATTTATTGCTGAACTGTTGGGTCAATTTTTTGATAAATTAATAACACCTCTGAATATAAAATCAGGTTTTAAGGAGACGGAAAATTGTACTTATGATAATGTTTTACAAATAAAAAACTAATTCCAAGTTATCAGTTCCCATGCAACCTGAATCTTATATTTCGTAACTAGAATATTAGACTAGGTACTGATAAAAAGTCACAAGTGTTCGATAATTACGTTAGTCATACTAACCCAGTCACCGGTACAAATAAATCTATCTATAAGTTGGTATTGATTCTTTCAAGAGCCCAATTGAGTGGAGAAACTATCCAAAAACTGGTCCAATTTTGAACTCAACAATAAAAAAGGAAGAAAGGGAGGAAATACACTGCATTGGGACTGACATCCGATAAATAAGAATTTCAAGCAATGGTTCGAAATAGAGAAAAAAAGCGTAAGTAGGAAGAAGTAGAAAGTGTTGTCATATACTCTTTTCAAATTATGAGAATCCTGAGAATTCTGGTGTCAACAATACATCAGTTTCATCTGATCCAAGTGAAAACATCTCTTTATTCTACTCCTCCTGCAAGCCTCCAAAAAGGATAAAACAGGTAAAACATTTTGTTGATAACTTGTTGACTGACAATGAAAGTGATAAATATGTTATGAGCTACTTACGCAAAAGTAGAAAAGTAGACAATATATTTTATTTTCCTCTGGAACTAAATCTAGCTACTGCTACAGTAGCTAGAAATTAGTTTGCCATTCCATAAATGAAACAAAACGTCAGGCGGATTATTACTTCTTCCCAGAGAATATACTGAGAATATATAATGCCAGTTAAAACAAGATTTTTTTTATTTTGTTAATATTTAACGTACTGTTATATTATATCTCATCTTGTTATAATATATCACTGTCGCTGTTAACCTGTATCTCAGGTCCGAACCACATTAATTGTAAAGTTTTGTCAACTGTATTTGTGTGTATTTGTATTCCACAAATTAAAAATACAAAAAATGATTTTTACAGTTATACAATATTAAGAATAAGGACATTATATTTAAAGTGGCCGACACCATTGATTCAGGAACATGTCAATAATTCTGTGTCTTTGATGAGACATGATGTCAACTTTACTAGGCATTAATTACATTTATATACCATTCTTCATGATACTCCGATCTTTACAAATACTAATTATAAGTACAAAAGCAATCATACATTTTATGTGTGTAAAAAGTAATAACTTTCCATGTACGCAATTACTTAACACAAATTGAGCACATCTGTCACTGAACAGATGACCTGTGAACTTTGTATATTTCAAAATCTTATAATCAAACTCCAAACACTTATTAGGGAACATCCTCTATCATCGAAATAAATATCTTTTAATAATTTACAAATACACTGAATCATTCTACGACCCAGATCAATAAACTTTCTCTCACATATGCTCAGCAACCAGTATTCCATGACATAAATATATCGTATTTTATAGCAAATCGTACTTACATTTACAGGTATTTATCTAAATAAGTGATAGGTTGGTGCTGCGGGCATAATTATAAAAATAAATTACGTGGAATTAAATAATTATAAAGAATCTGTTTCAATCATGTCCACTCTTCTAAATGTGTTGTAATGAAACAGATACCTAATGATATTATCTTTATAATCTACAATTGAACTAACACAGTTTCAATCATAGGCAAAATATAATATACACGAATATGGTATTTATAACTTTACAAAATAGGCTTTATAAAGAAAGATAAAAATTAATCTGTCATAACAAAAGCTTTACATTACTTTTTTTTCTATCATTTTTGATTGCCAAATTGAAAATCACTTGATATATATCATAAATCAATTGAGGCAAACAACTATATGTCAGAGAATTATAGAAGTCTTTATTCCATCAACTTATAACTTTAATATTATGATAACCTTAATGAGCTTATCTATACTATAATTGCAAATAAATAATATGTTTCTGATTATGTTAGTGAAGTGTTTGGTAAAACCTAGTTGCTGGGCTTATTACCAAAAGTTTATGATTTTTTGGTGTACTCACATATTGTGAGTCATGTACTATTTTCGGTGTTGATGTAGAAATTATTTAATTCTGTTTACAGTATTATATAAATATATTAAAATATATTATTTTTCTCAGATCCCATATTAGTGTGACTTCATGTATTGTACGTCTATAATACTTTATTTCTCTTTGCAGCATCTTAACAATATTGAAGAAAATGTAGTTAAATTAAAATGTAAAAATGTATCTATAGAACTATAAATAAAGCTATGATTACTTGGCTGTATATTTTCAATTAAAAAAGCATGAGCGTTTCAAAGATTTGATTTTTATGCCGCCGTTCATCAAACAACTACATATGTATATAATATATAAAAACCTTCATAGTACTTCAACATCATTTATTTTAATCTTTGCATGAGTTATAATTGGCTAAGTTTTTCTAGATATAATGACATATGTACTAGTACTTATTTTTCTTTCTATTACGTTTCTGTTTACTAAATCATCATAAATATACTACTCATCAAGAATAGGGACAAGTGTGAGATTCTCTAGGTATACGCAGAAGAAAGAGTGAGGCAGCATTTGGAGGGAAAAGGATGCACTTTACGCGCGGCCAGATCGAACTCTGTGTACATACATACATATTCATTGATATTCACTCCGAAAAGGTCTCAATGTGACTGGGTAAAGATCAGACTATTTACTGCGTATTTCGTGGGCGGTCCGATATCGAAGTTTTGAGAGTTGTTCCTATTATTGATGAGCTGTACACTAAATTTAATTTTAAGTATTAACACTCTTACACATTATGTAAATCAAAATTGATGTTGCTGGTTTTAAAGTGAGCGCTTAACTGATTTGCTTTTCAATCATCCTTCCCAATCGCTCTGAAACTTGAAGAAGAAAAAGAGAATGTTATTGTCATAAGAAACGATTAAATAAACAATTTAATCGTAATGATTTTAACAAGTAGTTGCAACATAAATTGTTAATATCAAAGAGTTTCATTGAACTAAAATGGTAATAATAGTCAATAGAATTATGTGATACTACCAAATGCAATATAAGTTCAAGAATGTATTTATATATTACAACACTGTATTTATTATTAATAACTACTATTAAAAAACTAATTATTTTCAAAAAAGAATCCGTTATTTACTTTTGTTAAATGTATACTTATTATTTTCACACGAAAAAGTCTGTTTCTATCGTGATTTTTTGTTTATATACTTATCATTAACCATATGATAATTGTACGAAATTCTATATATTGCAATTTGTGTGAATATATATATATATATATATATATATATATATATATATATATATATATATATATATATATATATATATATATATATATATATATATATATATATATATATATATATATATATGGTATTATTGTTAGAGAGGAGCAGTTTTACCAAGATATTCAAATAGATATATATACAGGTGATACGTTGTAGATATACAATTTCCTTGTTGCTAGGAGACCACCGTACAAATAATATTGAAAACTCCTCGACCGTAACAAATAATTCGGTAGTTTTATCGACTTACCTATTTCAGTAACGTGTGTCATTTTAAAGAGAAATGAATTTTGATTTTGACGATCCCCTAGGAAGTGATGACAGTTTTTTTGAAGAACCAAAAGCGTTGAATAGACGTACAAGTATAACCAAGAAGACTGATAAAACATCTATTGAAAATTTATTTAATGTTGGTGACGCAAAAGATGCAGAAAATGTTAAAAGTGTACCTGAACATATTGAAAAGAACAGAAACACCGTTACTTTCGAAGAGTCGTTAAGAAAAGAGGATATAAACCCCGATCCTGTTATAACAGATTCGTCCAGGAAAATACTTAAGAAGACTGAGGATTGGTTAGGTGAATCTAACCGCACGAGTATTCCCGACAGACAGATTAAAAAAACTGATTTCCTTGAGGATATTTTATCAGTACGCCCATCATCTAAAAATAAGAAGGTTACCTCCTTTGACGACATATTAAAGGAAAGCAAATTAAATACAACTACCCCAACATCTAAAATATCTGACCAATTGAAAGAGACTCCTGCCCCTACAGAAGTGACATCAAACTTTAGTTTATTATCAAATATGTCCAAAGAAAAAAGGAGATCAAGAAGAGGTTCTTCAACGGCTGTAGAAGATACTTTGGGCTTATTTGGTGATGAGTATCAATCTGGTGACTTTTATACTAAGGATAAAAAGGAAACATCATCTTCAGTTTTTCAGCCAAAAGAAAAAAACGACACAGAAAAAGGTATGGAATTAATTATAATGTTGCCTAATACTATCAATGTATTCTATATAAAAAGACATAATTGACATCCAACTGTCAACTCAAAAATCACCGTTTATTTCAAGATAGACATAAATGGGAAACATGGGAAATATGAATATATGGTTTCTTTAAAACGTTATAAGAATATCTTTCATTTAAGAGAGTTGATAGAAAATTTACAGAAATTAATTTCTTATTTATATAATCGGTTTGATGAATAATTTTGACACGTCTATACTTTAAGCCTCGACGGGCTGACATAATTTTTTGTTAATGTTTAAGTTCATCCAATATTCTTAAAAGGCACGTATACAGATATGTAGAACAGATATTTACTACAATAATAATTTAAATATGTTACCCACTCTAGGTGTTCCCGACTGGCTTGGGGGATCATTGTCTACATCTATTAAGGCAAATACTGTAGTTGCAAAGAAAACGGAAAGAGATGATAGAGATGAAATTGAAAACGAAATTAAACACACTAATACGAATGAGCAAGAAAACAAGGTGAAAAGTAAATTTAGTACCATTGAACGAACTGATCCCATCGTTCCAATAGCTGCCCAACAACAACAACTGTCTATGGAGTTACAAAACACTTATTCCTCGTTGCAACAACAAGAAACATGTTTATTAATCTCGCTTCAGTTAAAAAAATATGAAGATAATTTAGAGGAAGTTAAACGGCAACAACAAGAAATAATGGAAAAACAAGAAAAACACTACAATGCGTTACTCGATAAATATGTCATAAAACAGCAAATTATTGACAATAACATTAAACAACAGCAGGAAAGAATTAATAACCATATTCAACTGTTGCTATCACATCCGACTACTAATAATAAACTGGATAATTCAGATGATAAGAAGAATATGATAAATGAATATGCTAAAGACTTTGAAAACATTATTGCTGTCTTGAAGCAACGGCATCATGAGGAAATGTTTATAATGGAAGAGTCTTATAAGTAAGTGTAAATCTCAAAAATTAAGTCTGTATTATTTATAATTAAACTAAAAAGTTTTGGTTTCGAAAAATGTTTATGTTTAATTGTATTTCTAAAATTTGTAGAGAAGTTAATTATACTCTTTGTAGTTGCCTCAGTTATGAATATATAATAATAAACTGTAAAATAGCCTCACGTTCTACTGTATAAAACGAGTTAAAGTACTTACAGATTTCAAAAAGAGCAAACATTAACAACAAGCATTTTTTGTTTCATTGCGACAACAGAAATTTAATTCATGACAACATTAAATGCTAATTTATACCTGTTATGATTTTGAATAGTGCTGTCTGATTTTATATCAGAATTTGAATATTAGTAGTAATTACATGTGAATATAAGCAAAATTCTATATAACTCAAGTTTAAAAACCAATAAAAATATCTACTGTCAAAAATTACTAAAAGTTAATGTTGCACATGGGCTGTATTATATAAAATGTTTGACATCAAGAACATTCAATTATATTTTATAGTTTATGATCTTCATATTTTTTACAAATAATTTATAAACTATAAATTATTATAATTTTTTATTAAAATCAATTGCAACTAAATTAAACGTGGTTAAAATGCCTTCTTAAAATTTGTCGATTTTGATGAGAAACCTATTTTCGATTTATACATCTTACGCAATTAATCAATTCTACTTTTTAAATCTCTGGATCAAATTTCTTGATTGTTTATCATATTTTGATTTTCGTGAAAGCCTTCTTACATATCCACTTTTCCTAACAGTAACCAATATATTAATACGAATATATCAATGCGTTTCAATGTAATGTATTATCGTTCTTATTTCATTTTTTTTTACTCAACTGTCATTTTCAGAAAACAAATTTCTCTTCTAGAAAAATCTTCAGACACTCTAGAAGAGAAATTAAACAATGAGATAATGAATATTTCAAAAATGTTTGAAGAAAAAATTAACAATATTACAACAAACTATAATGAAGAATTGTTGTACTATAAACAGAAAATGAATGCAACCGATGAACAACACACTAAAGAAATACAGTTAATAAAAGAGAATTACAATCAGACTTTGGATGAGATGAAAAGAGATCATAGTACTCAAATTGAATATTTGAAAGACCTCAGAAAACAAGAAAATGTTCTACTAAAGGACGAAAATCTTTATTCTCAAAAATTGGATTCTAACATTGAAATACTCAACAGTAATACTAAAGCCCTTCAAGTGGTGCAAGAAAAGTTGATAAACAATTATGATATTGTATCAACTACTAGGGAAAATTCAATCGTTTCAAAAGAAAAAGAAATCATATGTAAGTATGTAGAGATCTCTCTCGGATATGCCACATATAAAGTGCCTCAGAATTTACTTCCAAGAAAGTAAAATTGAAAATGTCTGATGTAAAAACAAACCAAACATTCATTAAGAAACCGCTGTCGATCCCAAGGCTAATCCTAACTTTGGTTTTAAATTTGAGTTCTTATTTGGTTAAAGTTAAAGATAAATTCATCGGTTCAAGTTAATGGATTTTTAAATAAGAGGGAAAATTGATTAATAATTATTGTATATATATATATATATATATATATATATATATATATATATATATATATATATATATATATATATTGTTGTATGTATATTTTTTTATATTCTGAATCTGAAATATGTAACTCTGACATTATTACCTGATTTTATGTATTATAACGTATATGTTTATATACGTTAGTTATTGTATAAAATTTCTTTATTTAATTACTATATAAAACATACGTGCTGTAGATAAATCTATACCTATATTATGTTTTTTAATTGTTTTTTTAATACTCCATTAAATGATGTCTGTAGAGGTGAAAATCAATTTTTATTTGAAAGATAAATATTTTTTTCTATAAGTAATACAAATCTATTTAATACAATCAGTATGACATAAGTATCATTGTATTCCCAATGTAATGTGATTCAATTTCATTGACAAAAATAGAGGGTGCAGTTTCAAAAGAAGGGGTTGGGAAGGTTTTTTAGGAATCGTATCCGTCAATGAGATATGGCAATGGGATACGGTTTTGGTATCGAGAACCCTTTATAAATAGGTTTTTAATGCCAAACTGGTATTATTTCATCTTTCTATATTTTCAAATGATGAGCATATTGCTTGTAAAGGAAATTTTGAGGCGCTTTGTAGTTTAATATATAGATATAGGGAACTTTAAATAAAATCAACTTTAAATTAGCAGAAGCATGACAAAATGTAAAACTGTGCAGTGTTCCGTTTAAAATTAGTAACCACTATCCGTATGAAAGTTAGTAACTTCCGACATAACTGGAAGTAGAATAACCTTTTAAATAATATTATAAACACAATTGCTAACTTGCATTACTAACTCTAGAGTTTCAGAATTTGATATGTATTATAACATTGAAACATAAAGAACCAATAACGTGAATAATGGGAACATAATATAGGAAAAGTTTAATATATCACAACCATCTTTGCGGAAAAATATTCAGTGTAAAATAATTTAATATCTAAATTTTGGAGCAACTGAAATTTAACTCAATGTCCTACTTAATGCCTGTGGCGTTACTAATATTTTTTTAGTGATAATTTTATTACTCACTATTTATGCAGTACTTTATTGCAAGCCTGTATCCTAATGTCTTGCTGTTTTGCAGGCATAAAATATACTCAGCTTTTTTTTTGAAAGATTTTTTTAACGAATTTTAAAAAGAATTTTTACGCGAGAGAACTAATCGACTGAACATGTTTAAAAAACTGCTGGATATTTTGATTCAGACTGACAAGCTTATTGCCAGTTTCAGCCAACACCACCGTAAGGTTGTTCCTCATACAACCAAAACATAGTGGTCAAATTTTACCTGCATAGTTTCCACAAATTTAATCGTGCGCTGCAGTTACAATGTTTTTACATGCAGCTCATCAAGAATAGGAATGTGTCTCAAAACTCCGATATCAGACCGCCCACGAGGTACGCAATAAATAGCACGGTCTTTACTCAATCGAATTGAGACCTTTGCAGAGTGCATATCGATGAATATATATTGCATGCGAATGTACGCAGAGTTCGAACGGACCGCGCGTAAATTGCATTCTTTTCCCTCCGAGTATTGCTTCACTCTTTCTTCGATGCGCGTATGCGTATGCGTAAAAAGTATGATTCTCTACACTTTTTCCTATTCTTGATAAGCAGTAATTAATTTTAAATTTCTATAAAGCGAATTATTATGAGAAATATTAATTAATTAAATATTTTATATAGTTCACTATAAAATATGCAATACTGTGTATTAATATTCGTTTTAGTTCAATTTACTAAACGGAAACTAATTAAACGCATAACAACTTTCATTAATGTAACGTGTATGTAACCAATTTGAAAGTAATACATTAAACACCTTATTAACTAATATAATGTTATTATAATAGTTAATATAACATATACGTTTCTGTTAATGAGTAATCGCGTTAAGTCGGGAACTATAACATAATTATTATTGGCTAGTAGACCCAGACCCGAGATCTGGATATGGCTGAATATAAGCAGTTTGTTTTGAAAAAAATATATGTTTCATCATATATTTTTTATATAGTGATGCGCAACGCCTTGGAAAAATGTCGGGAAGCAGCAGAAAATGAACGCTCCCAGTTACTGGCATTAGTAAGAAGTTTAGAAACCAAAATTGCTGAGCAAAATAATAATGCTCGGGAGGAAAGGTGGGCATTACAACAAGCTTCAGCAACACTAGTGGCGCGATCAGCTGCTTTGGACAGAGAAAGCGAGTATAACAGAACTATAATTGAAAGAGAACGAGAACAACTTAAGGTATACATATATTGGAAGATATTTTTTATAGTGTAATGTTCTTATTAGATTATTTCAATATGAATAAAATGTTTCGTTGGTCATTGATTACAGTAGTTTATTAATCATATTATATTATAGTCATCATCATCATGAGGTCATCAGTCCTAAGACTGTTTGGACGCTAACCTCCAGCTTCTCCTATCTTGTGCTAACCTACGCATTTCGCTAATTGTGCTACAACCTACTTCCCTTACTATTTGCGAGCAGTAGTCTAATCTAGGCCTACCTCTGCCTTTCTTCACTCCTATTTCTGCCTCCAAAATATCGCGGACTATTCCCCCATGTCTCAGTAAGTGTCCTACCATTCTATCTCTTCTCTTCTTTATGTTTTTCCACATACTTCTTTTCTCGCCGACTTTCTCTAATACTTCTTCGTTTCTAACCCTATCAGTCCACGGTATTTTCATCATTCTTCGGTAACACCACATCTCAAAAGCGTCTAATTTCTTCCTACTTGCTTCCCCTACCGTCCAGGTTTCGCAACCATATAGTGCCGTGCTCCATACATACGTTTTCAAAAATCTCTTCCTTGTTTCTAAGTTTATTACCCCCGAGCATAAAAGTGCTTTCTTTTTGTTAAAAGCTACTTGACCCTACGCTATTCTTTGTTTTATATCTTTATCGCTTCTTCCATCCCAATTTATTTTACTTCCTAAATAAGTGAGAAGTGAAGTTTTTAACTTCCTCCAATCTTTCATTATTAATTTGTACTTTCGTTTTTGCTCTGCTCTCACGCCCTCTGCACACTAACACTTTAGTTTTGTTTTTATTCACCCTCATTCCGTATTCCTCTGTCAACACTGCCTCCATTTCGTTCAACGCTGATTCCAATTCCTCTTTACTAGATGCTAATACTGCTATATCACCCGCGAATCTCAGCATTTTTAGTTTCTGTTCCTGTACTGTAATCCCGAAATCCAATCTTTTACGATATTAATCGCCTCTTCGATGTACAGATTAAATATTAGTGGTGATAGCGTACATCCTTATGTTACTCCTTTCCTAATACCTACTTCCCTTCTTTCCCCTTCTACTTCTATAACAGCAGTTTGCTCTTTGTATAGATTCTATACTATTCTCCTATCTCTATACTTCATTCCCGCGCTCTTTAGTATCTCGAACATTTTTTCCCATCTTCCCTTATCAAAAGCTTTTTCTAAATCTACATATCCTATATAAGCGTTCTTTCTTTTTTCTATTGTTTTCTCTAACATTACTCTTAGCGCCAGAATAGCTTCGCGAGTTCCCCTATTTCGCCTAAACCCGAATTGGTCTTCTCCTAGTATTTCCTCCGCTCTATTTTCCATCCTCTTCTGCACTATTCTGGTTAAGATTTTTGACATTATAGTCAGTTCACTTTTATTAATACGTCTTACATAATTTTTTACATATATTTATTTCACCAAATTCATAAAAGTTATACCGAATTTAGGATTAAATAGTTAAACATTGTGGTTATGATATTCAGAAAAACATATCTCAATAAATTTGAATATAATCACATACTTACATATTTAATTTTTTATTTCCCAAGCACAAGATAATCCTGATAATAACATACCAAAATAGGAATGAATATCATATGAAAGAGACTGGGAAAAGTAACTGGAAATCCCTAAAAAAAGTACTTACACTGGAAAAGGTTTCTGAAGTTTTCACAAATATAATAAATTTTAATATTAATGTTGCTCCATCGCCAGGAAATAACGAATAAAACAAATCTTTTGATTTACACACAACCTAAAATATTTAAAATTTGTAGAATGATGAGAGATGGGAAAATTGGAATATTTTCAATATTTTAAATATGTATCTCATTTTTAGAAACATTAATAATACATTACAAAATTAGCTCGATCATTCAGTATAGAGAACTATTTAATAACTCATAATGTAAGATTTACTATCTCGGTTATACTTTTTTTTATTATTTTTAATAGATGTGTTTCTAGACATTAAAGGAATCACTATTAGCAGAACAAGAGAAAATTGCATTACAAATGACAGAAGAAAAATTACAATTATCAGCAGAGAGGACAAGAATTGAAACATCAAGCAGGTTACAAAATAATTACGAATCTGAAAAAATTAAAGCTGAAGCAGAATCTGCCATTCAAGTAGCTAAAGAGCTTACTCTAAAAATAAACCAAGAACGAGAACATTTATATCGGCAAAAAAGTGAAATTGAAATGTTAAGAAGGACGTTAGCTGATCGTGAAAGGCAGTTAGACAGTAAAGAAATGGAGCTAGATTATCTAACTCAAGACGCTCAGAAAAAAATCAATGAAGACAGGAGGATTATTGATGAGTCTAAAAAGTTAGAAATACAGTACAAGGAGCGATTACACGAGTTACAAACTCAATGGATATCATTGTCAAATAGGGAAAAGAAATTAGCTGAAGAGAAAGTTTTGTTGTCTAAAGAAAGATTAGCTTTATATACCTCAATGAAACAAGCTAAGGGTTGTGCATTATGTAAAGCCAATGAAACTGATACCCACCAAGCACAGGACGACTTATTACACAGTAGGGTAAGTAATACAATCAAAAATTGAAGTTGAATCTCGAATTTATTTCAAATGTAAATAATTAGACTTTGAGTTATTAAAAATGTGCACAGTACTTGCTCATTATCTGAATTAAATCTAATAAAATAATTATTCGTTCCACTTTTATCATAAATATAATCAAAATTTTTGAGGATTTCTATAACTGTATAATACATAGACTCTAATATTATTATTATACATAACGAATAATTTAAATTATTTACCATTTAATTAAACATGTAAATACGTACTGATTCACACAGTGGCGGCGCTCGCATTATTTTGCGGTTGGGCAAAAATAAGCAGGAAATATCTAGGGTCGGCGAGGGCATTAAATATATTATTTCATGCGCGAATGTGTTATAGTGGTGTTATAAAAGGTTGGGTGAGAAGGATTTTGCCTGGGCGCTCGCCCATCCATGCCCACCACTGTCGCCGCCACTGGATTCACATAATTATATTTAAATATCTAAATAAACTAGACTAGCTCAATTCTTGTTATTAACAAACAAAATATTGGTTTTATTTTTAGATGTCAGATCCAGATGGTATTAGATTTCGTTTGGAAGCCTTAGAGGATGAACGAAATAGTGAAGTAAGTAGAGAAGAAAACAATTTTATTGTACATGAAGGTTTTTCTTAGCATAAATAAAATAAACCTAGTACAAACTATGCAGTTTTGCTTCCAAACTTAGATTTTATTTTAAAGTACCTATATACATTTCTTTGTTTAAAGTATATACATATTTGTAATCCATGTTCCCCCTGCTCCTATAAAACTGTATTTGTGTACCTCAGACATGATGTATTTTAAAAACTTTAATGTAATACGATTTGTAAATGAAAAATATTTAATTATAATTATTTTTAGTATTTCAACACAAATTTGAATTGTTTCCTTTGAAGTCAATAATTGCTGAATTTAGCGACCAGGTGTGTATTATTATAACTACGGAACGTTAAATATCTAAACAGAATGTTCAGTTTATTAAAGACAGTTCAATCAATAAAATAAAGAACAAAATAACGCGGACGGTAAACTGACTTGGCGAACATGGACAGTCAAGCAACTATTATAGGGAGCATCACATAGATGAACAAACTCCCGGCTCGATTATTTACATGCTCGAAAATATTTAGGACGAGGGTAATATATACAACCGCTCCTTTCGTTAGCGTACCAGAATAGTCAGATTTGCGCCTTTCTAATAATTCAAATAAAATAAAATAAGTAATGTTAAGTAGATAATCAAATAATAATGAGCATCTGGTTGTACGTTATAATTTATATAACGCTGTAAAACACTTATCCTCCTAAACAGCGTTATCAGCTGAATTAGCTCGGTTAAACATCTACAACAATGTTTATATTTCTACAGTTCAAGGAGCGATGTTTACCGTGACAACAAAATATTCTTATATGAAGAGACCGACCATTCCACATCTAGTGATGGAATATTTCCATAATTAAAATAATCGTTCCAATTATGTAACAGATCTGTACATGCAGAAACACTATACATTTCATTTATTTTAATCTGACAAAACCTTTTTTTTAACAGTGTCAAACTATGTTATAATTATAATTTGTTATGTCATTTAAACTGCGTATCTGTGTGCGTATAATCAGGATTTGCAGTGACTCTAGCATACTTTCAATATTTGCAGTAACTCTACTAACGACAAGAATTTAGTTTAATATTTTTAATTTGCTTCCACTAGTCGTTTAAAAATACTGCATTTAACCATGTCCTCCAGCGAGTATGGATCGGCTGTGGTTGTTCATGAATGTCGGGACACGATTGTGTTTGATTTGAAAAACACCGCTTTTGTACATGATATTAATCCATTTACACTTGGATCTTCGGATTTTTTCAGTAACACGATAAATGCATAATGAAATTTACACATATATAAGAAGTCACCACACCTTTGTTTAAGATAACGGCATACGCATAACGTATGATTGCATCAATAACAAACATAAACGCTTGGTTTCTTGAAAAACGAAATTTTTCTAGTAAATAGAGCACCACCGTCGTAATTCCTTCGCCACTTCATTTTTGTAATTGTTTACTAGCTCGTAAGAAGGAACGTGATGGTTTAAGAAGTTTCACTATATGTACTATAACATTAATACTATACTATGTATTTTTTTTTACAATCCTTCGTTTTGTCCACATATAACCACAATATTTTATTGTGTAATTCCGGTTTCGTATTACTTTCGATTTGCTCCCGCACACATGGTACATATATCTGTAATGCTTTTTGGCCTGATTTACCGGTGGGATTATATTTATCCCAGAAATGTTATTAATTAAGTAATGTTATTAATTTTTGTTAATTAAGTAAATGGTAAATTACAAACCAACATTAAAACATTAAGACGAACTAAATTGATCTTCAATCTGTGGCCATTTTTTAATATTTATGTTTTGTACTGTTTACATGTTCCCTGCAGTCCGTTCTGTCCCAGCACATCAAAGGTTTATCCCAAACTAAACATATTATTTTTGCGCCATGGTATTTTAAGTCTGTAAATACTCATATAAACTTATTTACTTGACCAAGAAGTGGATTTTTAGTTCTACATACATTTGATATAATAAATTAGTACTTTGAAAAGCAAAAACATTCATATCAGAATGCAGTGTACCATTAAAACATGTTTTACTACTACAAAAGTCGATCAATCGAGATACTGATTCACCGACTCACCGTCGCCAGGAGTACACACCTATACGGCAGTAATGTCCTGCTGAAAAAATCAGATCTAAATAATCTATCCTCTGGCATGGGTGATAAGCCTTCATAACACACATAAGCCGACGTTATATGGAGGTATTAAAAAGAAAAACTTATTAAGATGATTTAAGCTCTTACAAGAAACTGGTCTACAAAAATTAGTCAAAATGATATACCATACTAATTTGTTCTGCCAGATAATAGATTCTGGTAAATCATACATTTTTATGATTTTCAAACTTAAAAGATATTTTTTATAAAATGGAAAGAAAATATTTTACAAATCGGTATTCACAGGCAATTGATTAAATAATAGTGGAATTGAATATTTATAGAGGGTCTCTTTAGTCAAATAATCTTAATTTTTTTATACAATTAAAGATTCGACACTAGAATCTGCAAAATTAGAACCAGTCATATGGAACATTGTCCCACCCAATCTTAAACTCAATTAGATATTTATTTTTTTCGTTATATTTTCCAATTCATATCACTCTATTAACAACACACATCCTGTAATGTTCTACCCTAGCAAGGGTTCTTTTAAGTATGGGCACACGTGGCTCCACATACGCCTATTGACAGCCGTGATGGTATTTTTGTATATATTGGTTTTAAGTTGTGTAAATATTAGAAGAAAGTAGCTCTTGTTTAACTAATACTCTGAACCAGGGCACATCTGTTTCTTATGGATAAAAATGTAATTATCTCAGGTAATAAATTTCCTTTTTTGTTACTGCATCAGCCACTTGTTAAAACCCTTGCAGAGTAGGTCAATGGCATATGACAAGAGTGGCGTCAGCATTTGAAGTAAGTTTTTAAATCAGTCTATTCCCGCATCTCGCCCCAAAACATTAATCCTTTCGGTACTACTTTGCTCGCTACTTAATTTATTTCAAGTAAGCGTAGCTACAGCAATAACATACACTAGTATCATTACACCCCGAAGACCGCCATACAAGTATAGGCTAAGAGTGATAGAATGTAGAAACCCTTGTTTAGCTAGTACTCGGAACCAGGGCACATCTGTTTCTTATGGGTAAAAATAGGACTATCTCAGGCAATAAATTTCCCTTTTTGTCATTGCCTCAGCCACTTGTAAAACCCTCGCAGAGTAGGTCAATGGTTTATGACAAGCGTGGCGTCAGCATTTGAAGTAAGTTTTTAAATCAGTCTATTCGTGCATCTCTCCCCGAAACATTGTTTCTTTCGGTACTAGCTTGCTCGCTATTTAATTTAATCCAAATAAACGTAGCTATAGCAATAACATACCCTAGTATAATTTCGGCACACACAGCACCCTGAAGACCACCATACAAGTATAGACTAAAAGTGATAGAATGAATATATGCAAAATACACTCATCACACCTAAAGGTTTTATGTGGATATAAACATTATTAGGTCACTAATGTTGATTAGAATTAGTTCATGATGTTATAAAAAGCACACAATTTGAAGATATAATAAAAATTTTAATAACAATTCTGTATTTTACATAAATAATTATTACAAAGCATATTCTATAAATTGTGCTATTAAATTATTTTAGAGAAACAATTAAAGCCACTAAAATTCAAATTATATATTGCTTTTATAAACTTTACCCTAGTTTCTTAAAAATGCAAGATGAAATGGGACAAATATCCTGATTTCTATTTGCAACGTAACTAAAAGTATAATTTGTATAGCAATATAGGCTACATTTATTTATAAAACACTTTGTTAATCAAATTATGACACCAAGCTTGTTTATTTATATTAACTCGCTAATAAGAAACTAAATTATATAATAGGTAATATGTAGTACACTTATGCTGACACTGAGAGAAACATTTTTTTTTTTTTATAATAATGTCTTTGTTATTGAAAATTGGTTATATGAAAAGAATATATAGTAGTCACTAAAATATAAATAATATTAGTTTTGTTCACATAAAAATATAATCTGTTATGAGCATTTTGCTTATATAGAAATCAGTTCACATGCATATGCCTTAAATAAAATTATATAAAATAGTATGACTAATTACAACATGACTTCGAAGTACTGGATTGTTGCCTTCTGTCTACCATTACCCTATCCACGTGATCCCCAGGATCTCTTCCTGCTGTTTTATCCAAAATGGCTTCTGCAAGTTCATTGAATGCTCTTTCAATATTAATATTAGCTTTAGCAGATGTTTCCATAAATCGTATTCCATGTTCACGGGCAATCTATAAAGTAGCAGTAATTGGCAAATCAATATCCCAAATCCAAACATAACCAGTTAATTTATGTAACCCTAGCTGGTTAATATCATTGGTATATGAAGCAACTAGTTAATAATAATCATAGTTTTAGCTGTTGATATCTTAACTGGTTAATATTAACATACAACTATTCATTCTGCAAATTTTATGTTAATGTTCTTTAAATATCTTGTATAGTCTGACAATTCAATCAGTTACATATTTTGTAAACAATATGTCATAAGCATAAATTGATAAAGGTTGTACGACTTGATTAGGTCAATCCTCGATATGGTATTGTTAAAAATTAATACCAATCTTGTCTAAATCGATAATTAAAAACAAATGTTAAATATTTATAATGTATATTATATGTATTGTATTTCTTCGATCATTAATTCCATTAGTATAAATTATTATTTGTACAGCATCTATGAAAAAATATATTATCATGACACAGATGAAATAAAAAAAACAGTTCAATATAACTACATAGATAAACATTAAGTGTTTTTTAATTAGTTTATAACAATTTTTAGCTGTTGTTAATTATTGTACTTAATATATTCGATTGGACATTGCTACATTCTATTGTAGATATTTTGGTAGTCATATTTATAACAATTAACAAACTGTTAGATTGATTTGAAAGAGTTTTTGGACTGCTGTTGGGTTAATTTGTAACTATTTAATTTTGTTCTATCATTTGAAAGGTGAATTCTATTTTGGGATCCACAAAGTACTATTATGACATAACCACAACAATTTTTTATTAACATAATAATAACATCAAACATTTGTACTGCATTTAAGAAATGAACTTGAATTTTCAGTTATACTTTTTCATATCCGATACAAATAACTTTACCAAAAAGTAGAAACAAAATAGTGTTTAGGAATCTGGTCCTTAATTTGTGGAACAATTTGTTCATAAGTAATTAAAAAATACAATAAAAAATCCTGTTGATGATGCAAGAATGATTTGTATATAATGTTCTACTGCTTTAAAATATTTTAAGGCCCTGTGATATCCGTAGTATGATGGATGAAGGTTTAGATTTTATATCTGTTAAGTTTCACCTTGGTATAATCATATTGAATCTTATTGTTATGAAATGTTTAATTGACTGTTTATAAACTTGAGGCTATAAGTAACTAACACTTCAATGTTTGTCACTTGAGTTACAAATCAGTTACAACAGACAGACCCAATTAGAGACACTGGCTAATCTCTAATGTTAATGATATTATCACTGAATATGTTAGTCGATATTAATAAAATAAACATAAAGAAATGAGAGTAAACCAAACAGGTTTCTATTAGAATTCACAAATAGTTGTGGTTTCACAAATGGTTTTATAAAAATGATATAGTAACCAGGGGCGACTTACTGTCACAAACCTTGGTGAGACATTAAAAAGGGCTTAGTCAACAAAATATGTTCTTATACAAAATCTTCAGAATAACTTTTGCCGATTTTACATGTTAAATCTGTAAAATTTGCAATATTTGGTTTCCAAAAACATAATTTATAAGCAATCGAAATATGATTTTGAGATTTAGAATATATTTTTATTATCCATGAAAAATATTTAGTTATACCCCCATTTCGACAAAATATGTCCGTCTGAAAATCATAGATACTGGCAACAAAATAATTATTTTGCACTGCATTTCCCTTCAGTCATGAACATTTTGCATACCCCATATTTACATTGTTTCCAGACTTGTTAAGATTTACTTAAATCACAACGTGGAATACTCCATAATTTGTATGTTTTAATCCGGTTTTTAATCCATAATTTGTCATCATACTAAAGGCGATTAAAGAGAAATTTTACTGTGTACACTATCATAGTGTACAGTTTCTTATTGAATTCATTATTAATCATGACCTTCCTTTACTAAAAACCGGCAAAACTGAAAATAAAATACAATATACACTTACTACAACAGTAAGTGACGAGCCGCCACTATTAGTAATATTAAATATACAGGCAGAATATATAGATCACATAATCATTTTATAATTTATTATAAGTTACTTGCAATCAATAGTGGGACATTCCAAGATCAATATGTTATATCTATTAAAAGGTACATATAATCAGCATAGAAAATTAATAGGTAATAATATGTTCACCTAGGTACTGTACAAAATTATATCCTTTTTTTAATTAACCTATTTAGCAATTTATACACAAAAAAGACATGATTCTTGTCATTACAAATATTCCATTGAATCAAGCTTGTAGCTTGACCTTCAAGGCTTCTTGAAGACACTAGAATTTCTACTAGCCTATTTAATCTTTTTCTGTTGCTGGTCTCGCCAAGTTCACAATAAGGAAAACCTTTTAATAATTATAAACATATCCCATTGAATGAAGCGTATTTATGATTTCAATAAAATTTCCTATCCAAGAGATATTTATAAATGTCATAACAGGAAGAAGATACAGATTTAGGGATAACACTATCTCTTAATGAAATATGTTAATGATGTAAAACACAGATGAAAATTCCCATTTCTTTGTGAGATAATTTTATCTCGACAGGCAGCCATTTAAATAAATTATACAGGTCATCAAGAATAGGAACAAGTCTCAGAACTGCAATATCGGACCGCCCACGAGCTGCGCAGTAAATAGCCTTGTCTTTACCCAGTCACATTGAGACCTTTCCAGAGTGAATATCGATAAATATGTATGTACACAGAGTTAGATATGACCGCGCGTAATCTTCTACACATACCTACCTAGAGAATCTCACACATTTTTTCTAATTCTTGACAAACAGTACTTGTATTGTTAAAAACCATACCCCCGATTTCTCTTTTTAAATCCTGTCTAAACATGTCTAAAGAAATAATGTTCACAAAATAATTACTTTTAAAGATAGTAATAGAATTATAATTATAAAGCAACAATATATAAAGTTAATATAACCAAAAAATGTGCTGCCTTAATATTTCAGAATGGTAAAAGTTTAAACGATTTCCTCAGATAACATTATACAATTAGGTTTACTTCACATACAAGTTACTTATGTTGCACTGCTAAAGCTAATTTCTTATGGTGTAAACAGCAGTAACCAATTTTATATTAGTCTTATTACCAAATAAAACAATTCAAATCCTTCAATATTGTCTAACTAATTTCTACATACTAGGAGTAGGTATACACGTTATTTTCAAGGTTAATGAAAATTGATTTTTAAACAAAACATTGAAATAAGAACTATGACAAGCTTTAGACTAAAACATGTGTATTAGTTTTTATAAAGGCTATTTTCAATTATAGAAATTACCTTTATATTATAAATATTGTAAAAATATAATGGTGATGAACATAGACAAGCATATTTTTAATCCATTTCCAATATGAAATAGAAGGCAATTTTATCTGTTACCTTAATATATACATTTCAACTTATTCAAGATGCAGAAAAATTTACTTTGACTTATAATAAACAATACCTCAAAAGTTAAATTCAGTTTAATTATTAGCTACAATTAACAATCATAAGGAATAAATTGTACCCATTTATTGAATAGTGATTTTTTTCAATGTTCAATGTATTTCTTTTCAGACGAACCAGAAGTAACAAAAAACAGATCTATTATCAGTACAGGTAAAGTTATTTAAAGGCCAAATAAAAACCTGTTTAATATTAATCACAGGTAACAAATTTTCATAAAACAATTTAATTTCCAATGGATTTGAGAGAATGAAACTCTTTAACAGTATTCTTTCACCCTTTTGTGTTTTAACAGTACAAATTCTTTCTTCCAGCTCAGTTTTATTTAGATCAATACTAGATCACTAGATCAATATTAGAACACTCCCCAAAAATTACAAAATTCATTACTACTAAAAAATAGCACTACTACTCCAATACTATACTTTACTTACTGTTTCTCCTCTTTCTTTGCTTACTATTCTCTTATCTGTCATATCACATTTATTCCCTAATATCATTTTCTCTACATCCTCATTGGCATGCTACAACAATAATAAAAGAAAAGTACAAATAAGCCATGAAATATAAGTTTTTCATACCTCATCTATGTTTCGTAACCATTTCACTATATTTTCAAAACTTTTTTCGTTAGTTATATCATATACTAACATTATACCCATTGCTCCTCTGTAATATGAAGTTGTAATGGTATGAAATCTTTCTTGGCCAGCTGTGTCCCATATTTGTAGTTTAATTTTTTTACCTCGTAATTCTACTGTCTTTATTTTGAAGTCTATACCTAAAATAGATTTTAAATTTGGCGCCTTTTATTACCTCACTCTTTATTCACTAATTCTAATAATTCTGCAAATAAATCGTAAATCATAATATACACCAAATACTGACAAAAAAAAATGGAATAAAAACGCAAAATTTTGCAGGATAATATGTACCCACTTACCTATAGTTGATATAAAAGTGGTAGTAAATGCATCATCTGAAAATCTAAATAAAATACAGGTTTTACCTACTCCTGAGTCTCCAATTAGTAATAATTTAAATAACAAATCATACGTCTTTTTTGCCATTTTCGTTTATGTTAACGTTTAATTATAAAATATTAAAAATAACTAAACACATACCAACTTACAAATCTTCAAGTTCAATTTAATATCACTGTCTCGAATACTTATAGTCATAAATTAGTAATAGTTCGAAATACCATTAGTGCGAAATTTGAAAATTTTAAATTCAAGAAAAATCAAATAATTATATAAAATCGTTTGCAAAATGTAATAATGCACATATAAAAAATTCTGGATAATTGTAATTATAATATAAAAGGATCTAAATGATAATTTTTTTAAATTTTCGTGTACATATCAAATATTTTTTGTTTTACGATAGTTTTGCAAGAGTACGAAAAAAATACCTAAAAATGTAGAACTTATGTACACTATATACTATCAATAACATTAATTGTACTGAATTATAATTCATAAAACAAAAAAATGTGTGAATTAAAAATATTGCATTACATAAAATGATTTTATCTGTTCCAAATTAATACAGACCGTTCATTTATAATATTTAAACGTGATTATCTTTCAAAATGAATTGAAATATCTTATTCATAGGTTTCACCGAATGTATAGAAAAAATAATTTTAGTCAGCGGTTACCTATGATAAATATAACTTCAAAAGTTAAAATTTATTTTGAATTAAAGTTCAATTATTAAACATGACTTAACATATATATTAAGTTGTAACTATAAGAATTGATTGTACCTATTTATTTTATTTAATATATTTATAATAAAGATGGCTGCACACGTAACTGCAAGGTTGACAAGCATGCATGAACAATATTTTTGTACAAGCATACTTTAGCGTCTATAGAAAAATGCTACATTTTCCTACAGACACTGAAGTATGCTTGTACAAAAAGATTGATGCTTGTCAAGATTGCAGTTACGTGTGTAGCCACCTTAAGACAATGTTTGAAATTTATTTTTATACAATCTAGCTGTAACAAAACAGTTTCTGATTTAAGAACATTCTCATATGTGTTAAATTATGTTTTTATTCATTCACGGGTTAGTGAGTGGTTCACGTATGCTCTATATAAGTAAAACTGCTTATACATATAGATGCGTTATACATAAATATATACAATTGTACATATAGCCATGTTCTCTGGGTACATTTTCTAGTTTTCGTATTTTCTACGTATTATATGAATATAAATTTCGGTAATTTAGGTATTCTGTGTTTTCGACCTTGGCACATAATAACAAACATTATTCTGTGTTCTGTGGAACTTGGATGACTCACAATTTTAATTCTGTCAATATTTAGACGTTACTCGTTAGACGTATCGTATTCTCCAGAATAACTTGGAAAAGTTGGAAAATCAAATTGTTAGAGGGGAAATTAGGGTGTCACTAGAGCTTGGTGAAGTGTTATTGTGGTAAAATAATAAAGGTAAGTTTTTATTTATGTATATCACCGTTTACCAATTTTATTTGTTTCTTAAATTTTTTAAAGTACAGTATTTGTCTGACAGCTGCATAAACAAATATTTGTATTTAGTTTCAAAATGTTTGGGAAAATTTCAATGATTTTGTGTTAATATAATGTTTAATAAAGTGTTTTGAAATTAGTGCGTAATTAGGTAATTTATATTTATGTAACTAGTTGAGTAACCCAAATTTAACATCAGATTTATGAAATTCCCATTAGTCCGTAAGTTGTCGTAAATAGTAAAGGCCGTGGGTGTTACATGCCAATTCAGAGTGTGTAGAATAGTTGAACCACCCTAATCCGAAGAAAATTACTTATATGACATCTACACAAATTATAAATTTATACCATTTATCATTTATCAAAAATATAGCAAAATAGATAGGATTATAGATACCTATTAAATCATTTTATTAGAACTTGCTGCCTATTAGCAAATCAATAAGAATTAAATATAAATATATGTATTATGAGATATGTAGTTTTATTATTGACGTATTTATTCCTAAAAGGAAAATAGGTTGTAACGTATTTGATTTATAACATACTTTTCGATGTCTTAACCATAGGTATGACTAAATAATTTACTCTTAAGTAAACCTGAAATATAAAATTGAAAACTTTTTTATATCTAATTCACCGATATCCCAAGAAATACAAGGTGACTAAAAGTATATCTAACAGTAAACAGATTTTCTGGCAGCTTGATAAATAAAAAATATTTCTTCTATCATTGAAAAATAGCTCTACTTTTCCTAAGTAAAAATATACTTGTCATATATTGTGCAATATCTTACCTTAAAAATTACTGGTAGAAAAACAACAAATTAGTAGTACATTTTCAATGATAAGATGTCTATATGTAGGTATATAATTTCAGAATTACCTCTTCATTTAAATTGCTTCTGAATCATATTTCAACAGTTAAAAAGGCAGTTTCTTTCTGCTGCTTAATGTAAATGAAATGAAAATACTACTGAATCGTACGATGTATATACAGTTACTGTCAAAGGTATTCAGGCAGATTTTGGACTTCTTAATAAAAGCTATAAATATACAAAGCAAAATAATCTTTTCAATTATAAATTTTTGGGATATTATTTCCTTTATTAAATTCATTAATGATATTTCGTTTGCCCAAATAATTTTATGTAATCATTTTGGACATTGTGATATGTACATAATTTCATTTATTCTAAAATAAATTCAGTGCTCTATAATATAATGTTATTTAGTAGGTACTCAGTATGTACATATATTATTCAGATTTAATTTTCATTTTGAGCTGTTTACTAAATTGTAGATCCACTGTATGATACATTACGTGCACTGTTTTCAAGATATTATTTCTGACAAGTATCACGAATGCAATGCTGTTTGTTGAAAATATGAATACAATGTTGTATATATGATTAGAAATTATATGAATCATAAAAGTTAGAAGAGTTTATAAGGAATTACCGTTTATTTTTCTTGGAAATCATCTTATCAATATTATCAAAATTTAATCTAAAGTTACAAATATCGAAATCTCATATAACAATCTTTATAGATCAATAACTTTTTTTTTTTTTTTTAATGAAATGATTCATATTAATAATTCTGTCATTGAATGGGAGATTAAAACCTTCGCTAATATAATGAGAGTTTATTTCTTTTCTAGGGTTTATAAAACAAATTACTTAGTACAAAGTATATTTTAGTGGTATTTTAAAAACATCCCTTTATCAAACAACATTTACCAAATGTAAATTTAAATAGAAAATTATACAATAAATTTCATTCATTGTAACCTTAGACATATGTATATATTTGATATATAAAATCAAACAACTGTTGTAGCCATTGATTGGTTGGTCACACATTTTCCTTGTAGTTCAGTCAGTATAGCGATTTTGTAAAGAGGTTGTCAAACATTTGTGTTAACTGGATATGGTCCAAACGTAAATTTGATAGATACTGTTCTTTTGGGTAGATCCAACGCCAAACTTGAACTTTCCAAGCACACAACAAACCAATATTTCATTAGTTATTGCAGATAACTAAATCAACACTGCTGAGGAAGAGACTGTGTAGTTCACCAGTCTCTGTACCAGTGCGGTATTCCCAGAGAGCATGCTTAAAAAAGTTACCTGCTGTGTATAATAAAATATTGGCAACAAAGTCATATTCAACAAGGGACTTATCCGAAAGCCAAAAAGAAATGGTACCACTCCATGGGATCTATTTTGTTGTAGTTAAAAAAAAAATCAAAAGAGGTGATTAAAAGTCAATTTTAATCATGGTCTTATATCTATTTACTTATACTCTATTTTGTTATATTTAGACTATTATGTGTGAAAATACTGAAAACTAAACATTTAAAGCAGTTAAATCAAGTTATGCTGAAGCAAAGTTTACAGAACTCTGTAAACTTTGGCTGAAGTCTGTACTTCTAAAGTAGTATAAAATTCTAATATTGTAATTCTCTGAAATCTGCATTTATAAATAAGTATTGTATCTGAAATAGATTGTTATCAAAGAAAAATATGTTTGCCAATCCATTTCCTAAATATTTTTTATGTTAAATCGTAGAAGCAAAACAATATATTTAATCAGAATTTTGTTATTTATAGGTTAAACACTAATCATGTCGCAATGGAACAGTGGTCCGTATCCTCAAGGTAATAATTTCACTGTAAATACAGTATCTACATTTTACATTTTATATCATATTATGTAGTTACTACATATGATAATAATCATCAATTGTCTTGTGTTTTATGTAGTTGTGTAGCTATATTATAGGTTAATAAAAAGTGTTTGTTGATCATTGTTATCAACTGACTCATATATAGTTACTTTTAAGAAGTTGAGACGTCCTTATCAAATGTAGTGATCTTAAGATATAAGATTACGTTATTTGTTCAAAAGTGAAGGAAGTCAACATGTTGGAATATGTTGTTTGGAATTTTCAGTCTTGATTGTGCAACGTATTGGTGTTACATACTACTTTTAAGCTTTACATACAGTACTGTATAAAAGAAACCATACAAAAAATTTTTCAAAAAAAACAGGTTTTATTTCAAAAATCATTTTTGTTTAATTATTATCAATACAGCATACATATTACAAATTGTTTATTAAAAAAAGTTTTGTTTACTGTCACAGACTTTACTGCATTGTTGTGTGCCTTATTTGTTTTTACATCATGTGGAAACCCTACAAACTGAGTAAACATTACGTGATCAGCTGAATCTAATATTATTTGAGTAGATATTGCTGGGTTACAGCTGAAATATTCATATAGGAAGAAAGGAATTTGGGTTTAAAAGACTGAGATAAAGTGACAAAATATCAAGAACATAATAATAATTTGCATCAAGAAGGTTATAGTTTAGTAGATATTGCAAAATACATAAAACGTCCTTGCTATACTCCTAGTGTACAGGATACAATTTTTTTTTATATAAAACTGGGACATAACTAACCCACCCTTAGGTGGGCGGAAGTCAAGATGACCTAAAAAATACAATACATCATAAATGGTTTTTAAAAGTCATTGCATTTCTTAATTAAAAAAAAAAAATAAACAAATAAAGGGGTTTTAAACTCATTTTAAAACCTTTGCGAGTTAATAAGGTGAAAAGATTAAATTAAGCAAAGGACCATGAAAAATTAGAAGATCATGATTGACGATGATTATAGTGGACTGATGACTCTAAATTTCAATTATTTGATATCACAGACATAATTATGTTATACGATGACTGGGAAAATTTCTTTTAGAACCATGTTAACAAGCTACCCTAAAACATGGAGGTGACAACATACAAGTTTGGGGGTGTACTTCTTCCGAACGTGACGGCGATGTTATAAGAATTGGGGGCATATTAAAATCGACGAAGTATAAAACAGTATTAGAAAAGCATGCTAAAGAAGAGAATGAGCAATGAAGCATACTTATTGGCTAATAAAAAAAGGCTTATGAGACATTACAAATAATGGAAAAATGTGACAATACAATGACGCGGCTTTAGTCGAATGGTGTAGGTACGCTCCGAACTTTCACGCTGGCATCCCGAAATCCACGCCGAGTGGCGGCAAGAATTGGTCGGTTTTTTTTTTTCACATCACTTGATTTTAGTTCGATAGTGAATTGACATATATTTGAATCTTCATAAATATGACCAAATAAATTATTCCATAATTAACTCACAGGAGGCCTCCAAGTTCCTTAGATTGATCCATGGTAACAATACCAATCGCTTGGGGATGGCCTAGACTAATAGCTTGGAGTAATCCAGACACATATTCGATTCCTACATTCCGATCAGTCGACTGAGTGTATTCGAGGGTTAGATGGAAGAATAGCATTAAGCTAGTAAACCTCCCCCTCCCCTAAAAATAAAGGCACAAAAACATTTGGAATATCTATAGGAAAAAGGAAAGGATACAAAAACACTTATTGAATCATATCGCAAAAAGGATGACAATATTCCTAAAAAAAATTAGAAAGGATAAAGAATTTTCTAAAAAAATTACATGATGGTATCCATCAGTGAATCAGAGGCACTATCAAATTTAAGGGAGATGATACACAATATTAATATATGGTTGAATAAATTGCATTTATTGTACATCAATGTTAGCAATATTAATACTATTTATAGAAACATCTAAAAATTTTGTTTATGTACATATTATGGTACATACTTCTATGAAAGATGTAGTTGTATACTATACTTGTATTTTTTGATAAATTGTTTTTTTTATAAAATATTGCTGGGTACTGTTTTCTTTTGTACAGTACTGTAGGCCTGTTTTTTGTGGTCTGCAAAAAGTTAAAATGAAAGTCAGAGTTAAGCGAACATTGGAGACCAGTTTTTTATACTAGATTTAATAATACTGTTATATCTTGAGCAGACATCCACTGACCACTAACATCTCATTTCTGATTATAAACAATCAGTTAACATCATTTATTACATGAAGTGCATAGTATGTTAGTTTTTCAGCCAGGCTAATTAACTTTAATAATGTTTAACGCAAGTATTAGACTAGTTAAATAATAAGTATTAGTATAATCACATTTTTTGCAGTGCCTAATAAAACCAGTAAAGACTATTAAAATGTATGATATCATGTAGGATGTATTTTATTAGTGTTTTTTTTTTCTTTTTAACAAAGACTTGACTGAGCTTTCAGCATATGAATGATTTTTCTGCGTATTTTTTGTTATACAGAATTTTTGAGCATTAACTCAATCAGACTTAAATGATGTAATATTGCTACGGCTTATTGCTAATATTTAATAGCTAGGGCCAACATTATGTTTATAAATCTTTTCTCTAATTTATGCAAAATATGTACATCAAATTTTGTAAAGATGTTCTACTAATAGGAAGACTTTTTAAACCTTTATTTAAAAAAATATTCAGTTATTCTCACTTTATTATTTTTTAATGGATCAGAATTTGGACGAAAAAATATACATTTAAATTTTATATATTGTTTGTGACGAATGTGAACATAACTGGCTACTTGTAAAATGCATTCCGTTGCGTTGTTAAACGCTAATTGATAAATTCTCGACTTACTGAGCAAAGCTTAAACTGGCATATTTTAAAAATGTTTATCTTTTCAACAAATCGGGTAACAACCAATTTTTTTAATTCAAAATATTTGCATAGATGATTGCTTTTGAAAAAATTGTATAGAACAGTCTTCAAGTTATAATGTATAATGTGTAACTTTTAGTCAACTGGTATATTCAAACCAAACAAAAAGTTCCAACTTTGAGATGATGAATATCTCCATTATTATACGGGCAAATATTTTTCATTAAGCAATTTCCTTCAGGAAGTTTATTCTTTGTGTACCCGAAATTTGATAAAAATCTATAGAGAAGTGGGTTTCTGGAGAAACTACTATAATAGAAAGATTAGTAGCATATAAAATAACGATTAAAGTATAATCAGTACAAGTGGGTAGCCTTAGTAAAGTGGTTATTTGTGAATAAAAAATATAAATATGTCTTATACTTTTACTAATAATGAATATGCGAATATTATATTTGTTACAAATTTTGTAATGGAAATGCAACTGCTGCTCCCTGTAAATAATATAAAATGATAATTGCCATTATTGTTACTGTTTTTAAATATTATTGTTTAGATATAATAACTGAATAATCATTGAATATCACATATAATAATTACTTTCCAAATTATCCAAGTATTCCAAATTGTAATATGTGATTGTAATATCAAACAATAATATAGTATATTTTTATTTGGCATCAGTTCCTTAAAATGTTGTAGAATCTTCAAATAATGTACAGAAAATAATAATATATTTTTTTTGTATTCGCAAACTGACTAATAAAAATATATAGAACATTTTCTAATAAAATTTAAAAAATATATTTTTATAAGAAATACCTTAATCCACCAAAAAGTAACTAAAATTGTTTATTACTTTAACTAACAAACAAGATGTTCAGGGAAAGGTGATGATAAAAAATGAATTTTCAATTAATCGAATAGTGTCATTTTATTTTTTCCTGAGTATAATAACTTCATTTTACATATTGCCCTTGTATAGCGTGTTGGTTATTTGAAAAACTATAAAATAATAATTTTATATTTATTATGTTAATACCAATGTATGTATATTTTTATATTTCAATTATATATTTTGAATTGCAAACAAATCTTAGATCAACAATTAAAATAAGATTATTTTAACTGTCATTTGTTATATTGATTTGTCATAGATCCAAATCAAGGTTATTATGCAGGCCAACCAGGCTACCCACCACAACAACCTGGAACTTATCCACCTGGAGGGTATCCACCTCCTGGGGGATATCCAAGTGCTCCCCCTAGTGGCTATCCTGGTGCTGCACCAGCAGGATATCCTACTGGGCCAGGATTTCAACCACCACCTTATGGGGCAGATAATCAATATCCTACCGCAGGTGAACATACACCCTTCTCTAGTAACACTGGTTCGTGTTGACTTCAACTTTGTAGTCGAAAATAACTTGAGATTTCTCAGAAACCTATTTATACAAGTATAATGTACTTTCAACATTGATTTTAAAATAGACAAGGCATTAAATAGTTGGTCAAGACACTAAGTATCTATAATATATTTTGCAACACATAAAAGGTGACAGTTTGTCTATATAAAATTTTCAACCTCAGCTTTAAATTTATACATTTAAATAGACGGATACCAACAATTTATAATAGTTAATAAATAACTATACTGGTAAAGTACATGATTCGGCACTTCTTATGTAAGGTATATATATATATATATATATATATATATATATATATATATATATATATATATATATATATAGATTTTTTATAGTAACTAATATAGTATTTCACATATGTAATTTTCAAATTGTTTACCTTGAACCAAATTCCAATATGGCATTGGTTGTTCTAGACGATACACAAGCAAATCATGATCGAAACATGTCTATTGTATGCTGTAGAGTATCCAGTTTTAACTTATATCTAGTTACATAGTTATGTACAGCACTCCATATCTTAGTCTATTATAGAAATATTCAAATATCTTAATAACAACATTCGAATAAATCCTGCAATAAAATATCTGAATGAAATATACATGTACCATATGTTAAGTTAGGGCACATAGTTTTGAAGAAGGCAAGGCGAGTGTGGGTACGCACTAAAACTGCATTCGTGTTTGTTCATAACAATTACACAACTTTACCCACGATTTATTGGAGTTCTAAAAAAACTACCATTTTATGAAAGCTTTCGTGAAACGATTGGTAGATAATTGAAATTTCTTACTATATTTAACTGCTACTGTTATTAGAGACTTGGAAATATTTGCAAAATATTTCATGTGAGTTTTTTTTGCAATACAGTGAATGTGTTGGAAAATATAAGAAATTATCAAAATGGCATATTTCTAATTGGCGATAATAATAATGTATATATGCATAGTTTTCTGAGTTATCCAAGAACACTAAGTGCTAACATTTAGCTTTATTTTTCCACTAACACTATACATGTACATATGTTAATCAAAATCTTATTTGTAGATCTTTATTGCTTAATTTTTATCCATATATAATTACCCATTAATTTTATTGCAGAAATGCAATATAGACTAGGCTATATAGTCTAGTAAGTTATTAGTAAGTGTATTTAGTAAGTTAAGTAAATTTAACACCCAGGCTTCAGTTGTTAATTTCACGCTGGCTATTTGTGTTTATTAAATTTTGACTTAATAGAATAAAAATATTCAATTTATAATTTAATGATAAAAAGATACAATATCCAATTCTAAAATCTATGGTTAATATACAATTATTTTAAACAATAAAAATTATTACATGGTTATGGGACATACAGCATTTTTTTTTTTTTTTTCTCTAAAAAGAAAAATTTTACATTTGCGTGGAATTGTATTAAATTAGATATAAAATAAGTATTCTTAAAATAAAGTAAATTAAAAATTATGATTGGTTTTTAAATTCCGGTTTTCAAATCAACTACAGGTCTAAAATTCAAATACGTTAAATGTATTCTACTTTTAAATCTTGAATCTTCATAGTTGAAACTAATGTGTAATAATTAGTATAATATACGTTTATTATCTACAAAATTTTTTGAAATTGAGGATACCTAGAGATAGTAGTCATATGCAGTGTTACAATATATATTAATTATTAGATAAATAATAACATTAATCGTTTTCAGGAACTTATGGAGGTAATAATTATGGAGAAGATCCAGAAGTTAAAGGCTTTGATTTTAGTGATGCAAGTATAAGAAGAGGATTCATCAGAAAAGTCTACTCTATACTATGCGTCCAATTATCAATAACACTTGCATTTATCGCATGGTTCCTTTATCATGAACCTACTAAAAACTATGTCCAAACTCATCCATCTTTGTTTATAGTTTCCATAGTTATAGTTTTTGTTGCCCTATTAACTCTTGCTTGCTGTGGAGAAGTGCGACGAAAAGCTCCTATAAATTTTATATTCCTCTTCATTTTCACATTAGCAGAAGCATTTGTTCTTGCAGTAAGCTCATCTACATATGATAAAGAAGCAGTATTAATGGCAGTAGGGATTACAGCAGGTGTCTGCCTCGGTTTAACATTATTTGCTTTTCAAACAAAATGGGACTTCACAACAATGGGCGGTATCTTATTTGTTGCTGTTTTAATCCTATTCATTTTTGGAATTGTAGCAATTTTCGTTCATAATAGAATCGTTCAGTTGGTATACGCATCTCTAGGGGCTTTGCTATTCTCAATTTACCTAGTCTATGATACACAATTGATGATGGGGGGAAAACACAAATATTCTATTTCCCCAGAAGAATATATATTTGCTGCACTGAATCTTTATGTGGATATCGTAAATATTTTCATGTATATTTTGGCTATAATAGGAAATTCACGGGACTAGGTGTAATTTCTTGTATTTTTATATTCATTTTGATACCAACACCTAATAATTTTATTAACTGAATATATGTATTCTTAATTACTATGTTCATATACTTAAAATGTGAAACACAAATGTTATTTATAAATAAGTATCTGAGTTATATTTTGTTACTTAGGAATTAGGTTGTTCTGTAGTGTTTGTTTATAATGCAATAGATTAAATTGGATTGGAAATCCAGTTTATTGAAGTATTGTTGGGTCCTTTATTTATATTTGTTAATATTTTGTGTGGCAGTAATAGACTGCAAATTATAAACCAAATAACTTTTATACCAATGGCAATATGTAACTATATAAGTTCTTTGAACTTATCTTTAGTTTATTCAGTTCCAGTTTTGAATAATACAGTATAAATCTGTTAATGGGTATCATATAAATGATTTTTTGCAAATTAATGTTTTAATTTTGCCCAGAATATATAAGAGCAATTTAATTTCTAAGTGACGATTTGTTGATTATAAAGTATTTATGCATTTCTGTTTTTAATTCAGCTTAGTGATAATATATTGCACATTGCATAATATAGTACATAAGTATATCATTTTGTGATTTGTTTTTATTGAAATTTATAGTATATAGTATTCATATAGTTCAATGCAAATTTATAGTGATTTTCTTATAAATGTAGTATAGTGTAGCCAAAGTATGGCAAAACTAATTTCCCAAAAAATTCTATGTAGCTTTTGTATATACTTATTTATCTCAAATGTTACTATGTTGTAGTTTTTATTAGGCTTTATTTTGTATATAGTTTAAGAGGCTTTCTAGTTTCATGTATAACGGGAAGGGAATGATGAAATTAATGGAATAATACTATTAATTTTGCCCATCTACTGTTGATTCTTACAATTAAAAGTTCTATTCTGATGGATATATTTCCTAATTCTTGTAAATAAAATAAAATCCGGCAATTTATATTTGTATTATAAAAATATTATTTTTACTAGGTATCCAGGCTATTAAGAGACTGCACCATTAATAAATACATAAATTGACCTGTATTAATTTTATTACCTAAAATGCGATTGTTAAAAAACATCATGTAAAATGAATATTTCCTGTTTAGTACCCTTTTTAATAAATGGTAGACGTTCAATACTTAATGGGTATTATTATTCTTCTCCTCATTTTCCATATTTTCTTAACCCAATTAAGTAAAAATTATCTTGAAGTGAAGCTGCCCACTGTGCATTGCAACGGTAGTATTCCACTCTGGTAACTCTAGAGCAGTAGAATGACGTCGCGTACATTTTTGTATTGTGTAAATATGTTGAAAGCTTGCAGTAACAGGTCACTATTTGTCCACAGTGCAAGGTTTGTGGGAATTTCCTGATTTAAAATATGGCGGTGTCTTAAATAATATGTTCCATTTGTAATCAAAACTTGTTGGCCTTTTTTTACAATGTTTGTAAACAGTGCAAAAAAAAAAGATCCTGTATTGAATTTATCTTCGATTTCATATACACTGGGTCAAATGAGTGTTGCTTACTTTTTTCTTTAATCTCAAAAATATAAAGGTGAATTGTTTGATATTAAATTTATTTAAAAACTAGCATCCAACTATTAACTTTTGGTGGAAATAGATTGAGCGAATTAAAAATAAAATAATAATAAATGAGAATATGTTTCAGGGGTCAAAAAAGTATTGGCACAGTAAAAGATTTTATTGAAACAAGTTCTTAATATTTTGTTATCATATTTGCATCAATTATGGCCTGAAGTCTTTGTGGCATCGAGGATACAAGGTTCTGGGTTATTTCAGGTCCAATTTCATCCCATTCTTGTAATAAAATCGATGTAACTGCTGTTTTAAAAATTATATAAATTTACAAAAATATTATAAGTAACCATTCCTTTGTTTTGTTGGTGGTGTGTTTCAGATCATTTTCCTGCTGGGAGATGTGTCTCTAATGCCCATATTTTCAGTAGTGCTGTTCAAGTTATAGTGTCAAATGTCAACTAACCTATCTGCATTCATAATACCTGTCATGAAACTTAGGTTTCCACGACATGCAGCCCCAGACTAAAACGCTCCCGCCACCGTGTTTCACTATTGGCCTGACACGATTCATTTCAAATGCAGCATTTGATTTTCTCAAGTGCAGTTTTTGGTTTATCATTTCACAAATTTAATATTTTCGGCTCTGACAATCGCAAATATGTATGTATGACTCGCTTCTAGTTTTCTTTCCAAATTTTAAAGACGAGTGGTTCAATTCATGTTCAGTTAGTTGCACATGAGTGTTCTGATAGAACAATTTGGTTTGGTGGATTTTGTAGTGGATTATTAGAATGCAAAACTTTAGATATAAAATATGAAGCTAAATGAAAATTTAATAAAGCTGGATTTTTGATCATTTTTGCTATTCATGCTTTCATAAATGCTACATATCCACATTCTATTAGCGTTCTACATATTTATAAATTTTGATTTGTGTTTCAGGGTTAATTCTGTTATCTTTCCATGATAGAATTCTAAAATGTTTAATCCTATAATATATAGAACTATATTAGTTATGTTTTCTTGGGATAATTATGAAAATTTTATTTATGTATAGTCCTAAAAATATTTTGCATTAGCCTGTGGTCTGATTGTATAAATACACATAGTTAATACACTAATAATAAAACACAAAAAAATCTTCACTTGTTAACTTAATCTGTTGTTTTTAAAGACTTTTATACATAGCTTCGTCTAGATTTTTCCTGTGTCACAAGGGCCGTATCATCAAAATATTGCAGAGTTTATTTAACTAATTGAACTAAATATTTGAGGCAAGCCAGTTGGACTGAGTTTATAAATAATTTTTACATGTCTATTGAAACTGCTATTGTTTTGTTGCCATTTAGTCTTAGCATAGAGCTATAGAAGATATAACAGTATACACATGAACTTCTTAAACTCTTGTCATCTCGATTCAAATACATTTAAAATCAACCATTTTCCAAAAAAGGAGGGTCTTGCCTTCGTGACTTTAAATAAAGAAAATTTATCTGTGCATAGTCCACACAGAAATCGAATGAGTTAATGTTGGTAAACTTTGTTCTGCAATTTGCCTCACCATCATATCCAGTTACATGATATACATCAGTTACACATATTTTTGTTAATGGAGCTATATATTTCATCAGCATCACTTATAAATATATCTGCATTTAATTCCTGAATTCCTTCACATACGTTCTTCATCATCTGTAGTTTTTCATTTATTAAACAACCTTTGTCAGTGGCGGCTCGTCGGGGTAGGCAAGGTAGGCGCCGCCTACCTTTAAAATTTTATGTCATTTCTCATAACAGCGCAATTACAATGAACTGTTAACGCCCCTGATAATACAGAAATATTTAATATAATCAATAATTACTTTATACTAATTCAATTATCTATCGCCGTCGGCGGCGCTGGTGCCGTAAACACCCTTTATATATACCACCGCACGGCGCCGCGCCACACCGAATTAAATCATTTTATTCCTAAATAGAACAACCAGACCAGGCTCGGTTCTTCATCCCACCGTCTGAAAATCGATAGCTACACGTCAACCAGACGTCGGTAAGACGACAAACGGCGTTGTTGTAATGGCAAAATAATCGCAGCTCAGACGTCTGCTGGAGGCGGATGCATTCAGCGCCTGAAGTAGATCGCATCTATTCGCATTGAATAAGCCGTGACATTACTCTATTTGGCGGATCAGCATAATTAAATTAGTATTGACTATTTTGATTTTGTCAACTAGTAACAAGTGTGGCAGGGTCGATCGATTATCGTTAAATAAATAGTGCATATAATTAATAATTATTAACTGTGGAAGTGTGGAATTAGTAAAATAAATGCAATTCTAATTGCAAATTTCACTTTTACCTTTTACGTGGGTACAGTTGAAGATCTAAACGGTTTTAGGATTTTTAAGAAAATAATAGGGTAAATTAATAGTGATCGCGGCTCGTGTGATGCACTTTACTCTAGGAGGACGTACATTATAATTATACGGATAAGTATTATTTGAACTTCTTAATCTTAATATTTAATTTAAATACCATATTTGATTATTTCATCAACAAAATGGATAATCCTATTCATGACGTCATTTGTTCATTATTAGAAACTCCATTTTCTCGACTAAAAGACGATGATCGTCGGGAAATTCTGACTAAAGGGCGTCCTACATCGACACTTAATGTTTTGAAACACGATAAAAAACAGGGACATACTTTTTTGCGATCATTTAAAACCCACTGGTACGAAAGTCATCAGTGGTTATGTGGAAGTTATTTCAAACAAAGTTTATTTTGTTGGCCATGTTTATTACTTGCAAAAGGGCGAAATAATGTATGGGTCTTGCAGGGATTTTCAGATTTAAAAAATTTATCCGCTGCTATTAAAAAACGTGAATCTTCAAAAGAGCACATGATTACTTATGTCAATTTCAAACGTTTAGAAATTAATTCATCAACAATCAAAGATGCTCTGAATATGCAGTCTTCATTGTCATTAAAATTATATAACAAAGAAGTTAGAAAAAATCGACTTCTATTAGGCTATTTAATAGATGTTACCTGTCACTTAGCAAGACAAGAATTATCGTTTAGGGGACATAATGAAAAAAGCAATTCATTTAATGTAGGCAATTTTCGTGAAACATTTAATTTGATAATTAAACGGGATATAGAAATCCAAGAGCATTTAAAAACAATGGGAAACATTTTTTCTGGTTTATCTAAAACCATTCAAAACGATTTAATAGTTTGTATTTCTGAATATCTCATGCAGACCGTACATCAAGAAATAAAAGACTCATTATTTTTTGCAGTGCAAGCAGACGATACTACTGATACCCTCGAAAAGTCACAGTGCACAATTTCAGTCAGATACGTAAATAAATGTGGCGAGATTAAAGAGAGGTTTTTAGGCTTTTATGACGTAAGTGAAGATCGAACGGCCGACGCAATGTACAATTTAATTACATCTGTTTTAACTTAAAACAGATGTAATTAAATTGTGCGTAAACAAAGCTGTAGGAGCATCATCTTTAATTTTTTTTTGTAAACTATTTAGTGAACCCGCCATTACACTTGCACAGTTATAACACTGGCCAACTAATTTGTTTTTATAGTCAAAGGGACTTAAAACTTTTAAGTCCCTTTAACGCTATTTTTAAGGGTTGATGAAGCTCATACGCCGCTATCGCCTACCCTAATATGGATACCACGAGCCGCCACTGACCTTTGTTTACAGTTACACCTCTCATTCATACAACCACTACAACATACATTCAGTTCAGTTTTAAAAAAATAATTGTTATAATAATCATCATAAAATATTAGTTGGGAGTAAAAAAGAAAAACGTACCTTCCTTGAATGACACAACATATAGGTAAATACACAGGGTGCATGTTATTACCTTGGCCAGTAAGAACATAATCTCATCAACCGAGTTAAATACTTTGTCCTTGTTTTTTGTAAATAGATTAATGGAAGACAAGTCATTTGGAGATTTATATGTTACTGGCCAAGTTACCAATTGCTCTGTCTACCATGCCTATAAAAGGGCATATCAAATTTATACATAGAGATACCATACGACCAGATAAAGATACTTGCAATGCTGAATAGTGATGATGGCCTAATATTACATATGAATCACTTCATATTAATGCGGCACTGAAATATAAATGATCTCTTATTCATTGGTATTAGACAAAAATTTTTTATTATTAAAGTGTTTTTAGACAAATATGATTATACATAGTTAATAGTTCCAAATGACAGCAGGCCTGACCACCTGACAACACTACTCCAATTTCTGATTAGTAAGTAACTTCTTCAATAAATCAAGTTGGTAGCACTGCAGCAGTCTTAAACGGAACATTCACTGGAACATCATTGAAATGAACGTCATCACCAATAACCACAAAAGCACCTATTAATAATCACAATACTAACTTGGCTGAAACTATCTTTAAAATCATGTATCACTTTATTTTCACAAAAAAATATTAACAATACCTTTCATATAGTTTATACAAAAATATGTAAAATTTCATTTAATCTATCATATTGCATATTTCGAGTCCGTTATTTTTTAAAATACTTTACATTTTTCTATGTACAGCAATATACATAAAATATATTTTAAATTTAACTACAACTGATTAAAAACAGATAAAATAGATAACTATTATTTAGGGATGCAAAACATTGTTAATATGCTTTACATATAAATATTACGAGATAACACCAATCACAGTGTCTAATCACATTGCGGACGGACTAAATACAATAATTAAAATTTATATGTATCCTGAATTATTGTATTATTACATTTTTCAATACATCATTTTATTATTTTAAAATGAGCGAAAAATTGTAATTACTCTTTTTTTCTTCTTTTTGCGACAGGCCTATTGAGTTAAAAAATAGTCCAATGATTTATTACAACACAATTTAAACTGGTCTATGATGTTTCACTTCAAGTAATTGAGGGTGGTTTTCTACAATATTAAGTAAAATGCCTTCAATGTAAGTCCTTAGCTGCCTGTTCACTTCCTGTTGCTCTTTTAAAGCTTTCTGCACCTGTAAATATATGATTAGTCATTAATATCGAATGTTTTAAGCACTTCTTTTTTTTTACAAGTAACCGTTTATTATAAAACAATATTATCTCAAATATTTGTATATCATTCATCAAATGAAACAGAAATATAATGAAATATGCCCTATGTTAAACAATTACTCTGTTGTCTGCCCTATGTTGAACAATGCCCAATTAAAAAAAAAATCATGTTATAGCCTAACCTCATCCTGAGACATAATATCTAACTCAGCCGCTAAGCTGGTCTCCCCTATGGCAAGCATTCTTCCAGTTTCAAGGCCAGCATGCAGTAGGCTTGCTTGCAATTCGTCATTAACTTCGTGAAGACGTGAATTTTCAGCTCTCAATGTAGACATTTCTTCATGCAATTCTTCTAATCTTAAAGATTCAGGAGATGTCGTTGGTAAAGCAGGTGTTCGAGCTTCTAAACGTAAACGTTCTACTTCTCTTGACAATTCTTCTAATAGATGAGTTTGTGCATCATAGTCCCGTCTTAATCTACAAAAATAAAATCACAAAAACTAAATACTATATAGGATTTGATAAAAATTTTTAGATTATATCTTTACCTCAATGAGAAAAAAAAAATTAATGAATTTATTAAAAAAAATTTCAAATATTTAATTCTAAATAAGGCTAATTACATAATAAAAATAATCTACTAAATCTTGTGGAATGAAAATTATGTACAAAATATTAAAGAGGTAATAAGCATTTTTTTAAATGTAATATGTCATTCCATTGTTCATTATACTAGTCCTTATATACAACTAAAACTATGCCATATTTTGTAAGAGGCATGATTGTATTACTGTATGATCATTTTAAATTGAGTTTACACAAGAAGAACGATGACAGAAATTGTGAATTTTTTTACAATTTAATAAATATATTGATTATAATTTACAGTTAGGTGGATGTAATTAAAACCCTATTTAGTCAAATAAAAACTTATTTAGTTTATACCATTATATGAGATATATGAAATCAGTATGACTATATAGTTTACTATACACCATTACATTATCCTATTATTATCCTATTGTGCCAAAACTTACCTATTTTCTTGATCTTTAAAACATTTTAATTCTTCTTTACTTTTATTCAATTCATTATTCAGATCCTGTATTTGATCTAATAAGTCTTGCCTTTGAGTTTCAAACTTTTCAATTCTTAATCGCTGTCTAGTTACTTCTTCTTTTAGATTGGAACATTCCGTTTCTGAAGATTGTAATCGTATACTGGCATTTTCTAATTGTAACTGTTTCTCTCGTTCCATTCGAACCAACAAATCTTTTGATCGCCTTTGTTCGTCCTACAAAACATGTAATCAATAGAAATAAAGATAATAGATTTTTTCTATTTACCTGTAGCTTTTCTTCATATCTAATTTCAGTATCGCGTAACTGTTCTTCTAACATAATCACTCTTGCTTGAAGTGCTGCATTATCTGCCTTTGCTCTGGTGTATCTCTCATCATTTTGATTTGCAGAATCTTGTAGAACTCCTACTTGTTGCTGGAGAACCTGAAACTAATAAATTTTAAAAGTTAGTTCAAACCAAATGACAATATAAGACAGTAAATTATTTAAAATTAAAATTAAGTAGAATTTTATATATTGCTAAAGCCATGAATTTTTCTAGTAGAATCGAAGAAATAAGGCCCATCAGATTGACACCCGTTCTTAAGAAAATTTTAGAAAAAGTTATTTACACATAATTAGTGGAATATCTAAATATAAATAAAATTCTCCATTCTAGCTAATTTGGTTTTAGCACATAATTACACTCGTTAATATAACATATCATCGTTAAAGGGCTTGATGATAATCTACCTACCGTTTCCGAATTTTTAGATTTCCCCAAATCTCTCAATCGAGTTCATCATGAGTTACTGGTAGCAAAATAAAATATGATCTAAGTTCAATTATTTAATTTTTCAAACATCATCTACAACGTCACTATCAGTTTATTCGTATATAACATGGCATGTCAGAGGTATAAAGTCGGGTGTTCAAGGTTCAGCATAAGGGCCAATTCTATTTCTTATACATATATACCGCAGACATTATCAATATTATAAAATCAATGCTGATGATGCACAGCTGACATGCAGCTTCAAACCAAATGATCACTAGCGTACACTCCATAAATGAAGACCTTAATTTAACAATAACAATGAAATGTAATTTGCCAGCACTGTAAAAAATCTAGGATTGATATCTAAAGTCGACTTAAAATTCAGAAGTTAATATGTTAATAAAAAATATCTATGTATATATGGTTAAGATTTCTTTATTCAAACTAAAAAATATTTTTTTATTCTAATAAAGACATCTTTCAATAGGTTTCTTCACTGTTGCTTTCATTTTCGCTCGTTGTTTATTGCGTACCGTCTGTTAAAGTGACTTAAGCGGTGATGTCGCGGCTCACTTGGAGAAGTCCGTTTTAGTCTCCTTTCAAGGTGGAGACTCCAATTTAGTTTGATCTCAAAAAGGGCGCCTGTGTGCTACACAATATTTACATGACTTAACATTTAACACCTCAATGGCCTGTTGTTAATTAGATGTTGCTAATTAGATGTTTACTACTGTAACTTTTGCAATTTTTAAAGCATTTTAAAAGACGATACAAATTTAAAAGATGGTATACTCAACATAACGTTTAATATATACATGATTTTCATTCATTAATATCTATTAGTTAACTAATTTATTTCCCTCATGATTATGAGGGAATTATAAGATATCATATTTTATGAAATAAATAAATAAATAAAATAGTTTATTCCTCCTAAAAAACATTTATTTATTGAATGGGTTCTATGATAAGCAGAAGTAATTAATAATAGTTATCAACAGCAATTAGCTACAAACTCTTAAGCAGTTTGTATAAATTTAAAGTTAACAATATTTAAATCTACACTAACCCAAAAAAAAAGAAAATAATTATTAGTATATAAGCAAGTGAATTGCAATTACATATTATGTAAAGTAAAATAGATACCTGTATTATGCATTAATAGAATTGGTAAAATAAACTTACAAAAACATGGCAGTTTACATGTGTTTGACAGCTATGTTTTTGAAACTTCATTGTAACATCGAAGTTTAAAATAAGTATGGAGTAAGCAAATCGCAATAATGTTGCGCCGCCCCCTCGCTCATATCGAAGGCACCTCCGGAGCATGTCTCTAGAGGCTTCGGATCAAAATCAAAAGTTACCACGTTATTCGATTTACTATATTGATTTTGTCAAAATGCCGAAATTCGAACGAAAAGCATTTCGTACATCGACCTAAAAATTTCGTGACATACACACACACACGAAAACAGCCGTTTAGTAAATAGAGACAAAATATATATACAAATTTAACAAAATATAGAGCCGTGAATGTATTTACATTTATTACTTTAATCAAACAGTGGACTATGAAATCGATAATAACATAAAATGAATATTCTATATAATACATAGTCCAGTAGAAGAATCATGCAAAAAAAACATTGTTTAAGAATAAAGGAGCGAAGTTTTAAAAACCTAACGATAAATCCAAATACCAGTTTAGCAGTTTTTATTATGCATTTTATTAGCATTGTATTGTCAAGCATATCAACCAAATTTCAGTTCATTATATCGGTAATTGGTAAAGATGTGAGCGATCGTTTCAAATTTATAAAGGTTGCATATGGTACATATTTCAGAGGGATTGATCGAATATATTATGTTATTTTGCTATAAGTGAATTTTCTTCTTTTTTTCTGTTTTGTTAAGTAGAGCAGGTAATGGTTCTCGAACGTTACCTAATGTTAAGTTATTCTATAAATCATTACATCTTATACGAGGGGGTCCCCAAAAAAAATGAGAATTATTTTCTGTAGGTAAATGGGTTAGCACTATTGTCCTCTCCCGTTAGGTACATTTACTAGACACCCCTTGCTCAGGCCAAGTATCGTTCATGTGAAACCACTGCAGAGTATACAAAGTAATATTTTTTAACACTCCCTCGCGTCGGTCGCACCTCTTGAAGTCTCGTGGACGGTCGCACTGGATCTATGAGATTCATTTACGAAATTCTGATATTTACGGAAAAAACTAGCTTTTTTTCTTTAGGTCACAAAAAAAATGCAAATCATGTTTTTATAACTTTTATTAAAACTTTTACTAACAACAAGGCTACTTTTTTAACAAAAATGTTAGGTCCCGAATTGGAGTCAAACAGTCTACTGTCTTCCGTTCTTGACGAGTATCACGATCATCAAATCGAATTTTTCCTAACAAAAATTTGAATCTTTGTAACGACATAGTCAACCTAAATATTTTTATGCCGAAACCGATCGGTGCTTCAAAAAGTTGTTTCTTCCCAGCTTTATTCCCTCCAGCAATATACAGTAAGCCGATGAAAGTCTTAATTTAGGTTTTATTGGTAGTTAGTGCATCCCGAGCCCGCGAAGAATTGTCACGAATTGTGGCGATGTACTGATTAGTATAATTAACAATCATATCCAACATAGTGTCGTCAAACACGCACACCCATGTATCCAACAGGGTGTTTATATTTTTTGCCTTCCCTATTACACCAGGAAGTCTTGTAAGTAAATTAATTTTCTCAGTTTTCTTTCTGTTGGTGAATGGGGTTTTTTCTCCAACTTATGGTCTCAACTACTTTCTTCCCGATTTTCCTTTTGCAAATATAAAATGAGTCGTCGCTCTCTTCATCTTCAGAACGCGAATCTACATCACTCTGTTCAGAACTGGAGTCCTCTTCAAGCACCTTTATTTCTTCAGTTTCATCCATATCAGAAGCTTCTTCATTTATATCGTGACGAGGGTTCTTCCGATTGGATGACGAAGTGTTTTGTGCAGGTTCATCATCATCACTGTCGTCCAATAGAAGTGCATGGATTTTCAAAATGTCCCCACAATGCATTGTGAAGAAAAAATATATTTCATAAAAATGTCCATGAAATAAAAGAAGTCTTTTGAAAAAGTACAAATTAGAAGAACACAACGTGAACGGTCGCATTGGATCTAACAGATCCAGTGCCCATATAACACTGAAATACCTTGTATCAACGAAAACGATTCTTCTACGGTTATTTATACACCAAATGTAAATATATATATGAAAATGGAAAACATTGTGTAAAAAATTAATACTTACAAATTAGATCGCGTGGGATTTGATAGATCCGTGTGGTTCCCAATCGAACAGCGCAGTCAGTTTCAAGGTCGCAATCACACTAAATTATGTGGCTTCACTAGTCAGGAGGATAGGTGGAGGAAGGATTTCCCACCACCTAGCTCTATTTAGATGTTTACAAAATACTACTACATGGATCTCAGAGATCCGGCGCGACCGACCGGGTCTCAAGCCCGTCCCAACGCTTTCGTGATGGAAAACTTTAAGGAGCAATGCGCCAACAATGCAAATTCTGTTTCCTGTTAAATAAAAACAGCGACAGATATAGGTTTCAATACATCAAGCAGTTTATGGAAAGAGGCTCTAAGCTAGGCAATTTACGAGTGGTTTGTCTGTTTCGGAAGTGCTCAAATGTTACTTGAAGATGAACCCCATTCGAGTCACCCCTCAACGTCCAGAACAGACGAAAATGGTTTAAAAGTGCGCGATGCCAACATATTTGATCGCCGCAGAAAAGTCGACGAATTTGGAGAAAATAATTGGAATTTCCTGGAATTCACGCCAAAGAATCCTAACTGAAGATTTTAACATAAGTTGTGCCGCGGCAAAGTTTGTTCCACGACTATTTTCCAATGACCAGAGAAATAATCGTCTGAGAGTGTGCCAGGAATTGAAAGAACAGACACAGATTAACTCTGATTTTTTGACAAGAGTCATCAAAACGAATGAATATTGATGTTACGACTATGACCCAAAACAGCAGTTCAGCTAGTGGAAGACGCTTTTATCGCCCAGACCAAAAAAGTATGGCAAGTGAAATCAAATGTGAAGTCCATAATGGTTTGATTTTCGACAAAAAAGTCCTTCACGTTGAATTTGTTCTCAGGGCACCACAGTGAACCAAAATTACTACCTGGAAGTGTTAAAGCGATTGCGTGAGGCAGTGACAAAAAAATGACCTGAATTGTGGAGATTGAGGGATTGTTTTATTCATAGTGGCAACAAGCCTGTCCACAGACAATGATCTTTAGCTTATAGACAACATTTCTATTAACCCAATTCACCCAATAGACAAAACTTTTAAAAACGGAAAATAAGAAAAAGTTACAGGTGAATCCTAAAAACCTATAATCAAATAACCTAATCAAATAATTCGTTAAATAACATATACTGTTCACGCGAATGGTTTGTGTCTAAAATATTTTATAGTTAACCGAAAACCCGGAATTCTACCATGAGGAGAGAGATAATTATCAATTAAGGAAAGTGGCTTAATGAACGATTAATGTCTAATTTGTACGATAGTTATGTGTCGTAGTAAATGTTTTACGAAATTAATTCAGTGTGAATAATGGATAATAACGATCCTTCGTGAAAAAAATCCACAAACACTTATTTTACTCCCATTTTTTACCTTTCATTACCATCTCCCACTCAACCTCACAGAAAAACTTTATGCGGCTGTTGGATACAAAGAATTTAACACGAACCCTTATTTGTCAGATTTTTCAATAACTTCATTAAAAAATCCTGAAATGTTAAAAATGTATGGCAGTTATTATGCATTTTTTTTCTACAACTGTTGTCATTGGTTTCAAAATAAAATCTGACAATTTGACATAATCGCATTATTCATTAAAAATGTATATTAAAGCTCATATAAGAGAATAAAAGTTTTTACCAACCTATTATGCCACGCATTGTCGAGTTTAGCCAGTAAATATGTTATTTTCTATAAAAAATTACAAATATTCTAGAAAGTTTTCTAGACGACTGCAAGCAAATTAAATTGGCAGTCTTAAAGAATTATATGGATATATTTTTAAATTTCAAATTATTATTAAATTTTCAGTTTCTACATACATCAAACATACGAACTGCGTATTGTCAAGAAATAACCAGCTCTCAGTTTGAACGTTTGATTTAAATATTTTCATTATAAAATTTTGTTTACAGTAAAATTTAGTAATATTGAAACGTCACGTTTTTCACTACGAATAAGTAGAAAAAATTAAAAAGCTTTTCTAAATAGATCTTCCTATATTTGAAAAATATTTCAACAGAGAATTAAAACTTTTTCAAGTAAGGCCCCCCCCCCCTTCCTCAGCTGTCACTCGCATCCGCATCTTATTAAAAAAAAAAAGGAGTTAACAAATGAGTGGTAATTATTTTAGATAATGTTAAAATAGCTGCTAAATTAGTCATTTCAAATTTAAAAATATACGTTTCAGAATTTTATTTGAAAAATTGTAAATTATACAGAAAATGAATTTATCCGTTGCTTTAAATCACAGTGTAAATACTCTTTAGCTTATGTATCATAATACTGATTACATTATGTTTCTACTGCCTGTCGAATGTACAGACTTTAAGGCCGATACTTCTCAGTCTGTTAATTAGATAAATAAACTTACAATGATATAGTTAATCTCGTTATACCATATCTAATTCGTCTAGTTAAACCAAGGGCATTCAAAATCTCTTATGAAAAAATATAATCGTTCTAGAGAATGGCAAGAGAAAGGATGTTTGATTTAAATCGTGTATATATTTCACCTAGGGACCTCCAAAAATACAAGCTAGCTCTGTTATAAATTCCTCAAGCAATTCTGCTTCTTTGTAAAGAATTTTTATTTTTGAATAATCATTATTACAACTCCAATTATGAATGAATTTATATTGCTTTATTAGTCAGGAATGATCATTTCAAGTCAAAATATTTCAAAACTTTTAGAATTACCGCATTATAAATATACTTTTAGATAAAAATGGACGAATCTACAAAAATGTTTAATGCTCTAATTATCATGACAATGCGCACTATTTTTAAAGGAATCTTTTAATAAAAAAAAAAAAGAAGTCAATTAACAATCTATTGCAACCAGGAATTACCAATAAAATAATGCGTTGTGGAAATACATACATAATGTATGTATGTATATATGTTAATATGAAATTATAAATTGTCAAGTAATTATATTATGGTTTTCCACTTCCTACAGTAAGTGTCACACTTCCTACAACATTACTGATGCACATTACATAATATATAATGATTTGCTAATATAATCATATATTATTTATCAATTAAGTATATATTTCAATCGACCTTGGCGAGTTATTTTTTTCAAATATTTAGTAAATCCAGTGTATAATTCTTTAGTGCTGATAAATCGACAACTGAGAAGATTTGCTATTAATAATATAAGTACATGTATATCATATAAAGTGTAATGAATTACTTTCATTTTTATTTTACTTTAATTTATTACCAGTATTATGGTATAAAGTACTAATAAAATATAACTGTTTAATGAATTATGTTTTAGTATGTTTTTTGAATTACATTTTGCATTTAGTACGATTACACTCTGTTTCTACAGAATTCTATGAGCTACATTAAACTTAGCCCTTAGGCTTTTTCCCTGTTTATTCTAAGACAACTCCTGAACGGCTCTGCCAGGCTGTCAAGAATAATTTACAACACTATAAATTGTATTCAATGACAGACATCTTAAAACTACCAAATTAGATTGTTTTACCGATTAGGATTGTTGTTTTGAAAATAAATAAATGTAGTTTTCTACAATTCTATGGTAGAAATTTGCCTAAACTAATTTGAATATTGTCGTTTTTGTAATAAAATTAAGATTCTACATTATATAGGCTCTGCCACACAGAACGCGATCTACCGCCGCGGGTAGCGATCGTGCGATCGTCGCAGCGGTCAGCAATATGGCACTGTCACATACAGTGCGATATCTTTGTGAGCGATCCAGTATTGTGTTTGCTCTCGGGCGGGCGAACGGTTTCACACAGCCTTGTTGCTTATTCTTCTTAATAGATTTTGGGACAAAATGAGTAGTTCTGACGAGGAGCAACTTCTTGTATGAGTATACGAAATAATAGAAAGAAAAGACGATATTGGGTGCATGATATCAATACGAGGAGAGAACAATTTGGGGAACACCATCGCTTATGCATTGAACTGAAATCATATGAAGATCGGTTTTTTAAATATTTTCGTATGTCGATATAGTTGATCCATACTACAAGTTTTTTTATATAGGGAGTTATGGACGTCATAGCGACAGAGCAATTTATGAAAATTCTACTTTCTACCGAGAGTACATTGATAAAAAAGTTATTCGACTTTTGAAGCCACTTCCGGGTACAAGCACCCCTCTTCCTCATGTTCTGGTAGGTGATGAAGGCTTTTCACTTCAACTTTTTTTAATGAGATCATACCCCAAAGCAGGAATAATCAATAATGTAAGAAAGAAACGATTCAATGCACAGCTCCGCCGAGCACGTCGTGTAGTTGAAAATGCGTTTGGCATATTAGCTATGAAATGGCGTGTATTCTTGAAAGCTATAGAAACTGATGTTGAAAGCGCAGAATATATGGTAAAAGCAGCTTGTTGTTTTCACAATTACATTATATCAAATAAGAATAATAATAAATTCTACTGAAACTGGAGAAGACTCTAGCCCTGTATGTGCATTCATGTCAATTATGTTAACCAATCGAAATCAACTATTGCTGCAATTCAATCAAGTTCGTGAACAGTTTTCCGATTGCTTTGCCAGAAAATGAAGCATGCAACAGGAAATTCAATTTTATTGCTCCTACTTTATAAAAGTCAATTATACCAAGTGTGTGTCGAGTGTTATAGTAAATTTAAGGATCCCTGTTATAATAATTATTATTATAATAATTATTTTTAATTGATTATTTGCAATATAAAAACGCGAAACAAATCTGATCAAAACTGACCGCTCAACTGCGCGATATTTTGTAATTATGTACTAACATGAATGATATAATATTGTATCATACAACTAGATCACCTGACTGATGCGGACAGAGAACGCTACTCGCGACGGTAGACGGGCTCTGTGTGGTCAAGGAGTTTTATTTATTTACAACTTAAAAAAACCATAAAGTTTATTTATCATAAATTGTCACATAAATTTAGTATATATTAGTTTTGTTTCCTTTTAGTGTATCATTAATATCATTATGTCAACAATGCGCATTTTAATCATGATTTATTTAATATAACAAGCATACAAAATTATATAATCACTGTACCAACACAAATGTATATTTCTTTGAAAGCCCCCAGCGGGATCACCATGGGGCAACTGGCCCAAGAGAAAGTGGGGATCATATTTTTACTTTTCCGCACTCCACTATACGCGGAAAAGTAATGTAATCGTGTAAAGAAAAAGTGAAAAAACAAAAATTTTTTTGGGTTTATTTTTCGTTTTTCGGCCTAAAAACCAAAAAGAAATGGTTTTTAAAAAAGTTTTGCTGTGTGTGTGTCGTTGTCTTCGGCATTTATTCTTGTTAGCACGATAACTCAACTAAATCGTATCGGATCGATCGGGTTTTGACTGATTCTGGTTGGGGACGTCTCCCAGACGACACCTATTGTAAATCGACATAAAAACACATATTCTGCATTTATGTGTTGGTTTATTTTTTCTCAGCCACTCAATTTCGAGATAGAGATGTTCTACGTGCGAAAAAGTCCATTTTAAGGTTTTAAAACTGTTTATTTTTTTACAATACACGAACAAAAAGTAGATAAAAGTAGATAGAAAGATATTTCCGCCGCAGTAAGTGCTACTCTCAAAAAACCGATACTTTTTGGTATATGGAAGTGTTATCATGTAATTTACCTAATAAGGAGTTGAATCGTTAATATTCGCTTAAATGGCACGGCAATGGCAGGACATACTCTTCACTAGGGCCTCAGCATATTTGTCAGGTTGAGAGCACATTACTCCCCGAAGGTGACGGCGAAGGACTTTGTGAATAAGGAAACGTATTCCTCATAGTCACAGCTTGACGAGCATAGTTACAGCCCGTACGTCATCGATAGGATTAATGTCTGTAATTTAGGATGACCAAGACAAGATCATTATCCTCTTGCGATACCCACATTGCCGAATCCGGGCCGTACCCCTGTTCTGGTCAGTGGTACGGCCTCTTCTGTTTAGACCAAAATCGGAATATGTACTTTTAGGGGATGTTTTATGGTGCTTACAACAGTGGCGGACTCACCACCTACGGACCAGGTACGTATGTGGGGATACTGCGTGACGAAATGCACCTGTCACTAAAAATTATAGTGTTCCAATTCTGGTCTGTATAAGTCCTTGTCCATTTCAGACGTTGTTGCACATATCTAAGTATTAACTACCGTTTTGAACGCCCATGTCGATATATATTGTGCACTTGCAATCGTTGGCGAAATAAGTTCACATATTTTTATATGTGAACACCCCAGCACCTCAATAACCGATGAAAACGTGGAAAAAGTGAAAGAAATGATTACGAACGATCGCCGAATCACAATAAGAGAAGTCGCTAACAATGTTGGCATATTGATTGGCTCATGCCATTAAATTTTTTCGGGTGTTCTGAGTATAAAACGAGTGGCAGCAAAATTTGTTCCAAAATTGTTGAATCTCGAACAAACAGCGGCGAATAGTAGTTGCTCAGGAGTCGCTAAATAAAATCAACAACGATGCAGAACTACTGAAGCCTGTCATAACAGGTGATGAAACATTGGTTTACGGATATGACGTAGAAACTCGTCGTCCCAGTGGAGGCATTCTGGATCGCCAAGACCGAAAAAAGCTTGACAAATGCGGTCGAATGTGAAGGTTATGCTTACTGTGTTCTTCGATTTTACAATCATAATGCACCATAAGTTCTTGCCACAAGGTTAAACGATCAATAAGGAGTACTACCTACCAACGAATGCCGTTCAACGCCGTTTCCAGCAATTCGAAAAAAACCTACGGATTTGTGGCGAAACAATTGATGGCTTTTGCCCCACAATCCATGCTTGTTCGTGAATTTTTGGCCAACAACAATACTGTAGTGATGCCCCGGTCACCATATTCGCCAGATATAGCGTCATGTGATTTTTTTCTGATTCCAAAAGTAAAGAGAACCCCAAAGGGTCGTCGTCTTACAAGCATAAATGAGATTAAAAGTACATCGCTGAGAGAGCTAAACACTATCCCAAAGATCGAGTTCCAGAAGCGTTTCGTGGATTGGAAGAAGCGCTGGCGTAAATGTATAATATCTAATGGAGACTATTTTGAAGGGGATAATATTAATATAGACGAATAAATAAAATTCTTTCCAAAAAAACGAAAATTCCTGTTATTTTTTGAACACAGTCGTATATGGACACAGAGTTCGATCGCCGCAGTGACGGCGCCAGGGGAGGCCTGGGTGGGCACGTGCCCACCCAGAAAATTTACTATCTACAAAATTATAATATGAAACAAAATGTAAATATAAAATTTTGACTACTACTATTTCCAAATTTGAAAACGAACAAAGTGTTAAAATCAACAATATTTTACAGCTACCCGATATGCTGAATAAATACAGATTGGCATTCAATGAGATTTATATATTATGTTCAATATGTACCACTATTCCTGTATCAAGTGTGAAATGACCTTTTTACATTTGAAAAGGTTAAAAAACTATTTAAGAAACTAAAATAAAACACGAGAGATTAAGTAATTTGGCTGTACTAAATATAGAGAAAAAATAGCTAAAAGCTTGGATTTGGATAAGATTGTTGAGGAATTTGCAACAGAACTGAAATAATTTAATATTTTAACTTTATTACCTAATGTACTACTAATTTCTTTTGTAAATTGTGTTTATGTTAATATGTTTATATTTTTGTATTGATTGTATTGATAATGAACGAACCCCCCGACACACATCCCAAATATGTGCCCAACCCAAAAATTTTGTACCAGTTTGTGTCCATCTATTTTAGAAATCCTGGCGCCGTTACTGTTCGACCGATAACTATATTAATTAATTTTAATAAATAAAAATAAGTATCAGTAACCAAGAGACGACTTTTTTCATTCAACCCTTTAGAAAGACCTGACATTAAATATTACCCTTCAATAATATTGTTGAAATAATTTGCTTGAAAGAAAATAACTTGTGTATTATATTTCAGTATATTTAGTGTTATTAATACATTAATGCAATAAATGTACGAGTACTGTTAGGTAGCGCCTTTCAAGAATTCTAGCTTAGTTCAAATGGAGAGTACAATAAACTTTCGTAATTTAGTAACTTATTTAGTGAATTAGTAACTTTGCTCTTGATGGAAATTTAATAATAATAGAAAATAGTGTTTTCTATATAAATAGATATAACTTTACTTGATGGGCTAAAAAAAAATTTCTATCAATTGATGTTGTAGGTATCATAATCCGGATCAATCTATTATTTGTAGTTTTACAAGCATATCTTTTACAAAATATTCTTACTTCATTATTTTCCTGGTCCACTGGGTACTTCTTGAAACCATTGGTACCGTAAGTATTTCTAGTTTCTTCTAGTCCTGCGTGTCCTATAAACTGGAACTGTCCTTCCCACATGTCAAAGTCCAAATCATCATCCTCGAAACACTCATTATTTGTCATTTTATAACCAGTCTGTTTACACTTCGCAATATTAGAATAAATTTTCACTTTCAATAGAAAGTACTATGCGCATACACGACCAACACCATGAGGATATCATACATGTGTCCCCTAAACGATAAGATAATTCATACATACGAATATATCCATGCTGATAGCACTGACCATTCTATCTGTGTATGAATTTCGGGTCAACTGTTACAGTTTACTTAAATGCGACGTGTTTACTTGTAAATATAAAAATATAGTCTCACTAACCGACTCTTATTTTTTTCAAGTCAAGGCTCTGTTTTATGTAGGAAATATAAATATAAATGAGTTCAGTTCCGTTTGTACCAAAATCAATTAGGCATATGTATGTAGGTGTTTTTGTTTTCTTCTTACACTTATCACTTATTTTTTATTGTACATGGTGTTGGTGATTTTTATTTTATATATTCCACATGCAATAAATATCAAATCACAATCATTACGATAGTTTATCTTAAGTGTATATATATAATTAAAATATTTATACTGTGTCGATGATGTTAAAACGTTATTTGAGACACTTATCTAGAAACTTATGGCACTTTAAATTATTTCACATACACTTTAAGGCATTACTTCACAACACATACACCCAGCGTATCCCAATTTATAAATATACTGTAAATATAAAGATGATAACATCTTTTGGGCATAGTTCCCACACCGCGATCGTATTTAGAACTGACAGGCACAAGTATAATAAAATAAATTAATGTCTACAATGTAATTACGTCACAAAATGCTTTTCGCGGAGATAACTCGTTATCAAAACACTAATACCAATTCTTTCCTTATTTATGCGTCCAAGTTCTTCTTTTAGGTTTTGAACATTTCTTAGATCGATAATCAATACAATTCTTCTAAGTAAAATATTTATAGATAGGGTACGGTGATTGGACGAATTTAAAACCAATTTACACGGTATCACAGTACACAATAATTTTATGGTTGAGCACATGATTCATCAGGCTCATTTAGATTTTAATTCCTATCGTTTGTATGACTTGTATTATTCTTTAAATACTTACACCAAACTAATTCAACTTAATTACTGATTATTCTAAACCTCTCACAACAGATTAGATTACATTTTTTTCTACTCGGATCCGTATTAAGCCAAAACCAATGACAAAATATTTTAAGTAATATGAACCAAAAAACTACGCACATTTTCTAAAAAACAAAATGTGATAATTATAGTAAATAAAAATGAAAAAACAACATTATTTAAATAAATAAGTTAATTGATAGCATAAAAATAAATGTATACCTAAGAACCTAAAATGAAATTGAAAACGAATTATATGTGAAAATAAGAGAAACATGTAAACAAAAATTACAGTCCATTAATTATGTATCATTAGATCCTAAAGTTATGTATCGCATGTTTAAGTTATACTCTGTCTCTTTGTTCGTAGGTTATACTTAAACAGGGTTCTACACCGGGAGAATAGTTTACTTATGACAAAAAGACGTGTTTATTCGACATTAATTTGTTCAAACTAAATATGTTAAATTGTAACCAAAGTTGCTTTTTAATTTAAAATGATCGCAAACTTAGTCAGCAACATAACCGTTATTTGGGAAAATTTTCATTATCAAAAATATATTTTTTCATTATAAAATTAAGGCTTGCCAAAATTAGAAAATTATTAGTTCTGTATAGCCTTACCATTTATTCCTGTGAGTTTTTTTAAGCACAAAATATAATTTTATATTTTGGTAGTATTTTGGCTTCATTTCTCCCTCTCTTATGTATTAAAATAACCATTCATATTACTATAAGATGTACCTGTATCTGAACACCCATTGTGCTGCGTATTTACATCAGATAACTAAAATAGGTATATTATGGCAGGCGGCGTTTCTAAAGTTGTAAATCATATAATATACATTACCTGGAACTACAGGTTGCCTTTAAATTCATTCAAGTGCATATTTGTGAAATGTATATTTTTATTTGTTTTTGTAACAATACCTGGTACTGGGTACCAGGTATTTCGTATCACATCTCTCCCATTGCATAATATTCTAGTTTTCATAAATTTTCACAAACCAAGTGACCTCTTGATCCCATTTATATAGTTTTGTTTTTAAATTGGTTGTACTTTGTCTAGTAATTTCTTGAATTCAAGGTAATATTTTTGTAAAATCCTCACATTGCAGTAGTTTAGTCAGCTACTGTGCTTGGATTGGATATAAATATATATAGAATTGTGATATTAATATTGTCACGTGGGTGATACGCTGACGGAACTTAGGAACAACATTGAAAACGCGTCGTCATAATATTTTACCTATCTGACATTGCTGTCATTGATCATTGGTGTCTCGTGTATTGTGATTCAGAGTCTTTTGCCTTATTTAATTTCGTATATCAATACTTATTTGCGTAATGTATTAGTTCTTTTTAAGACTAACAGTAAATAATGTACATTATTTTGCTCTTCTGGTAAGTTGGAGTAGAATTTTTTTTTTATTACAGTAATATGTTTTTGTTTACTGTTTATTTTTTGCTGTTTCTAATTATTTTGATAATCTAAAAACGATTACCTTCAACCGTTGCTGTTGGAGTTCCCCCACGTTATAGTTCAATTAATAACTAATACCGACAATTGTGACGATCGACTCGACTGGGTTTTATTTAAAAAAACATTCGTTAGAAGAAAACATGAAATAAAATGGCCAATTGTATCATACATTCAGGATCAGTCAAAATTACACCCCCGTAATATCCAAACGCTATTCCAAGAGGATAGCTGTGGCTCCAGGTAATTAAATTGCTCTGCCAACTTCATTTTGTATAAACGAAACATTTGGTCTTTGTTGAATATGGGTTGAAAAATTCGTTGAATACGGGTTCCCTTATGCCTTTACCGTACATCACTGAAGCTAAATTCCTTGTCTCCTATGGTAAAGTCCAGATCAACATGTTCAAGTAAGCTACGTCCCCCATTTCATTTGTACCACGTTTTTAAACTTATCAGTTTTTATTTCTTATAAGAATCCTGTTAGTCGAAACTTCACTGTTAACAATACACTTTTTTTTTTTTTGATAACATGTTATTTAGTGGTTGTATAACTGAGATATTCTGTTATTTCTGCCAATCGAGTATCCCAAAATTGTAAATGTAATGCAAATAAAAACATTAGGACATAATAAGTTTAAAAAAAAAACCGACAAAAAAAGTAACTTAACTAAAAAGCAAGAAATAAATATTTTCTACACCAATTTAATACTTATTTGTTGTTTTTACTTATGCGTTTAATGTAATTAAGAAATTATTGTTTATTATGTAATTATTAATTGTTTTATATCATTCTGAAGTCGGTGCCATACAATATTAGTAATGCGAATGCCCGGCCCTCGGCAATTTTGAGTAAACTCGTTATAGTAGCAAGGTATATAATTTTTTATGTTTTACTTGGCACCGACTTCAAAATTATATAAAACAATTAATAATAATTACGTAATAAACAATAATTTCTTAATTACATTAAACGGAACATCATCATCATGAGGTCATCAGTCCTAAGACTGGTTGGACACTAACCTCCAGCTTCTCCTATCTTGTGCTAACCTACGCATTTCGCTAATTGTGCTACAACCTACATCCCTTACTATTTGCGAGCAGTAGTCTAATCTAGGCCTACCTCTGCCTTTCTTCACTCCTATTTCTGCCTTCAAAATATCGCGGACTATTCCCCCATGTCTCAGCAAGTGGCCTACCATTCTATCTCTTCTCTTCTTTATGTTTTTCCATATACTTCCTTTCTCGCCGACTTTCTCCAATACTTCTTCGTTTCTAACCCTATCAGTCCACGATATTTTCATCATTCTTCGGTAACACCACATCTCAAAAGCTTCTAATTTCTTCCTACTTGCTTCCTCTACCGTCCAGGTTTCCCAACCGTATAGTGCCGTGCTCCATACATATGTTTTCAAAAATCTCTTCTTTGTTTCTAAGTTTATTACCCCCGAGCATAAAAGTGCTTTCTTTTTGTTAAAAGCTACTCGACCCTGCGCTATTCTTTGTTTTATGTCTTTATCGCTTCTTCCATCCCAATTTATTTTAGTTCCTAAATAACTGAAGTCTTTAACTTCCTCGAATCTTTCATTATTAATTTGTACTTTCGTTTTTACTCTGCTCTCGCGCCCTCTGCACACTAACACTTTAGTTTTGTTTTTATTCATCCTCATTCCGTATTCCTCTGTCAACACTGCCTCCATTTCGTTAAATGCTGATTCTAATTCCTCCTTACTAGATGCTAATACTGCTATATCATCCGCGAATCTCAATTTTTAGTTTCTGTCCCTGTACTTTAATCCCGAAATCCACTCTATCTTTTACCACATTAATCGCCTCTTCGATGTACAGATTAAAAATTAGTGGTGATAGCGTACATCCTTGTCTTACTCCTTTCCTAATACCTACTTCCCTTTTTCCCCTTCTACTTCTATAACAGCAATTTGCTCTTTGTATAGATTGTGTACTACTCTCCTATCTCTATACTTCATTCCCGCGCTCTTTAGTATCTCGAACATTTTTTCCCATCTTACGTTATCAAAAGCTTTTTCTAAATCTACAAAATCCTATATAAGCGTTCTTTCCTTTTTCTATTGTTTTCTCTAACATTACTCTTAGCGCTAAAATAGCTTCGCGAGTTCCCCTATTTCGCCTAAACCCGAATTGGTCTTCTTCTAATATTTCCTCCGCTCTATTTTCCATCATCTTCTGCACTATTCTGGTTAAGATTTTTGACAAATTAAACGGAACAACAAAGAAGTATTAAATTGTTGTAGAAAACATTTATTTCTTGCTTTTTAGTTGTTACCTTTTTTTTAAGTCGTTTTTTTTAACTTATTATTTTGCAAAATTTTGTAGTAATGGGTAGACCTACTAAGGATGCTTGGCGAATGAGAAAACGACATTTACTTGAATAAAGAGTTCCGTTGTGAATCTTCGAAGTCCAAGGTCCAATACTAACGAAATTAAGATGGGACCAACTTGGAGCTATACTGAATCCAACGCAAAAACGATAATTAAAATCGGTTCATAAACAGAAAAGTTATATCCGAACGTACATAAAAAATATATATATATATATATATATATATATATATATATATATATATATATATATATATATATATATATATATATATACACATACAGACGAATTGAGAACCTCCTCCTTTTTTTTTGAAGTCGGTTAAAAATATGTGTAAATACAACACACATACTAAATGATGAATAATCTTGTTCGAATAGCAGCGAACTGTTTGTCAGTGCCAAAAGCAAATTAATTGATAACTTCTTTATTGTTTAAAGCAGTGGCGGCTCGTGGGTGTGTTACATAGGAGGAACAGTAGTGACGTGCCATGTGGCGGTGGTAAAATGATAAAATATATATCTTGTCATTTGTAGAAAAAATCAACTCATCTACCCTTGGCATTTATTAAAATGTTGATGACCTTTTCATTAATGGAAAGGATTTAATTTTCTGCTGATGTTGTAACGTTGATTTTTAAAATAATTAAAATAAGCAACGGCCTACCTAATTGGTTAGGCCCTACCCTACCTAATTTAGTTAAACGCCTTTGCTACCCAACTGCCAATTAACTCCCGCGTACTTTACTCGCTCAACGAAAAAGTACAACTGGACACGACTAACTAACCGCGGATGATCCAAATGTGTGCTCGTAGTCCCTATGTGCCCGATACAAGTCTAGCGTGTAAAATTGATATAATTTTTTTTAGTATAAAGTTTATGTATAAATATTATATCTTTTAGAATGTTTATAATAAATGTATGTATTAAAATGTATTTCTAAAAAAAAAGTGTAGTAGGCATGTGCCTCTGTGCCTATTACTATTGGCCACCATTGGTTTAAAGAGCAGTTATAGCAAGAGCAAATATTTTGATAATTATTACTGCTCCTTCCCTCGGCTGCCGTTGAGGATTTGGTTTCTGTACTAACTTAAGAGTAAATGTAGGTTAGTTTTCTTCATTTAGTTTAATCTGTAAATGTTATTTATGTAATTACAATATAACATATTGTATGTAAATATCTTGAATATAAGGCAAAATATGTTCGCTTTTTGTAGATCATCGAATCAAAACTGATTTAACAGAATTTTTACTAGATCATAGATTTTTTTGAATAAAATCATAAATAGGCCCCGGATTTGATTGCCCACATGACGTAAATAACAGAGGCGGAGTTACAACGAAGAGCAGATTACATATATACAAATTATTCACATATCAGTTTATCTTTGAGGACTTGCAATTATATTCCTAAAAACACGTAGTCAAGTCCGGAAGCAGGGCAAGTCATCACGTCATCGTATTGTCAAAACGATCTGGACAACACAATACTTCTTCAAGGTAACATCACAACACACCTAACACTATTTACGCGTATGACAACATCAGTATATTATTAGTAGCTGCTCTAAATGTTCATCAGTCAACGATCGACATCTGTCAGTAAATATTCAGTAATAGTTGAATAATTGCAGTAATAATTGAATCTGCCTCAAACCACGTTCCCCACCGGGTTGTTACAGCCACTAGAGGTAACCGTGTGTCGCGTCACGTCATCGGTCATCCCCGCAGATATTTCTTTGTCCCGTCCTCGCATAACTTTACTATTGTCGAAGGTGCATTGCGCTATGTGCTAGCGTAATGCACCTCCGACAATACTTTCAATATTTGTAGTGAAACAAATAGAACAGCAGGTAGCAGGCGGTCAATGACTGAATTTTATTTAATATAAAATAGTTGGGTGATGTCCTACCAATTTATACAAACAGTTAATTTACATTATAAAAAAATGAGCCAGAGTGTGGACAAGCTACTGACATGAAATGTTTTATTGTATAATTCATTATAAGATTATGATATTTCTTTGCGATGTTCATATTTCTAATAGATATTTCAGAGCACGTATGTCCGACTTTGAAATGTCCGCAGTCAAATCCGGAGTTTAGTCTCATAAGCATTACTAATTTTTCAATATTTTAGGTAAATACTCTTTAAAAATTATTTTTGTGAGGCGAGTAATTTCATTATGTTCAGTCTTTCCAAAATGAAAAAAATATATATTCTAATAGAAATAGAAAAATAAAATATTTATATAAAAATACTCCAACTTACTTTGTGATGTAAATCATGAACATCTTCTTCTAAGGAGGCATCTGAGTACATGTCATCAGCTGTGTCGCATGTACTGCTTCTTCCTGATGAATTGAAACTCGAACTTCGATACAACTGACTATAAATAAATAAATATTCCGTTAAAAATCATGTCATTAATTTATTAACGCCATAGTTTACCTTGCTAAAGCATTGGATCCTAACTGTTGTCGTCTTCCACTGCTGAAATAAAAAATAGAATTTAATAAGCATCCCACACGAATCAGGAAGATTACATAATTAGAAAAATGATCAATTAATGTGTAACTATTAATTAGCTAGACTAACGAGGTTACCTAGATTTTTTTTTGCATTTTAGTTCACCTTTAAACTATTTTTTAATAACGATAACTGAAGGCATAAACTGTAATACTTTTCTAATTTCAGTCGCCTAGATGCAAAACCCGACAAGTCCAGACAAACATAATATGCGATAATTAATAAAAACTTGTAACATTTTTATTCAATTGAATACAGTGACCAAATTTCGTAAAATGGGTTATTATTGTTTTTAAATGATAACAAATCATAGTTTAGGAATCAGAAGCATCCATATGACCCTCATAATTGGGAAATAAAATGGACATGTCGATTTTTGCGCCTAATTCTGTTTGAAATGTTCCAAAAAAATGTGTGTAACTTTTGAAAATAAATTTTATTTCTCATTATTATCGAACACAAAATACATTTTCAAATACCAAATGTAATTGATTCTTCTTCGCAGTTACCCTCTTCTTCGACTGCTTCTGAAACATTTCGGAAACCTTCTCGAAAAAAAATTAAGGCATATTTTTCCCATTCCTTCCCATAGTGTTTCCCTAATAGTCTCGCTATACTTTTTTTCTTGTCTTTATTAATCAGAACTCCAATTTTCAATTCCTTTGATCTCATTTGCGAGATGTTTTTCCTTTTTGCATAAGCTTTTGAATGTTTTCATAATATTTTCATTCATGTACAATGCTTCGTCGTGTGTTAATTAAAGTTAAGTAATTTTTTTTTAACAATGATTATCTTTTTTGAAGGTTGAAATTTAAAGTGTCAATATCCTGGTTATTTTAAAACATTTTGAGTTTCACGTCTCCAATCCCTGATTACAGTCTTCTCCAATTTCGTGAACAGTAGCGAACTTTTTAATCATACTGATGTACTCTTTTGGATGAACAACTTCCATTTTCTTATAGACTTTTTCAATTTGACCCGAAACGCAATCAATCGGGGGGCATAAGAATGCCCAACAACCGGAAAGAGCAACTCTATTTTCTCTACATGTGGAGGAGCTTGAAATTGTAACCAATAACTCAACATACCAATGTTAGTAGAATTTTTGTTTTGTGCCCCACATCCATCATAACACAAGTTATTCAACTGAAAAAATCTACAAATCACACTGCATCACGTGATGAAATATTTAGCTCGTATTGGTTCATTGGAAATGTCTGCCTTTGAATCTAAGACCGCAAGGGAAATGTCGGGTTTTGCATCTGAGATGAAGTTTTAAACTCAAATTACTTTTGAATTGTTGGTATTTGTTGTAAAAATTCCCTTGGACTATGTCGGCATTTACATTTTTAATCTATTACCATAACAATATCATTTTTGAGGAAAGGGAGATTTATTTTGCATCTAGGCGACTGATTTATTAAGTAACAAATATCGTTTATCAATGTGTAATGATCAATGTATAGAGTGAACATACAGTCACAATGTGTTTAATGGTAAAAATATACACAAGACACAAACATTAAGGGATGTAGAAAGTCCTAAATCTTTAGGTGATTTAAAAAAGCAACTTGGAGAAAAATAGTCGCAGGGCAATTTTAAAAAAAGCAAATTGAAGCTCCAAGCTTCTAGTTTTCAGATCTTGAAAAAACTTTCAGTATCTCTTTCAAAATTATCTAAAAAAACTTTATGATGAAGTCACTGATAAAAATTTACTAATGTCCGTGGACCTTTTAAAAAACAAGCAAAAATTTTTGATTTTTTTTCCCATGGCTTTCTTATGATTAGTCAAAAACTGCTGATGGTAAAAAAGTTTGTACTCAAGAGAAAACTAGAAACTTAGAACTTCAATTTGTTTTTTTTTTTAATTGCTCTGCGACTATTTTTCTCCAAGTTACAGCCCTTTGAGAATCACTTAAAAATTTAGAATTTTGTTTTACATTAATTTTTGTGACTAGTGTATTTACCGTCGAAAGAATGTAATGAGACATTTTGAAAATCGGCGCACCCCCTATTGACTGAAAGCGTAATTAAATTAACAAATTATACCATTATGGCCTATATTTTAGGAAAACATATAGAAAGTGTCTCATTACATTCTTCTTTGATAATATAACATAATAGTATTGTCAAACATATACTGAATGAGTACCTTATAAAAATCCATTAGAAATGAACACACTTCAAAAACTTGACACAATGTTTAAACTTTTTTTCGAGAGGAAACAATTTTTGAAAATAAAATTTGATAGAAATATTACGGGGTGAAATTGTATGTTGACACAGGATTGTATGTGATACACTGCTTGATATTTTCAATATTTTGCTTAGTATGGAGAGTTGATTTTTAGGAAATAGAATTTAAAATATAAAATGCGTTGTAAGTAAAAATGCGTATAACATAATAGGAATAATTTTTATTCCATATTCCCAAAAGTCTTCGTTCTTTTCCTTATTCCAGTTAAATGTCTTTGATTTGATTTGAATATTGTACCTCAAACAGTTCCGATATTCACTGGATATGACTGTGATTTACGACACATGTAACTATAATAGTTTTATTTTATCTATTTACCTTCTAAAAACTTCTTCAAAATCATGTTGAAACTTATAACCTCTTTGTTTACTGCTGTCTACTTTGAAGTAAAATTTCCATTAATAAAATTTCATATTTCAAATTTAACAGTAGTTGTATTTGAATTTACGAACAGTCCACATGTAACATACCACATCGTATAGTACCTATGTAGTTTATTTCTACTTGCCAAATAAAAAATCTCAAAACAAACCATGGCTTGTTTTTATGGCTAGGCTCAAGTAGACTATTCCATTTATCGGCAAAATAAGAGTTTTTTATTTGGCAAATAGCGCTGAAATGAATAGTAACTATTTGTTTCCCTGCGATGCTAACAACAAATAAAGTTATAAATAATTTATTTATCCAGACGTATTGGACATACATTATTTGTTTCATAAAATGGTTTTAAATCCGATAACTTCTTAGCCTCCTCTGGAGTACCTCAAGAGAAATTACTTTTTATTGTCCTGTAAGTTATACGTTAGTGAAGTATTCCATTGTTTATTTGTGTCGAAGTTATTTAGAGGTTTAAATAAAGAAGGGGCGTTCTTTATTTATTTTTTGTGAAACAAAACATTGTGAATTTGTATATTATGTAAATTGGTTCGACAAAAGTCGACTGCATTTCTTATAAACTGTTAGATCATGTATGAATTTGTTTTCGAATTTTCCACTATTTATCAAATATAAATAATAACCAGACTCTTAGAATATAAATATGTATATGAATACTTCGGTCATTTTATTATTTCTCCATTAGAGGTTTCACCTACAACTGGCCTTATATATACAAAAATTGTATTCTTTATATTATTCCCAAATTCTTTTAGCATCAATAAGCTACAATTTCTATACCGTGATTATTAATCTTATCAGGATAAATTAAAATGTTCTTTCTTTAATACCAATTGTGGTATACCACAGGCTGTAAAATAAACACCTGATCCTTATATTGGTTGGGATATTTTAATGTACTATAAGAATGTGAGGTCCACCGATTTAACTAGTGCTAGTAAACACTACAGCACTGAACTGTTCTGTTCAACGAAGAATCAGTCAACGAGTATGGTTTATGTTCTTCAGGTCGCCACATTAGTGCTTCCCAAATTCTACCGTTTTATTAATTACATAAATTATTTCTTATTGTAATCTTTTATCACTAGTTCGATATTAAAATATGTACTATTAACAACAAAACGTTTTAAGCAGTTAGGTGTGTACACGTACATTTAATTCATAAGGTCCAAAATAAAATTTGACTGTACCGTCTATACAGATCTATTTTATTTTTGTTAAGGCCGTTTTTAATAAATTTTATACGGCAGTATAAAATTAATCGCTGTATTAATCAGTCGTTTTGTTGCAATAAAATAACCCGGTTAAGGGAGAATAACACATGTTCATTTCTTATAATTCTAAAATTTTCAAAAAAGAACTTTTTAATACCTACGATACACATATAATCCGATTCAAATTAACCGTCTAGCCATTTAGATACATTTCCTTAAAATACAGGCAATAAAGATAAGTTATGTTATGATCATGGTCAAAAACTAGTCACAACCCTTATCCATAAAATTCGAAAATTAATTTATTACTTATTTTTGCCTATATTTTAGGAATCTATGTCTATTGAAGTTTATATCTATTGAAATGAATAGACTACATTCCACTGAACAATCTAATTAAGTATTTTGCTATAGTTATACTTATGGTTCATCTAATTAATAGTATAAGTTTGTAATGATTATACGTTTTTCCTATTTATTACAAATTATTACTGCGTTTAGAGCATGAAACAATCATCAATCAATACTAGGTTATTTCTGTCGTACCTCTCCACCCCATCCTTTTGTATTATTAATGTTTAGTTATTATAATTAACAAAGGTTATTGATTGTTTACATTTCTTATTATTATTTACTGTATTTACGAATTATTTGATATTAGTATTCATTTGTATAAATAATTACAGCTATAGATTTAAAATTCTATATGGAAATTTAAATAAACAAACTATATTTTGGCGATAGCAAGGATAAAAGTGCATCATGCCTTGACCGGGAATCGAACCCGGCTCTCCCAATTTCCGGTTGGTTGCTCTGACCGCTGAGTTATCGAGGCACACTCATTATCCTTGCTAATGCGCCAATTTTAACGCGTCGCTACAGTACTCCCTCCCTAGAGACATGGTTTGTCTCGCTACAATTAACGGAATGTGACCGCGTTCGCCATTCTTACGAACCGTTGTTCGGTAACCCCCGGACTGTAGGGCGATGGATAGGACGGGAATCGAATCCGCGAATTTGAGATGTAAGGGAGGTTGCATATACTGGAATGAATCACATCACGTCGGGGTCACCACTTTGGCGATAGTAAGGATAAAGAGTGCATATGCCTTGACCGGGAATCGAACCCGGCTCTCCCAATTTCCGGTTGGTTGCTCTGACCGCTGAGCTATCGAGGCACACTCATTATCCTTGCTAATGCGCCAGTTTAATGCGTCACTACAGTACTCCCTCCCTAGAGACATGGTTTGTCTCGACACAATTTAACAGAATGTGACCGCGTTCGCCATTCTTACAAATCGTTGTTCGGTAACCCCCGGACTGTAGGGCGATGGATAGGACGGGAATCGAATCCGCGAATTTGAGATGTAAGGGAGGTTGGATGTACTGGAACGAATCACATCACGTCGGGGTCACCACTTTGGCGTTAGCAAGGATAAAAGTGCATCATGCCTTGACCGGGAATCGAACCCGGCTCTCCCAATTTCCGGTTGGTTGCTCTGGCCGCTGAGCTATTGAGGCACACTCATTATCCTTGCTAATGCGCCAGTTTAATGCGTCACTACAGTACTCCCTCCCTAGAGACATGGTTTGTCTCGATACAATTTAACAGTATGTGACCGCGTTCGCCATTCTTACGAACCGTTGTTCGGTAACCCCCGGACTGTAGGGCGATGGATAGGACGGGAATCGAATCCGCGAATTTGAGATGTAAGGGAGGTTGGATGTACTGGAAAGAATCACATCACGTCGGGGTCACCACTTTGGCGTTAGCAAGGATAAAAGTGCATCATGCCTTGACCGGGAATCGAACCCGGCTCTCCCAATTTTCGGTTGGTTGCTCTGGCCGCTGAGCTATCGAGGCACACTCATTGTCCTCGCTAATGCGCCAATTTTAATGCGTCACTACAATATATTGTAGATATGTATGTATTTTATCAACAAGGATTCTACGATTATATCAAAATGCGCAATGTTAAACGTTTGCAACTTTAAAAATTATATATTTACATATATGTTACTAATAGAAATATTGCTAATTATTATTATTATTAACTACACATCTAAGAAATAAAATAACCATATACAGTTAAATATATGAATATCAACTAATATACTTACTGTCTGAAAGATCCCCATCGCCTAGCAGGAAGGTTTTCTTGATGACTGAAAAAATAACAGATTTATGTATATCATACAAATTATATTATATAATTGCTTACTTGGGGGAAGATCTCCTTAAACTCGTCCGCAACCATGTGTTTCTGTTTATCCCACTGAGAGGACTTCTACCGTCAATTGCGCTAAACAAAAAAATACATATTACAGGTACACTGAATAATACAATAGTTTTACATTTTCAAGGTGAATCCCATAGTAGGTAGTAACTGGTACCTACTGATGTAATTAATTATCGCATTTATTTGTACTGTACGGTATGCCTAATAACACGAATTTTAAATCAGACGTATTATTTCAAGATAAAAAAAAAAACAGATCATATGTATCAGATTTTTCTAAGGAAACAATAAAACGGTATATAAAAAAATCATTGACATTTTCCACTGTATAATCCGGCTATTCTTGACAATGCTTTAAGAAAAGTTTAACTTCTTTACCTCATTTTAAATTATACAAGGGAATTTGCAATTTAGTAATAATCAGAAGTAGGATACTTCTGCTTCTTATGTTTTTTGAATTAGTAAGCAGGAGCTTACTAATTCAAAGAACATGAATAAATCAGATACAGAACTATTACTGGACATTACCTAGTGATTATATAATTGTGCAACCTTCTAGCTTCTAGTACCCAATGTGGGCCTTCGGAACAACAAAATTTAGTATTCTGCCTCAACACAGACCTACTTAAATGAAACGTTGCTTTACCAATGCAACTGATACTATTTATTTAGTTAAAAATATGAAGATATATGTTTTTCATGAAATTATAACCTTCCATCTATCATTTTTCCACTGTCTTGGTAAGACAAACTTTATAGGGATGCCATTTTTTATATTTATATACCCGAATTCATCTTTAAAATTCATTTTAAGGGAATAAATTTATATAACCAATGGAGGGGTTTCTATTTCATTTCCAACCATAGAAAATACCTTAAAGTTTAGTTCAAACACGAAAGTAGTAATAATGACTAGAAAACTGTCAATTTTTATATCAAATTTTATAAATTTCTTTTTAATTATTAAACCAAGAGGGACCAACCCAGAGAAAAAATATAATTTAAATTACTTCTGACACATACTTCAAATGAAATCGTGGGATAGTATTATTTATTGATTTATGTAACGAAAGTAAAAGAGCTATATATTGTATACCTTAATTAAAAGCCGGAAATGCAGTAGTCTTTTCTGAATGCCTGCTGATCTGATAAATATTCACTTTCAGCCAGCATTATTTATGTAGATAAATTAATAGACTTGATTAACATAGCGAGGTTTAAATGAATATTTTTTGTCCCTGTAACCATTATATAGTATTTTACTTATACTAATGACAGAATATATTTTTTATCTAATTTTTTATCTAAATTTATCTAATTTTTATAATAAATAATTATTATGACTTTTAACAAATACACTACAGTAAAGGCATTACTCAGAATAATATTGTTTTTTTTTTGTACAAGGAGCTGAGAAGTAAAGACTACAATAAATTATTTTTTATAATTATAAAGTACAATTTTGCTACACAGATTTCTATATCGCAATCAATTTTCTATTATGAATCATGTTTAAATAACGACAACCTGTAATTATTTCGAATTGTCTTTTAACGCAAACATACGATATATACAGAAAAAGGTGGATATTATTGGGTATAGAAATTAGATTACAATTTGACAAATGGTAAATATTCAGTTTAACAAAATATTTCAGTCAATCGATCAGTAAAACTAATCGTAAATTTTAAGAACCCATCATATTAAGTTTATATTTAGGCTAACTTAAATTTAGCCATCCAAAAATATATCGGCGATAATTGATGCCTTATTACATATATACGAGAATTTATATTCGCATACAACATTTAATTAAGAAATATATAATCCAAACTCTCCAAAATCCTATTCTAAAAGTTATAAATTTGTCACTGCTTAGAACTCCTTCAGCAATATGGGGTCAAAGGCAACCTATGACGGATAATTGATTTCACTAATGATAATGAATTATAGCTAAAATAACTTAAACCTGATATAACCAACACATTTACTATTTCAATTCTTACTTTATTTGATAAAATAATTGAATTCAATTGATTTACTTTATACAGTGCTATTCAAAAGTCCCCTCCCCCCCCTCTTATCTTTGGAACGGTTATACATAAACTAGTGAAATTTGGTAACTGAATATTAAGGGTTGTAAACTTCCCTACTAGTGATGATAGATGACGTATGCGTCAAAGATGACGTCACAAGGTCATTGTGAGCAATAATTTTAAATGGAACCCTATGGCAAGCGACACCTCTTTTAAAAGGTATCGAAAAAACCTATTCAATGATACTAATATTGTGTCTGTTTACGGCAGTTTTGACAACTGGCTTTCAAAAACCGCAAAGCTGTGATGAATTAAATCAGTTAATAATAAAATTTAAAATTCAAGCTCCGCCACTGGATAGTTGGATAGTAAATAATCTGACGTTTTTGCAAGTCTCCCCAATTTGATGTTTTTTTAGCTGTCAAAGTTTTTATACATTTAATAATTTGTGTATTGTTGATCGAACGTTTAACTGTTTTAGTACCTTGTGGTAATTTTAAAATAGTTGTACATTCAATAATTTGTTAAACTGTTGTGAGCTGAACGTTTAAGTGCTTCAAGAAGAGAAATGGTACGTGTTTTAGGTGATAAAGTAGCAGCGATCCTAATACTTGGTGAAACTGGGGAAAATATTCATGCAGCAGAACGCATTTTTAAAGAAAGGTTTCCCGATCGCCCAGTTTCGAGGACTTATTTGAGAGAGCTTCTTCGTAAGTTTAAAACAACGGGTAGTATTAATGATGCAAAACGATCTGGCAGACCACAAACTTCTGATGAGAAAAAAATTGATATACTGGCAGAAGTAATAGTAAATCCTACTTCTTCAACAACTCAAGTTGCACAGGGTGTTGAAAAAAACAAATTTCACCCATACAAATTAAAAATGGTTCATCAACTCTCAGACGACGATCCAGACCGAAGACTGCAATTTTGTGAAAATATGGAGACTAAAATTAACCAACAGCCAGACTATGTCAAAACAATTTGTTTTAGTGACGAAAGTACTTTCTATCTAAATGGAAATGTAAATACACAAAACGTGAGATATTGGAGTGACGCAAATCCTCACATGTTTCGTGAAACACATACTCAGTATCCCGAGAAGGTCAATGTTTGGGCAGGTATACTGGGAAACCACATCGTTGGGCCTGTTTTTTAAAATACCAACTTAACCGGTGAGGTGTATCTGCAGATGTTGCAAAATGCAATAGAACCGTTAATCCTTGAAATTTTGGAAGATAATCAAGATGAATTCGACATTTTGGAAATAACATTCCAACAGGATGGTGCTCCTCCACACTATTACGGTGCAGTAAGACGGTATTTGGATGAAGAATATCCTGGTAGATGGATTGGACGACGAGGTTCAATGGAATGGCCGCCTCGATCACCGGACCTCACACCTTTAGATTTTTTTCTGTGGGGGTATCTTAAATCGAGGGTTTACGCTACTTAGCCTGACAATATTGATGTTTTAAAACAACGTATTGTTACAGAATGTAGGGCTATTTCCGCAGACACATTTGAAAAAGTACGAGAAGAGTTTCGCAATAGGATGTTTTACTGTCAGGAAGTAGATGGAGCTCACTTCGAACAATTACTATAAGTAGGTACTGATTCTTGAATCTGTAATTAAAATTATTATACAAGTTTACTGATTACTGATTTAATCCATCAAAACTACCATAAATACAAACAATATTAGTATCATTGAATAGGTTTTTTCGATACCTTTTAAAAGAGGTGTCGCTTGCCATAGGGTTCCATTTAAAATTATTGGTCACAATGACCTTGTGACGTCATCTTTGACGCATACGTCATCTATCATCACTAGTAGGGAAGTTTACAACCCTTAATATTCAGTTACCAAATTTCACTAGTTTATGTATAATCGTTAAAAAGATAAGAGGGGGGGAGGGGACTTTTGAATAGCACTGTATATAAGCATCTTGTAAATTATAAATATAAATTATGCAATATATACAGTACAGTGAAAAAGTTTAGACTCAAGCTTATATTTAATGGCATTTATTATACCTCATGCAAGAAAGATTCATTAACATATATTATGTAATAGAACAGGCCACTAATAGATAAACAGCGCTATTGCTCTCGAACTATAACGTTCTTAAGGCCTGGTTACACAATGCGAGCTAGCATGCCAGCTGGCTTAGTCACTTACTGCAGTACAGCTATTCGCACCGTAAGACCGCCTCATGCGAGTTACTGTTATGTGCGAGTCGGTCAGTAGCTTGCATCCCAGTTACTTCAATATTTTTTGTTTTTACTCGCGCGCCTCCCCCCACCACGCACAAAGCAGCAGTTCGCATGCGACTCGGACGTCAACTCGCACGATTTTGCGAAACGTCAGTAGCTCGTATGCTTGGTACATTTGCACACAACGAAATTCACACTTGACTGCAGTCTCTCGGACAATACCTGCTCACCTGTGTCATAGCAGCTACTCTCATCGTATGACCGGTCGAGGCCAGTCGAGCTACTGTCATGCGAGTATACAATGGCAGTAGCTGTCTACTGTCACGTCAGCAGCTCGTACTGTGTATCCAGGCCTTTATGGGTTGTTACTGCGCACTGGCAAGAAGTCCTGCCGCATATGTATGAATAAGTATAAATTCGTTTGATTTAAACAGTGAGCGAGAATGCACACCAATACAATTTTTGAGTGATGATTTAAGAATGGTTTGCAAGTGAATTTTAAAGTATTAGTGACTTGGACATTTAGTTTTATTTTTTATTATGCCGTGTGGCGAAGAATTGAATGATTTAGAACACAACGATTTACGGTGTTGTGTAAAAGCACAGCGACAGATCACCGCAACTATTAATCGTTCACAAAGTGTTTCTTCACAAAACAAAAGATTTATTAAGCTTAGAGTCGAAAATTATGGTAAAAGAAAGCGCTCGGGACGACGCGGCTAGACTGTATAAATTTTCACCAACGACAAAGCGTGCTATTTTGAAGGAATTGTCAACTACAGGAGCGTCATCTTCTCAGGTTGTCCATCGTTTTAATATAGACCGTGATTCCATTCTCGTAAGAAATATGGTGGCGAAGTCAAGACATTTTAAATATGAAAAATGTATAAAGAAACCTACACTTGAGCAGCATTACATAGAGGTCAGATTAAAATTTGCATAGGAGTATGTTCAAAACAAACATTTTTGGGGCCATGTAATCTTTAACGACGAAAAAAAGTAATTTTGATGGACCGGATGGGTTTAGCTATTATTGGCATGATTTACGAAAAGAACGAAAAATTATGTCAACAAGACCTCAAATAGTTGATTCTGTTATGATATGGGTGGCTTTCAAAAAGGGTATGAAATGCCAACTGGCATTTGTAAATGGCAGAATGAATGCGACTGCTTATCAAAAGCTGTTAGAAGATTACCTGTTACCATTTTTAACCCTTACTGAAGATGACAGACTGTCATCTTTACATGTATTATTATCCTGTTGAATAAGCATTGTCATTGACAGTGCATATTCAACAGGATAATAATGCATCTATTAATTCTGCGAGGTCTACAAAAAATTGGTTTCAACAGTATGGAATCGACCTTATGCCGTGGCCAGCATTAAATCTTGATCTTAACTCGATAGTAGATCTATAGAGGATTATGGTAAGAGCAGGATACAATCCTTCAATGAAAGTGTTGATGAACTGAAGCGTCAAATTCTAGCTGCCTGGAACGAGATTCCAGAGGCAACTTTATACAATTTAATAAACAGTATGTACATTCGCTTATTAAATGTAATAAAAAATACGGGTAAATGGACCAAGTACTAGTCCAAGTGAAATATAAAAACACCAGTGAGTTTATATTTTTTTCACAAACTACAGACCCGTTATGTCATAAGTCTCTGTTATTCACCAATACATGAGATCCTAACAACTCGTAATATAAAACACTGATTTCACGTAATATACCGCTCCAAGATATCCATAAAATTATTTTCAGTTTTAAGTTTTACTCATGATGTATATAGTTCAAACTAAGGGTTAGTCTATACTATTTCACAGCACCGTATATCAAAGTTAACATCCCTAATAATTCATACATTTGACCCAATTTAGGCGATCTCTCCATAAAGAATTACATAATTTTATTTTTAAATGTACTTTCCTCGGCCTTGAATAATATAGGTAACATCAAACTCCAACATGATTATTTTATAAGTACATAGACCAATTTTTCTAAAAAAACATCGAAATACATTTCTATATCTAATGTTCCCTGGCACTCTAATTCTTGGCAGATTATTAAAATTGTCAGTTGAAGTTTGAAATATATGCAGCTGATATCAAAACTATCATTTTACATATCAACTGATGACCTGTTATCAATTTTTTTTTGTTAAAAATGAAATTCCGTAATAGTTTACAGATTGTAAGATAAATTTGTTGTATAATAAAAACATTTGTCGGCTATCCAAATACACATAAGTGCCAAATATGAAATAATAGTCAACAGAAATCCAGAGTCACTCAGTACATTGTATGACTCGAAGAATATGGCAGTCAATGTATTTTTAAGATAATAACTCAAATTAAATAAAAGGATATGTGAGTACTTGAAAAATATGAATCAATCAGGGATAGAAATCATAAACACACCCGTTAACAATGTTTTTATGTACTAACGATGAATCTGTATAATATTTCAATACGTAATTTTTATGAAAATGATGTTAATATGTTATGTACTTAAATGTAAAAACAAAAATAATTAAAAAAACTGAATTTCGTTCGTAAATCAAAATATCAAATATTTTAACCGAGATTCCATTCATTCCATACATTATGTTATGCCTGCAGCCGCACTCAAGGCCCCAGCCATTTGAAAATCACCTGAGAAAGTGGAAGTTTACAGTATGCCATTTACAACATTCCAGGACATAATCTTGATTAAAACACCCCCTTTAATAAATCGAGACACGCCACTTCCTTTACACATTAAGTTGGGATTTATAAAAGCTATGCATAAGAACGGTGAAGGGTTTGCACATGTTAGGAGGCAATTCCGAGAAATTAGCGATGCATCACATAGGTATCCAGCGATGCATCATATAGTCATCTTAAAGGGAAAAAGTGTTAAAAGACGAGATTTTTTAAAATAAACTAAGACATGATTAGCTCGAGGCCTGGAAGTAATTTAATACAGTACGTAAAGGGTTTCTAGACAAAAACAAAGATGAGACCTACAGCTAATAGAAAAACTATTACATACAATTTGTATAATGGATTTTTGCGCGTGTATCAATTTAGTGACGACGCACGGATCACATGTTACACCACTCGCAATGTTACACAAATATGCCACAATTACTAGCACGTATGTTTCAATCAACTACGTACGACATAGACAGTTAATAATTTGCCGAACAAAATGCAATTATGAAGTCACGTCCTAGCTTTATTGCATAATTTGTTTCATTGGGGTCTCAATATTTCTGCAAAATTTATTTCATTTTTGTTTCATTTATTTTGATATTTGTTGAATTTATGTCATTTATTTTGATGGAAATATCACTTCCATTGAATGTTTTTGTGGAGAACCTTTTCATTACTCTGTCATAGGTTGACGGATTTGTATTGTACTAAATGTTATCTTAAAATGTGTTTTCGGCACGACACTGTTAAAAAATGTGAGTTGATTGATTCATACGATTGTTACCTATGACGTATACGCAAAGAAACATTATACAAACTATAGATCAAATGTTACGATATCGAATATCGAAATAGTTTCTAAATTTCCATCTGGATGTTTTCCCAAAAACTTAAGAGCTGTGAGTGATGCGTAAGAGTTTCATGAGGCAGTGGCGGTTCGTGGTATCCATATTAGGGTAGGCGATAGCGGCGTATGAGCTTCATCAACCCTTAAAAATAACGCCGCAGGCGGAAATTTTTAAAATTTTCAAGGTCACGCGTTTTCCTGGTACTTCAGAATTTCAATGATTGAATTTCATTTATATAAAAATATAGACTTTCACAAGGATTTTTTGAACTTAATACCTCTTTGTTATTCGTGAATAATAATAGTTATTGTGGGTATAAATAAATTGGAATAAACGAAATATATTTATTGAGTATTATACCTATATTATGTAAATTGGGTTGGCAATAATACATTATTTTAGGGCGCTTTAGGGTATAGGCCTCCTCCTCCCCTCACAGCCTTCCTTAACCATCGCCATTATTGACTGACAATTACAAAGTGGATACCTACTACTTTTTAGAATTTAAATTAATGCGCCTATCTTTAATTAATGAAAACTTGTTAATTATATTTTCCGTGAAGTCATCAGATTTCTGAAGCGTGCTAAATAATTCCTTTTCAATTGAAATAAGTGCAAGCGACGATAAACGTTCATTCTTCATGGAGTTCCAACTATGCGTTGTAATACGTTTTAAACAAGAAAAATGTCTTTCAACCGATGTACTTGTTGCTGGAATTGTAGCAATTATAACAATAAGTTTAAAAACCTCTGGAAATATTTCTCGAAATTCATATTCCACAAAATATTTCAACATTGACTCGATATTTAATGTTTCAAATTGATCATCACAATAGGTATATAACCCAATATCCCCAGTAATGTCACGGCTCATTCAATGCGAAGGCGTCTTCGGATCTGCCGAAGAACGCCGATCTACTTCAGGCGGCGATTGCATTCGCCTTCAACTGCTTTATTTAAAGAGTATAATTGGCTGCAGACGTCTGAGCTGCGATTATTTTGCCATTACAACTACGTTGTTTGTCGTCTTACCGACATCTGGTTGACGTGTTAGCTATCGATTTTCAGGCGGTGGGATGGAGAACCTAGCCTGGTCTGGTTGTTCTGTTTAGGAATAAAATGATTTAATTCGGTGTAGCGCGGCGCCGTGCGGACTGTGGTGGTATATATAAAGGGTGTTTACGGCACCAGCGCCGCCGACGGCGAAAGATAATTTAATTAGTATAAAGTAGTTATTATTAATTATATTAAATATTTCTGTATTATCATGGACGTTAACAGTTCATTGTAATTGCGCTGTTATGAGAAATGACATAAGATTTTAAAGGTAGGCAGCGCCTATCTTGCCTACCCCGACGAGCCGCCACTGTCATGAGGATATTCATAGAAAGGAAGGTGGTACTGTAGCATAATGGCCGACTACTGCTGAAGTTTTTTCCGAAAAACATTTTGCCGAACTCTAAATGTAATACTTATGTGATAGATAACTGTTAGTGTAGATCTATTTCAGTAACATATAAGTCGGAAATCGAGAAAGGAACTACCAAACCGCCACGCGATTATCAAAGTAGTTCCCGAATAGCAAGGCTATTATATAATCGCTATAGGAAAGAACTACTCCTCGGGCTAAAGTCATTGAATTATACCTAAAAGCGATCCACGACTCCTTACTCGTGATTCTGCACGATCAGATAAGGTTTCAAAAAATAAATAAAACCCGCCACAGATAGGATTCGACATCTGTTCCGGATTGGAACCGAACGACATACAGCTGTTTCGAACTTTTTAGTTCTCATCAGTGCCGTACACAGTACGCCAATCCAGGACAAATGCCGAATGAAAGATCTAGATCTATTAATTAATTTAATATTTATTAATTTGTTTGTTTATTTATTGGTCAGCCCACACTTGTTAAAATAGATAACAAATTGAAATTAAATGATTAGTGATCCTAATATAGGGTGTCTCATTTGGATATAGGATGTGATTTCTGAATAAAACTAATAATATTTGACAAACTAAGATTCTTTATTCTTCAACATAGAATGGAGAAAATACTGCTACAAATGGAAAATAATATCATTCATATGGCCGCCTCGACTCATCTGGTATGACATCATTCGTTTAGCAAAATTGTCCATAACACGGGTACATAAAACTGGCTCTATTTCCCGAATAACACATTGAATGTTTGCTTTGAGGTCACTGATTGTTGCTGACTGGTTGGCGTACACTTTTCCCTTGACATAACCTCAAAGAACAAAAGCCCAGCGGTGTTAAATCACATGATCTTATAGGTCAATTAATGTCAGCATCAATTTTCTTTTTTGCAATAATCAGCATCATCTTTCTTTTCTAACACCCAATTAACCAAAGTATTATTAACGACAATGTTCATAATTAACGACGTTGTAAATGGTCTGTAATTTTTAATTGTTGTGTCAACTGAATTTTGTATGCTGACAGATGCAGATCTTTCTTTAAAATCCGATGCGTGGTGGCTCTTGAAAGATTCAATTGTTGAATCAATGAGATTCAATACTGCCGTACACTTTCTTTCTCTGCAGAAATATTTTCATGTGACCAACCATGACCACGACGGGGACGTATTGGTGTTGCCTTATCAATAACAGAACCCGCCTCTTCAAATTTCTTGATTAAGTTACGAACTGTGAACTCTGTAGGCGCTTCATTTTGTCCTAATGTTCTATGAAATTTATCTTAATACAACTATAAATGATAGCTCACTTTCATAAAACAGTTGTACACAAACTATTCATTGTTGAATTGTTAATCGTGGCATGTCGTACGGTTTGTAGATAACAGTCGATAAATATTGACGCCCTCAGAACACAAACGGCGGGCAATTCAAATCCGATAGTTCCAATTGAGACACCCTATATTAATTGAAACTATTTATTAAAACCTCTTTATATGTGGTTGAATAGTTTTCTATTCTTAAGCCAATTGTTGTATTTTTTATTGAGTCATTTTTTTAGAAAGTGCGGAGAATCAATATTACAATATCGTTTGACAGTCGATATAATTTGTTACAAATATTTGACATACAACCTAAACTGTTAGTGTTTAACGTTTTACACATATTTTACAAATGGTTCGAGAGATGAGTTGCCGTCAATTTTTGTTTTAATTTAAAAACAAAACAAAAATGTAAAATTGTCATTCAAAATCATTTAATTCGATATCGACAATCGAATTTTTGAAGATGGAACCATATAAAACTCGAAAATTATACTACTGACAATTGGGAATTTTAGAATCAATGTAGTTTGCAAAGTACCAATTATAAACATAATTTATACCCAATATAGAAATTCAAAATCTCTTTTGACAAAAAAAGCACTTCTTATAGCTGTGTCAAATAATGTTTTTAAATGAGTGATGCTAAAAGAAGGAAATATATTTGTATATAAATATTAATTGCATATGTTCTAATACGAACTGAGAATAATAATGTGTGAAATGTATTCAATCCAATTAGTCTAAAAATTAGGTGAATATTTATCGTTAGAAATATCGAAATAGAAAATTAATTTACATACGGATTATTCCCGTTATTGTTAACGCTAGATTCTGGATCTACATCCGTAGTTTCTCCTGTCCATTCATAGTTTTCCACGTCGGAAAGGGAAGAACACTGACTTTTATTTTGTTCTACTGTTAACCCGTTGGTGGGTGTCAACACAAAATTAGGACTGTGACTTGCGTTACCATTTGTTATTACCGGCTCTGTAGTAGTTGTGGGTGACATCATACTCTCTAAAACAACATATCAAATGAAGATTGTTAGTTAGTTAATCAGTAATTGACTAATTGATGGTTCAATACCAACACATATACTAAATTACACTTATTTACTTTTCTATAGCAATAATTAGGTCCGCTACCTGCCACCTCACAAAAAAAAAACAATATTAAAATATATACATAGATATTACTATTACCAGCTGGCGTATGTGAGGAACTAACCTAGTTTGCATTAGTAGGTATAACCAGACATGTCGTTAAATCTGTTTTCGTAGTTTATTTAAATTAAAAAATAATACTTTATAGTAGTGTTTTATAGTACAAAATATATAATAATTACGGTATTTACTTTTTATAATTCTTTTATTTTTATACTAATTTATTGTTTGTTTTTTACATTTATAGAACCGTAGTTTACTCTAAAATTTAATAATTTTGTTATTATTTAATCATTATGTTACTTTTATTATCCCCTATATTATTTATTACTGGAGCTGTACTTCTGTCAAGTAAAATTATTTTTATTTAATTGGTTTTATTTAATTAAACCTGCTGATTAGATTTAATCATCTCCAGATGATGCCAACTTTGTTGGCGAAACGCGTGTCGAGTATAGTGTATTGTGGAAAACTCAGAGTTGAATATTGGCCTAATACTTTATAAAAAATAAATAGTTTTAAAACCTTAAAACGGACTTTTCCGCACGTAGAACATCTCTATCTCGAAATTGAGTGGCCGAGAAAAAATAAACCAACACATAAATGCAGAATATGTGGTTTATGCGACAGTTTTACTTTTTTCAAATAGTCTACAATCGTGCTTTCTCATGACCCATGAACAGGGTGGGGTGTGTCTTATCCACCTCAAAACCAATAGATGTCGCCTGGCAGACGTCCCTAATCAGAATCAGTCGAAACCCGATCGACCGACACGATTTAATTGAGTGATCGTGCTAACAAAAAAAAATTCTCAAAGTCCACCGTTGTGCTTTCTCATGACCCATGAACATGGTAGAGCGTGTTCTATTCACCTCAAAATTAATGGGTGTCGTCTAGGAGACGTTCCCGATCACAATCAGTCAAAATCCGATTGACCCTACACAATTTAGTTGAGTTATCGTATTAACAAAAAAAAAATTCTCAAATAGTCCACCACCATGCTTTCTCATGACTCATGAACAGCGTGGGGTGTGTCCTATCCACCTCAAAATCAATAGGTGTCATCTCGAAGACGTCCCCGATCAGAATCAGTCAAAACCCGATCGATCCGACACGATTTGGTTAGTTATCGTGCTAACAAGGTTTAATGCCGACAACAACGACGACATACACACAGACAAACATTTTTAAAAACCATTTTTTTTTGTTTTTAGACCGAAAAACGAAAAATAAACGAAAAAAAAATTTTTACACTTTTCTTTACACGATTACATTACTTTTCCACTAGTATAGTTGAGTGTGGAAAAGTAACATAGTGGTACAACTAGTACAAGTACCAGAAGAATCAGCAGGAGTTAGAATAATTGGATGTACATTAACACCATTAGTATTGATTTATTATCATTAATGAAAATTATTATTACACATGAACAGGCAAACAATTAAAAAAATTTTGTAAGAATATTTTAATATTTCTGAAGTCATTCTGAAAAATTTCTAAAAGTCTGACCGATTTACAGACAAAAATTTCGGGAAAAAATTTATCGAAATATTATATTACTAATCAAATTTTGAATAATCTATTATGAAATTAAACATCTAGTTAGACTGTTTTACAGTTATTTTGCACCAATAATTGAACGCAATCTTTGCGTATACACATTAGTTAGAGGATGATAAGATTGATAAGAGAATTTAATATGACTAATTAAATAATATACAATGATAATAACACAATGAAAAACAAAGGAATACTGGTTCTTTGTTTACTCAACGCATTCATCTTCCCAAGTTGTAAATTTAATACAATGCTCATAAAGAATGTCTCGCCTTTGCAAAAAAACTATTTGTCTGCGAAAATCATTCTCTGGGTGGTCTACAAAACGCTTTTACAGTACTTATTACTGCTTCATTTGATGAGAATCTTTCAATTCAAATATCTCTTTAGTTTGGGAAACATATGAGAGTTCGAAGTGGCCATAGCTAGTGAATAGGAGAGTTGATCTATCAATTCAAAGCCCAACTTAATGATGTTTTGAGATGGACAGACATGTGGGCCTCAAAAAATAAAACCAGCCACAGGTAGGATTCGACATTTGTCCCGGATCGGAACCGAACGCCATACAGCTGTTTCGAACTTGTTAGTTCTCATCAGTGCCGCATACGGTACGCCGATTCAGGACAAATGCCGAATGAACTTTATGGCCTATACATCTTTATCGATACGATCTCTGTCAGTAACTTATAAGTCGGAAATCGAGAAAGGAACCACCAAGCCGCCAAGCGGCTATCAAAGTAGTTCCCGAATAGCAAAGCTATTACATAATCGCTCTAGGAAACAACTACTCCTTACATAACTGATAAATTATAAATATGTGGGCCGATGCATTGCCTTGCAAAAATGGCACACATTTGGAGATTTCCACGCCATGCCTTAATGTCTCTACGCAGTTTAGTCAACCTTAATCAAATAACATAGTTCAATATTATTCTGTCAGTTATATAATTTTTTCAATGGCCTATTATTGTCTCAGAAAACAGACGCAAACTTTTTATTTCTTGGACGATTTTGAAAGTTCGTTTTTTAAAATACGATTCGTAATTTAAACCATGTCTTTTGTAAAGCCGGTAATTTGTTCTTTCTCTACATTCCATGCTAATGTTTAAAACATCTACATTTTTAATTTCATATTTCAAAATATCTAAATAAATATAATTAAGTGTTAAATTTAATATAATATACATATATTAGTATATATTATAATCAGTATAGTACCTTAGTAGGTGGAGATTTTGTTTTGTATTGTCAGATTAATTACATATATTTTAATTTTAGTATAATAACTATTTAATTAAAGGGTCAAGTCGATAACATTTCGCCCTACCCAGTTTTATTATTACTAACAATAAGAGAATAAAATAATTTTATTAATATTATTATTATACATTTAGTTGAACGGTTCGTCGATAAGCAGTGATAACATTGACACCTCATCGTACTCAGTTTATATACTCAATATACTTGTTATTTCTATGAGAATAAAATCAAATCATTTTATTATTTATTAGGCGCAATGAACCGGCATGGTTCCATTCATTTGTTTCTAAATCGCAATGTTTCGTCTATAAATGATCTAAAAAAAAAAACGACGGCAAGGGATTTCGAAAATTGTCACTCTTAAGTGATCAAACTTGATCGTTTATGGTCAGTATTTAGATTTTTGGAAGCTCCTTTAGTAAAATTGTTGTCATGCCCAAATAATGAGAAATGATGAAAAACGTTCTTAGGAAATATTCAAAACTTTTGCAATTCCTTTGAGACCTCAATTGTCTAAAATTATGTCACCATGGCATTAATATTTTCTGAATGCACCCACAGAAATATTTCTATTAACTACAAGTAATAGTGGATTAATCCCAAGAAAAATATCTGCTTTAAATAAACTCCAATTAGGAGGCGTAATTATCATATAGTAAAATGATTTTGCGATTTTGCTAAAGCATATAGTAAAATGATTTTGCGTCTCTCTTACATACTAATCAGTACGCAATTGAAAACTAGATTTTATACTTAACATTTATTTAGTAGGCGACTTTTTATTGTGACGTGAATGTCGTCCTTGTCCGCAGACAAAATCTTGCTGAACTGTTGCAAGTGTCTTTTGGACTATGCATGCTTTAATAATAACAGAAAATGCACCTGTTTGTCTATAATTCTTGTACGACTTCGAAAACGATTGAAAAAGTCTTTCTTAACACCCGCTGAAGTAAACTAATTATTCTATAGAATCGGAATCGGTACAGATCAGCAGCGCAGAGTAAATACGCAAAAAAATGCTCAAAATTCATTTTGTTTAATATTGTTCTTCGAGCTAGCCAACACATATTAGCAGCTAATTAGCTGTCAATATGTATTGGCTACCACCTGGAGCAATCAAAACTGAAGTCTCTGGTTATATTTATTGCAAGGCCGTAGGAATTCATTGCAGTATAAAAAAGTGGAAGACAATTCTAAATATTTAATAAATTTTCATGTAGAAAATCTTGTTTTCTGAGTTGAGTACGGGTTGGAATAATGTTGTTTGGTCAACTTATAATAATATTGGAAGTTAAAAATAAAAATTCGAGATATGAATAACAGGATTTCCATTTATTCTGTAGGCTTTCTGCCTTCTAGTGTCTCTTTAATTCCAAGCTTAAATATTTCCTAGAGATTTGCATAAAGAGCCTCTACCGTGATTAGGTGCACAAACTTGCACACTTTGGATCCAAAGACTAAAATATCTGAAAATATGAGCTACCACGTTCGGGTTCTCGCTATGTAAACAATCGAGCGGAGGTGGGGATGCATTCCTACGCTCGGAAGTTGTTTTTGATGATTTCAGCTGTACCAGTTCAACTGGCACCTTCTGCCGGACAAACGTTAATGATGTTGGGTTAATCCTCGCCCTTCTCCAACAAAAATGTGCTCTGTTGAGCTTTGTTTTCGCCAAAGAAAACTTTAGCAGGCTTTCTGAAGAAGTCAAGGACATAAAAAGTGAAATAAAAAGCCTCCGTTCAACTTTAGCCACAATCAACAGGTCACTATTCACTGTCCACCACAAACTCTATTTCACAATGATAAATGGTAAGATTCAGCGATTCATCATTGAATGAACTTCCTCGTCCTCTTGCGGTGTTTGGGGAGATAAATTTTCCGAGATGAACAGTCTGCCTTTAGTGAACCGGAAGACTATTAAGGACGCTTCGACTGACTACGGAATATTGACATTCCACGCATGGATCGGATTCATCGAGTGTGCCCTTCATCTGGCTTCCCTTCAGAAAGTGGAAGCAAGGGCGAATAAAGAAAACGTTTTGGAGGAAAAAAGGAAAAATTACATCCAGAAAGGCTGAAAAGAGAAAGATACCACAGCAGTGAATGTACCGAAGCAGAGAACTGGATCATCCAACGATGGTAATACAGCTCGTCGGTTTTTCAGGAATTGGAAAGTTGCTGCTGAAGTAACAGCTGTAAATCGAGATCTCATCTATAGATTTTATATAATCCTGCGGATTTTTGCTAGTAGCAACAAGATCGATTCCTCAAAATTTGAGGAAATTCTTGGAGATTCTTGGAAAACATAATTTATTTATCTGCAGTTGGCATTATATGCCAGCTTCAATTCATATGATTTTCCTCCATTGGAAAATTTAGGTGGATTCAATGTCTACCATAAACGAGTATTTTACAGTATTTTTAAATAAGTATTTTAGTAAATATTTTTTGTTAATTTTGAATTAAATGTTGATTTTAATTATTTTCCTCCACACATTGTTTTATTTTTTCAACCCTTTAAATATGATCAAATTGGCTTTACCGATTGAACTATTAACTCTGTGATACTAGCGAGTGTGCCAATTTTTGAAATTCCAGTTCAATTTTTCCAGAAATTATTGAATTATGAGCATTTTTTTTCGATTATCCCCTACTGTGAGGCAGTGCATCGTTTTAGGCGCAGTGCAGTGGTGTATAACTACACAGAACACGCGAGTTCTGCTCAAGAGTCTAATAAGCACCCAAGTTAGGATGCCAAAAACGTAAACTTACCGTAGGTAAGAACGATATTAATGGTAAATTTATGCTTATCCATTAATAAGTGTATATTACTTAAGGACCCTTACTTACTGTAAGAAACCATTTAAAATAACCTCTAATAAAAATAATGCCAGAAATAATATATGGGGTAGTTTTCTTATTAGGGCAAATAAACGGCGATTTAACATTGCAAGAAAATCTTACATTAGCAAAATTATTGTAATCAATCTTGTACCAAATTGATGATAATATACTATTAAAAAATATAATTATTATTATTCAGATCATCTTAGCAAAGGGTCTTACTTGATCGATTTATCTCAGTGCAGAAACTGGTCTTTCAATACATTATCATTTTTATCTTATCCTCTAAATTCCACAACCCAGTTTGTTACAATGGTACATGTACAGACAATGATCACTCAATGTATTCGGTAAATCCGCAAACATTTTATCGCTTGGTAATTATTTTAATTACTAAGTTAATGTTATTAAATTAATTAGAAAATATTCAGGTCTATCACAACTTAGTTTTTTCCGCCAATATTTTTTCATCAGTGTAAGAATATTGACAGTCGCCATAAATCGACATAAATCGCAGAATCGTGATTGATCAAGCGATGTATTATTCGTCATATCTACTGCGTTCCATTTAGGTTAACTAGATAGTTACTTTCTTATATCTAACTTTCCTTTAAAAGTATAGGATATATATTATTAAACTCGATATAATTTAGGAATGAGAACTGTAGGTAAAGTAAATTCTTATCATGGAATAAACGTACGCTATATATCATATTCATAAAGTCGTATCACTGAGAATTGGTACTTAATCGATTGTGATTTTCTATCATATATGATTGTGAAAAATATCAAAACTGATATTTTTGTGACCTTGGAACATTTAAATTTATCTTTGTTCTCTTATAAAATCTAAATTAGAATATCTAAACGGATACTCCGTTTAGATTTGCTAAAGGGGTTGTATTATTTGGTATCCAATCTATAGCATTCATTATCAACTTTTGGAGTTGGTTTAAAGGCAATTTCTAAACTTTCTGGTATTTACGCAGATTGGTACATATCCACGACAAGGATCTGATCACTTTGAACTGTTGAATAGATTCAACTTCGAAATCCTGAGAGTTCGTAGCAATATATTGATATGATATTTGTATAACCTCTTAAAGAACTGAGTTGATTGTCCGGATTTGTTAAATAAAATAAATTTTCTTATACGACGCTGCATTTCGAGGCAACGAATACTCTTTTACTGCGTCTCTCCTAAAACTAATATTCTCGTCAGATCTCCAATCTTGCAGTTTATGTAATAAGATTACAAATGAATGCGATGTACATATTTCTGTATTATTGTAATTATGTTAATCACATACGATAAACAGACAGTTAAGTACTTACGTAAGATATGCAAAAATGCCATTAGTAATTATTTCTTTTCAATTACATACGAGTATGTTAGTTATGGACATTATTTCGGTATTGTACCATCTAATCCTTCTGTTATATTAAATATATTCCTGTATAGTTTATTTCATCGCTCTTTGCCAAATAAAAAATCCCAAACGACTCTTATCTCATACCGTGGCTTGTTTTTATGGCTAGGCTCAAGTAGACTGTTCCGTTTATTGGCGAGATAAGAGTTTTTTATTCGGTAAATAGCGATAAAATGAATAGTAATTGGGTTTAAGCTGTTGGGATAATAAATATTATTATATTATTATTATTATTATATATTAGGACCAAAGATACATGCATATTTTCAGTTTATGTATGAATCAGAAGCTTTAGTTGCACGTGCAAGGTGTACGACATTCAAACTACCTATTGTTATTTACACTATTTATAGTGTCCTACCGGCTGTAATAAAACGTATAGCACATATTTGTTAGTGGAATGTCTACATGTTAACATCGTTTCTTCCTTCATACAGAACTGCGCACGTGATAAGTACTTGCAAAAAGTAATAGATCACTGCTGTTGGTAAGAATAATTATTACTTTTAACGGTTTTCGAAATCAGTTAAAAAATTAATTAGACGTGTAAAAAAATTTAACAGTATTTGGAATATTGTGTCAAATAAATATGTATTATTATATATTATAAAAGATATTATACGTTCCTCTTTTGCAATCAATGAGAATATCAATAAGGAAACATCGTTATATTGTTGCACAAAGGAATTTATTTTTCTTTATGAAAGCACGAAACGAAAATGTTATTCCTTTGAAAATTTTACCCCGTCGCCCTTTACACCTGGCAGGTAACAAACGATAATTTATTTTTAATACTATCCAAATGTACTTACTTTCATCAAATGATTATGTATTTATTATACATTTATGGCCAAATTCTTCAATTCAAATTGAATTCAAATGAAACATGATTTATAAACTACGTATTTACAGTTAGTTAGGTTATTCGGTTAGTGGTATAAACTTCTAAATATAATATAAATTACTAAAGCATTTTGTAGTCGTAAGTTAAAAAGAAAAAATAAGTTTACATTTTTCGTAAGGTCAAGTTTAAGACTAATTAAATAATAATGTATTAGTAATTGTATTTGAAAGTATTGTAACAATAAAATAACTTTTGCATTTCATCTTACTTTTAATATCATCACTTCCAAAAAAAAAAAAAAAAAAAGTAATAGAACTAATATTTTAAATCGCTTTTGTTATCATACCTCTCAAGCCACGTCCAACAAAAGTGAAAACGGAATGTTTTCTTTCTTTGTTTTTAAAATACGGAATTGTCCATTTCTATGCAGGATATGAATAAAATTAATATTAATCGAAGTACTGAATATAATAAGCAACTACTGAAGGATGAAAGGAATATTATTATCTAACGGCGTTATTTTACGCTTTTTTATTTTAATTGCAGTCATCTTCTTAATAAAATTATAATTCTGAAATACAGAGAAAAAGTGGGTCAACGAGGTAAGCTGCAATTTAATTTTTAATGGTATCAGTAATGACCGTAGTTAACTCTAATAGGAGAAAAGAACTTGTGACTGTCATGATCTGATTTATTAACAGAAAATTATTTTAATTTTATTAACGTCAAAAGTGATATAATTGTAAATTATTTATTTGCCTTAATCTCTTTCTCTGTAGTATAGGTTAACCCTTCAGGAATTTTAAGGGCTACTAATTGTATAGAAAAATTCACTTTCTATCGAAAAACGGATGTTACGAAAACAGAGGCCAACAAAGAATTTGTGATGGGACTTTTTTCACTTTTTGGCTTAGTTACATACCATGAACTACAGAAACGCTGCTTTTTGTGTTTCCATAACGCACCAGTATTTGTAAATGTACATTGTACAATAATTTGTAGTTTTTAAAACCGAGGTTCTATAAAATTAAATTTTGCCTCAATCCTAGCAGGGCCCCTGTGTTTAATCGATTTGAAACGTACACACAAGTGTGAGGGATTTACTGAAACAGAGTGGACGGGTCGAAATTTTTCGGTTTTATACGATTCGGGTATTTACATAGTCGCTGTAGTAAGTTTTAATGTGTAAGTTTACTCGTGAGATCGCGTCGTGTGTTTTTATTTTGTTTTAAAAATGCTTAGTTGTAAAAATACATCCAAATACATTTTGTTATGTCTGTGGCTGTTTTGCTGTAAAAAAGTTTAGGAGTAATATTACACCACTATTACAAAAACAATATTGCTCGTATTTTAAAAGTAAGCTTGGCGATCAGGATAAACCCTGGGCACCTCATTTCGTATGCAAAGTATGTGAAGAAGGATTAAGGCATTGAGCAATCTTCCTCTTAGTATACCAATGATTTGAAGAGAACCTACAAGTCATTTTAATGATTGCTACTTTTGTTTATGTAAAGTAAGTGGATACAACACCAAGAACCTTAAAAATATAGTAGTCCCTTCAAATTAGACAAAAAATCACTGATTTTGGGAAATTTTTCCTACAGCTAAGCGACCTATACAGAAATATGTGTTCGGATTGTGTCAACATATTTTTCACCTAGCGCATGATAAAAAAGGGTTGTTTTTAGATATAGACATATATATATATACGCGTTTTTGGCCATTTTTTCGGTTTTTTGTTTTTCTGAAAAATTATGCATTTTTGGGAAAACATGACCTGATTTGATGTTGTAGATTTTGCGATTCTCCACAATTTTTTGTTCCCATTTTTTCGAAATTCTGCTTAGTTGCACCGCTAGAGCGCGCTGAAATATTTTTGAGTCGTTTTCGATTTTAAGCCAAAACTATGCATTGTAGAGAAAAATATCAAGAGATCAAAATTGTAGATATAACAATTTTTGACACATTTTGTTCTTTTGGTTTTTTTAATTCGCACGGATTTGCAACTCAAAGGCGAAAACCGTTTTTTTTTTGTAATACTCCTGTGCAAATTAAAAAACACTCTAGAGCATTATTTTTGATTTATAGGCAAAACTATGCATTTTTTAGAAAAGTTCAATCACATAAAAAGTTGGAGAGCAAAAAATTTCCTACAATTATTATTATATTATATAGGTTTGGGCCTCATCAGCCACTGATCGCATGGGTAGTCCCTTGGCGATCCCCTCTTATCCGGGTCATTATCCAAAAATGCTATCCCATAAAAGGAGCAATTTAGGCACGTCCCCCGCCTTAAGCCTCGCCTCCTCTAGGATAACAGGGGTCCCTAATATAAGATACCTCTTCTCCTCCAGTGCGGGGCAGGTGTAAAGAAGATGAATCGAGGTTTCCTCGTCTTCTTTACAGTATCTGCAGGCCGGGCTATCAGTCAGCCTCAGCTTGTGCTTATATGCATTCAGGCTACTATGGTGGCCCGTTATGATTCCCACCAGAGTTCTGGCTTTGTGCCTGTTCAATTTAATGAATTCTTGGGCCCATTTCTCAATCTCTGAGTATTCGATGAAGAGTTTGGTTATTCGACAACCCGTTACTCCTCTCCATCTTTTATTGTGCTGGTCTCTTGCCCAGCCATTGATGCGGTCTCTGATCAGATTCCGACTTATTCCCACTGCAGGTTCTGGTCCCTAGTCTGGCAAGGTCATCTGCAATTAGATTTCCCTTAATGCCATTATGCCCAGGTATCCATAAGAGTTCCACCGGTCTATTTCCTGCCAAGTGGTTCAATGCTTCATAGCAATTATAGACCAGCTTCGACTTTGTCGTTGCTGAATTCAGGGCTGCCAACGCCGCCCTGCTATCCGAGCAGATACATACCTTCTCCTGGGTCGGATTTTGGTCCGCCCCCAGAACACCGTATGTAATTCCAACTAGCTCGGCCTGGAGTGCAGTAGTGCATTTGCCCAAGGGGAAGGTTTTATCTATCCCGTCGCGTCGCCTATACACCCCCGCACCCGCTCTGTTCCCACTCTTGGCTCCATCCGTGTACCAGATGTCTCCATTGAGCGGCAATCCAGCTCGACCCTCCATCCAGTCGGTCTTACTGGTGAGGGTGATCTTATATTTCTTGTCAAACAGGAAGTGGACACCCGTACTGTCAGAGGGCATCCATAGGAGTCCCTCCTCAGCTAGCTCTCTTGAGAGTCTATTCAGGTCCCTTACCTTCCTATTCATGTTTCCCACCCTGTGCATTGCCTTTGCGGCTTCCGCTTTCAGGATGACATCAAGAGGTGGTATCCCATCAGGATCCCCATCGCCTCGATCGGTGTTGATCTTGGGGCTCCGGTTATACTTCTAAGAATCAATCCTCTTAACTTGTTAAGTCGGTTGGCTTCCGACTTTAAACAGGCTCTTTCCCACCAGACTAGTGCTGCATACGTCAGTCTGGGTTTGAAAATTGCCTCATACATCCATTTCATGGTTTCCGGTTTCAAGCCCCAGCTACTACCAATGGCTCTTCTCAGTTGCCAAAGTGTTGCTGTGATCTTGGAACATATGTGACTTAGATGTTTTCCAATTTCCTACAAACTGTCTTACACTTTTTTTTTTACAAAAAATGCATAGTTTTGCCTATAAATAAAAAATAATGCGCTAGGGTGTTTTTTCATTCGCACAATAGTATAAAAAAACGGTTTTCGCCCTCCAGTGGCAAAACCGTACGACTTAAAAAAAATCAAAAGAACAAAATGTGTCGTAAAATTTTATATCTACAACTTTGATCTCTTGATATGTTTATCTACAATGCATAGTTTTGGCTTAAAATCGAAAAACAGCTCAAAAATACTTCAGCGCGCCCTAGCGGCACAACTAAGCAGAACTTCAAAAAAATGAAAAGAACAAAAATTGTGGAGAATCGCAAAATCTACGACATCAAATCAGGTCATGTTTTCCCAAAAATGTAGGTATAGTTTTTCAGAAAAACGCAAAAAACCGAAAAAACGGCCACAAACGCTATGTCTATATCTAAATATATGTCTATATCTAAAAAACAACCCTTTTTTTATCATGCGCTAGGAGAAAAGTATGTTGACACAACTCCACAATACAACTTTCTGTATAGGTCGCTTAGCTGTAGGAAAAATTCCCTCAATTTTCCTAATTTGAAGGGACTATAGTATAGGTACCCTAATGTTCCATCCGCCATTAGATCGGTTGCACATGGACTAGATATCCCTATTCCAGAAAAAAAAACAGTCAGCTTGGATGAAGTTGCCAGTAGCTTTCACTGAAACTTCAGAAAAGGTAGATGAACAGTGCCTTAGTGACATTAGTGATATCACAACAGTTTCTAATCAGCCTTAGGTATTCTCGCAGTCAGAACTTAATGATTTAGTTAGGAACCTTGGGCTTCCAAAGGATCTGTCTGAAATTTTGGGATCCAGGCGTAAAAGCAAAAATCTATTGACCTCAAATGTCAAAATTTCGTTGTACAGAACAAGAGAATCTCAATATGTACATTTCTTGCGGGAAATGGTTCACTTGTCTATTGTACTAACGTTGCTGGTATTATAACTCAACTTGAAGGCGAAGTTTATAATTGTGATAAATGGAGGCTTTTTTACTGATTCTTTCAAAAGAAGTCTTAAGGCCGTTCTGTTTTATAATGGAAACATTTCTGCATCTGTTCCTGTTGCCCATTTTGTACAAATTCATTACAAAGACCATAACTGATTTGCGGCGATTTAAAAATTGTAGGCTTGTTATTAGGTGTTTTATGTGCAAGTGGGACAGCAAAGACAGGCGACAACATTGGGACAAAAACGATTGGTCCCGAAGAGAAAACTTAACACCTGGTTCAAAAAACGTTATTTATGCAAATTTGGTTGATTGTCAAAAAATTATTTTGCCGCCACTTCATATTAAATTAGGATTATTGAAGCAATATGTAAAAGCTATAGATAAAAATGGGAATTAGTTTTAGTACTTGTATGGCAAATTTCCAGCTTTTTCTGAAGCAGATAGGTATTTTTCCTCTAATTTTAGGCATTTTTGGATATTATTTATTAGCATGTTCCCTGACCAATATCCCAAATACAAGTTCATAGTAAGATGCGGAAATTAAAACATTGTGGAGAAAACACAAATAAGATGAAAAAATATAGAATATTAACATAGGTATTTTTTATGTTTGAATTAAAGTAAAACGTTAATATTAACATTGGACTATAACAGTGATATACATTTAAATTCCATTAAATTCGAAACCGAATTGCAATACTTATTAGGAAATAAATACAAGGTTTCTGCTACACTAATAAAATCTTTCAAGTGAAAAACTAACTTTCATACATATATACACATTAGGTAATCAGGCTTACAAATTTTGTTATAAAAAGTTTATGTAGCATATTATTAAGTAATAGCATGCACTCTATTAGGTATACATATTATTCCAACCTTTGAATAAATATAACGATAAGAAATGTGAACTCTTTACAGTCATTTCTAGTACGCTACTTTTATTGTCAATTAATAAAGATGCGAAAGACAAACTTACAAAAACAGCAAACAATAGGATATTTCTTTAAGTCCATATGAAAATACCAAACTATACAAATAAATTATATCAACATACTGTTCATAAAACAGTATCAAATTCATTGTATTGGTGTGAGGGAGAATCATTAGATAATGCTACAGTACATCAACAGTTTTCAACGCGCACTTTAAAAATTAATTTTGAAAATTATTTAGTTGATGATCTAAATAATATCAATCTGCAAAGCAGCCGTTTTTATCTTCTTTCAATCTTCCTTCATAACAACAGGTCATTATAACAATGCCTCAAGACTGTTCAAATTGTTTTATTCTCCTCTAAATAGGTATATTGTATATACAACAAAAATATTAATAATTGCATTTAAGTAATAACCTTTTTATTACTACTATTTTTTAGTGTTATTCAACACTTTAACATTGTTTGAATAGTTGCAAATTAAATATTAGGAATTAAATGTAGGGTATCTAAAAATTCAGTGATGTGATAACATGAACAACTCATGACAGATGAGTAATAATAATAATAAATTATACATATCACATTATACCCTGCATATTTATATCGTATTATACCCTGACACCGAACAGAAACTATGTCTTAGTTTCTGTTCGGTGACCCAGCGTACTGATAGCCTATTATCATTTTATAGCATTAGACTTCGCATTAATACTGAGTGGTCCAAATTTGTTGCGATTTAGGATTTTCTGGAAAACTATAAAAAATACAGAAAAACCCATGTTCGACTCGAATATAAAAAACGTCATTTACAGAGACTATCTAAATAATATTTAGAACTATTATTATTGTTATACATATGATTAAGCATTTTATGATGCGAAATATACTAAATACAAAATTTGTATTTAGTACATTTCTCATCATCATCATCAGAGTACATTTATATCATTTAATGATATAAAAAGGTAAAAAATGCATAGACGTCAATGGAAGACTATTTGAATATTTAACCTGATGGTTTGCTTTTACTTTTATTATTTTGTTTATTAACTTATTATTGTTAAATGTTTTGAATTGAAATGTATTCTATTAGCAATATGTATTAGTAATATTTATTATATTCTTGAAAAATATATGTATATAAAATATTACATCATTGCAAATTATATTTACACTGCGATCAAATGGTGTAATAAGATACAGGATGTTCCGTTTAAAAAATAAAAGTTGTAATATACAGGATGTCAATATACAGTTGTAATTTCAGGGGTTTTCTACATAAGAAAACATGAACAATTTTTCATATGAACATAGGTCCGCAAATCAGTCCTAAGGGTGTTATGGCGGTTCAAAGATTGCGCCCGAGAATGGATTTTTATTTTATTTCTTTGGAGACGCTTTAAGCATCGATATGAATTTCGATGTATTATCTACCATCCACAAATAACTCTTAATATTAGGTGACAGAAAAAAACTGATTAACAAAATAGGGAACAAGCTATTTTGTTAATCAGTTTTTAGGGAAAACACGGCTCTCACTAATAATCTCAGTCATTTCTTCAAATGAATATTCCAGCATTTTTAAAACTCGAACAATCTTAATCAAATACTTTTATTCAGTACAATAATTATTGACAAACGTGCCAAATAAATTGTTTTTCGATTGCTATGCCAACTGTAAAGGTGCCCCTAGACGGTCAAGCTGCTTGATCAAACAGTTCTGTGAGTTGATTGATGCGAGCTTCAATCACCCTTCAAACAACCTTCAATCAACCCTTCAAGCTTCTCATCAAAACTCAGTCGCAGTTGAGTTTCCGACGTGAACTCGTGAAAATGGTTTCAAACACAGATTTGGCCTTTCTTGCCGTGACATTTGTTGCCCTCAAGCGAAAAAAAAGTAAAGAGGACTCGACGTTGGTCCAAGGAGTGGTATAAATTGAGAAACCGCTTCACTCATGAACATTTACTTAACTTTCTGCGCGTATCAGAACCCGAGGACTACAGGAATTTCATCAGAATGGACGAAGACAGTTTTTATTGTTTATTAGAATTAGTACGGGCCAAAATAGAGAAGAGATATACAAATATGCGTGAAGTGATTCCTGCAACTCAGAGACTTTCCATCACATTGAGGTAACCTAGCTTCTGGCATGGATTTGGAAGATCTGAAATTCATGTGCGCCATTACTTCTCAGACTCTGGAAGTCATTATAATGGAAAAATAAGCTTTGCTTATTAAGCATGTTGTAATAAGCTTTGCTTTTCACTTTCCACAGCTCAGGGCAATCCCGGTACAATTCTAACAGCAGGCTGATAAACTCGCGGTTCAAATTTTCGCTACTTTCGCATTGTTTGGCCGAATTAAGCGGGCTCGACGATATGCTCTCCATGGCTGCCAGCGACTGACTGACGCAATGATTGATCAAAATTGCCCTAGACGGTCCAGCGGCTTGTTCAACCGCTTGAATCATTCAAACTTTCTATCAATCACCGTCAAACCTTGACTCAATCGTCAAACGGGTTCCTACACGATCAATCACGCTTGATTCAATCGTTCAGGTCCAGCTATTGATAAAAATGATTGGCCGTCTAGGGATGTCTTAAGCATATCTGACGATTTTCATTTTAAACCTAGTGCCGCCATAAATATTCTTTAATGTTTTTATTCAAACAGAACTTTTTGAGAGTTGACGCATTATTTTATTTATCCACGACCACTATATTAGGAAGATTTAATACGTATGTTTTCTATGGATTAGAGGCCTTCTTATACACTAATGGATTAAAATTAATAATATTACGCTTCGATTTTATAGAATTTTATTTAGAATTATTATTAATATTAACATTAACATTTATCTCAAGAACGATCTTGTCATTTTAACCGGGATAATTCAAATTCACTCGATAAAGAGTTTTTGAAGGACTGGAAGGGCCCACAACTTCGCCGGCATTAAGTAGGACCTGGATTTTTTCAGCAATTGCCTTCTTGCTGGACAGTGATTCTTCAATATAACTTACCGTATTCGACTTCCAACCACCGTGACGCTTGATAGTGGTAATATTTCCCCCAGCATTGGCCAATAATGTTGCCGAAGAACGTCTCATTCCATGTCCAGTATAACTTTCCGGATCAGGGAGCCCAAGAAATAAAGCCACTTTTGAAAAGGTTTTCGAAATTGTGTTGATGCCTGCATGTTCTGTAGCACATTTTCCAGCTACATATCGCAAGAAAAAACCACCGGCAGTTTTAAGTAGCAGATTGATGTATTTTCGACACATTTCTACAGCATTGACTGAAAAAGTTTCTTCCAAGATCGTGAAATTTCTTGAAATATTTGTTTTCGTATCCGGAATGAGTACGTACAAGTAACTGCCTTTATCTTGGACACGGCTGATATCCAAAAAAGTTAATTCATTGCATCGACAAGCAGCTGCGACTCCCATGATCGCTGCAACCTGTAGAGTTCAAAATAAAAAGCTCAATATATAAATTGAAATATTGACATTGTGTATTTCCTACCTTAACATGTAAATATTCCTGATCCGGTGTTTTTTTTTTAATTCTTCGATTTGGTTTCTCTCCAGTATCTTTGCCTTCTTTGTTTTATAATTTCTTGACCCGGCTTTCAAATATGAAGTAAGTTTACGATACTTCGAAATATCAATACCTTTGTGCACTTTCAACATTGATTTTAGCATCGAATACTTTGTCCACATTGAAGAGACAACAAACCGTTTCTTCACATTGAAAAAGTAGGATAATAGTACCTCTTCTGTAATTGCTCCTTCTCCTACGCCCCTTTTTTTCCACCAGTTGTCGAATTTCACCAATTCCTTCTCGTATACACTTTTGCTTTTCGCTGATAACAGACGTAATATTTCTTCTTGAGCTTATTGCTGGATTTCAGTCAAAATGAAGAAATTCTCAGCATTGTCACTCATTTTTTGTGTCGATTTTACTAATAATTTCAGTCGGAATGAAGACATTCTCAGCATTGTCAGTCATTTTCTGTATCGATTTTGCAAATAATGTCGGTCTTGTTGACAAATAAACAAACGCATGTCCTAGAAACGACTCCAAGTCTTTCTAGTTTTCAGCTCAAAATCAATGTTCTTGATCTGTCAAATCTGACGGTTTTCAAAACCAGAATTTTTCATCTCTTAATTGACCGGTTTTGTCCGTGGTCGTGGATAAAACGTTGAATTACATTCGGAAATTAACAGTCTTTAAACCTCTCGAAAAATGGGCGTTCTCGGCTGCGCCTCGAGTGCTCATTTTTTCTCATGGATTAAAAGCTTGTTAATTCCCTTATATAAATGATAACTATTAGAGCGTTTTTACTCAAAAACTGTTAGTCCCACAGATTTTGACAAGAATACCATTTGAATGTAAAAATTACCACTTAATCGTATTTTCTAAAAAAAAACATTCTAAAAATACAGCGTTTAAGGAAAATATGGGTAATTAAACGCGATTACCCCCTGTCAGCAAGCCCCTGGCGGAGAGTGCAACCAACTAATAACTCCAGAAAGTTGCTCTTATTGATGGTAGATCATACACCGAAATTCATATCGACGTATAAAGTGGCAATAGAGAAATAAAATTAAATCCCGTTCTCGGGCGCAATCTTTGAACTGCCATAATACTCTTAGGACTGATTTGCGTACCTACATATGTATGTTCATATGAAAAATTTTTCATGTTTTTATGTAGAATACCGCCTGAAATTATCGAACGGAATTTCCGGACACCCTGTATATTTAAAATTGTTTTTGACGTGATTGAATTTTGTATAAATTTTGTCTCTGATACGGCTCTTAGATTTTGATATATAAAGGGTCATAGGAGTAGTACATAGCTCACAAGAGTAGGTAGGAATCTTTGGTGTGGAGATAACACTGACGTAATTTTCCTCAAAACACTATGCACTACACTCGACGAGCTTTTCGCCAACAAAGTTGGCATCATCTAGAGATAATTAAAATTATTTTAATTGTTTTGGTGTTTTGTGGAAAACTACATCAGTGTTACATAAGGGGTCAGTTAAAGTGTACGGGAAGACATAAAAAATCGTGGGTTACAGCCTTGCTTTTCCTCAAAAATGGGCCGTAGAACACATACATTGGTTGTTCTGTATCTTTTATAGAGTTCGATAAAAACTCAAATCCTATCGAAGTAGTTAAATTGTCTAAACTTGCAATACTTTCTGTAATTTATGTACATATAAACTTAAAGTAAAAATCATTTGTACCTACCCACATTTGAATATATGTATGTATTTTATTTTGCGCAACTGACTTTTTTGCCATCATACGAAGAGTTAAATTTGGCGAAAACGAAAATGTCGAATTGCAAAAAATGTAGAGCTTACAGCGCAAAGCTACCTACAGATTTCAACTCGGCGCCTTCAAATTAGGTAATAACAAGTGCTGTAATAAATGCAACGAGAAACATTTGATGATATATAAATGTATGGTGTGAAAAACAAATAATTTTAGCATAGTCCGTAAGTAAATAAGCTAGTCATTGTGGGTGTTGATAACAATCAATTGTGATAATGAAATAAACATTCCACAGGTTTGATATTTTAGAGAAATAATAAAATGAATAATGGTTTATTGGAATTTATGGAGGCACCAATGTGGATCTGACTATCGGGTGAATATGCGAATAAAATGTATTTATTTCAGTATTTTTTTACGAGTCTCAAAGTATAATAAATAACAAACTGCTTGGTATTTTAATATTTGCAAAAAAGTACAAAATATATAGTTGAAACACTCAGTAAAATGTACCCGAGTTCGGGTGCTTATTAGACTCCGGAGCAATAAAGATTAAGTTCTAAATTATGCTCCTTTAACAATCTTGTTCGTGTTTATATAATGTGATTGTCAAAATAACGTTTCAACTGAATATATTCTTAAATTAACGGTAGCTGGGTTGATGGCTTTATAAATACATGAACCTGTATATTAAATTTCGTAGTTATTTTATGCAACATTTTTGAAGAAAGTTTATTTAAGTAAGAGTAATATCAAATAAATCTTCATATGATAAAACGTTTAAATTATAAGGAAAAATATTATTAAGATATCCAATCCTATAAGAATGTTTTTTCAACAGAGTAAAGTATCACGTTGGACAAATATTTTATAGAAAATTTGATCGATTCACTTTACGGGATCAGTATAACTACACTATGTTTAACTGCATAGCTTATAACTTGTGTAGTTATGTTTTATATCATCTAACAAAATGCGATAAAAACATGCAAAATCAGTAAGAAAGACATCACCTAATATGTAGCATAATCTAACATAATACAAAAATTGACTCTATAGCATCTAGACTGAAATAGCCAGCACCAGTATTAGGAATAATAAGAGATCATTTAGAACACCGAAAACATGTACATATGTATGTAACTACAAAAAGGAAGGGTATTTGTTGCGTTTTAAAATATTGTATAGTGATCCCAGTCGTTTACTAGATATTACCGAAGTTACATAAATTATTGTAAATAAAATCCATTTATTTTAAAATATCACTGAATACTTTTGGTAGTTAATAGACTCCTTTTTGAATCTAGTTTTTACAATTAAGATTGTAAAAACTACGTTCGATACGATATTTGACAACGTTAACGACGATGACGAGTTTTGTAAATTAATATATTACAGTAATTTGGTTCAATACTTTCAGTAGGGTATGACTATTAACATGGAAATCAATGTTTGAGGGGAGGTTCTCATTAGAGCCGACCAAAAAATCGACTTTCTTGCATTTTTTGATAGCTAATTCTCCGTAGAATATATTCCCAGAACGGTTTGTACGAAATTATTTTTTTTAAAAAAGTTATAGCGAAAAAGTGGAACCACCTTTTTACGCGAGAATGGAATATACGTGGTAGCGCGAATTCGTGTAACTACTCGAAACCATGTTTTTCAAACTGGGCGGCGCGACATCTCAAACTACTGCTATTTTTTTTTTTTTATTTCAAAGTAGATTAAATTTATTAAAGGACAAACCTAAAAAATGATATTTATTTTTTTTACAGCACTTTGACGAGCGGAAAAAAGCGCGAAAAATTTGCATGTCCGCCATTTCTCCAATTTTTGACTTTTTGTTGGATTTATAGGTACAACCTCCAACAAATGTAATATATTTCATAGAAATTTTTGGATTTCTGATTTCAGATAATATTTACAAGTGCTACAGTGCCACCCACTTGGATATTTTTTTTGAGGCGGCCATGTCTCAGCATAAATAAACAATTACTATTATATTATTTTTTACTAAAAAAAAATTATACATACTTTAAAACCTATTAAATAAGTATCAAAAAATGTGAGTACTTTATTTACTTCCTTCCATGAAAAAAATTCAAGAAAATCGTGTCATTTTTGGGTCGCTAGATGAGAACCTCCCCTTGAAAGGCTTTTTATTTCTTTTGCTGGAGTCAATTGTGCAACAACCTCCGTATGACTTTTACTTCAGGTATAAAAGTAGCATCGTAACCGACCTTAAATTCCAATATACATATTTTTAATACGATTCCAAGTATTTCCATCCCATCAGGTCCTGTGGCTTTCTGAATAACGAGATTACTTAAAATTCTTCATGACTGTGGCCTTAGTCATGATTGAACAAAGACCAAGACTGAAATCTATTTGAACAATGAAGTAACTACGTGAGTAAATTCTGCAGTAATATCTGATTCTGATGAAATTAGTCTCATTTTCATTGGATCAACTAGGTACTAGGTACTAATGAAAGCACCGTTTTAGTGATGTTATATACATACATTTCTATCCAAATAGAATGATTTCCGTATTGGTTTTTATATAAGAAGTGGCATAACTAATGGAAAAATAAATCCACTAAACATGGCAAGAAAGCGAAAAAGTTTCAAATGTTCCAATTGAGCGGGTCTATAACACCATATTGAACAATGCTGACGTAATAACCACTACTATCCACTAGTAGGGTCACATGCCAAAAGCAATTCTATAATCAATTCATGTCACTTCATATATTACGTGATTATTGATTAGCTTGAAATTAACAACACGCTCATTTCCTTTTATTTTTTTTATTATATTATTTTTAGAATATCAGTATTAATTAGTATTCACCTTTACAGTATTTGACATTTCCTTGTGTTAAAAAATGGATTTGCAGTACGGTCCAGTTCAACAGGTATGCGTCTTTACTACGCGTAGGTAGAAGAAGCCTGACTCATTTCTCTCACTGAAGTTATTGACACAAATATTTCAAGAGCACAAATCAGTATGAATCATATACAGTGGGCACGAAAGGTTGAAACAAATTTGATAAAATCCGGACCGTGTAGTAACAAAAATATGCTCGGAGGGGTCTATTCCTATTCTCGGCGTATTTTTAATTCTAGACACGCATTTTTTTATATACTCGTATGTAACACCGTGACATACGTTGGTAACTCATAACACATCCAACTGTGTATCTTCCATAACGGCAGGACCATTGTTGATATATTCTCTCAATAATACCAACATTTCTATATTTAATTTTTATTCTGTCTGGATCTGGATATCTGGATCATATCTTGAGAGTGTATTGGTAGTAATGAGATATGTTGATCTTGCAAGTTTCAGACCTCTATCTATTTTTTAAATTAATAGAAAAAAAAATGAAAAATCAGAAAATAACGTTTTTCTCAAGAACGAGTTAACCGATTTGAATAAAGTTTGGAACCATTATAAGTAGAGGTATATAAAGACTGTACTCGGAAAAAATAACAGCTCATAATCTTAATAATCATTAGAAACAGGCGATTTTTTCCGAATTCTTTTTTCTTCATGATAACGTCCAAGAACAATTTTGAACTTTTTATGTCCTTTTCGATGTAGAATAACCTCTCAAATCCTTAACTTGATCAAAAAAGTACGCCATATTGAAAAAATAAACCGATTTTTTATATAAAAATCGATTTATTTCAACCTTTGAAACAACTGAAACTAAGTTTAAGTATTTGATTAATATGTAAGTGCAAATAATATTAAATATTGAAAGCAATAACGTGAAAACTATTTTTTTTTAATTAAAATATTCCATTAATTAATTAAAGTCAACAATTAATAATTATTAGATTAGCTATATAGCTGCTTGCTACCAAGGACTTGCTATGGCAAACAGTACCAAGGGACGTAAACGGCCACTCGAGGCGCTGACATCGGGTTTATCTCGCCCTCTCTTTTCAATCGCTATACCTCTCCTCGTCCATCTGTAGATTGACAGAAAAGGACACACTGAAAATTGATGTTTTAAAATGCAAAAGGATATTTTAAGAAAAATTATTAACATCTAAATATAATTTATAATTTATCTTTGAATATTTTAATAAAAAAATTGTTTTCACATTAATTTCAATATTTATATTTATAAAAATTTTATTTCATAACATAAATGTTATCAAATAAGTTTCGTTTCTATTGTTTCAAAGGTATAAACATTGAAATAAATAGATTTTTATATCAAAAAATCGGTTTTTATTTGTTTCTTCAATATGGCGTACCGTTTTGATCAATTTGAGGATTCTAGACGTCATTTTATGTCGAAAAATACATAAAAAAGTTAGTTTCAAAATTGTTCTAGACCGTCATAAAAAAAAAAAAATTATTTCGGAAAAAGTCCGCTATTTTTAATGAGTATTATGAAGATTATAAGCTGTTATTTTTCTGGGTATATCGTTTATATACCTCTATAATGTGTCCAAACTTCATTCAAATCGGTTAAGTCTTGAGAAAAAAATTATTTCCTGATTTTTCGTTTTATTCGATATATTCAAAAACCAAAAATAGTTAGAAGTCTGAAACTTGCAGGATCAACGTATCTCAGTCATTAGTACCAACATACTCTCAAAACATGATCCAGATATCCCTCTGGGGCCGAGTCACTATACTTAAGGTCTTTAAGAATATTAAAAAATAGATATTTTCAACAAGAACTAAATCCCAATAAGAAGAGTTTTTAACAATTCTTAAGATCTGAAGCAATACGCCTATTTATGATTTCTGAATAATCAACTTGCCCAAATGGTTTGTCTATTCTATGAAGAAAACATAGTCATTGTGATGGCTAAGTTTATTCAAACTGATGGATATTAAATGTCAGAGGATTTCATTGAATAGTAAAATTATATTTTATATTTGCCATTCTTAGGTGCACTTACTAATAATAACATTAATTTTACCAAGAATATACCCAATTATTAAATAATGAATTTAATAATTGGGTACCTTCTTGATTACGTTATTACTACATTAATACTCTTTCAATTATAATTTTTATTTTCAGTAAGGACTAAATCCCCTCATAAGAAAAATTATTAGTAAATATCTAAAGGCATCTGGATATCAATGAAGCACTTCTATTACTAATTAACTTGCAAGAAAATTCATATTAGGCTAGGATCACTATATTTAATTGGGAAGCTCGATAGTACAAGTAGGTACTATTTCAAATATGGTGAAATGAAGAATTTCGTTGCGTTGTTCACAAATATATTATTTTCTACATTTGCACTAGCACATACATATAACATATAATATTCATCAATATTTTATTAGTGCAATAAAGGATTTAACTTATTCTTTATTCCACATAAAATATAATAACGTAATCTATTTCAAATGCATTTTATTTTCTTCCATTATATAAAGCGGCTTGTAAACGATCGAACTGTTTGTCAAATTTTACGTGTCTGTCAAATTATTTGTTAGTTTGCAGCTTTGTTTGACGCGTTTGTCAAACAATGTTCGTGTTTGACGCGTTTGATGGAAATCTGAATTGACGGCGTGTTTGACAAATAGGTTTGAAGCTTTGCGGCGATGTTTGTCAAACATGATCTCAGTCGTCGCCTTACCATCATGGAGGACACTACGCCAAGTGACATTACGGACAAAGAGTTTATTTTGCATTTCATCTCCATTTATCGAGATATGCCGATGTTATGGAGAATAAAATCGAAGATTACATGGACATGAATAAGAGAAGCGCGGCAAAAAAAAACGGCAGATTTATTAAAAATATGTGTCAGAACATTAACGAGGAAGAACTAAAAAAATTATTAATATTCTACGAACAAGTTTATTGCTCAATTTTTCATTTATTGCTTCGCAAGTTTCACTGATAATATCGCTCAGTGTACGAGGAGGTACAACGCAGGCTTAAAATTTTAAGCCTTCAAAATCGACGTCACTAGCCAGGTACCTCAGTTATTGATAAACTTTGAGAAGCTGGTATAGATTAGCGCATAACGGTGTCCAATTTTTCAATGCGAGGATGTAGTAATGAAAGTAATTCTTCAAAAGTTTTATGGCCCATACGCAAAGAAGTTAGCGTGGTGTCATGCGCTCGTAGAGATGCATCAAGTCAAGTAACTTGATGTTTTTATAAATTACTTGACTTGACAACCAAGCTTTTCAAAAATTGACTACTTGACTTGACTTGATTTTTCATCGTTACTGCTTGACTTGATATCAAGTAATTTCAAGCTACTTGAAATTACCTGATAACCAAATAACCATTCAATTATGTTCGAGAACGCGCGATTTCCACATCATTAGAAGGTGAAGCCTACGGTACACTTCCGATGGTGATAATTGGTATAAATATGCATCTGGATAAACTTAAAAATGGGTTATAGAACTCGACAATAACCCAGATAGAGATGAAACTCATGAGAAAATAATATATAGCATTCAAGTGGCAAGGGACAAAATCATTCAACATTACGAGAGAAGTAACTGGATATACTGTGTTGTTTTAATCTTAGACCTCCGACATAAGGTGGAACATTATCCAATACAAATTGGGGAAAGGACTTGCAGATGGATGCAGTCAAGCATTTTGAAGAAATTTTCAAAACAAAGTATTTTAGGTCCAATTCATTGCTCATATCATCTTCATCTTCAAAATCAGATGAAAATAGTGATTGCGGTGAATTTGACATCGCTCTACTAAGTTTATTTAAGAAATCTCCTGTCAACCCAAAAGATGAAATGGCTTGGCGCTATGAAAGAGACAAATATATGTCTCTGATTCACGAGCTGACAGTTGTGAAGATATTTTAGAATAGTGAAAAAGACACGAAAACGTTTTTTCAAACTTGGCCATAATGGCCAAAATTTTTTTATCAACACCTGCATCTTCAGCTCCTGTTGAAAGGCAGTTTTCCAGGGCTGCTCTCACTATTACAAAAACCCGTAACCGATTAGGCGATAACTCTATTAGAAGCCCCATGTGCCTTATATCGTGGATGGCAAACGATGATATTAAAGACTTCTTTTAAATTTTGCTATTACTACTATGTTACTGAAGAAAAAGAGGGCATACATTGGAAAATCATTTTATCGTTATCAGTTTTATTGTTTTGTTTAATAATTTAGAATAATTTGTTATGTTATTAATATGCCCAATAAATAGTTTATTATTAGTATTTTTTACATTTATATTTATATATTTATTATATAGATTATAGTTTAAGATTTAGTTTTGGAAATAAAAGGCTTTATTGCAAGGTTTCCTTTATTATTATTTCTTGATAATATTAAATGATTAAAATGAAAAAATCAAGTAGTCCTCAAGACTACTTGATTTTTCAAGTACTTGAAAAATCAAGTAGAGTCAAGACTACTTGATTTTTCAAGTACTTGAAATATAACTACTTGACTTGATTTCAAGTCAAGTCAAGTCAAGTAGCTTGAAAGTCAAGTCAAGCCGTGCATCCCTATGCGCTCGGCATGACAACGTCATGTCACGGCAAGGAGAGAACCGAAATTACGGACAACTTTGACAAATTTATTTGATCTTCGGTTTGATCGTTTGAGCTATTGTTTGATGAAAACGTGAAGTTTGACCAACAAATTTGTCAAACAAATTTATTGTTTACAGTGCACTTAATACGCACTGTAAAAGGTTTAAAACTGAAATAAGGTTTACACCAAAAGGTGGCGAAGGTTTACAGCAGACGTCGCGCGTGTTGATTTTACGCTATTACCGGTAAGATTATTTTTGGTGTGAAATTTTACATCAGTCATATTTTACAGCACACTTCAAACAGTGTACGTAAAAGTGTTCTCTCTGAGATGGCATCAGATAAGAGTGTTGCCATTAAGGAAACGGTCGATGACATCACCGCAACAACTGGCGATGTCAAACAGAACTCAAAAATGCACACCAAAAAAACGAAGTCGACCAGTCCATTCATTTTTTCCTATTTGCCTGATGTTATCGAATTTGTTCCAACTTTCAAGTGACCACTGTATGTACTATTCATTTCATCGCTATTTGCCAAATAAAAAACTCTCTTATTTTGCCGATAAACGGAACAGTCTACTTGAGCCTAGCCATCAAAAAAAGCCAAGGTATGTTTTGAGATTTTTTTATTTGGCAAATAGCTATACGTAGGTATGTAAACTATATGTAGGTATGTACTATTCATTTCATCGCTATTTGCCAAATAAAAAACTCTTATCTTGCCGATAAACGGAACAGTCTACCTGAGCCTAGCTATAAAAAGAAGCCACGATATGAGATAAGAGCCGTTTGAGATTTTTTATTTGACAAATAGCGATGAAATAAACTATACATATTAGCATCGATGAAAGTTGTTTCAGTGCATACAAATCTAAGAAAACGTTTGGAATTAACAAATATGAGGAGCTGGCTCTATCAGCTCCAATATAATTAATAAGATACAATTAAAACGGAATAGTCACAAAATACGTATATATTACCGTTTATATTATTTGCTTATTTATAAGGGCATGTTTAAGTGTATTTAAAATATACTAGAATGAGAAACAGAGAGATACAGATTGTTAACAAAATGGTAGAAAAGGAAAAACAGTCAGTAAGTTTTAATTTGTGAATAATTCTATAATCTTCTGAGGTTAAATTAGCCGATTTTTACAAAGTATTGAAAACACAACCAACCCCTAGCAGTGATTTTCCTTGAATCAACGAAGGAAAAAATCGATATGAACGTATTTTCTAATAATAATGTTATAAACGATAAGTTTATAGTCACTCAGTAGCCACCACCTTGATTAACTCGGAATTATCTGATAAACCCTATAAAATTCTATAATTCTATTAGTGGGTGTATACTGCATGAGTAAAAATAGAGCGAGGTGCAACCTTTGAAATTGTTGTCATGGCTGGTGGTCTTTAATTGCAAGTTTCAAGTCACGATAATCAACTTCAAATTTGGATTACCTTATCGGATGATTATTAGCAATTTCTAAGATTTGCGTTACATTCAGTTCTTATCTATATTGTGATACGATAGTAAAGTATAAATTCATTTTCTATAATTTCTAAGTAAAATTTTGAAACGGTAAATTTTCTATTCCAAAATGACATTAATTTTACATAATTTTCTATCCTATTGGAGGAGATAATTAGAGGTCTCTTTGGATATATGTTCTTTATCAAGAAAATTAAATTTAAAAATTGTCAAATATATTTATATTTATAATCATATCAAGTATGTTCTCAGGCCAGGAACCCTACCATTTTAAGGTATTTCTCACATATTTGTCAAACCTGAAAGATTTACTAATTTTAGGGCCATATTTGATTAAACATTCAGTGTACAACCTACATCGTTTTTTCTTGGTATATAAAAGGAACCTTTTTTTATTTGCTACTAATGTGTAAGCCTATGAATCTAGTTATTTATCATTTATGGTCAAGTTGATAAACTTTGATTATTATTTCAACAATGAGTATTCACCCAAGTAATTGAAATTTTAATATCACTGATCTAAAAGGAACACAGAAAAAACTAATTTTAACTTAGATTTTTTTTTACTTTTACTTTATTCAGTTAAAAAAATATTCTTTATTCACACACACACACACACACACACACACACACACACACACACACACACACACACACACACACACACACACACACACACACACACACACACACACACACACACACACACACACACACACACACACACACACACACACACACACACACACACACACACACACGCACACGCACACGCACACGCACACGCACACGCACACGCGCACGCACACGCGCACGCACACGCGCACACACACACACACACACAACAGACACACACAGACACACACAGACACACACAGACACACACAGACACACACAGACACACACACACACACACACACACAGACACACACAGACACACACAGACACACACAGACACACACATACACACACATACACACACATACACACACATACACACACATACACACACATACACATACACACACATACACACACATACACACACATACACACACACATACACACACACACATACACACACACACATACACACACACACACACACACACATACACACACACACACATATACACACACACATACACACACACACACACACACACATACACACCCACATACACACACACATACACACACACATACACACCCACATACACACCCACATACACACCCACATGCACACGCACATACACACGCACATACACACGCACATACACACGCACATACACACACACATACACACACACATACACACACACATACACACACACACACACACACACACACACACAGATATATATATATCACCGATATAAAATTAATTTACTTCAACTTGATTCAACGATGATTTGATTTAAATCATTTCGTATTAAAATTTTATTTACCATCAAATTTAGTGATAATAGAAATGTATTAAAAAAGTAGTGAGTAATACTCATATATTACTGATCATATCAGTAATATGAGTAATATAAACTACTGAAGTGGGGAGATATCTCCACAACTCCACACCATCTGCAAATGCCTTATACAATAAGGACTAAACAAATTAAGCCAAAACAGTTATTCTCCTGGCTACATGCCAACGACGATCGCTGAATTATATGGCGAAATTGGCCGTGTTTTGGCACTAAAATGCAGTGATTTAGATTGCACGAAAACTACAAGGAAGATGAAAAGCGTCCTCTATCTTAGGATATCACTAAATGCAGATCGGTTTCGACCTTATATTGGGTCTCGTCAGTGCAGTGTAAGTGAGTATACCTTTGACAAACGAGGCGCACATCTTGTAGCCGCCGGTAAGTTCTACCACAGTAGAGCGTAACAAGCGCCATATCTCGACAGTTTAGAAAACAATCCAAATCGAAATAAAACTTGATATCAATACAATGCAAAGTTTTACTTGGCAGATGGTAATTTTTACAAACTACTGAATGGGGAGATATCTCCACACCATCTTCAAATGCCTTATACAATAAGACTAAACAAATTAAGCCAAAACAGCTATTCTCCTGGCTACATCCCAACGACGAGTGCTGAATTATATGACGAAATTTGATATTGATGAGATATTGCATCTTCCTTGTGGTTTTAGAGCAATCTAAATCACTGTATTTTAGGTCTAACTCTGTTAGACAAAATATGGCAAATTTTAATTATTAGATTAGATGGTGTGGAGATACCTCCCCACTTCAGTAGTTTGTAAAACTACTTAGTAGCCAAGTAAAACTTTGCATTGTAATATGAGTAATACTCATATTGCTGAATAAAGAAATAAAAACCCTTTCTAAATAGGGAATTAAAAACCAATTCAAGTAAGAATTTAAAAGGGGTAACTGTCACCTTTAGAGGATTGAATGGAGAGGTATTGAAGTGTTCTCAGTTAAGGATATTATATAATTAAATTGACTTGCTTCAATATTCTACTTGATTACACAGCATTTTACGCCAGTGCCAATAATCAAATCATCTGCCAAGGTTAGGTAGAAACAAACATTTTCCATGGTAATACCTCAATTTTTTATTACTATCTGATTATTATTGTTTTTGAATGGAATTTGTAATTTTTAGCTGGGTATCTTCAGAAGTATATGAACGTTGTAGTTGTTGAAATAAATGATATGAGAAAAGTATATTTTCTGTTTATGCATTATATACTTTACAATAATTCTCGGTTAAAATAATTTTACAGAAATAGAGCGTAAGGACTTTTTAGTTATTTGTGTGATATAGGTTACCGGCAAGCACAGCGTTTTCAAATAATCAAGTTTCTTCAGTCGAAATGCAGTCCAATCTTCTCGTTAATCTCTTTGTGTATTGCATGGAAAAATATGAACCCTATTTCAGAAACATCAACTTCAAACTTTATAAAGATCGATTAAAATTAATAATGTAAAATTAATATTGATTTTGACATGTAAAAATGTACAAATATCAGTATAATTAAAATGATTCACCATGAAAGTCAAGTTATTAAATGTATTCTATTTCTTGTGCCTTGAAAATAAATTTTCTACACGAGAGTGAAATCTACAGTGGAGCTGTTGGAAGTTTGGGCACACGTAATGTCAGATAGAGATAATTAACGACACTCCTAAAGTATTTTGCAATAATGTCCATTAAGGTTGGGGACATACAAATACTGTCAGTTATGCGTTCATACAATCTACACGGAATGTATTCGCATATTGGCAGTAAGTAAACAAGGAGATACATATATTGTACTTTGAGCTCTTGGAACAGACAAAAATGTTGAACAGCAAATAACTTAGCAATTACACATATTTGACTAACGTTGTTTCCGCCATTTGGGATATTTGAGATCTATTCCTATTAGATATTAAGTTACTAATTCCCAAATATATTAGTAATTTTTAAAATTATCAATAAAGTATATTGGAAAATATTAACAGTTATGTGTATTATTCCGAGCGTTTTCGGACTTTCTAATAATCGATTAAAAGATGTAGAAAGCAAACTGAAGACATCCGCAGGATGTAATGCTTGTAATGTTGTAAATATACGTGCATATTAATATTGCAGCCATTAAATATTATTTTAATATAAAATAACCGAATGTCTGTAGAAAAGTGGGCATAACCATAAATTCCTGGATAATAGTGGATAATATCAATAGTATTACCATTAAATGATTATACAGTGAAACCTGGATCAATGGGATCTTAAGGAACCAGTAAATTCTTCCTACTTAAAGAGGTATCCAATTTACCCAGTTTATCAGATATCCAGGTACAAAAATAATTGTCCCATTTACAAAGGGTTCTATTAATAGAGGCGGGAGCAGAACTTATTTCACTTTTAATTTTATTAATGAAATTGAATAAAAGGTTATAAACAATACAAATCTTAACTCAAAAATTCTGTCACTTCGGTTTGTCTTGTGGAAGGATTTGCCATAAGATGTTTTTCAATATCAATCATATTTTATCAAATGTGGTTATTGATCGTTGACATTTCAAAATAGTTATGCAATGTTTTCTGTGCTTTTTTGCTTTTCATTTTGTAATCATCCTTGAATATCCTTTCAATCCCATGTCGCCTTCTTCTTCTTTAATTTCCGAAGAGGTGAAAGAGAAAGCATTAACAATATCGTCTTCGATAAACCCTCATCAAACTAATAATTTATTGTAGACATTTACAAACTCATCAAAAGTCGGCTGCTGATCATTTTTATCGTCGATAATTAAATTCCAATCGTCAATTTTGAATTCAAAGCTATCTTCCCCCACTATTTCTCTTTTTTCTTTCTCCTTTTTTTCGTCTGCATTAAAAATGTCATCTGAAGCATAATCACGCAATAGAATTGGACGATACTCAATCCATTCACTACATGTGTTATTGTCAACAGCATTCTTCCAATTTTCTTGAGACTATATTGTTACTCCTGTTAAACCCTTCCAAGTAACCATAACTGCTACAGAAATTATGAATATTGAGCGTTCCTGCAGGTTCTTGAACCTTCCTTTAATCATCGCTCCACTTATCGGAATGTTTTTATTCCGAAGTTGTTTTATCCATGTTGTCAACCACTTTTCCAGTTCAGGATATTCTGATAAGCGTATTGGTTTTAGTTTTCCTTGTCCTTTAATATAGTGAGTCTGAATTTTGTCTTTATTCTGGATGATTCTACAGAGAGTAGACTTCGGCACATTAAAATCGCCACAAAGTTCACCAAGCGACTTTCCACTTTCATAAACCGATTTATCTTCACTTTTTCACGAACTAATACAAAATTAAACTTTCATTTCGCCATTTCTCAGATAAGTTTTTGGACTATAACAGTAACGAACTAAACGATGAGGTAGTCAAATGTGGAATGTAGGAGTTCAAAGAAAAATTTTAATGTGAACAAAAACTGTGAAGAATTAGACTCTGTAAACAAACACGTCATTACTTGTACAAACAGAAATGTTTCTACAATATAATCTCAGTTATAGAGGTATACATCAATTACAGGTATTTTAGTTATAAGGGTAACAATTATAGGTATCTTAGTTATAGGGGTAACAATTATAGCTATCTAAGTTATAGGGGTAACAATTATAGCTATCTAAGTTATAGGGGTAACAATTATAGCTATCTTAGCTATAGGGGAAACAATCCTAGGTATCTTAGTTATAAGGGTAACAATCCTAGGTATCTTAGTTATAGGGGTAACTATTACAAAAGAAATAAATCTCAGATAAAAAGGCTTATTAGTTTCACCAAGAGGTTATTTGCTGCAAAAATGTTGGGACTTCAGAATGGATTTTAGTTACAGAGGTTTCTCACTTATCCAGGTCTCATTTAATCAGGCTTCACTGTATATAATTGCGGTTTAATAATAAAATGTAACAGTTTTTTTTTCCTTTCAGAAAATGAAAAGGTCAATTAAAACAAACATTTGTCAATGTTTGAAACTAGGACATAATACGGATTTAAAGTATTCTGCAAAAGAATACTTGTACTTCATGAAATACTATATGTATATTAAATGTCATGGTTATGTTTATTTATTAATACTCTGAATATTAGTGGCTATAACAGGCGGTAACAGTCTAACGCGAACCATAGTTTTAGAAAGTACGGTAATAAATACGAGTATGATGACAAATTATAAAATAATTTCGAAAAAGTCAAGAGATTTTGAATAACAAGACTCTTTATTTTATATTCATCCTAACATTAACGAAAATAAAATGATGAGTTATAGTAAAAACAGTACCATTTTAAATTAAAAACAACCAATATGTATAATTAATAATTTTGGTTTGTGACGATGATTAACAATTTAAAATAAAAATACAATATATACTGTTCTATATATAAAAAACGGTAGATAAGGAAATATATTATACCTATGGTTGTTCTGCATATGCAAACAGAATAATTACCTTGTTATTATTTATTTACAATATTTCACGGAAAATACGTTTATTCCATACATTGTACACGTAATCAGAGCGTAAAATACAATCATGGTAATAACTTGTGTTAAAAAATATATTTTGTAGTACTTATTATTATAAACAACATTGTTAATAAAGTGATGAATATCGAATGACAATGGTTAATGGAGCATCAGTAAATGTTTCGCGACTTTTCTTATATTCCCAATAAAAATTAAAGTACTGTTAAATATGTTGTCGATATAGAACAAATAAGGACCTGTATTTTAATTAATGTTAATCTTGTGATCATATTGTTTCCATCAATATATTTATTACTTTACAATTGTGTATATCAATAATGGATAATATACTTATCACTAATAATGAATACTTTAAATATACTTATATTTTTAATTCATCAATCAGTATCTATTTTGAGGTATTAACCATGCTGGATAAAGTTTTCTGGCGAAAAAAACGTTAAAAAAAAACTGATAATTAATACTATGACTACACTGCATGATCGGTTATTGACTTACATTATAAAAACTAGCATTTGCACCGCTATATCGAATAAGGAACATTCCAAACAATAGACGGTATGACACGTGCAGCGAATATATTTTTATTTAATTATATTGAGATTATAGTTTTTATTACGCTATCAGGTATACGATTGATATACGCTAGGACTTAATTTTTTATTCATAATTCAACACAACAACAAATATGTCGTAGAAAAAATATAATTAAACTGTTTTTTAATTTTTTACTTCCACTTTTGTAGCATATTAAAATTATAAACCAGCAAGCCTAGCCACCAAGATAATTTGCATGTATGTTAAGCTTAGTTTAATTTAGATTTAAATAGCATTGATGATAAAACATTTAGTTTTTAATATAATTGTTCATTCAATTTCTGTCTACACAATATAAAATTTATTTGATACATTCCTATAAAAACAGCATGAATTACTGAGAGCAGTATAGCTACCTAGTACATCGACAACATAAAATTATATAATGTTTTGTAAACGTAATAATTATATATTGCTAGTAATAATGTTTTGTTTTTTGCTCTTAATAGGATATACAATATATAAAATTAGATTTTTTCACTATATTTTACACTATATAAAACTCTTTTCTCCATTAAATATAAATATGTAGGGTTTCACTAAGTCATTTATAAATTACTAACACCCAAATATTTTACATCAATTAAAAAAAAAAAGACAAACAATATATTGAGACTTCAGGAAGCATCTCCATGACAAAGAAATTTTCCTTATTTTGTGAATTCATCTAGATCTGAAACAATGTTTCGATGACACATAAGTTGAAATAAAGTATATAACAAGCCTCGTAATAAGCATTTGTGTAAACGCTTTTTACGATTAAATATTGGATACAAGTACTTGTACTTTTGTATCCAATATCCTTAAAAATTTTGAAATACACATTCATATCACCATTAAATTAAGATCGTGGTCTTTTATTTTTGCAAAGCATGCAAGATATTCAGAATTCCTTTGCGACACATACGGCTATCCAGTTTGTCAATAATGGTATAATAAAATATAATATCGATATACGACCAACCCAATCTTAGTGAGATTTTACAATATACAATAAGATTCGTATATATCAACATTCGTATATGCGATAATGATGTGTATATTTCTTGTTACGTTTATAAGAATTCTTCTCTTAACTCATCTTCGTAAAAGTCCAAACTTTGCTATTATTTTTGTGTAAAAAAATGTATAAAATAAACTAAATTTGAATAAAATTTTACAATAATTATAATTTGGGTCACTTGTTATAAAATATAATCATTAAGGTTGATATATTGTTTGTGGAATTTTAATTAGTCGAATGTTTATATTCTTTGGGCATATAAGGAAACAAAAATAGAAATTTAAGAGAAATTTTAAAAGAAAACGTTCAATTATAATTACTCTTAATTAATTTAAGGCGATCGCAATTAGGCTAATCAAAATGTAGTTCTACTCGTACATTAGAACTCCAATTACCCGAACTCCAGCTATCCGAATCGCCAATTATTCGAATCGGTTTTAGGGGGACAAAAATTAAATACATACATATGTGCATATGCATGTAGCTTTTTAAAGCATTTACATTACATACCATGTAAACAACATTGTTTTTGGAGTAAAGTATTTAATGTTAAACATTACTACATTATGTATATCAGTAAAATGAGCTTTCTTTTTAGTCCCAATAGGGTCCAGTCCCAATTGATTTGGATAATCGGAGTTTTATTGTATTTGCAGGTTTAAAGTAATATAGTATGCGTCAAAATATCTAACAATTATAAAACAATAACAAATGTGAAAATAAAAAATTGCAATATACATTTCACAAATAAACTGTAAAGGCCTGGTCAGATTTAAAAAAAGTATGTTTATTTTGTACTTATTACTTCGATGGAATGTACAACTTCTTATGTTATATCATGGTAGAAAGCTCTATACGAGACATTTAACTTATTTTTAAGCTTTCTACTGTTGTTGTACATTCATAATAAACAAATAATAGACTATATCCCATATCGTATGAAAATATAGCATTAAATACAGAATATATTCGTGAATATATTACATACGAAATTAAAAATAAATACTAGTTACAAACATTTAAATGCTCCGCATATTTTTATTAGTTTTATTACTCCGTTAAGTAACTAACTATTTAAAAGTGTGTTTAGTTCTGAACTTTTCAATATTTATAAATGTGTACTCAGTAAGACATGTTACCATATGTAATCCTCCTTTTAGAAAAATATTTTAGTCACTTTCTTTTTAACATTTAAATAAACAAATACTGATAAACTAATTATTTATACAAAATGTTACCTGTTATATGACTTATTGTAAGACAAATTAGAATAATTACCGTTGAACTCTTCACTGATCACTGAGAATACTAAAATCGGTGAATCGTATATTGCTTTCATAAGTAACATTATAGGGGCGTATATTTTATCCGTTTGAAATGTAAGTAATAATCTTATTTTAAATAAGGTGGAGCTCAGCTTGGTACGAATGGAATTTAAATAAAAAGGACTACGGTTCTATTATAGTTTTGCCGTGCAGCCACTCCGAAAATACGATCGAGTGGAATGTTCTGTTTCATTTGATAAAGCATGGGCAGCTGCCTTATAAGATAATTAATATTTGAAGTTACATAATGTATCTATCCATAGTTTTTGTTATAATTAGTTAAAAATGTACAATAGTATTTCGTTAAATTTATTAGATACTTTTTCAGGATTGAATTAATAATAGTGGTGTTTTGCTTGTTTTGTTTATTATAAAAAAACAAAACAGCAAGCACGGGGTTTTAAGCAGTTTACGATCAGAATTATGTATATATGTCTGACAAAATTGAACTATTATAAGCTGAAAAAAACCGACTTCCAAAAAAAATGTAACAACTAAAAAGCAAGAAATACCTAAGTGTCTTCTACAACAACTTAATACTTATTTGTTGCTCCGTTTAATATAATTAAGAATTTATTGTTTATTATGTAATTATTATTGTTTCATATAATTTTGAAGACGGTGCCATACAATATTAGTAATGCGAATGCATCCGGCCCTCGGCAATTTTAAATGTAAACTCGTTGTTATAGTAACAAGGTATATATTTTTTTATGTCTTACTTGGCGCCGACACCAAAATTATATAAAACAATTAATAATAATTACATAATAAACAATAATTTCTTAATTACATTAAACGGAACAACAAATAATTATTAAATTGTTGTAGAAAACATTTATTTCTTGCTTTTTAGTTGTTACTTTTTTTTCGAAGTCGGTTTTTTTAAACTTATTATTTTACAATTTTAAATGATGGGAAGACCTACTAAGGATGCTGCCGAGAACGACGGCTACTTAAATTGAATGAGTTCCGTTGTGTATCTTCGAAGTCCAAGGTCCAATGCCAATGAAACTAAAATGAGACCACCTTGGAGCTATACTGAACCCAACGTAAAAATAATTAAAATCGGTTCATAAACACAAAAGTTATACCCGAATATACATAAAAAATATATATGTACATACAGACGAATTGAGAACCCCCTCATCTTTTTGAAATCGATTAAAAAAGTGATTAACTTTTCTAGTCCCAAACAAAGAGAAATATCTTTATCGATATAGGTATTTCGAATTTAGAATTAATGTCACGCACGATTGGTTATTATTAATATGCTGTTACCTCTATCTCTAATAAATTACAATGAAAAGAATTTATTTATTTCACATATGTGACAGTACAGTAGAATGCCTAAAGCATAACATGAATTTAAAAGCTGTTTTAGTGAAATTATATGATTATAAATATGAACCTTGAAGTATTCAAGATCTTACAAAATATCAGGAAAATCTACAAGATATTTTCCGTCATTTCTCGGGATTTTCTCACGTGTTCAAGAATAATTTTCTAATGTTATGCCATGAATTGGGGCCACTTCCATTACAATATCGATATGTGAATAATAAGTGACGTGAATATATTTATAAAATAATCAATGACAATGTTGTTAGAGTAACTAGTACATATAAAACATCGCAATTTAAAAACGTAAAGACATAAAACATTAGGTACTTATTACTACCGGTAAAATTGTCACTAAATAGATGTAACGCTAATTTTGACTCTTCTTAATTACTTTACGGTTTACGTTAATTATATTTAGATATATTCAATATTATTTATTTTTATTTTATTCGCAATATTTATAAAAAGTTTACACAGTGTTAATTGTATAAATCCAATTATACATTAATCTGCATATGTATATAATAAAGAAAACATATACCTCACATACTTTACCTCGTTTTTTGATCCTGTATAGGCAGTTTATATGCTGATCGTATTGTGTGTCATATCAACTATAAAATATATGCTACTTGTCACTTAAACAAACGGTAGAAATAAATAAACCATGTTCGTAATATTTTTGTTACATTGTCACAATTCATACGTGAATAATCCAATACACTACACCAGAATTAAGCAAAAGCAGTAGTTATAGCAGATGGTAACGCTATTTCTAGAAAGTATTTAAAATAGAGAAAATAAAGTTGGCTATGAAAAGACTATGTTTTTATACAGACTGTCCCAATTGGTGTAAGAAGAACCTAGAGTGTTATAAATTACATGTTATAAAGTGCGGACCAATCATGAAATTATAACCAAAACTTCGTGTCTTCGAGATCATAGAGGTACAAATTGATATGATTCCCCAGATAAATTTATTCAAATATAAATTTAAGTCAGTGCATTTTTATACATTGTTATTCTAAAAATTGAGTCAACTATTCCAAAATTAATTTAAGTAATATAGACATGGCATTGTCTTTATTTATGTTATCGAATTTTGTCCATTTAACATCGAAATAGTTACCGAGATGGCCACAAAAATAATTTTTCAAAATTTACGAATAATCATGACATAATCGACATGCCATTAAAACTAGAAAAGATATAGTATTTAATATACAATTACGGTATCGTACCGTAATGGTATGGTTAATTAAATATATTGGATTCTTAAACGTTTTTAGATCACTTTATTTATGGTGTTTAAGTATTTGCCAAACTATGCCTTTTAGAAACATTGATAGGAAAAACATCAAGCTGTCTTCATTTTTATTAAAAAAAAAATTATAATTAAAGAATTTAATAAACATTTTTGGTAAGCATTTTTAAAATTTTTCAAATGGAAAAAGATGTAAGAAATTCCAGAAAAAAGCTATTGCCGGCGAAACATGCCCCATACTAAATTATTAAAATATCAGTGACAAACTTCCCTTAACGCAGTTCCATAATTATTTCACTTCAACGTTATGAAGATAACAATTAAATCAATTATATAACAACCATAATGTGAAAGTTTTTAATCACTAACAAAAATACACGAAGTGACCACTGGCTTGAAATGCTCCTCTATCTTGTTTTGTAATTTCTTTTTAAAATTTTTCAAATGTCCTCTTAGTAGAATCTAAACTAACGCTCCTTTTTGTTCATGCTTCTGAGTGTACTTTTCTCTTTTTCACTCAGAAATAAAATAAATATCTCATTAACCAAAATTAACGAGAAGTTGAATTTACTTCCGACTAATTTGAAAAATAGTTTATTCACATCTTGATTTTTAAAATACATAACTTTGTGAAAGTTATCCGAAAGCTTTAGAAATACCAAGATAATTATCTCAAAAAGCCGTTCTCTTGTACGAAGAATTATTTTCGGTGTCTATCATGCTCCGATGTACATATATTATTTAGCTACGAGTATACCTATACATCCACCGCAATGATTAAAAAACATAATTGTTCACAAATACAACATGCCTATTTCTAGAAAACATGAAATTATGTAGGTATGTACGTTGCATAAGTAAAAAAACATACTAGACAACTAGACGAACACGTTTAGGAATTTGTATATGCAGTCATGGGACTGAAACAATAAAATAAATGTCAACATTTTCTCCGTAATTCTGAACAAATTTGATTATACTAATAATTATACAAATCGGATTGAAGTAATTTTAATGTAGCTTGTATAAATAAGTAACATAAATTGTTATTAATGTATTCTAGTAAATGAAGTCTTACAAGAAACCCTCCAAAAACCTAGCCTAATTAAAAAAAACCTCTTTCGGTAACCTGTTAATTAATATGTTTAAATAAATGTACTGGTATTTATACTTTTATAACTCGTATGGCCTGAATAAAATGAAGAGTAACTTATTTAATAAAATAATTATAGTTATTATGCAGTGAACACGTAAAGGTTGAGATAAATATTTACAGGGCGAAAGGAACAAAATGTTCATGCAATGTTAATTTTTAAATTTGTTTATAAGATTTTGGTTCCTGTTAAAAAAAACATTCGCCTACGATTTGAGGTGCTCTCAGAATACTTTAAGAAATCTTGGTTCTAAAAATTAACACTAAACAATATAATTAGGAGTGTATATAAAAATGATAAATAAAAGATAAACAATAAATTTCATAAAACAAATCGAGAATGTACTTCTACAAAAACAAATGATAGTATCACAGATTCTTTTGTGATATTCTCAGACCAGTTTTCTCCGATCGACCGCTTTCTATAAATTGCTTTTAAACAGGCAAAATTGTCAATATTAGTAGAATAAAGAGATGTATACCCAGTTTCTACTAGAAGTTATTGCCTGGGCTGTAATTGTCTGTATTAAAATGTCGTGCCCATTTTTGTTGAAGGTGTACTAAATAGTGAAAACCCAAGTGAAAACTATTTGGAATGCTTCAATAAAACATAATTGATGCTTCATAAACCAAACCTTATAGTGTATTCAAATGACAAAAATTCCCACACAACACAGAAATCGCAATATGGTTTCATACAACAGCATATAATTCACAAACAGTATAAAATTTAGTCACCCAAATTTCACCAAACAAATAAATTGGTAAAATCACTAGTTAACTTTCCGAATTTAACACCATTAGATAACTTTTTGTGGGGTAGGAGACCGAATAATACTGAAGTACTGAAGGTGAGAAGTACACCACATAGATTAATCGAACCTGAAATAACTAATTATCTTTGCGGGAATCAGTTTCGTCTTATTGTCATAAAGTAAACGGCAGGCAATCTGAGCACTAAATTTAATTATTTTTAGCTGCATTTATTACTTAATGTATTTTTGTTTTAATACGTTATAGACATATGTATGTTTGTATGTAAAAACTTAAAACTAAAACCAAAACGGATATGTAGAATCGATTTTAGTGAATTATTTTATTCTAAACATTAAGTACCCACTGTATAACACCTCATACAAGTCATTATTATTTGTAAAATTTAGTAAGCAACTAAATTGGGAATACTAAAAGATTTACTTATTAGACTCGGCTTTGGAGAAGTTCACACGAAAGTTCAATACATCGAAAAAAAAATTTATAACTACCTACAGTTGCCATAAAAATGCGTTGATACGGCCTACAACCATGATTCATAAATTCATGACACATGTTAAAAAGTAGGTATGGATCTTTGTTTAAAATAATATCCACTATCGGGATATATTTACATAAAACGTCCATTTAAATATTTTGATTATTCACTAGAGAGTTTGTTTCAGTCTCTCCTAAATCATGTTTATTGTTAAAAAATCATTCGTTGCAAACCAAGTTGCAAACGCAAGTCAATGTCAAGTAGTTGAAGTTCAAAAGTAAATTCCTTAGCATAAATGTATTTCAGTTTTAACTAAACATTTCTTTTTGCAGTTTATTATGAGCATGTAAATAGAAGAATGAATCGAAACAATCTTCGAAATATGTAGTACAGAAAAACCATCATATTAAATGTTTCTGATATAGGTATTCTGATTTTATATCGAATTAAACTAATACATATTTATGAATATATGTTGAAATTGAATTTTGATGTCCCCAGAAGAATTACTTCATGAATGTTGTCGCGAGAACGTTGACATTTTTAGAAAAAAAAACGTCAGTACTCACAACACTAAGTACTTAACAAAATCAAGCTAAAACAATAAAGAACAAGTACAGTAAGCTAACATTCGATGGTTATATTTTTCAGATTTTTTTTAATGAAACATATTAAAAGCTATCGAATTACTTGACAGTACCGTAACAGCATTTGGAAAACATGATGACTTTCCAAATTGATTACGAATATGTAAATACATAGTGTGTCACATTTAAATAAATGTAAATTTTGTGTCACCTTTAGTCAAAACACTATATAAATAAAATATTTTGACAACCTTTTTTCATATTAACTTAGTACCTTTTCGGATTGCTCCTAGTAATCACATCAATGATACTAATGCAAATATTTTATTAAAACGACAACCACAACTATTAAAATATGGCTGTTAAATATTCGCTTAATTTAAAATTATATTTATGTTTGTCCGACTCGTACAAAATTCGTTCATGCCATAATTAAAATTTGATACATAAGACAAAAGGTACTATTTTTTACATATTTTTTTATGTGTACATTTGTTATCATGTAACCCAGCTTGGTAGATACCTATCTAAGAAATTCACTGATAATGAATTGCAATGCAATTTTTTTACTGAAATTAATTCTCTATTTCCAAATCTTTTTCTACCAACTGTTAGGAAATTAAAGACTAATATTTCATGATCTTATTGTTAAATAAATGTGTAAGAAAATTGTAACAATAATAACCACATAACTTAGAACCTTGGAAAAGACCTTACATTTTACATTACACATGATAAATTAATATGTAGGTAGATAGATTGATCGTACCAGTCGTACCATTTCTTCAAGGTGTAATGCCGGACCTGTTATGGCTTTTACATAAACATACATAGGTACGTATTCTACGTATAGGTAAAAGTATTATTAAAATAATTCATTATTCGTTGGAGAACAAAACACAAAACAAAATGAAACAATAACATGAAAAAGGTCTAGATCCTACATTTTAGATACTTAATTGAGTAATGATTACAACACAAATTATAATGAAATACAAAAGGCACTCAATTATACCTAGCTTTCACATAAATCTTCAAATTTCATCTTAAAATCAGGAATTTTCGTTCATGGTTTCAACATTTTCTGTATGTTACCAGTGTTTTTAAAACAGCGATAGTTATTTAAATAATTCTAGCCAATGATTTCTCAAGAGCCTTACCTTTTTCTGAGAGTAAATATTCTTCAATAACCTATTTATGGGCTGAACACTGCTGAATTAAAGTATTAACCATCACCAATTTATTATTCACATTTTCCAACAATTACATTTTATCACTAAGTATATTATAAAAAACCTGGATACATTTAACAATATTCTAATTATAACAATCACACCTGACGTAAGACAGAAGAGAAACTACCTTAAAAGCTAAACAACCACACATCTACAACAGACCGAAACGGTGAAAGAGAACTGACAAAGACGGAGGGAAAATGTTGTATTTACGTTTTGATTCCTTTGCGCAGGTTGGATATTTCACCTGTCTACTTTATTCTAAAAATGTGTCGACTAGAGAACTTCACATCAGAGAGCGTTGTTGTAGTGTACAGAGGTGGACTTCAATATTCTAAACGGAACATAAAGTACAGAATATATTGCATACCTTAAGATTTTGTCTATAAATATGTGTAATTCACTGACAAACTTCCTGTGAGTATACTATACTTTGCTAAAATTCATGAAGAAACTTAACTAACCGTCAGATATAAATGACTATTTCTTTTCTATAAACAGGCGCTCCACAGTTGTATATCACACATACCTGACATACCATAATTATAATGTTAACGAATTAATGGCCAATTATTAATTCATTTATTTTTATCAGTGGCAGTTAGCCAGAAGAGGCTCATCTTCGTATACCATTTTAGAACGAACCAAATATCCCAAAATTAATATACATAATTGTCAAATATTTTTTTTTCATCATATCCCGATATTTGTAAGAATTTGTCATTTATTCTTTAATATGTATAATATAAAAATGCGGTTAAGCTGCCCTTAAAAATATATAGTCACTGGCTGATTCAGTAAGCCACATTGGTGGCATCACTTCATATTTTCTCTCTCGTGCCGATGTAAAGGTACTGGCTGGTATACTAGCCAGATATCAAGTACTGAAATACTAGCAGCTATCAGTCTAATCACCAAAAGCATCTGTTTAATTTCTATTTCACACATGGTTCAATGTCCATAAACGTTCAACGCATTTCTGTATGCTATCCTATAAGCATAAGAAAGCACATATTTGAAGCCCATCCATTGTGAAAAAGGAATGGATGTTCAAGAATTATTAATTTGTGTGTGGCATTAATAAGACGGGGAACATAATGGCAAATGGCACTTCTTTATAATTATTATTTTTATATGAGATATATTCAATGTTTAACCCCAAAAATTATATAAGGGAAAGTCAACAGCAAGTGTCCACTAAAATCCGAAAGTAATTATCCTTTTAATTTTTAAATTGTGAATTAGATAGACCTAGTATTACAAACACTAACAGATGACCCTACTATTCATCACATCACTAACAAAGTTTAAAACATGTTAATTAAAAATGTATCATATTTAAAACTGTGACATTAAAGGATGTCAGCTCCCATAATAATGTAATAACACTGATACCTCAGAACTTAGTTATTTTCTCATCTTATTGTCAAAAATTAAATACTTATAGTGCCTCCTGGTTTTGTAGGCTAAACAGCAAAATGTGACACAATATATAAGTTGGAGAATGACCCAATTCATAACCAAGTGTTAATAGATTTTATAATGTGTGGCTTCAAATGAGCACTAATGCAGGTAATATGTAAATAGTGTCTATTATCCACCAATATTTAGCAAAGTTTATTTGTCAAAATTTGAACTTGGACCATCAATATAATGCAAAGTTTTACTACCAGAGGGTAACATTCAAACATCTGCAAATGCCTTATATAATAAGGACTAAACAAATTAGAGACAGACGTTTGGAATATAGCCATGAGAATAGCTGTTTTGACCTAATTTGTTTAGTCCTTATTATATAAGGCATTTGCAGATGGGTTGGAGTATAAACTCCTTATTTCTGTAGTTTGAACTTGGACCATGATGAGCAGTGATTGATTAGTAACATTTGCCACACAATCCAATCTAACCAAAACAACTATCATAATAGTTCCACAAAAATAAGGAATCATTCCATAAAAAAAAAGTTTGAAAAATGTTCATTGTTTATTGATAATTAACTATATCTACATTTTATATACACTGCTTTCCATATAAAAAGCTATTGTATTTTAACTAAAAATAACCAGTTAACAAATTAATAAATATTTCATAGAGCAGAAGATTAACATATAAATAAAATATGCATTTTCCTCAATGTCACATCCAAGGTTACTGGGATATCTAGAACAGCTGCTTTTGATAAAATTTTACAATTTAATTTCACATTAAGAATTAGGTACTACATTATATAAAATATAAACAACTTAAATTTCAAACTAGTTTATCTATTAGCAATAATGTAACATTATAAAATATCTAAAGGAATAATGGTTCACAGTGTATAAAAAATATAACACGTATAAAATTTAACAATATATATATATATATATCTATAAAAATTCATTATGAATACATACAGCTACTAGTAAAGCTAAATACCGTAATCAGTACTTAAGAAATTGCAAAGGTGCTTAAAGTCGATTTTTACTAAAAACAGGCACCCACCATTAATTATATTGGTTGGAAATACAAACATGCTAACTCCATTTGTATCAAGTTCTCAACAGAGTCTCGATTTAATTGTTACAGTTTCAGATTCTCGTTATTACAGTTACCATCAACTACCCGTTATGCCACACCAATGATACAAATCCTCTAATTCTCATTTTTAAAATAACAATTCTACCATTATTTTAGTAGTACCTGAATACTACCACAGCTATTTCGAAGTACTTGATTCCTCACACGACGATTATGATTAACTTGCTAAAAATAATTCTATATCATGTAAATGACAGATTATTTTCAACACAATATATTTATTGAAATTAAAAGAAAGTTGTTGATAAATTGTGTGTGAAAGGTAAAAAGCCACAGCAATGAGTGGTCGGGTACAGCTAGTATTTTAATACAGCGGCTTTAAAACTACAGATGCAGATAAAAAAATTATGAATTAATTGGTTAATTAATTCGTAAGGTATTTTTACATGTGTGGATGCAACACTGAAATAAATTTTATGTTTGTGTTAGCGATGTTTAAAATTAATTTACACGAGAATGAAAATAGCATTTGTGGCTATCTAAAATATGTGGAAAAACTATTTTTCTTTACGTACCGATAAAATAATTCAATAAAAACCTTTTTCCCCTCATTTAAGGGGAGTAAATAACCATATTAGATAACTATATTAATACCATGTTACAGTAAGAACCTCAGAGTACTGTTAGAACATTTCTTGGGTATTAACAAAAACCACGACAAATGGGAGAAGAAACAATTCAAAGTAGTTTCTACTTCAAGGAAAGATATCACAATTGATAAGTCTATTTAATTCAGTAATTTGATAAAATACATACAGTGGGACCATAAAGTATTTGCACACACAATTAAAGTATCAGTTTTTTTGTAAATTATAAAAATCTTGATTAACCGGTTCTGTATATAATGCATTCTTAAAAGTAGTATTCAGACATGTATGTAAATATGACAAAACAAATTATTAGGGCTAAGATTCAAAACTTCGTTTTATGGTGTCAATAAAGTATTTGCACATGTGCATATGTCTTCAGATCTGATCCTGTCGAAGTGCGAGACATCATATGTACATACATACACGTGTACTCATACTACTCATATTAGTGATATGTTAGTTGCGTTGTTATGCGTGCGCTTCAATGAAAGTAAATAATGGATTCAAAATACGAAAATTAACAACAAAAAAGAAAATCTAAATCGTCACCTTGTCACCAAGAAAAAAAACGAGCTTACGTGAAATTGGTAAAATAGTTAAAAAACCATTTAGTACAGTGCGTTACATGATTAAAAGAAACAAAATCAGTTGAAAATAAACAACGTATAGGGAGACGAAAGGGCGATTATAAACGAAGTTAAAAAAAAATCCAAAAGTAGGTTAACAAACTTTAGCAATTCAAATCGCGACAGACACTGGAAAAAGTGTATGCAAAGAAACTGTGAGAAAAGTTTTACGAAGTGCAGGATATCATGGCAAGGTGGCAGGAAAAAAGCCGTACATAAACGACACTAATCAGGCTAAGAGACTTCAATACGCCAAAGATTTTATACAAAATCCGTTGGACTACTGGAAGTCGGTGATATTTTCCGACGAGAATAAGTACAACTTGTTTGGGTCTGATGGCAGGCATATCGTATGGTGCAAGAAAAATACAGAATTTAATAAAGAAAGTATCAGCCATACCGTGAAACATCATGGTCTACACACGATATTAAGTCCAATAAGTAATATGTTTTTACCAGCTTTGATTAGAGTGTGCAAATACTTTATTGCCTCGAGAAAATTAATTTTATTTTGTTATTTCTTTTAATATGTAGTTTTGATAGAATCTTGTTTGTTGTGTTTAAGGTTGTGTATTCCTGAATAAATGTATACATGATATACTATACTATTTCATTTCTTAATAAACATTTCTTATCTTCTGCATGGTGTGCAAATACTTTATGGTCCCACTGTAAATGTCATAAAGAAAAAAATTCTATTGTATTTGGAAGGATTGTTTGGAGTAGAAAACTTACAACATTGTGTCCAAAACGTAAGAAAGAGTTCTGGAAAAGAGCAAACTATAAACTACTGGTTTCAAAAGAAATCAACGCAATAATAACTCTTCCCTTTGTAAAATAATCTATTATGTAATAAAGAAAAAAGTCAACTTTGAAATATTGTAGATGGTGTTTTATTAAACAGGTTGCTAACTCAAATCTTTACATTTTTTGACTTATGTATGACATGACTAACAATTTGATCTTGAATGTTCTTAAATTATTGGGAAAAGAAAATGATTACAAAAATTTCCTCGTATAAAAAAGCTATGTAAAAACCACAAAAATTAATTTTGATTTGTATTTGACTACTAAATAATCCAACTCTGCCTGGGACAGCTGCGGGGTGGATTGAGTAGCTCAGCAGTTGTCACTGCCGGTCCCAAACCCGGATAAAGGAGGAGGGTTGTAGCGACAGGCCAGCTCCCTGCCCTACGTAAAAAATTCATTTGCTAAAAAACCTAATCAAGAGCCTCGGAATAGGACGGAAAACTCAAGAAGACGAACCAAGCTAAGAAAAAGGACAACGATTTGTGGCACATGGAATGTTCAGAGTCTCTCTCAAAAAATACGAATGAAATCGTAAATGAACTCAAACATCTGAAAATAGATATAGCAGTCTTGACTGAAACGAAGAAGAAAGGTAAAGGATCGGAAAACTGGGGAAAGTATGATCACTTTTATAGTGGAGTCTCCAAAGAAAACAGAGCCAAACAGGGAGTATCAATTGTTATGCATAGAAGATTCAGAAAGTTTATAAAAACATGGGAGCCGATAAATGAAAGGATTATAAAGATCAACCTCTCAATATACGGATATAAGATGACCATACTAGGAATATACGTTGTAAATGAAGACGAACTAATACATAATAAAGACATATTCTTTGAACAAGTTAACCAGGAAATAGAAAAAATTGGAACCTCGAGAGAAATAATACTTTTAGGAGATTTTAACGGAAGAGTGGGAAGGAAAAACAATGACACCATGGTTGGAAAGTTTGGAGAGGAAGTAGTAAATGATAACGGAAGAAGATTAATAAAAATATGCGAACAATACCAGCTGAAAATTCTAAATTGGTATTTCCAACATCGAGAGATCCATAAATACACGTGGATACAGACAACAAGAAACCTAAAAACTGTTATCGATTATGTAATAACAAAACAAAAATCCCGCTTAAAATTCATGGATATGAGAGTAAATAGAAGAACTTCTTGTGGTAGTGACCACTACTTCCTTAAAGCAAAGATAGTTGCTCCCATAAGAACAAGAGATCAAAAAGAAAATATGCATGGGGATGAGAAGGAAGAGAAAGAGACAGAGATAAGATATAATTGAAGTAGCCTGGAACAAGAAAGTACGAGAAGACTATACAAAACCCGATTAGACAACAAATTACAACGAACAGAATTTGACAATATAGAAGAGGAGTATGAGTATATAAAAACGTGTATACAGTCGGCAGCATCAGAGGCATTAGGGCACTATGAAAAAGGAGGAAAACAGCGGACACCATATTGGTGGGATGACGAAATTGAGGTTGAAATAGAGGAAAAACGAAAAAAATATCATGCATACTTAAGCTCAAAAAATATGAATGACAAACTGACATATAAAGAAGCCCAAGCAAGAGTGCGTAAAATGATATGTACAAAAAAAAAAATGAAAAATGGGAGGCGACATGTTCTAGACTTAACACATATATAGGAGGTAGGAAAAGTACGGAAAGCTGGAGACTACTCAGGAAACTGAGACAAGGAGCGGAGGAAAAATATCACCTCACCAATACCAGCGCAAACATGGAATCAATATTTTGAAAAAATGTTATCAGAAGATAGAAAAAAATTAAAAAACATAGAAAACGTTAATCCCAATATAGTTGCTCAAGGATCTCCGATAAGAATAAGTATATCAGAAGTTAAGGAAGTATGTAGATCACTAAAGAATGGCAGAGCCCCAGGACCAGGAAATATTCCTGGAGAACTTATAAAATATGGAACAGACAAACTATACCATTCACTGAGAGACCTATTTCAAAGATGTACGAGTAGATCAAAAGTACCAGAAGAGTGGAAGGTATCATATGTATCCACAATTCATAAGAAAGCGGATAAAAGTGAGTGTGACAATTACCGAGGAATATCTGTTACAAATTCCATCAGCAGAATATATGGGAATATATTAAAAAACCGTATGGAGAACGAATACTGTGAAATGGAGACAGAAGAACAGGCCGGTTTCAGAGCAGGAAGATCCACAATCGATCACTTATATACAGTCACACAAATCTTGGAGAAGAAGATAGCATTTAACCAAGAAGTACATCTACTATATGTGGATTTAAAAAAGCATATGATAGCATTCCTCTGGTAAAACTATGGGAAACTTTACAAAACACTAATATAAATGTAGAATTAATAAAGGCTGTAAAGTCTCTGTATGATAATACCAGATCTAGAATAAAAATAGGACACAATATAACAACGGGATTTATAGTAACTAAGGGACTTAAACAAGGATGCTGCTCCTACACTATTTAAGATATATCTAGAACGCGCATTGATGACTTGGAAAAGAAAATGTCACAATATGGGCATACCAATAGATACATCAATACTATACACATTATCCTTTATGGATGACCAAGTTGTTATTGCGCAAGATATCGATGATATGGAATATATGACACGCTAACTTATCGAAGAGTATGAAAAATGGGGTTTAGAAGTTAATGTGAAGAAAACGGAATACATGTGTATTGGAGGACAACAACAAGATCTACTTCTGTCAACCGGGAAAAACATCAAACACTGCAATGAATATAAGTACCTAGGCATGAAAATATCAAACGACGGGACACTTGATGAAGCGATTTCGGAAAGAAACACTCAAGGAAGAAGAAGAGTAATTACAATGTTGAACAGCATTCTATGGGATAAACAAATATCAAAAGAAAATAAAAGAAGAATATATAATTCAATAACTAAAAGTATAATGACCTATAGTTGTGAAGTATGGCCAATAAAAGAAAGAACAGAAAGAATGATAAGAACCACAGAAATGGACTTTTGGAGGAGGTCAGTTGGAAAATCAAAAAGAGAAAGGGTAACAAATGAGAGAATAAGAAATATGATGGGAATAACACATGATATTGTAGATGATATAAGAACCAAACAACTCGTATGGTACGGGCATGTTCAGCGAATGCCAAATGACAGAATACCCAAAAAAAATCTAAACTGGACACCACAAGGAAGAAGAAGGCGAGGAAGACCATGAAAAAGCTGGAGAGAGGGCATTGATAATGAAATTCGGGAGAGAGGTCTGGACGAGAACATGTGGAGAAATAGAGAGGAATGGAGATTAGGAATCGGAAGACGGCGAAGGACGTTATAAACCGATATGATGATGATACTAAATAATCCTCCTATTTATATGGTTTCACTCTCCTTTGATAGATTTCTTATTAGGAACTCTTATTTCAAGAGAGTTCAAGAAGTAGTGAATCAAGGATGGTGTATATGAATCAAAATATTGAAACTTCTTACAAGTAGAAAGGAAATGATCTAGAATTGAAGAATTGATTGAGTGGCCATCATTGACAGGTTTATCCAAAAAAATTTCTTCATGATCATGGCTAGAACATTCAACGGCATGAAAGAACTGACACTTTTAAAAATAATCTATTAAAGAAGGAAATATCACATATGATAATAAAATAGGCGTTGATTAATTTAGCTACTAATGTCCTCTAAACACATTGTCCTAATACAGAAATTATTTTAATAACAAAAGGTGCCCAGAAAAACAACCCAAGAACTAATTTAATGGTACAGATGCTCCAAATATCTATAAAGGTACTAACAGTCATTATGAAAAATAAAGTACATAAGTAAAATACTAATAAGCACACATACACAGAAAACGACGAGCACGTTGGATGCCCCAGCACATCAACAACCAATAAAAACGTGGAAAAAGTAAAAGAGACGAATATGATATATGTAATATCTAATGAGGACTATTTTGAAGGGGATAATATTGATGTAGACGGTAAATGTAAAATTCTTTCCACGAACGAAAATTCCCGTTATCCATTGAACACACCTCGTATTTCAATATTACAATTTATTAAGTTAAATGGTATCTAATTAATTTATGTTTTATGATGATATAATTGAAAATTTATAGTTTTAAATAAATAAAAATTAACTTTTAAGAGTTAATATAACAACCTTCAAAAATGCAAGGTAAAACAAATAAGGAGGTTGGTTAGTTAAAAGCCTAGGTGGTTATTTTCTGATATTAGAAAATGGAATAGAAACCCACAGTTGGTATGTTTCTGTTAATGAAAATGTAGGTACAAGTAAGTGGTGCATAAACCCAGCATAGGATGTATATATTCTAAACTGGTAAATAAAAATATAATTGGCCGAATAAAGGATTGGCATACTATGTTGACACACTCTCCTATCCTACTTAGGTTTCATTATATGTACAGGATGGGTCAAAGGTAAGTAACACATTTTAATCGCTTCTACTTTTTTTTCTTATCTATTAATTGCATACATCTTGTTTCAGAATTGTAAAAAAAACTTGGAAAATTCATAATGGAGCAATGCAAAAAAAAATTTCATTTTTGTCTGAATTTCATTTTCCAAATCAGAAGTTAATAATTTTAACACGGTGGAAATACCGTGTACATTTTATTTTAAACTAAAGATGTGATGACTAAAAAAACAATTCGTAATATTGTCACTACATTCGAAGAAACGGGAAGTGTAAGAAATTGCTCGAAAATAGATAGACCATGTTCATCTAGAAATCCAGAGATATCAACTGAGTATGGGAGATTGTAAATTATGATCCCTCAAGTTCAACCAGACGATAATCAAATGAACTAATATTGAAACAGGACTAGCCTAAGACGGGTATAGAAACTTGATTTATAATTTTTCTCTTACAATATATAGCTAGATTATGAAAGCCTCTTCAACAATTAACTGCAAGAAATCCTAATGTTATTCATCAATTAATCATAAGTGATGAGGCATACTATCATCTGCACCGACATGTTAATAAACAAAATATGCGATTCTAGGCCACTAAAGATCCTCGAGTAATTAAACAGAAATATTCAATTCGTGTAACTATTTATTTGGTGTGGACTGATTTTAACTAGTGATCGGACCATATACATATAACGGTTAGAGAATTTTTATTTTTAGCTTTACAAAATCGCGACAATTTATGGTTTCAGCAGTGCCACATGTCACAATGCTATGTAGAATATTGCCCTTATAAGAATTGTGTTTCATAACAGAATACTTTCTCGAAATTACGACCTAAACTGCGACCTTCAATAAGGTCCGATTTAACGGCGTCCGATTCCTTTCTCTGGGGCTACCTAAAAGAGAGAATATACAATAATAAACTGCAGAAACTTCTGGAACCGAAATATAATATTGGAAACGAAATTTGGGCAATACCAATAGAAACTTTGATGTTAGTGATGAAAAATAGTGGTTAGAGCAAGACTGTGTGAAAAAAAAGGAGGCGGTCACCTACAAGACGTTATATTTCACAAATAAATCTCCAAGGAATATACTTTTTGTTATCATTTGAAAAAAGATTGTACTGAACTTATTAAATATAAAATTTGAAAAATAAATGGATTAACCTACTTTTGGCCCACCTTGTATTATGTTCAATTCATGACAAATGACAATATACTAAATTGAAAAATATATTTTGTTCTACAACATACTCAGTTTGTATGTGTGTTAACCTGGCAGATCAGAATGTCTATTTTTGAAGCCTGGTTATAAAAATATTATAACGAGAAAAGGCCTATGGCTTATTTTTCACATAATACACTTCACGAATTTTGAACTGAACTAAATACTAACAACGTATTTAATTTATGTCTTTAGAGCTAGCAGGTTTGTAAAAAGCCAGTGTATATATAAGATAAATGGTACAATAAACAGTACAATTGCTGGAAAAGAAATACTGCATTATATTTACCGATACTCACTTAATAGTCACGTTCTTAACACCTGGAAAGACCAAAAAAGTAAATTATTACATATTACTTAACTCAGGAAAATTGTTTGAAAAAATGGACAAACTCGATATTTGAGGATATCACCTCAAATTTAATGAAAAACTAATAAGGGATATATAATCAGTAATAGTTTATACTATACCACATTAATTAGTATAGTGGATTGTTCCACATTAAAAAAAAAAAACTAAAAAAATTATCTGGGTTACAAACTATTAAGGTTTTTACCAATTAAAAAAAAATAAATACTGATTCTTGTTGTACCAAAGCTTTGTGTTTCTCGCAATCCTTTTAGATGAATAAAATGCGTTTAACAAATACAAGGTAAGTCTTCGAGTACATTTAAGAAGAGGTAAATCTACATTTAGTAAATGATTTATTGTAAACTATTTTTCATGAACATATAACTCCAGTAATAACGATGAATATCATCATTATTACTGGAGTTATTGAATTTTAAATATTTAGAAATATTTTCTCCACATTTTGAAAACCTCTGAGTTGTTGAATTAAGTTACATCAGACTTATAGCATGCTCTATTTCCAAATTCCCATATTGCAGATTTGTGCTTTAGTCGAAAATTGAATGGCCAAAAATTTATTTAATTGAACATAGTCAAACAAAAAGAGCCAAAAAGGCCGTATTCCTACCAGCTAAAATATTTATTATATAGCAAATCGTAACCCTAATTGTAATAAGTACCACGTATCATCAAATTTGCCGAAATTGAGATTTTTCCACAAATAAAATGTAATATGTATAATACATAGTCTGTAACAATCACATATCATATGAACCAATAGGAAATGTGCAATGGCCAACCGTTAGTTTTGTACAACTAATTAAATAATATTCTGAAAAAATAAGTTACATTTAGTTTGTCTTAATGATACGTGGTATTTTAAATTTCGTCGCATTTTGATTTTTGTTGAAGTTGGATTATACGTGTTGTTGTTTATAAAAATTATAAAACATTTTTCAAGGAACTACACAAAAAATTCTGTTTTCTTTTAAAGATGGTGTTTATTTCTTAATTTCTGTTGAATATATTTTGGCTTTTATTTTGATAATTGAAAAATTATTTTCAAATTAAAGAAAAAAATAACAGTAAAACCACTAGGCTTTGGTACTGCTCGTATCTCATACTTTTGTTTTATTGTAGATGTCAGACAGGCGCAAAAACATTTTAGCCACTGCTTTAAAAATAGACTCAAGTAAAACAACCAATTTTTAGAAGAAGCTCTTTCACATTTGGTAATATTTATAAATGAAAATATTATTGTTGAAAATGTGACTGAAAATGGATTGTCGAGTAACATTTGTGAAGAGGAATTTCTCCTTCCTTTGAGGTTGAGTGACGATTATATAAATGTAAACGTTATAACAGAAGTGGCAAATAATGTCGATATTCCGTCTTCGTCTAACTTTGCGCATGAAAATACAATTTTACGAATTCTAGACCACAACAGCGTTGCTGAAGATGAATTATTATTCAGTGCTAATATAATCAACTTGTCCGTTACAGAAAATTACTCACTGGGACCTTCGCAAAATTTGCAGGCATCATTGTAAAGTTTTAAAAGAATACATCAATATACCAATTGAAATAAGAAATCAATCTATCCCAAATTTTAATGCTGATCCAAATTATGAAATGGAATCCGAAAATGAACCCGAGGAATCCGAAAACGAAGCTGACCCAGACTTTGTTGTTAACGAAGACGAAAATGGTAATGATGAGCAAGAAATCGAACGACAGAATAAGAGATAGAAGAGAAAAAGAAAACCTGATAAAAATGAATGGCCCAGAGAAAAAACAAAGTGTAACAGAATGTATGGCAAGAATTATTTAGGATTCATTCGAAATAAATCTGGTCAAATATCACAGGATATAGAAAGAGAATGCAGACAGTTAGGTCCAACCTGTACCTCCAAGAAGTGCGTGAAATACAAAAACAGATTATGTAATACTATAACTCATGAGGAGCGCTTATCGATTTTTAAAAAATTTTGGAGTGATATGTGTTGGGAACAAAAAAAGATATATATATATATATATATATATATATATATATATATATATATATATATATATATATATAACAAATTCGATGGGAATGTTTTAATCAATATTAGGTATTAAAAAATAGATGGCAGTTAACTGATATCCCAACAGTAAAAGCAGTATGCTTCTCAAAAAATTGTTCTAAAAGAGCGGAACTCTGTAAGACCAAGAAACTAAAAATCGGAAGAAAAAATTAAACACCTTAATCATTTCTTTGCAGAACTACCAAAAATGCCATTGCATTACTGCAGACAGTGGTCGACAAAAGTTTATTTAGAAAATAATTTTACCTCCAAAGACAACTTATATAGAACTTATGTCAAAAAATGTGAAGAAGGTACCATTGACTTTGTTAACTACTGTACCATCTCAAATGCATTTGAAAATAAAATTCTTGCTCTCTTCTCTTTAGTCCAAAAAAAAAAGACCAGTGCAACATCTGCGTGGCGCATAATGCCGGATAGAGCTAGATTTTAAAAATCAGCAGATAAGGAAAAAGTTGCACAAGACAAATGTTTTGTTTTTGTTATGGATGTACAGGCGGTGAAACTATGTCCAGTAAATAATGTCAATAAGTTTTACCTTAAAATTAGATTGAAGATTCATAACTTTACTATCCATAATTTAAAAAAACATCACTGTTCTAATTATTGGTGGAACGAGACAGAAGGTGATTTATCATCGTCTGTATTTATAACTATGATAATTGACCATTTAAATGAGAACTGCAAAAATGATTTTTCCATCATTCTATGGAGTGACAGGTGTCCAAATCAAAATCGGAATGTAGTCTTGTCAAACGCATTACTATAGTACGTGGTTATTCATAAGAAACTATTGATCCAAAAATACTTAGAACCGGGTCACACTCAAATGGAGTGTGTCTCGGTTCACAGTGGAATTGAAAGAAAACTTCACAATCGAGAAGTTGAACTGCCCACAGACTATGTGAAGATTACTAGAGAAGCAAGATTAAAACCAGCACTTTATGAAGCAAAATACATAAATCATTTCGACTTTAGAAATTATGACAATAAAAATCAAATGATATACCACAATATTCGACCAGGGAGAAAAGTGCAAGATCCGACAGTAATAAATTTAAGAGAAATTCACTACAAACCAGAAGGGAAAATTCAATTTACACTGCACTTTGACAACCAACTCTGGTGACGTTTGTCACCAGAAACTGTTTGCAAGTAGATTAAAGATATCTGAAACAAAATACGATCATTTGAAAGAACTTAAGTCTGCGCCGGCGATGTGCATACTTTTTATGACAACCTTCCTCATGAGTACAAAAATAGAATACTATTGTAACCTTTTTTTTACTGTTTTGTAAATAATGAGTGTCTGGTTTATTTTCAATAAATGTATGGGACTAATAGAGCTTACTTTCTACAAAAAAATAAATATTGTGTTTCCTCAAAAAAATACTGCAAACCACGTATGAGCTAACTGCAATAACCAATTTTTCAGAAAAAAAACAAAAACAAAAAAGAATAAGCATCCACCATAACAAAACATGGTGCAACCTCAAATACAAGAACATATTACATATTTGTCAAAATAAATTATATTTCACCACTATAAAAAGTTTTCTCGGCTCCTGTAAAAAGTCAAAATGGATGATACGTAGTATTATAATTAGGGTGACGAAATACTTTTAGGCGTTCCTGGCATTAGATTTATAACTTTTACTTAACTTATACTCAAAGTCCTCTAATACGGAAATGGCCATTTGTAAATTCTTACCCTCCAAACCTGTATAAATGGATCCCTCTGCATAAAGGCCATCACATCAAGGGATATACTTATTTCAAAAAATAAAACCCGCCACAGGTAGGAATGGTAGGATTCGACATCTGTCCCGGATTGGAACCGAACGACATACAGCTGTTTCGAACTTATTAGTTCTCATCAGTGCCGTACACGGTACGCCGATCCAGGACAAATGCCGAATGAACTCTATGGGGTATACATCTGTATCGATACGATCTCTGCCAGTAACATATAAGTCGGAAATCGAGAAAGGAACCACCAAACCGCCAATCGGTTATCAAAGTAGTTCCCGAACAGCAAAGCTATTACATAATCGCTCTAGAAAACAACTAATTCTCGGGCTAAAGCCCCGCCAGGCATTGAATTATACCTAAGAGCGATCCTCGACCCCTTTCTCGTGTTTCTGCACGATTAGATAAGGTTTCAAACAATAAAACCCACCACAGGTAGGAATGGTAGGATTCGACATCTGTCCCGGATTAGAACCGAACGACATACAACTATTTCGAACTTATTAGTTCTCATAACTGCCGTACACGGTACGCCCATCCAGGACAAATGCCGAATGAACTCTATGGGGTATACATCTGTATCGATACGATCTCTGCCAGTAACATATAAGTCGGAAATCGAGAAAGGAACCACCAAACCGCCAATTGGTTATCAAAGTAGTTCCCGAATAGCAAAGCTATTACATAATCTTTTAGGTTAAAATTTTTAATTCTCCAAAATGTGTTTACTTTTAATGTGGGATATTAATGTTACACTGCAATTGCTTGAAAATAACTTATTACTTATATTCCGAATACCATTTGCTATATTCCTAATTTATAAAAATTCACAGGAAGATAATGGCACTGTAAACAAATAATCCGCTTAAAAAAATTATAACAAGCTAAAGCAATGCCTCAGTGGTGGCATAGAAACTTATTGAATTTAGGAATTAAAATAAGACTAAAAAAAAATAGAAACCGGAGACTTTGTACTTAAAAAAAAACCAAAATCATGACAAAGTTTTTTTTGGCCTAACAGTAGTTTTGTCCCTATTTCGGAAAAATCTGTACTAAACTAACAGAGTATCTCGGTGATACAATGGTAGCGGCAGTTGACATGCTTGGTCAGCAGAAATGTGGTGGTCTTTTAAGTAAACATTAATTTAATTTTTTGAGAAACAAAAATATAATAGTGTTGTACAAGCCAAAATACATCGTTCATAAAAATATATGTACAATTCAAAGACTTACCTTATACCTCTTTAATATTGTAATGAGATGAGAACTTGAATTCTATGTGATATTACTAATTTAAAGTTACTATCGAAAACAGGTAATAAGATTAGAATATTAACATATTGAAAAAAAAAACAGAAATATGATCAACTAATTTACTTAAAATATGTTTAAAACTAAACAAATGCATTTATTTTGAAATACTTACTCTGATTGTGACAGTATGAATGTGAAAAATGACATGATATTTGTTTAATTATTCAATCAGTTCTACATAATTAGCTGGGAATAATCCATATGTAATACCATCAGGAGCTAAACCCTGCCACCATCCCTCATCTACTTGTTCTATGTTTGTAATAACATCACCAGGATCAAACGAGATTTCTGTATCATCAGCTAAAAAATATATAAAATGAGATTACAAAAAAATTTACATAATTATCTGCATCCTAGTTGCTCGTTTCTAAGGCTACATGAGTTTACATAAATATTCTAAAATAATGTATGCAAATATAAGCATCTGAAGCATTGAATAAAAATCAAGTTGTAATATAAGCCCTTAAACATAATACCCAATTTTCTTTTAGTCTATATTACCACGGTCCTATGGTGCTTATATATCAATGTTGTACCTTTTTGAAAGATACAATTAATTTTAGATATCTCTATGATCTTTATATGCAGAGAAGTTATTAAATTCTCATAAAGGATGTGAAGCAGTGGAAAATATTGAAAACAAATTTATCAGACCGTTTTATTAATTGTCATATTTCAAAATAAATTTGTTTAAAAATCAATATACAGTCAATTATTTTTTATAATTAATCGGTTTAAAATAATATCCTATTTGTTACCGACATGCCAAAATATTTTGTATTCACTTAATACATTTTATTTTTCTTTATACTCATTATAAGCATTTACAGCAATTATATAAATCATTTATAACAAGATGTAGAAACTAAAATAGTGATTTTAATTTGTATAAATTAAAAAAATGTTCAAAAAACATCTGTAGATTCAATGTAATTGCCAATTTTTTGTCAATCACCAATAAATTTAAAATAAACTGTATTTGTCAGAAAATATTTGTTTATTTGGTTAACCATATTAAGAGTAACAGGATCAAGTCACAACCCTCGTTAAAGAATGAGGTATTTTTTGCCAACCTTTAGATTGAAAATATTTTGATCTACAGAATTCAAATGTGTCAAAATATGAAAAAATGTTGTTCATATTCATACAAAAGAAGTTACTTTCAAGGAAACTAGATGTCAGCCATTTTGGATTTAATTTTGTCATTTGATTCGAAATTACTTATGGTATAAATATTCCAAATGTCAAATACATTCATCTATTCTGATGCCATCTTAAGTTTATTTCACTTTTTATTTCTTTTGCTTGTTTTTAATTTTTGTTTCTACGATTTGTTTTTTTTTTTTATTGTTATATACTACTACATAGTTTATGCTTTTCTTTGCTAATATATATATATATATATATATATATATATATATATATATATATATATATATATATATATATATATATATATATATATATATATATATATATATATATATATATATATATATATATATATATATATATATATTTGATTGGATTTATATCATAGCTGATCTTTATCAAATATATTTTTTCATTTATAGCGTTATATTTTTATACATAAAAAAATTAAGTTATTATTTTGTTATTTAATACATAAATGAGAATTAATTGTCGACAATTGTCCGTGTAACTTATTCCCCATTAGGACATCGGACATGAAAACTACATAACATGATTGTATCCTTCCAGGGACTGGAATATACGACTGTATTCTAGTACAGGGGAAGTGAATTTGTAGTCTACAGTAAGAAAGGACCTACTGTGGGAACAGCAACTGGAATTTTGCTTCCCTTTGAAAGACGCTTTACTGGTTAACTAATTAGGTACATGGGCATAGTGTCAAGAAATAATTACACTAATGAAATTAAAAAATGTCCCTAAATATTCTGTCAAAACAGTAATTTACCTGCTTGATAATCATACAGAGCTCTAGCTTGAAACACCGGTTTACTCAAGCCATATATATATTCATCCACAAATTGCTGATCTGTTATATGATCGATATTTTCAACTAAATCTTCTTTATTTTCCTGATTTTTATCAGAAGCAAGAGGAATGGGAGATTTTATATTATCCTTTGGAGATCTTTTAATTGTAGAAAACTGATCGCCTTCATCATCGCTCATGTTATCAGATTTGTTGCAATCTGGAGTTTCACTATTAGGTAATCTAAAATATTATGAGGACATTTCTCATTACACAAAACGTACTATATATCTTATTAAATAGCAAAAATCATTTGACACCCAACTGCTGAAAATGGTAAGATGAATTATGATAGTGTATGACAATTACCGTTATGCCTTCATTAAAAATCATAATTTCTCTTATCATTTGCCAGTGGTTGGTGGTGTTGGACGAACTAAATTATATACTTTAATATATATATATATATATATATATATATATATATATATATATTTAATATATATATATATATATATATATATATATATATTAAAGTATATATATATATATATATATATATATATATATATATATATATATATATATATATATATATATATATATATATATATATATATATATATATTATGTATGTACTATAATTATGTACTATATGTTTCACACGTCATAATTTTTATTATAATGAAATGAAATGAAAATAAAGTAATTATTTACTGTAGAGGAAAACTCTCAAATCCTCCTAAAATATTAGTTACCCCCTATTTTCAGGGGTGATAGAAGCGTTTCGGGTATAGAGGTATTCCAAGCGTTTCCTAGAGGGTGCTAGGATAGCAAATGGACGACTTCATGACAATTGTAAACATTACAAAAAAATAGAAAATCGTAATGAATAATAAGTTTTATGACGATTTTAATACATCATATGTATAAAGGAATTGTTGTAACATCCACTTACATTAATATTAGGTATCTACGTAATATAAAGTAAAAGTTATTTGAGAAGTGGTGTCGTCAGGAAAAGTAGAAAATTCATTTTCTCGAAAACTGTGTCCGACCAACAAAAACTGAAGTCAGATTCGTTTCCAGCACCCCCAAAAATAGGGGGTAACCAATATTTGGTGAGGATTTGAGAGTTTTACTCTACAGTACATAATTACCGAAAATAATTATTATTTTCAATCGAAAAAACCATTATAGTTAGTATACGATTATAACAATTATAATACAATGGAAAGTTTACTTCATTAGGTTTAAGTTTTTAATCAGGGTCGATACATCATAAATTAAAGAATATGGTTAAAAAATATAAGTTTCCTCACAACTCACTCAATGTTCTCCACCTTTGTTTCATTTCGTGCTGCAGCTTTCAATATGGAATGTCTAATTGGCTTTTCTGGAGTTTTATTACCCTGTGTTAAATTCCTCATTTCCTCATTATGTTTGGTGTTAATATATTTCTCATTTTGTTTATTTTGGTCAATTGAATTGTGTCTAAGTAGTGTTTGTTCATCTCGTAGTTTTGTTTCCTTTTCTTCTCTTTGTGCAATTTCTAATTCCAATTTATATATTTCATCCTGTTTCTTCTTCTTTTCATCCTCTAACCGCTTTCTTTCTTCCTCCTCCTCTTTTCTCCAAAACTTATCACGTTCTTGTGAATTTATTTCTTTAACAGGATTTACTCTCTGATAAGTTGTGCCTACAGGAGCTGAAGGTTCTATTGGTTCAACTCTAACTTTAAATCTATATTCAGAACCACCCTTTTTCAATTTTTCAATTATGAGTTCTGGCTCAACTTCTTCCTCATTTCTCGCATTAAGAGTCAAATGTGCTCCACTAAAAAACCTCTCTACATCTCGTAAATGATTGGCACATAGACCTTTTCTAACTGTATTTGCACCTTCGCCTTGCCAATTTATCAAAACACATTTGTCTAAGGATGTCTTAGGATCATTTAATTTTACGAAAGCATACATGATTTTTCCACTATTAAGATCTTCACACATCTCTTCTATTCCTTCACAGCCGGTAGACACAACTTTAAGAGAATTTGTTTGACCTTCGTATCCAAAAAGAGCCCTAAAATAGATAAATAAAGTAAATTAATTTATTGCATTTGTCTATCCATTGAAATTATAATGAAAACAGTTTAGAGTATAACATTAATTAAGAGTATAATACATAGTAAAATAAAGTAAAATAGTATAATATTTTAAACTTATTACTTATTAGATATTCAGTAAATGGAAATTGAAAGTCACAGATAAATTGAAAATCAAACATATGTTACAAAAACATGAATCCAAAATTTTATAAAATATGACAAATCATTTGATCTCAATATTTTAGTACCAAGATCACATTGTGATAGTATTGAAATAGACCATCAGATCAAATTACAAATGGGTTTATTTAGTTAACTAGAAACGGCACAGAACAGTTAACATCATTTAAGCTATTTGATACAGAAAATATTCTTCATCATACAAAAACGGTAAAAACAGACTATCTGTTTGATATACAGTTAGTACTGGGGCAACACAGCAACTTTATTGTGTATGTGTACACTTGCACTGTTTTCAGTTTTGCTTTAACGGGTTAAAATAAGTTGAAACAACTTGGGCGAGGTTATAATAAATGACGTTAAAAGGAAAATTCATCGGCTTCAGATAAGTATGAATAATCTGATAAATTTAAACCCACATAGCAATGATACCCTATTTGGTTCAGAATATCTGTAGTTAAACACCAAGTCCGGAAGTTGTAGTAAACTGAAAAAATAGATTTAGATCGCCTATCAATAGATTATCATTATCTTGATTACTATACTCCATTTCAATACATTTAACATGGAATAGATTATCATATAGCATCTCCTTTTTATATTCAATTTGAACAATTAAACAATGCCATTGTATTGTAAAAATAAATTTATTACTTGACCAGAATATGCAAAATTAATAATGTCAATTGTAAAATGTTGAAAAAACAGCAATAAAATAACATCGTTTAGATCATTTCTTAAAACAAAAATGTGAAAAAAAATACAATATTAACCATCTCTGCACTTATACTTAGAGTTCTTGTAAATATTTATATCATAATTTACAAAAAAAATCAAGTACTCTATAGTAATTATATTGAATTAATCTTAATACATCAGAATAATATGAATTATATTAAAGTACTTTAAATAATTATTGATTATAGTCAGATTACATTATTATACTTTAATAAATATAATAATAAATTTAGGATAAGTATAATTAGTTAATCAAATATTGATCAAGATTGATAATTTTCAATACATGAAAGTGATTATTATAATTTTAATCAATTTGATATTAGACAATCCATAATTTATTACAAAATTTTATATAACTATAAATAGTTACATAAATTACAATTGTATTTCAAAAACGAAAGCCAGTTTCTAGTTTTTAATCTCAAATATATGAAAAATTAGGGAAGTCAACACTGTTATGTGAATAGGCAGTAATACTGAATTTCTTAAAATATATAGGCATTACGGACAGTTCAACAAAAATGTGATCATATTTTGTATGTAGAAAAATTAATGAGTAAGCTAAGCTTTAGAGTAAGCTTTAGCCTCATTCATATTAATTTTTTAAAGGCATAAAACCTCACTAATCTAGCAAAATAGCCGAGAGTGGAGAAACCTTTACCTACAAGTCCCCTCTACAAGTAACCCCAAACGATTTTAACAGAATTAGCATATAGGGAATGTGATGGCCAGCAGAATATAGGTTTGTATAGAAAGATCGTTTTAAATCGTTGAGCATATGCCACAGTCAAACCAAGACATGTATGCTTAGTGCAAGGGATCATGTGAGGCTATTGAGACAAAGTTGCAGAATTATTTTCTTTAGCCCAAAACTTTAACAGAGAACGCCACAAGCCTTGTTGAACAGAATGAATTAAAATATCCCAAAAATTCTAACATTTCCAATTATTCCCATTATGTCTGACATCACTGAATTAATATATTATATATTCAATAAATTATATATCCAATTATTACTTATTATTAGAAATACACCATCCCAGTTATTCCCAAAAGGGTTTTTTTCATATTGTTAAGCAAAGTGACTTTTCACTCACTATTTCCTCGAATTTACAAACTTTTATCTTCAATAAGTTTTACTTTATATTCCAAAACGCTAGGTCTCTTGTCCTCTAGCATCCATAGATGTTTTCTTTTAAACATTGAAACGGAAAAAAATATTTTTCCTTACTAGGATTTTGAATATTTAAAAAATCATTCAGACCTTAAAAAATATATATTTATGATTCGAAAAATATTATTTACAAATGAAAGTTATCAGTTCATTGGGTATCTTGACATTATTTAATAAAACTGTAGTAGGCCGTTATCTTACCAATTAGTTTTTGTTTTGTCGTTAAGAACATCTTTCCATGCCTCTTGAAGAGAAATGCGGTTTTTATTCAAATCTACTGACATTTTTAAAACTAAGTAATAAAGAGCACACAAAAAAATATAAACAATTTTATTTGTTTTAATTTGGCACTTATCTTCAGTCAATTTTACACAGTTGTCAGATTGGTCAGCATCAGGATTATACTCCTGCCCGCAGAATATACATATTTGCGACTGGAGACAGACTATGAGCAACCCAACAATTTTATAACTTTACGCATGTATTGTATAATTCTGTATTACATAATTTTTTCATAGTTTATATTAATATAAATCTCATAATAAATAACAGTTCAATGTAGATACTATTCATCTCCAAATAAATTTCGGCATAGAAATAAAACATTTTTATATCTCACAATACCACCTATCAATAGATAATCGCGAAAAAGTCCTTAAAATCGACAAAGTTTATTAGCTCCAGGTTCGTGTTCGCTACATAGAAATAATTCTGTGATACCATCTATTCTTTTTGCTCGTAGATATTATCAATGAACTGTACGAGAGTATACAGTTCATTGATATATATGTATTCTATCATTTATATGTTCTGACTTTTGACCAAAGAGTAAATAATTATATAGTAGGTCTATTATCTATGGCGTAATACGTCTGTTTTGACAGTGACAGGTGTCAAGTAGAATCGTTTGTAATTTGTATTTAGAAGTGCTAGAAAAATGTCTTTTTTGTCTAATGCATTAATTGGAAATCCTTTTTCAACAGCCGTAGGTAGCAGAATAGGTATGTACTTGTTTAAATTAAACATTAATTTGCTTTTTATCATGATGATTAAGAAACATGCTAAATTTGCCAAATAATAAAACTGCTTATACATATATAAATTTATTACTTGATGTTACGGAGTTTATTAGCACCTAGACATATAAAGATACTGTATTATATCATTATTTATTCATTGTATATGATTTGTGATTTATTTATATAATTTTATATATGTAGATAACATTACCAAGATTATTAGGATTAGTCAGGGAATATCTAAACATTGAACCATGTTACAATTAGTTTCACATTGAAATACTTTATTTACATAATTTACAGTCTGTTTCATATGTAAAGTATTCAATTATTTATATAATGCCATTAACAGTATTTGGTCTAATAGGTTAACTGATGTTGGTTTTTTTTTTGTATTTGGAAATTACAGAATATTTCAAATCATAAATATACTTTTCAAATAGCTTTTTTTTCTACATACATTTTGACAACAAATTTTCATTATCAAAATGATGTTTTAAAAAAAGGATTATTGCAATTATGGATAATATAACAACAAATTAGGCAAACCAATATTATATTACTGTTGCAGTCATTTAAGATTGTAATATGACATATTTTCCCATGTTTCTAGTATACATATTGGTATATAAACGTAAATTAATAGGTACAAACAATTCATTTCATGCTAAAAATTAACATTAAGTGAAAACAGGGACGAAAAATATAAATTGCTTCCGATAGGTATGGTAAGAAGCCATTTCAAATAAGGCGAACAAAAACATAGTAGGTATGTAAAAATTTAAATTTTTCATGAAACAGGGTTAGGTTTTTTTTATTATTACAAATTCTAATGGGCATAACCAATCACTGTTTATATGGTTGTGATATCCGAAAGAAATTATTTTTGCCAGTCATTTTTGCACATATGAAAGTACAATCCAATTATGAATGACTGTTAAATCCATCATTGCCACATTAATCATTGGGGAAAATGATAGTAGTTCATGTAAAAAATAATTAATTTAATTTATTTGATAACAATTTTTGCCAAATATTCCATCTTTGCAAATTAAGTAATATTAAATGCCCGTAAAGTAATGAAAAGGATTATAGACTTAAATATTTATATTACTGCTCAAGTTACTTTTAATTTTAATGTATCCACACACATAGAAATGTAATGCTTCAAATAAGGTGACCTTGGGGGCCATAATGATGTGTTCCTAGTCAACATTTGTAAATGAATGGGTTGATACCGTTCATTTGATACCAATATTCAATACACAGATTTGACAGAAAATCGTCTATGAAATCTACAACTACACCTAAATAATTAGATAGTTAATCACTTTAAATGTTCTGAATACCTTTTTTAATTATTCTAAACTAAACAAGGTATATTAAATCTGAAAGAATCTTAGAAATAATCTGTACACATTGGAGATGGAGATTTTCATTAATCTAATGTTAATACACCATTTATATGAATGGCCCTATACAATGAAACTTAAGGACAATACTACTTGTATAACCAATACATCATATATTGTAAATTGTCTTTTAATTTCATATTAAATGTGTCTTTAAATATTTAGAATATGTGGTTGGTAATACGATACTTCAGCAACAGAAACATGGTTATGGTGACATTTTATGTATATATTCTCTTACAATGGCAAGATAAAATAATCCTTATATTTCCTGAGATAAACACATTTTATCAAATGTAGACACAGGATTTAATAAAAAATATGTCTTAATTAATAACTAAATTATAACTAAATCTAATTAAATAAATATTTTTATAGTTATTTATTTTTATTTATCTTTCATTATTTTTATATGATATAATAATATCTTTCATACTTTAATATAAGTAGTTTATAATTTCCTGATGTAAATTCAATTATGTAAGTTTCTTTTCTGTTTAATTTCTTACGAAGTGGGTATTGGACTACAAAGCAGATAAGAAAATATGTATTTATATAATGCAATTGGAGGGGTTGAAAATTTTCATCCAGTTTCTTCAGAAGTTTATAACATTTGATTTGAAAGTAACATGATAATAAAAACGCAAATAATTAAAATTAATTACATGCGATAAAAATTACAGGAAGTTTAAGGTTTTTTATAACTGTTTTAGAACAAGCTACTGATGGAACTTTGGCTTCGGAAAATTGGGCGCTTAATATGGAAATATGTGATTTAGTTAATGAGACAGAAGATGGACCCAGAGATGCAATTAAAGCTATTCGTAAACGTCTCTCACAAAATGCTGGAAAGAATTATACAGTAGTTATGTATACATTAACTATTTTGGAAACATGCATAAAGAATTGTGGAAAAAAAATGCATGTGCTTGTATGCAACAAAGATTTTATTCAAGATCTGGTAAGGGACATTATTTATTTGAAATAATGTAATTTATGATGGGCCACGTGAAAACATAATTTACAGTCGTAAAAGAAAAGTATTTGAAAAAAGTAGAATAATATTTTTTACTTTATAACAATTAAAAATAACAATACAAAATTATTAAATTTATACAAAGTGACATAATGGACAATGAATATAGAAAACAAAAATCAACTGTTTTGGGTATGAAAGTTTATTTGAAGTTTTTTAGCAAAAAATTATGTAGAAAGAAGCAAATACGCATGAAATTGACTAATTTTTTAAATAAACACCTTTTAACGATAGTTAAATGATGAAAGGCCGAGTTAAAGTTAATTAAATAATAGGGGCATGACCTTGTTCAATTTGACACAACTTTTAAGCTGAAAAATTAAGGTTTCATTAACAAGCATTTTAAACAGTAGAATTGATGATTTGATAGGATTTATAGTTTCACCTTCAGTGACCTGAGTTCTAATAATTTTACTTTATTTCGTTTTTTGTTCATATTCGCTCAACTAGACATTGTATTAATATTTAAGAACACAGTGCTTGTTTATAATGTATGGATGATAACACATTGTTTAACACGTACACTGCCACCATATAGTTACCAAACCGGAGCCCCCCGGGCCACACTCTGATTTTTCGTGTTCTCGATAAGTTTTGAAATGTAGGTGCCATAAATATAACGAAAAATACTATACTGTTTTATTTTTCGATAATTTTACATTTTTTTTTCTGTGGCACAATATATGTGCATCGGTACCTTAGGGCAATTTTATTCACTCCACGCCACGAGGCACAGATGCGGTGCCTTATTTTGCAAGTTTCAGCTTGCAGAATGAGGCGCCGTGTGCTCAAATATGTATGGGCAGTGTTTATTAGTTCTTTGCAAGGTTAGGGTGCATTTTCTTATGTTTTATTGTTACTCGCGATAAAAATGAGCTACGAACGTGAACAACAAAAATTGCAAAAGCTCTGGGATGACTTTATGTCGGACGACGAACCATTTCCTGGCGATGCGTCATCAGATGAGTACAAACCTGGAAGTGAATTGGCGGGTAGTGACACTGAGAGTGAAGTAAGTGACTATGAACCACCTCAGAAGAAAAAAACAATTGCTAAAAAGTGTAAAACATTAAGCTCCCAAATGGGATTATCAAAAATAGGTGATTCCAGAAATAAACCCATAATAGTTGATCCTAATGTGGCAGGTCCGTCTCATTCCCTTGGTAAGTGATATAAAAAATTATTGAAGGAAAATATTTATCTTTGAATATTACAATTTTAGATGATCCTGTAATTATTCAGTCGTTGAATCAAGAATTGGATAAACCATATCACATTGACACTATTGACGATGTAATCAATGCAGTTTTGGCCTCTGAAGATGAACAAAATCTCGACGAAAACTATGAAGAGCAAGATGACAATGATCCTAATTGGACTATAATAGATGAAACCGCGAAGCTGATGACGTTCGATTATACTGTAGATTTGGAAGGAATATGCAGTGAAATACTTGAGGACTATTTGTTGAAAGATCCTTATGATTTTTTCAAGCTAATCCTAACGGATGATGTAATAAATCTAATTGTAACCGAAACCAACAGATACGCTACCCAGATGAAAGAAATGGCGATAACACCAAAATCGCGCATTAGTAGGTGGTCTGAAACTAATAACGATGAAATTGAAATATTTTTGGGTCTACTGCTTTGGATGGGTCTTTGTCATTTTCCAAGCATGACCGATTACTGGTCTAAGGATCCCATATATCTTTGTAACGTAAATAAATATATGAGCAGAAATAGATTTGAGTTGCTGTTGAGTGTGATCCATTTTAGTGACAACGAGACGACACCGGATAACAATGCTCCAGTTGACAAATTACGCAAAATTCGCCCTCTTGTTGACTTGCTCATCGATAGATTTCAGTATATCATGACACCAAGCAAAAATGTTTGCATTGACGAAACTCTGGTTCCGTTTAGGGGCAGAATTGGATTTCGCCAATATATAAAAAATAAGCACCACAAGTTTGGCGTAAAATTATATAAACATTGTGTAAAAAATGGGTACACATATAATTTTGAAATATACTGTGGGAAAACTGACATGACATTAGACAAAAATATGTCTGAATCCATGGCAGTAGTTATGAAACTGATGCACCCCCTCCTTGATTTGGGAAGAACATTATTCGTGGATAATTACTATACCAGCGTGAGATTAGCAAAATTATTATTAGAAAGACGCACTCATCTAGTGGGTACTCTGAGAAAAAAGAGAAAAATGAATTGCCAAGAAACAGAAACCATTAAATTAAAGAAAGGAGAAATAATTTCTAGGATTAGTCCTTATTCCCTAATTTTGTAGGGCAAAATATTAGCTAATATATTTTTACACTATATAATTAATAATAATTTTTCATAGCCAATTAATCAAAATACCTAAATAATTACCATAGTTAAGTTTTGCACATAATTTAAATACATATGTATATAAAACAAAATAATTGACTGTGGCAACCTGGCTGAAGGCTGAAATGGCTGAAGCTTCTGAAAACAACTGGAATATCCTTATTTAGAAAGAATATATGTATAAACATATGTATGTAGAAAAATATTTGACAAAGTTACATAAAAGATATAACATGTTAAAATTTTGTCAAGAACTTCTACAGGACAGGTCAATCACCTTGAATTGATGATGGATAACAAATTATAAACAAATAAAGCTATATAAAAGTTTTATATACTGTTTTATTTTAAGTTATCATGATTGTTTCAAAAAGATACATATATACACAAAATAATTTTATATCTGAAAATGTGTTATATGAAAAACTATTTTTAGATGAAATTTGAAGAGTTTATCATTCACAGAAAGTAAAATTTCATAATTTTTTTAAAAATTACATTTTAAGGTTATTCTAAATAACAATTTGTTATTTAGAATAGAACTTTATTAGATCTTATTACTTCAGCCTATTTAACTTAATAGGGAATAAAATGTAAAGTGAATTAATTGTTTAAGATAATTAAAAATAACTACATTTAAGTTTTCCTTCCTATCCGATATTGGGCAAGGCATACTCTTGTTGTCTGATCTTCTCACCCTCATCTTAAAACAGTTTATGAGTAGTTAGGGATTTGATTTTTATATCTTTCCAATTTTTAAATTCTAATCAGTTGTGCCATTTATAATTACAACAGTTTTTTTTTATTATTATTATTGGATTAGTGGATATATACTCGATCGAGTAATCTACACAACCCCCCAGATCTTATGTGGTTAGACATAATCATATTGTATTCATCTTATGGGGATACCTAAAATTAGCTTATATAAAATTGCTATATGTTCTAGAAGAGATTATATTTAAACTAAAATCTAAACTCTTCTAGAACATTGTGTAATGTTCCTTTCTTATATATCTTCAATCCAATATCAATATATTTCTCCAATATATATCTTCCTTCCAATATCTTCTTGAGAATTTATCACCTTTCCTTGAATATTAGTGTATTTGTCCTCGTCTCTATATGTAAATTTCTGTATGCAGCTTGAGGGTTTAGAGGAAGAAAGTATGTCTAAAACTTTGTAAACTTTATAATTACGATAAAGTGAAACGTGACTTGATTCATATATTAATGCATTGTATATTTGGTAATATCAAAATTCTGGCCATAGGTAAAATTGATAGGCCCAAAGAACGACCCACCAACAGCTGTTCAGGAGAAAGTTTTAAGTCTGATACAGTCTTGGGCAACAGCATTTCAAAATCAACCAGAAATGTCAGGTGTGGTATCGGTCTATCAAGATCTCCGCGCTAAAGGTATAGAATTTCCACCTACTGACTTGGATTCTTTAGCACCTATTCACACACCAAAGAAAGTGAGTAAATCTGAATGTATTTTTATAAACTATTAATATAAGTTAAACTTGTTTTATTTTGTAGAGCATAAATTCAGAACCAATGGTATCAGAACGTCATATAAGCCAAACACCTCAGGCACCAGAGCCATCATCCCCTGTAGCTCATGTGCCAAGTCCTACAGGATGTTTAACTCCAGAACAGAGAGCAAAACTTCAATCTGAATTGGATGTAGTTCAAAGTAATATGAGTGTTTTAGGAGAAATGTTGTATGAATTAAAACCTGGAGAGGAACAACCAGATGAGCTAGAATTATTACAGGTTGTATTTCTATAGATTTTTTATCAAAATATAAACAAATAGTTAAAAAGCAGTGTGTAGATACAGTTATAATTGGGTTGAAAGATGTATCTTTTAACAGAAATAATTTAATATGATTAAAATGGAACTAGTATTTGGATTTAAATTTGTCTTTGGAAAATGCTTTAATGTGACACTTACTGGTATGCATATAGTTATAATATTTTTAAAAAATTTTAATATCAATAGTTTGAAACTATATATCACTTGTAAACTGTCATCTGTATACTCAGGAAGGCATACCTTCCTGAGTATACATAATCACATAAATGAGGAAATCAGTTATGTTTTAAGAAGTGTACATCATGTACAAAAGTTATATGTAAGTTGCTGACATTTATTGTAAAAACCATGTTGGTAATAATATTGAGTTTTGGGGGATTCCTATTTTAGTTGGTAATGTTTCAAATAAGTATACGTCAATTACAACTTTCAGAGATTTTCTTTGAGGAACATAAGACATCTTCAAGTTAGTTGATTTCTAGAATGGTAACTTATTCAAACTCCATCTGGCTGAAATTTGTCAAGAACCTTAGGTGATTTAAAAATAACGATCTCTCATAAAGTTTTAGTAACGAAGTATTGACAGTCATTATTCAGATTCTATAAAGATGAGGATAGACAGAGTTCACAAACACTTATACTATCATATCTGGTCTATTGTGCTTTCTCCATCAGAGCTAACAATTTGTCGCTAAATACCAACCTCACTCCCTCACCTATCCCATCGCGTGAATATATTGAAAAAGTGCACTCGGTGGTAGCCGACAAAAATTGGCCATTTCCAGCTAATAGCCCCTCGTTTTGTTGAGAGTTTCCAGCTCTTTAGAATATGTTCTCATCCTTCACATCGTCTAGATTACATCCTCTACACATAAAAGTGACAGTACAGCACATAATATGAAGATGCTTGTTTCGCCTGCAATGTCCTATCAACAATCCTATTAGGATTCGTAGATTTGTATGAGATAAATTGAGGCAATATTTTTTTAATTTTAACCCACCTATCTCTATGGCATTTTAGCTTATAATATTTTATGATGGAATTTTAAGTGGCTTCACTGAGCCTTATTGCTGGTTCCAGTCCGACCTTTGAAATCCAAAATTGCCTCATTTCCATGATTTCCCTTATATCATTCAGCGAACATAAAGTGACTGTTCATTTGCCTTAATATATTCAACGACTTTACGTTGCACAATCAACCTATATAGAGTTAATCTTGCAATTGTTTAGGGTCATAAACATTGCCTTACTGTCTGTGAGTATGCCAATAGTTTTACCACTAATCCCCTGATTAGTAATTTCTATGGCGGTCCGTAATACCCTTATGACCTCGGCTTAAACTGTTTTGATGCCTTCCCTAGCATCCTTATATCATCAGTATATACCGAAATTGATGGTCATCAATAATCAACACATACTAGAAGAACAATATGTTATAATTCTTTTGACTATTTTTATTATTCAACATTCAAAAAAAGTAAATATGATTGGATTTTAAAAGTTTTCAAATAACAAATTTTAAACTCTTCTATGGAAATCGATTGAGCATTAATTAACATTAAATTTTAATTTTGTTTACATATTTTTGTCTCGTAGACGTTAGAAATACTATATAGATAATAAGATAATATTAAGAAAAGTCTGAAATATCTTTATAAATTTTGGTAAATATTATTGGTAATATGAAATTTTTATTGAAATTGTTTTGATAAGGGAAATGACTTCCTTTAGCGATGCCTTTCCTTTTCTGACAATAGGGACAAGCTAGTCATTTAATTTTTAGGTTTTGTTCTTTATTTTATTTCTTTCTAAAGTCTATCCGCAATATAATTACTTTATAAATATTATCCCCAAAAAAATAATTCCTATAATCATAAATATATAACAATATATTGTTAATTTTTAGGAACTGCACGTAATTTGTCATAGTATGCAGGACAGACTGGTGGAATTAATAAATAAATTACCTAATGACAGTCTGTTTGAGGAATTACTCAGAATAAATGATGACCTAAATAATCTTTTCCTTCGCTACAGTAGATGGGAAAAAAATAGAGAAGCTGGCATAAAACAATCTGCTTCGGCTATTCTTACTAAAGCTATTCCACCAAATGCAACTGTAAAAAAGCCTTTAGAATCTAGTGATAGTCTTATTGATTTTGACGATGATTTACCTGAACATATTAATAAAATGGGTATGTTTATTTTATGAACACATTATCTTATTTGTAATAAAATATGTGTAGGTATTTCCGAAACGAATGCACCAAATCCCTCAAAAACTACAGAAGTAAAACCTGGGGGACCAAATTTGGATGATTTTGATATGTTTGCCCAGTCAAGAAATGTTACATATGAAAACTCTAAGAAAACGTAAGTTTATCAGTTAGTTAATTTCAACTTTAAAATAACAGTTTTAATGGTTTTAACCAATGCCAACATTAATTCATTATTGCAGTATTATACATTATTCAAGCTTTGCAGCTGTAATAATTCAAAATAAGAAGATAAAGCTTAAACATATTTATTCTTAAGTTTACTTTTTTCCACCACAATAAATATCAATTTTTCAAAGATGAAAATATTTAACATAAGTACTGGCGTACATGTTTGTTTAGAGACTCGCTATATACAGGGTGTAAGAAGTATTACTGCCGTTATTTTAACAGTTGATAGTTTGGACAAGGCAATATTTCATATTCAAAATAATAATATGCAAAAAATAATTTTAAATGCCTCTTGAACCTTTTATTAAGGAATTCCACTGCTTAAATAATAAAAGGCTTAACAGGCAATTAAAATGATTTTCTACAAATTAAATTATTTTTAATACGAAATATTGCTTTATCCAAACCAGTAACTGTTTAGACTTGCAGTTGCTATTTTTATGTGTACCCCATAATTAGGCGATTTAGACATTTTTGAGTTATGCACCCATATTGTATAACACTTTTTTGTTTGTTAAAGTTTAAACTATCAACTATTAAAATAATGACAGTTACACTTCACACACCCTGTATAAAATAGTCTTATTGAATTCAGAATTGTATAAAAGAAAATATGGTAATTTTTTTAATTTTAGATTTTTAATGATTTGAGATTCTATAAAAAATTATACCCCCAAATAAAAAATTACTTATAAATTTTGAATAAATCTAATTAATAGAACTAGTATAAATGCTTATTATATTATTTGTGCTCTATTTTTTTTTTTTTTTTTCGAAATGAATATGTTGCATAATTTGTAATTTTTATTTTTAGAGCAATCCTTTAGATTTGTAAATCTATGAAATAGATATTTAAATATTGGAAAAAATACATTGAATTTTACATACTGCAGTTAGTTCCTAAGCACCAGTGACATATAAAATACGTTTAGTGAAGCTCACTAGATGTAATTTTGATCAGACAATTGAATATTATGAAATTCTGATTTAACAATAAGTATAACTAATGTTACAATTTCCAAAGCATTTAATATTCCCTAACAGTGTTATCTTTTATTTAAATGCACTCATGAAAAGATAAAATTACTGACATGGAATAGCTAAAACTTCACACAAGATAATTGGGTAATTAAAATTGAAACATTTCCACACTAGCAGTTTTCAATTTTTTATTTTTACTAGAATAATCAAAGGAACACTTGTATATGCAAAATCAAAAATAACTTAAATAATGTAAGATATATCAAATTGCATAATAGATACAAAAATATGAGGTTATTTACTATTAACATTTATCAATAAATTTGGAGTACAGACTTATTTATTCTTGTTTATCACATACATATGTGGTTTACTTATTTGCAGTTGATTTATTTTATAATAATAGTTATATTTGTATAGGTAAACGTGATAAATAAGAAATAACTTGAGATAAGCAAGAACAAGAGATCATTTATATGTCTCATGATTTATGGTAAATGACATAAATCAACGATGTTCACATATCTCTGACTGGCCCCTCGTTAACAATTAAATTACTAAACCTTCTAATATTTTTCTAGTATTTTGGGAATGTTAGGAAACTCATAACTAGAGCTGTATAATTGGTGCCGCGTACATGTGGCTTGCGTATGGAAAGGCATAGCAGGGCCTCAAGCACGTGACGCAGAGTTCAATTCACGGTGATTTAATCTGACTTTCCACTTTTTCACGTGCAGATGGTACATAGCTACGCACTGTGGCCCTAGTCGGTAATGGGTACTTAGGATTGTATTTCTTCCAAAAGTCCTTAAGTGCTGCTGTGTCAAGTAATGTAAGTGGTAAATAACAGGTAATTAACATGAGAAGTAGATCAAAAATGAACTCCGTTTTCCGTGGCAGGCCCTTTTTATATTAAATGTTCCGTACTATTTATATGTCTCTTGCAGTATCTCTTGTCCCAACACAATAAATCTTTTTCATTAACTTTACACACTATTTTCGCCCCATCATACATCAAATCTGGAAAGTCCCGAATAAACTTATTCACATTGTTGGCAAGTGGCCGTTTTTTCGCCATTAACACTGTGAACATTTTTTTTTTGTAACGCACGCACGCTGTACAAATTATGTATGTAATTACTATCGCAAAGTGATTTAGTTCTTTCGCGAAGCAGACGCACACAATCTCAATGTTAAATAGTAACTGGATACCTAGCACAAATCGAGTGTTTTGTAATACCTAGTTTGTTTACAGCGTGAATTGAACTCCGCGTCACGTACTTGAGGCCCCCGCTACACCTTCCCATACTACACCGATTATACAGCTCTACTCATAACCGAGGCGTTTGTATCTTCGTGTTTACACAACATCAGTGATAGTATAATATTGGTATCTTTACTATTTCATCATTGTAAAGAGTAGTTGGATATAAAACGTATAATTTATTAAACATTTATATTATACAGTATTCTATATTTACATTTATTAGGCAGACATAGACTTTCTAAAAAGTAATTATTGTAGAGTGGAAAATTTGTAGCTTTAATCTTGAACAAATATAAAGTTAACAAGATCCAATGGTGCGCAAATCCGTCAAAGTCAAACCTGTCTTTAATTTACATAAATTACCGTGCGCCTATGTAAAGTGATACGGCGAGTAGTAATCACGCCTTAAACTTCTTCAAAAGTGGATGGAAGTGGTCTAAATTGTAACACTTTCAATGATTAGGTTATTAATTATATGCATTGGCAGCTTAATCAACACAGAAATTTGTATTAGCCATATTACATTTTTTTAGTGCTACCTCGAATAATTCAATGTAGATGGTTATTTCCTATGTTGCCCTTGCCTTCTTATTCGGTATGGTAATTTGGAACGCAGGAGGGAACATATACCGGGTGACCACTGGGAACCGGACGATTTTGAAATAACTGTTACGCAAAGAATTTGCAAGAAAATAAGGTTTTATTAACATGAGAATGAAGCGTACACAATGCCATTTATAATGTGTATCATGTGTGGAAGATTATGTCATCGAGATGGTGTCCATGTCGAATGCAGTTTTCGACCCTCTTCACAAAATCGTGCATGACACGCTCCAACATCGCTCGATCGATACTCATATTTTCCTCACGAATGGCATTCTTCAAGTCGATCAAATTCTGCGGTTTGTTAGCATATACCCGACTCTTGAAGTACCCCCACAGAAAAAAATCACAGATTGAAAGGTCTGGAGACCTTGGGGGCCACGGCAAGCGTGAAATTAGTCTTCCTAGGAACATGTGCTGGGCAACATTCATTGATGCGTTAGCAGTATGTGCCGTGGCACCATCTTGCTGGAACCAAACATTCCTTATATTTATCCGTTTTCTGCGAAGTTCTGGCATAAAAAAATTTTGGAGCATCTCAACGTAGCGGTTAGAGTTAACGGTGACGGTACGCCCGGCCTCTTCAACAAAAATAGGGACTAATAATGCAAGTGGGGCTAATGGTACACCACACTGTAACTTTTTTCTTAATGACGGGGTCGTTGATAGATAGTTCGTGGATTTTCAGGAGCCCAGTACCTGAGGTTCTGTTTATTAACCATTCCATCTACACGAAAATGAGCTTCGTCGCTCATTAGAAGCTGTAGACCTAAATTATCTTCCAAAATCACTTGCATTCTGGTAGCGAAATCCTCACTAGTTTCTAAGTCTCATTCCTTTAACTGCTGAACAACTGTAGTTTGTAGTGGTGGAATTTTAAGTCCTTATGCAAGATTTTCCTAACCGATTCGCGATGTAGGTTCAATGCCATTGCATGTTTTCAGGCGGACCATGTAGGACTTCTGATGAGCGCCTCTCTCACTCGCTCGACGTTTTCAGGGGTTCTAACGGTCCTCTGTGGACCTTGTGACTTTCTTTTCATTATGCTGCCAGTTGTTCTCAAATTGTTGACCCATCTTAGGGATGGTGTTGCGAGACGGAACAGCTTCCCGCCGACCAATATTGAAGTGAATGCGAAAAAGCTGCTGTGTAGTTATTACTGACTCGCCATTGCGAATAAACGTGTCGTATGCAAACACGCGATGCACTGCTGTTCATTGCTTCATGGTTATTGAAATGGCACAACATTACGCAGGTGGTAACACCACATTTGCCCCACTCCAACTGCGCTAAGCTCCGCACTACGCGTTCTAAAAACATCCGGTTCCCGGTGGTCAACCTGTACATATACTTCACAGTGATAATTTTTAAGCAGTTTAACAAACTTTTCAGGGTACAATATTATGCTCGAAGTATTAGAGAATTTAAGAGTATTGTGCTCTGATGTCCTAATACGACAGTTACAATTAAAGAAAAAAAAAACACAGCAGTTTCTCTGCTGCTCTAACTGAAGTAAATATTAATGTATCACATTACAAAACATTCCCGTAGATTTTTGGCACCGTCTATCGCAAAAAATTTAAAACATTTTGTTGAAAGTTCAGACTTCAGATCAGTTTACAGAAAGTATCTCAGTTTATCTAAATTGAAACATAGTTGGAAGAAACGTTTGACTTACGTATGCATATAATTTATTTATTAATATATGATTCTCATAAATATGTTCTGTCTCCTTACTATCGAGTATATCTCTCCTTGTTACATTTCTACATGTTTCCAGTCGTGTTCCTCCTCTGTCATTGTTATTAATATGTATTATGCATTATGCGTTCAATAAACTTCAAAAACTACAAAAAAAATTGTGTTTAATTTTATTTCACAGTGCACCTTCATATTATTTTGTGATTTGTTTTTTTTGTGATATAATAACTTATTTTCTGGGGTCCAAACCAAGAACTTTTTCAAACAAAATACATAAATTAGCTGACAATCACATTTGTAGAACACTGAGGTTGCAGTGTCGCACATATAAATATCAGGGAATGTCAATAACCCTCAGATTCCATTAAATTACGTCAGTTAAAAATATCTTGTCAGTAATAAATATTGGTGTGCATTTCAAGTTTTTTTGGCATCAACCCTTTGATATATATAATATCCTGTGTATTAGCATATTCCTACTTATGTCTATGACCGATTCATCTATATGACGGTCAATAAAATTTCTGTGTTTTGCGGTTGGTATTTCATTCATTAATTATTATAGACATAGAGCACATACGGACATAGAGCAGGTAATAGGATTTGTGAAGGGTCATGAAAATTTAATAATAGTAGGAGATTTTAACGCAGTCGTAGGTGAGGGGAAAGAAGGAGAATTTGTAGGGCCTTATGGATTAGGAAACAGAAACGAGAGAGGTAGCAGACTGATAGAATTCTGTGAGAAGCACAAGATGGTAGTCGCGAACACATTGTTCAAGAATCACGTTAGGAGGCGGTACACATGGAAAATGCCAGGAGGGATAGACAGGTATCAGATAGACTACATTCTGGTTAGGAAGAGATTTAGAAATCAAGTAAAAGACTGTAAGAGTTATCCAGGAGCAGATGTAGACAGCGATCACAACTTGGTAGTCATGAAAGCTAGATTAAAGTTCAAAAATCTGAAAACCCGGAAGGATAAGAAACGTATAAATGTAGACATATTGAGGGATCAGAATATGAAAGATAAGTTCCAGGAGAAAACAGATCAATTAATAAATAAAACGAGTAAGGACGAAATCAAGAACGCAGAAACTGAGTGGGAGGGTATCAAGAATAGTCTAGCTTCCGCGGCTACGGACGTTTTAGGACACGATAAAAGGGAAGCTAGGAAGCCCTGGATAACGGACGAAATCTTAAACTTAATGCAAAAGAGACGAGGCTACAAAAACAGACGAGACGAAGAAGGACTGAAAACGTATAAGGCAATAAAGTGGGAAATCATTAGAAAATGTAGAAAAGCGAAAGAACAATGGATAGAGGAGAAATGCAAAGAAGTAGAAGATAAGTTGCAAGTAGGTAAGACCGATGAGGCTTACAAAATAATTAAGAGGAACTTCAGGGATGTAGGAACAATAAGTAGAAATGTTAGGAGTCAATCGGGGGACATACTGATAGGAAGAGAGGAGAAAGCGGATAGATGGAAGCAGTACTTAGGAAATTTATACGAGGGTCAGGAATTAGGAGAGATATTAGAGGAAGAATCTAGCATCGATAGGGAAGATGTAGGAAAACCTATATTGAGAGAGGAATTTGAAATAGCACTAAGGGGGCTAAAGAATAATAGAGCGCCGGGTGTAGATAAAATACAGGCGGAAATTTTGAAATGTGCGGGACAGAAAGTAGTAAATAGGATGTTTGAACTGGTAAAATACATATACGAAACGGGCGAGATGCCGGAGAATTATAAGAGGAACATTATCGTTACTATACCGAAAAAGAGAGGAGCCGACAAATGCGAGAACTTTAGAACGATTAGCCTAACTTCCCATGCGTCAAAAATCTTAACTAGAATAGTGCAGAAGAGGATGGAAAATAGAGCGGAGGAAATACTAGGAGAAGACCAATTCGGGTTTAGGCGAAATAGGGGAACTCGCGAAGCTATTCTGGCGCTAAGAGTAATGTTAGAGAAAACAATAGAAAAAGGAAAGAACGCTTATATAGGATTTGTAGATTTAGAAAAAGCTTTTGATGACGTAAGATGGGAAAAAATGTTCGAGATACTAAAGAGCGCGGGAATGAAGTATAGAGATAGGAGAGTAGTACACAATCTATACATAGAGCAAACTGCTGTTATAGAAGTAGAAGGGGAAGAAAGGGAAGTAGGTATTAGGAAAGGAGTAAGACAAGGATGTACGCTATCACCACTAATTTTTAATCTGTACATCGAAGAGGCGATTAATGTGGTAAAAGATAGAGTAGATTTCGGGATTAAAGTACAGGGACAGAAACTAAAAATGCTGAGATTCGCGGATGATATAGCAGTATTAGCATCTAGTAAGGAGGAACTAGAATCAGCATTGAACGAAATGGAGGCAGTGTTGACAGAGGAATACGGAATGAGGGTGAATAAAAACAAAACTAAAGTGTTAGTGTGCAGAGGGCGCGAGAGCAGAGCAAAAACGAAAGTACAAATTAATAATGAAAGATTGGAGGAAGTTAAAGACTTCACTTATTTAGGAAGTAAAATAAATTGGGATGGAAGAAGCGATAAAGACATAAAACAAAGAATAGCGCAGGGTCGAGTAGCTTTTAACAAAAAGAAAGCACTTTTATGCTCGGGGGTAATAAACTTAGAAACAAGGAAGAGATTTTTGAAAACATATGTATGGAGCACGGCACTTTACGGCTGCGAAACCTGGACGGTAGGAGAAGCAAGTAGGAAGAAATTAGAAGCTTTTGAGATGTGGTGTTACCGAAGAATGATGAAAATACCATGGACTGATAGGGTTAGAAACGAAGAAGTATTGGAGAAAGTCGGCGAGAAAAGGAGTATGTGGAAAAACTTAAAGAAGAGAAGAGATAGAATGGTAGGCCACTTGCTGAGACATGGGGGAATAGTCCGCGATATTTTGGAGGCAGAAATAGGAGTGAAGAAAGGCAGAGGTAGGCCTAGATTAGACTACTGCTCGCAAATAGTAAGGGATGTAGGTTGTAGCACAATTAGCGAAATGCGTAGGTTAGCACAAGATAGGAGAAGCTGGAGGTTAGCGTCCAACCAGTCTTAGGACTGATGACCTAATGATGATGAATTATTATAGCTGGAAGCACGGAAAAATGGGCACATGAGAATCCATACTGACTCCGCATTATGTATTTCTGATATAGCACGAAAACTAATGTTTCCAATTTTCCTCCATATTTCCTAATTGCATATTATATAACTGACTAAAAACTACGTAATGGCATGTAGAACATACATAATTAAACCAATATTGTCGAGTAAATAAAAGGCATGTTTTAGTGTACAGCACACATCTCTAACCAAAAATGACTGCACCATGGGGTTAAAGCTACACATTTTCCCACTGTTTAGTAATTATATGTCTAATGATGGATTCAATCAGTGACTTGTGCATTATTATTAATAGTTTTTAATTCACAGATTTTATTTAATGTTAATTCATAGTTATTTGTTGAATATAATTCCTCATATTTAAGTTGGCAGAGATAAACTTAGTCTGACCATTTAACATTTTTATCTAAATACCTAAACATATTGTTTAGTCTGTCGAATGTATGTTTAAATTATTAATTTGTAAATAAAATGCAGGTAATGATCATTATATACATAAAAGTCATTTTATTTTATTTATAATAAAACAAAGTTTATTATAACATAATCCAACCAGTCTTCAACTGTTTAATGTCTTTTTGAGGTTTATCCTAAACATCTTCCCATGATTGGTTTTCATTTGTAATAACAGCATACTTTCCATGTGTGATTATTGTATCATTAAATAGTGTTTTTAGTAGCGAGTTTTGGTAAATAATAAATATAGTTGATATGAGAATTTTTCCCTGGGGAACTTCACTTAACAATTTCAGATTCACTTAAAATGTTCCTTAATTTGTTTGTGTTATTAAATAATTTTCAAATATTTTCAGCGTTATATCATGTGTACTATATAATTAAAGCTGGCACAGCGCGCCACCTGACATAGGTGTACGCCTCATAATACATATAATAAAGATAACAAAGTCAATACTAATAAAAGCAATGAGCTGTTGCACACTTACCCTCTTAACCAGATTTATGAAATACTCGTAGATGGACTGGTGTCCCTATCACAAACTGCACCAGATCCATAAACACTTCTCAGCATCAGATATGTTTCTATGGTTGACTCCAGGGGGCAAGTTCGCTTTGGCGAAAAAAATATGTTTATATGTGAATACGATCGTTCGACATCTACTGACATAACAGGCATAATTAAAGTATTCTCTGCACGTACTTAACGGATTTGTCGATCCACCAACACAAATTTCTTTTAACGTGGTAAAACTGGTGTCTTTTTTTAATACACTTTCGAACGTTTGTCTAACACCTTCATGTTTTATATCACTTATACCATGTAACATAGAACTGACTTCGTTCACTATTTGCAATGACTCCGCTAAAGATAATGCACTGTTTTGTAATTTTTCAATTGCATCGTGTAATCCTTTATAATTGTCACGAATAGTTTGTAAATCAGTTTCAATGGAATTGTGGTTAAATTTTGTACGGCTTTCCTTGATAGCCGCAGCCTCCTCAGGATTAAATTGCAGTATTACAGCTTTTATTTGCCAGAAATACTCTGCATAATACAAAGCTGCCTTCAACCACGTACCCCAACGTGTAAGAACCGGCTGTGGAGGTTCCGAAATACCCCGACACGTCCTGTGAAATACTCTTAAGATGTTTCAGAGATTTCAAAAATATTTTTTTTTGTATTCCCTATTAAGACTTCGACTTTTGGAAAACATTTCCGAATAGTTTCTGCCACAAGATATAGAGCATGAACTTTTACACGTAACGTGTAAAAACTGGCAGCCGTGTTTTTGAAGAGAACGGCCTACCGCAAGTATTGACGCAGCACCATCCATCACAAACATCATTACTTGACGTTTTGTGATTTCAAATCTGTCCAACGTCTCGAGCACCACCCGCGTAATTACTTGTGCCCTCTTACAACTTGTTACCTCTGTGCACATTCGACATGATTATATTAAAATATTAATACACATATAGAAATTCATCTACAGGAAACAGTGAAACGATCCACAGCGTATTAGCGATCCCTGTACTGGGCCTCGAGTCTCGATGTAAATACAGGCTGGTATTTCTATAATGAAATGAGGTCATCCGTCAGTCATCCACGGTCATACATAACTCGTGTGCAGTGAGGACCTCGATGATGATACGCCGCTGGCGAATAGTGCCAGCTTTAACTATAACGCTTGAGAGTGTTTAAAAATACCATATCAAAATGTTGCTATAATAATAATATTGCTATAATTTTTTTTATCTAAATTAGTTTTGACATGATTAATTAATGTAAACATTCAACTGTCCATAAGCACTGTTTAAACCCAAAATGCTTATCATTCCAAACGTCATTTTTAACTAAATAATTATAGCCTTTTTTCAAATATATTCCAAAAATTATTACATGAATCGGGGTTAATTTGAAATTTTAAACTTCCATTATTCTATCCAGAAATATTGAGTTAATAATACGTACTATTGGGAAATAATATAATGAGCCATTTCAATCCAATCACACCACACCCGATCACAATAGTGAATTAATTTTAAAGTTCATTATCCTGTTGGTCATTAGAGAGCATAACCATTTTGTGCCCACTACCATTAATTCTAAAGGTAATGATGATGATTTCATGTATTCACAAATATTGAAGAATAAGAATAATTTATTTAAGGATAATGTACATTAAAGTTTCAGTCTGATTAATCGATTCAAAGTTGTTTTTTTAGGTTTTCTAAAATATCTGGAAAATATTTATTTTTGGTCATTATAATAATGACTGATTAATAATGAATTAATTTTGATTAATCAATGAATTAATTATAATTTCAATATTCTAATAATTTTTATTTAATTGTTTTTTAACTTCTGTTTAATTATGTAAAATCTAACATAAAATAATATATCATAAAATATTATATAAAATTCCAATGATAAATAAATAAGTTTAGTTTATTTACAATCCTTTTTTCAACAGCAATCTAAGGTTGTCACTGGTAAGGAATGTCTTCAATAATTTTTTTTGTGAGCCACCATTTTTCACTTTGATAACCTCCGTTTGTCAACAACAGATTTTATTAATTTTGGATTGTAGACTGTGTGTCATTTTATGTTGTTTTTCAACTGGTTTAACACTTTAGCTCCACTGTTTTACATTATCGTATTCACAAATTTATTTTGCTTTTTTTAATGTTGGTAGAACGTTTGTGTACAATGTACCATATAATATATTTACAAAAACAACTGATTGAAAACCCCAATTCCATGATGCTAGAGTTACAATCAATTATCAATATTAATTCAACTTAATTACTTATTAATATTATGTACATATATTGGCTGTAGATATATAGAGAGTTCATAATATCTAGAATAATCTGCAAGTAGTAATTGAAGATATTAAAAACATTTAAAAAGTCCCTATAAACATATGTCCAAAATCCTTTTCTTGCAACATTTTAGAGTACTGTTTGAAATATCAAAATATTTTATTCTCATTTATTTAGTCTGTTGCTGCAAAAAATATTATCGTTATTTTTATGTTGACAAACAGTTTTTGTTGTTACATTTTTGTTAGTGTAGTGAAACACCCTATACCCCCAATCTCTTACTTTATTTTATGAAGCCCAAACTAGAGACGTCCCCTCGCGAGAACGTTCCACACTCAGGGATTATATTGAAATCACACCTGCAGAATATGATACCAATGAACCCCTTACCCCTGGTTGACCCTCCCCAAGAGAGTAGACATACAAGCTCGAAGACTTGGACTGATCGTTTAATTTTGTCTAATGGTAGGAACCTTGCTATGTTGTGTTTTTAATTCTTACTTCCCATATTCTTTATATAAAGTTTGGTATTACTTGTTTTAATTTTCTTATTTATGATCTGCTCTGGTTAATTTAATTTAGGATTTTATTTATCTGAATTTAAGTCTAACTTATTTTATTTGATTTAATACTGGCAGGAGGCAATAAAAAGGAAACTCAGAATCCACTTTAATATTACATTTATTAACCAAACGTGGATATGTGGAAATAATGTTCTTAACAAACAACAGAACTCTGTTATTTGTAACGGAATCTTCCGTTTATTCCGCAGAACTCTGCAATATTCCGAGAGGAACTCCTCCTGCCACTCGTTGAGTTTCCCCCATTGGGGAGACATTAAATAATACTGAGCCCAACCACGAATGCAGAGGTAGCAAATGGCTTGTTGCCGTAGGTTGTGTATAAGTCTCCTCAGAAAAGGTTTTATATGTGAGACACTGTCTCTAGTAATAGCTTTGTGTCACGTACCCACTCGCTCTGAGATACTCAGGTAGAGACAACTAGCTCGATGCGAAGTTTTCCCCTTCTGTGGTAAACAAAGTATGCACCCTGAGACGATGAGTACTAAATGTCATTATCATTTTAAACGACAGGTAAACGTCACCGATGATAAAACCACCAACCGTCACCAAAAGTTCACCTGTAGTAATTGCTCAAATCATTTTAAGAGTTGCGGTCGACCCCAGATATGTCAATGCCCCCGTATAGATAAGTAGTTGTAGACCAGACACTCATGTCTGGTCTACAAAATGCGATAAATTATGAACAGAGGGTTGTTAGCCTCCCAAGAACATCATAGTACAGATTAATTTACGTTTACGTAAAATAGCTGAATACTGGGAATTAAGTTTCCGGTAAAATAAATAATTATAAATGAATGAAAAACAAGGATATACAGTAGCTAACCTGCACTCAAACTAGAGCAGTAAATTATTATCACATTACCTAAAAAGTATTAAATTATAATAGAGTACCACAGTGAAATAACGGTGCAGATATAGTCATTGATTAAATGAATTCCCCTTTCACTGATAACGTGTGTTCACGATTGTTTGAATATTAACAAAAATACGAGTGGTTAAATTAAAAAAAAGACATCCCCCACCGTCGAGGACGTCTATGACGGAGAACCCCGGACGACACGATGGTCGTCCGGAGTCTACGAAAGTCCGTATTTTGTGATTTTCGAGTGGACAGCGTTGTTCGAGCGACGGAACCACATCTGGTTCCACCTCCTCACGTTTGCCACCTCTGCACGTTTGCCACCTCCGCACGTTTGCCACCTCCTGGTGGCAAAGTTGTAGATATGCACGGCTAATTTTCGGAACTTATATTCTTCTGGTTTTGGGGTCTTCTTGTCTTCTGACCTTCAATTCTACTATTCTTCGGTTCTTCTGGTCTTCAAATTTTCCTGGCTGCCTCTTCCCAGACTAACTTCGAACTACTTCTTCGTAGATTAATTAAAAACTGCCCTATTACCTCGATTTCCAGCGTATTTAAGCAAAATCCTCGCTCCATATGAGCGAGACCGCAGATCCCCTGAAACCCCGGTGCGACGGAAATAACTAGTACGCGGTGAAACAGGGTACGCGATCTCGACAACTTGACGGTATTTTTAATGTTTATAATATTTGATCAAGTTTCCTGAATTCTATTTCCATATAAGATCTTAACACATAAGGGCGATAATTATGCTTATCGAAAAGGAATGTCATCGCTCGCTTTGTTTATGTTGCGCATACTCCGCCGCTGTAAATTGGCTACAGTTTGAAGCCTCGGTGTGTTTTAACACAAATATTGTATATTGTTTTCTTAATATTTTGTATTGAATATTTTAAAATTCTAATTTCTCTCTGAAAATTAATTTAAACGCGCTTAATTATTTTGACGGATTATTAAATGAAATGAAAATAATTTAGGTAAAATTTGAGATGCCAAATTACTTTCATAATGTTACGAAAAATTTCAAAATACCGCGTGATCGTATAGCCCGGATACGGGCCGTTTTAGTAGAATTTGTTGTTAGCCCAAGTAATCCTACAGAGGAGAGGTACTTGGTAATCATTTTCTTAATTGATACTTGCCAAATAAAAAAAACATTTCACAGAATAGACAATTGTCTAAGAACTACAGGAAATTACAGAAAATAAACATTGGATAATGTTAGATTATCCATAAATGAATACGTGAATACCGAATCATAGATGAATACAGATCAAGTATTGTTGACTATTGAGAAATTTTTTAAACATAATTGAAATAGAATCAGGCATTAGTACATATCATATAACTGCTCAAGAACAGCTTCAGTGCAGGCATTAGAAGAACATCACTTCCCTTCACTAATAACACTTTGTATATGGTTCTTAGGAATGGCTACTTCACATCTTAATTTTCTATCAACGGTTTTATTTACTGATTGAAGCTGGTTTGTTGGTTGTGAAACTTGTTTTACAAGAAATGGTATTTTTAATTTTCTTAATACGCATTAGTCAGTTGAGAAAATCCTCATGTTGTTTGTCAATCATGTTACCAACGCATAATGTAGCGCCAATGTCTTGGTGGAAATAATAGGCTACAATTTAATTCATATAACTTAATAATACAATTTAATAATAGATTTAAATTAATTGTCTCAGCTTTTGGAAGACATGTAACTTCATGTACTTTATGAATGAGAGTGCATCACCACATTTTAGCCTTGTTTTAAATGAGCGGTTTCCTAACCAACGGATAGATTAGACATACAAGGGTTTGGCCAGCACTTTCACCATATATAAATCCATTTGATGTTTATCTCTGGAGACACTTAAAAGTCATATTCTACTACACCAATTGAAAATATGCAAATGCTTCTACAATCTATATGAGGTTGATGTCAACAGATATTGCAAACATTTGGTATTTTTGAGTCAGTCACATCTATGATGCAGCAATTACAGGCAGTTATTTAAACTTAAGATAGCTACATTTAACTTTGCTGAGGGTATGTTGTTCTGTGAACCTACTTAAAAGATAACAATGTATGTTAAAAAGTAACAACAGTAACAAATAGAAAAACAAATCAGGAAGCATCTTTTGTATACAATAAAATGCTGTATTAAAATCTGGAAAGATAAATTTTAATTGAGCCGTTTTAAATTTATTGTCATTCAATGATACGGAACCTGTCTAACCTCTGCCACTGCTTGCTTGCAAGGCTCGACATTTGAACAAATGGCAGCATTTAAGGAGAACATTTATATATATTTTTTTTAAATAGTATCACGAAAATAAATAGATTTTGGACATGTGTTGTTAGAAACGTTTTAATTTTTGTTTAGGTCCTCAATCATCCCTTGAAATATATTCCACATAGTATGAAACATCCAGAATAACCAATACAGATATTTGAATTTTTTTCAAAATTGTTCTGTAAATAAGTTTTTTTTTGCAGTAGCAGTAGCTATAAGGATAATTTAGAGCCTGATCAAGTTGCCGGAGGTTTAAGTACTTTCACGCAGGGTAAACAAGCCGTAAGTAGTAACACTATTGCTTTTTTTTAATTTGTCAATGGTCTTTGTCGAGTTTAGGTAGTTCCTCTTTATTATTTATATTCTAAGCTTTTTGATTTATTTTCTTATCTATAATGTTGCTTTATGTGTTGTGCAGAATCCTGAAGATCGCGAATTTGATGAAATGGCCAATTGGCTTGGTAATACGGTAAGTCTTCTACTTATAATATAAATATATATATATATATATATATATATATATATATATATATATATATATATATATATATATATATATATATATATATATATATATATATATATATATATATATATATATATATATATATTAATATCTTATGCAAATTGAATTATTTCTGAGCTTCTAAAACAAATCTCTAAAAAAAAGTAAACCAGTCTTAAATGAACAATATATCGCCGGCCTAATTGTAAAACCACCAAACTCCAAAATAATCTCATTTGACTTTCTTTTTGCGATTAGAACGACGTTATTTTTCCCATTTATGTGTAAAACCACATAACTAAAAATAAATTACTTTACGGAAAAAATGGGAAATTTCAAATCACCTAACTTTTAAAGCAGAAATTTTATTTTTGCTAACCTTATCTCCAGAGATTCTATAATATGGAACACATTGTGTTGATACTGTGAGAACCGACAAGTGGTTGTCATAAGTTTAAAAGAATTTTTAAAGTCCTTACCGACAGTAGAATACCATTACTGTCGGAAACCCTCAACCAAACTGTATGTAGAACCAATATGGTCATCTAAAACACAAATTCCCTTGCATTACTCAGAAGTCTAATGCAAGGAAAAATATGTTACTGCATTGTCGATATGTAGTTTTCATAAAGCTTTTGAAGATTTAAATTTAGCCGTGCATAAGCTCAAAGAGGATCAATCTGACATATACCGAGCTTACACATTAAAATGTATTGATGAAGAAGTATAAAAACCATCTGAGAAAGAAGGATGGTGGCCAGAAAAAAAAAGGCAAAACAGGAAAAAAAATTTTACACCTTAGACCTTCAAGCATTACTATTATGTCCCAAATGTAATGCATCCGCCTTGTATTACAGGCGAAAATTGATGGTTCATAAATTTTGTAATTTTAATTTAAGGACTAAAGATTAATATTGTAATATATGGAATGAAACTGAGGGAAGGCTTAAAACAAATGAGTTCGCAAGTATTTTATATGATCTGAGATTGTTTCTACCAGTGCCAAGAAGTTCATAATCTACAGCGACGATTGTACCTACCAAAAAGGTGTGCAATCTCATCAAATGCATTACTCCATGTTACAGTAAAATATAAAGTTATAATTGAGCAAAAGTTTCTGGAAAAAGAAATGCTATATATGGAATGCCCCATGCACTCTGTAATAGAAATGCACTTAAAAAATAAAGATATAAATGTCCTAGCTAACTACCTAACGATATGTAAACATTTGGACCATACTTTTTTTAAGGACTACAATAAGGAAATGAAATACAAGTCGATAAGACCAGGACTGGTGACCCTAAAGTGACAGACATTTGGTGTCTTCAGTATTCTTCAAATGGGAGGATCCATTACAAGCTAGACTACCAAGACTCATATAAAGCGCTTCCACTACCCAGAGATATTATTCTGTCTTTATTTTATATGGTTGTTCAGGAGTGTTATATTGCTTGAAATAAAGTGCAAAAAATAAAGTATGTGGTATTGATGTTGAAAAAAGTGGTTTTGTCTTCTGAAAAATTTGGAGAATGTGTTAGGTGGTTTTATAGTTAAGCCGACGATATAGTTCTTCTATTAATTAAGATTTACGTGGCAGTAATCATCAGTCAAGTTAAATTTTAACATGTCAAAGTGATGTTAAAATTTTGAAAATATGTAAAAATATAAAGTGTAGTATTATACCAGGTATTTGTTATATAAGTACAAGTATAACAGAAAATATATCAGCAAAGTGTTTCCTATGTAGTAATTCATTGTTCCAAAAAAGGGAATAAAACACTGTTAAGTTTAATATCATCACTCATCACTATGTTTACATAAAATAGTGTAATGTCACCTATTTGTTCCAAAATGCAATTACATAGATTGGTGTAAATTAACGATAAAAATAACCTATAAATAACTAATTTAAATTCACTATAAAATAACCCTAAATTAACTATAAGCAGTGGCGGCTGGTGACATATAGACAACTCGTGCTGTAAACATCGGCAGCCCGCTCGCGCTTACTTCGCAATGTTTTAAACACGTGTTCCAGTACATGTGTAAAAGTCTAGACTTTTAATAATTAACATTTCAATCTTGACGGCTAAATGTCGAACAATGAAAACATATATGTAACTATGAAAAATATATGAATTGTAATGAAATGAGTTATGTTGTTGAAGTTAAAAATTATGACTGGTACACTTTGAAAATTTTTGTCTTAATGTATAAACTCCAAAGCTTCCATTTTTTCATTATGTTTGTATTATAGAGATAAATGAATTAAATATGGCTGCTTTTGATTTTTATTAATTAGCTAATTCTTTAGAAAATTCCGCAGATTGCTTTAAAAAGTCATTTGTTTTTAGTTGTTGCTTGATTAATAACTTTGTGGAAATTGCCTATCTTCAACAACTTATTTACTCTTAGTATTCAGTTTAATCTACATCAGTAACTTATAAGTCGGGAATCGAGAACCACCAAGCCGCAAAGCGGTTATTAAGTAGTTCCCGAATAGCAAAGCTATTACATAATCACTATAGGAAACAACTGCTCCTTGGGCTAAAGCCCCGCCAGGTATTGTATTATACCTAATGGCGATCCTCGACCCCTTTCTTCGGTCCCCATTCGGAACAGATGTTGAATCCTACTCGTGGCGGGTTCTATTTTCTGAAATTTAATCTACATCTTTACCTAATTAATCAGTGGCCTATTTATATACTAGGTCTGTGTAATTCATTTTATATTGATTATTATTTAAAAATTACTTAACAGTCAATACTGCTGGCTATGTTTTGTGTGTACATAGTGATGTGAAAATAAAATATATAATTTTGATAAAATTTACCATCCATATTATTTTATTGTAATCATAATATGGTTTACATTAAAATATTTGTTAAAATATTAAAACTTACACTTAATATATACAAATTTACATAAAACCTAATCATCATAATATAAAACATATATATTTGTTATAATAAGAAAGTGTATTACAAACAATTTTCATTTCACATTATTTAAAGTCTTCTTAAAATTGTATTTAAAACATTTTTAGTTTCAGACATGGAATAAAATATATCATATCCTAAGATTCTTAATAAACGTAGGATATGAGTAAATGTATTAGACTTGTAATAAAAGTATTTATGACAGTAAATCATCTGTTGCGTGGCTTTTTCTACACATAAGCAGTGCTAATCAGAATGTCTAAGTAAATAACATAAGAGGGTATTATAACAATATAAACACTATTATTTATTTCTTTTATTATGAACGGAGAATTATTATTTAGTTTCATATATTTATGGGGGCAGCGCAATAATATTGCGCTGCCCCCTCGCTCACATCGAAGGCACCTCCAGAGCATACCTCTAGAGGCTTTGGATCAAAAAACAAAAGTTACCACGTTGTCCGTAAGGGTCGATTTATTGTATATTTCCATCAACCTAAAGATTACAACACCTGATTACATTCCTACACACAAAAAAACAGCCGTTTAGTAGATATAGACAAATTGTTTCAATTTTTTAAAAATTACAAAATAATAAGTTATCTTTTACTTACATTTTAATTTTATCAAAACTAAAATTTAATATATCTGTGAAATATTAGACATTTTACTTAACTGCTGCTCAGTTAGATATTTAATAACAGCGTATGTAATTGATTATTTATTTATTGAATTCTTATTAAGTAGGAAAGACACTCTATTAAACTATTATAGTTCGTCCTATGGAATGAACATGTAACTACATATAATTCATGCTTTTAAAATATTTCCTGTATATGTCAAATAATAGTGTCTTGTGGTAACATATTAACAACCACTTAAGATTTGGCTTGGCTGTAGAAGTGGTGTAGCCTTTACAAAGAACATTGTATATCATTGACCACAGACTTGCATCAAAAAGAATGTGGATCGGATTTTAAAAAATCAATAATTTTTTAATAATTGCTTCTGGGTTTTTAATTAATCCATCAGTAAATATTATTATCAAACTTGCCCTATTAAGAAAAAGTTAAGCCAAAGAACACTTATGGGGTTTTTAGTCTAGCATTCTAAATTTAGAAGTCTCAAAATGTTAAACCAAAATACCTCAAGTATTTTTTTGGTTTAACTTTTTCTTAATAATTGTTTTCTTTTGGGTATAGTTGTTTTCCTTTGGGTATAATTGCTTTCATGACAATTTTCAGTAGTAACAGATGAATTAATTTCATACTAGCACAACGACAGCATTTTTCTGTTGAAGATCATCATGACTATATCCTCTGCAATCTCATATTACAAATTTGTGCTCCACACATATTCTGCATAAGCTATTTGCCCCATGGTTATAGCTCCCTATTAATATGTGTAGTGTTCACACTATTAACACTAGTTCAGGAATATATCGTCTATCGATACTCCCAGATACATTGAAGTCATCTACTTCTACTGTCTCCATTTTGTGTTTGTAACTATAGAATTTCATAGAAGAAAATTTAGATTTTCTTTTAGAATTGACACCCGTATTAAACAATGTTCCTGTTCTATTTAGTGTACTCCCTTTTATTAGTGTCTTATAAAAGGGAGTACACTAAATAGAACAAAATTAAATAGTATAGAAAGACAGTCATCTTGACATACTCCTTTTTTGACAATGAACTCCTCTGATGATAGCTTTCCATTTATCTTAACAGCTTGTTTCAGTTAATGTCATTTGCTGCAAGCCTTATGATTTTCTCTAGTATTCTAAATGTTCATCGTACCTTCCAATTGTGTTTTCTATTGATCGAATTATATGCTGCCTTAAAATTAATAAATAGGAGATGTATTAGAATCTCATACTCGTAATAACCTGTGAGCACCTCTTTTAGCATAAATATGTAGTTTGAAGTCCTAAATCTATTCCTCCTAAAATCAGCCTGATATTAAGTACCACTTCTGTATATGTTTTATCTTTTTTTTTTAATGGATGTTAGTAAAACCTTATATACTATGTTTAACAGTGCAATTGCTCTATAGTTATTACATTCATATTTACCTTCTTTCTTAAAAATCGGCTCCAGTACCGCTTTGTGTTATTGATGGGGCATTAATTCATTGTTCCAGATTTCTGCCATGGTTTAAGTTTTCAACCACAATTCAGCTTTCCCCAGGACTCTTACTGTTCTTATATTAAATTTATTACTCTATCCTACATTACTGGAAACGCCTCTTCTTTCTCTGCTCCTGCTCCTAACATCTATATTATAGATATTAGGTGCAGAAAATGTTATTTCCATAACCCGTTTATTTCTTTTTCATTTCATTCTTACAGTAAATCTCCATTGTTATCTTTTAGGAGCACCACTTTTCAATAATTCAAATTCTTATACTCCCGATCTTTGTAGAAATTTCTAATTTCTTTCATTCTATATTTGCATTCTATGTCTTTAATTTTGTTTTCGGTATCTTTTAGTTTCTTTGTTTTATAGATGTGCTTTAGTTTTTTCTTTTATCCCTGTACGTATCCTCTCTCTCTTTGTACGTACCCTCTCTCTCTATTCTCCTGAAGTCGGTCTTTGTAATGCCTTCTGCTTTGTCTAATTATTTGTTTTATTTTAGATTTATTTTCTTGCATTTCATATTCTTCATCTATTCAGTGCTTTTTCTTATTTCTGTGTCTTTAATTGTGTTCACCATCTTGTCCCATTTATTCTCTATTTCATTTTCACTTTTCCGCACTCCACTATACGCGGAAAAGTAATGTAATGTGTGTGTGTGTGTGTGTGTGTGTGTGTGTGTGTGTGTGTGTGTGTGTGTGTGTGTGTGTGTGTGTGTGTGTGTGTGTGTGTGTGTGTGTGTGTGTGTGTGTGTGTGTGTGTGTGTGTGTGTGTGTGTGTGTGTGTGTGTGTGTGTGTGTGTGTGTGTGTGTGTGTGTGTGTGTGTGTGTGTGTGTGTGTGTGTGTGTGTGTGTGTGTGTGTGTGTGTGTGTGTGTGTGTGTGTGTGTGTGTGTGTGTGTGTGTGTGTGTGTGTGTGTGTGTGTGTGTGTGTGTGTGTGTGTGTGTGTGTGTGTGTGTGTGTGTGTGTGTGTGTGTGTGTGTGTGTGTGTGTGTGTGTGTGTGTGTGTGTGTGTGTGTGTGTGTGTGTGTGTGTGTGTGTGTGTGTGTGTGTGTGTGTGTGTGTGTGTGTGTGTGTGTGTGTGTGTGTGTGTGTGTGTGTGTGTGTGTGTGTGTGTGTGTGTGTGTGTGTGTGTGTGTGTGTGTGTGTGTGTGTGTGTGTGTGTGTGTGTGTGTGTGTGTGTGTGTGTGTGTGTGTGTGTGTGTGTGTGTGTGTGTGTGTGTGTGTGTGTGTGTGTGTGTGTGTGTGTGTGTGTGTGTGTGTGTGTGTGTGTGTGTGTGTGTGTGTGTGTGTGTGTGTGTGTGTGTGTGTGTGTGTGTGTGTGTGTGTGTGTGTGTGTGTGTGTGTGTGTGTGTGTGTGTGTGTGTGTGTGTGTGTGTGTGTGTGTGTGTGTGTGTGTGTGTGTGTGTGTGTGTGTGTGTGTGTGTGTGTGTGTGTGTGTGTGTGTGTGTGTGTGTGTGTGTGTGTGTGTGTGTGTGTGTGTGTGTGTGTGTGTGTGTGTGTGTGTGTGTGTGTGTGTGTGTGTGTGTGTGTGTGTGTGTGTGTGTGTGTGTGTGTGTGTGTGTGTGTGTGTGTGTGTGTGTGTGTGTGTGTGTGTGTGTGTGTGTGTGTGTGTGTGTGTGTGTGTGTGTGTGTGTGTGTGTGTGTGTGTGTGTGTGTGTGTGTGTGTGTGTGTGTGTGTGTGTGTGTGTGTGTGTGTGTGTGTGTGTGTGTGTGTGTGTGTGTGTGTGTGTGTGTGTGTGTGTGTGTGTGTGTGTGTGTGTGTGTGTGTGTGTGTGTGTGTGTGTGTGTGTGTGTGTGTGTGTGTGTGTGTGTGTGTGTGTGTGTGTGTGTGTGTGTGTGTGTGTGTGTGTGTGTGTGTGTGTGTGTGTGTGTGTGTGTGTGTGTGTGTGTGTGTGTGTGTGTGTGTGTGTGTGTGTGTGTGTGTGTGTGTGTGTGTGTGTGTGTGTGTGTGTGTGTGTGTGTGTGTGTGTGTGTGTGTGTGTGTGTGTGTGTGTGTGTGTGTGTGTGTGTGTGTGTGTGTGTGTGTGTGTGTGTGTGTGTGTGTGTGTGTGTGTGTGTGTGTGTGTGTGTGTGTGTGTGTGTGTGTGTGTGTGTGTGTGTGTGTGTGTGTGTGTGTGTGTGTGTGTGTGTGTGTGTGTGTGTGTGTGTGTGTGTGTGTGTGTGTGTGTGTGTGTGTGTGTGTGTGTGTGTGTGTGTGTGTGTGTGTGTGTGTGTGTGTGTGTGTGTGTGTGTGTGTGTGTGTGTGTGTGTGTGTGTGTGTGTGTGTGTGTGTGTGTGTGTGTGTGTGTGTGTGTGTGTGTGTGTGTGTGTGTGTGTGTGTGTGTGTGTGTGTGTGTGTGTGTGTGTGTGTGTGTGTGTGTGTGTGTGTGTGTGTGTGTGTGTGTGTGTGTGTGTGTGTGTGTGTGTGTGTGTGTGTGTGTGTGTGTGTGTGTGTGTGTGTGTGTGTGTGTGTGTGTGTGTGTGTGTGTGTGTGTGTGTGTGTGTGTGTGTGTGTGTGTGTGTGTGTGTGTGTGTGTGTGTGTGTGTGTGTGTGTGTGTGTGTGTGTGTGTGTGTGTGTGTGTGTGTGTGTGTGTGTGTGTGTGTGTGTGTGTGTGTGTGTGTGTGTGTGTGTGTGTGTGTGTGTGTGTGTGTGTGTGTGTGTGTGTGTGTGTGTGTGTGTGTGTGTGTGTGTGTGTGTGTGTGTGTGTGTGTGTGTGTGTGTGTGTGTGTGTGTGTGTGTGTGTGTGTGTGTGTGTGTGTGTGTGTGTGTGTGTGTGTGTGTGTGTGTGTGTGTGTGTGTGTGTGTGTGTGTGTGTGTGTGTGTGTGTGTGTGTGTGTGTGTGTGTGTGTGTGTGTGTGTGTGTGTGTGTGTGTGTGTGTGTGTGTGTGTGTGTGTGTGTGTGTGTGTGTGTGTGTGTGTGTGTGTGTGTGTGTGTGTGTGTGTGTGTGTGTGTGTGTGTGTGTGTGTGTGTGTGTGTGTGTGTGTGTGTGTGTGTGTGTGTGTGTGTGTGTGTGTGTGTGTGTGTGTGTGTGTGTGTGTGTGTGTGTGTGTGTGTGTGTGTGTGTGTGTGTGTGTGTGTGTGTGTGTGTGTGTGTGTGTGTGTGTGTGTGTGTGTGTGTGTGTGTGTGTGTGTGTGTGTGTGTGTGTGTGTGTGTGTGTGTGTGTGTGTGTGTGTGTGTGTGTGTGTGTGTGTGTGTGTGTGTGTGTGTGTGTGTGTGTGTGTGTGTGTGTGTGTGTGTGTGTGTGTGTGTGTGTGTGTGTGTGTGTGTGTGTGTGTGTGTGTGTGTGTGTGTGTGTGTGTGTGTGTGTGTGTGTGTGTGTGTGTGTGTGTGTGTGTGTGTGTGTGTGTGTGTGTGTGTGTGTGTGTGTGTGTGTGTGTGTGTGTGTGTGTGTGTGTGTGTGTGTGTGTGTGTGTGTGTGTGTGTGTGTGTGTGTGTGTGTGTGTGTGTGTGTGTGTGTGTGTGTGTGTGTGTGTGTGTGTGTGTGTGTGTGTGTGTGTGTGTGTGTGTGTGTGTGTGTGTGTGTGTGTGTGTGTGTGTGTGTGTGTGTGTGTGTGTGTGTGTGTGTGTGTGTGTGTGTGTGTGTGTGTGTGTGTGTGTGTGTGTGTGTGTGTGTGTGTGTGTGTGTGTGTGTGTGTGTGTGTGTGTGTGTGTGTGTGTGTGTGTGTGTGTGTGTGTGTGTGTGTGTGTGTGTGTGTGTGTGTGTGTGTGTGTGTGTGTGTGTGTGTGTGTGTGTGTGTGTGTGTGTGTGTGTGTGTGTGTGTGTGTGTGTGTGTGTGTGTGTGTGTGTGTGTGTGTGTGTGTGTGTGTGTGTGTGTGTGTGTGTGTGTGTGTGTGTGTGTGTGTGTGTGTGTGTGTGTGTGTGTGTGTGTGTGTGTGTGTGTGTGTGTGTGTGTGTGTGTGTGTGTGTGTGTGTGTGTGTGTGTGTGTGTGTGTGTGTGTGTGTGTGTGTGTGTGTGTGTGTGTGTGTGTGTGTGTGTGTGTGTGTGTGTGTGTGTGTGTGTGTGTGTGTGTGTGTGTGTGTTTTGACTAATTCTGATCGGGGACGTCTCCCAGACGACACCTATTGATTTTGAGGTGGATAGGATACACCCCACCCTGTCCATGGGTCATGAGAAAGCACAATGGTGGACTATTCGAGAAATTTTTTGTGTTGACACGATAACTCAACTAAATCGTGTCGCATCGATCGGGTTTTTACTGATTCTGAGCGGGAACGTCTCCCAGACGACACCTATTGATTTTGAGGTGGATAGAACATACTCTACCTTGTTCATGTGTCATGAGAAAGCACAATGATGGACAATTTGAGAAATTGTTTTTGTTAGCACGATCACTCAATTAAATCGTGTCTGATCAATCGGGTTTCGACTGATTCTGCTTAGGGACGTCTACCAGACCACATCTATTCATTTTGTGGTAGATAGGGCACACCCCACCCTGTCCATGGGTCATGAGAAAGCACTATGGTGGACTGTTTGAGAAAAATTGAAAAAAGTAAAACAGTCGCATAAAACACAACATTTATGTGTTGGTTTATTTTTTCTCGGCCAATCATTTTCGAGATGGAGATGTTCTACATAATTGTTCCTAATTTTCAGCTTTTGTTTTATTGCAAATTATATTAGTTTTACTTCATTATCTTTGCTGTACCATGTTTACTTTCTAGTGTGTGCATATTTATTAGTGTCATTGTCTTGTACAGTGGATACTGTCCCTTTTATTTTTATAGAGCATAGCCAATCCAATATTGGTTCGGAAAGCTTCACCTCCTGCTCTACGTTATCCTTCACTAGAAGTTTACTCCATATCTTCTAGAATTATTCCCACTTGTAGCTTCCCTTGTTAGATGTTTATGAAAAATCTCTCACAGTGCCTTATGAAAAATAACTACAGGCAAATAATATATCTGGGAAAAGTGTTTAAGTATCACAAAAGGGGCACTCTTTTTAGTCTTGCTAATTTCTAAAACCAGTCACAGCTGTTTATTTGTGTCCAATGCTAATGAAATAACAGTAAAAACTCATTAGGTTTGGTTAGATTGAGTTATTAAAATATTACTTTTTCTAAACATTCATTTCAGAACTTTTTAACGCAAATTTTACTAATTTAAATTCTCAATAATATATTTACGTTATGTCCTTGTCTGTAAATAAATGTAATTAAGATAGTTTCTACGGAGACTCACCTTTCTATAGAATTTCATCCCTTTCTATAGAATTTCATCATATTTCAGGTACACATAAAGAATAAACTTCCCGAAGGAAATTGCTTAAATGAAAAAATTTTGACCGTACAATAAAGGATATTCACCATCAAAGTTGGAACTTTTTGTATGGTTTTAATGTACCAGTTGACTAAAAGTTACACATTTTACATTACAACTAGAAAACTTTTCTATACATTTTTTCCTAAAACAACTCGTCTATACATTAGTTTACTACCAATGTTTTGAATTTAAAAAATCGGTTGTTGCCCGATTTGTTGGAAAGATAAACATTTTTAAAATATGCCAGTTTAAGCTTTGCTCGGTAAGTTGAGAAGTTGTCAATTAGCATCTGGCAACGCAGCGGCATTTATCACGAACAATATCTAAAATTGAATTTAGCCCTAAACGACTTCTCTTTTTTACTTTTTTCAAGTGAAAGACGGTTTTTACATTCACAACATCTAAAATTTTTGCCAAGCTCGCTCAACTCAACAATACGTCGTCTAAAGCTTAGGTTAGTTACTCTGTTTACTTTTCGCAAGATTCATTTTTGCAATATAATTTAAACGTTTCTGTATTAATTTCCACCCTGCAAATTTTCCTTTATTGTCCCGCAACTGATCATGACAAATTCGTTTTTAATTTTTCTATAAATTTCTTTTCACGCGTCGAAAAATTTTACATCTGGCTGTGTAAACTTTTCAGATTTAAGTATGAAACATACACAATCACAACATACTAAAATATGACACAACGCAATTTTGTCTTTAGTTTCAACTAATAAACATGTATACTGTGTGTATACGTATACATGCGGTGTCGTGAGTATAGAGTACAGTGTTTGAACAAAAATAATGAACACCAGACTACTGATATTCTAAATATTTTACATTTACTCGCGCATTTATTTTTGAACCGGACGGTACCGGAGAAACTACCTTAATGGAAAGTAACATATACTTCAGGATGTCTAAGGAGACGCTCTTTCAGTGAAATTTTATAAATATCTATTATTTAGATTATTTATAAATATATTTTTGGAAAATATATGCAGTTATACAAAAACTTACTTATAAAGTTGCAAACTAGGAAATGTTTGTCAAATCTTTTAAATTGTATTTAAGAATGCTACTTAGATGATTTAATGATTAGCTGGATTTTAAATAATTATATATAGTTTATACTATGTTTATATTAGACTACATTTGCCATTTACTAATATCAGTGTAAAGCTATTGTCTATTAATCTATAGATTTGGACTTTTTGATTGGCACTGTATACTGGCTGTTTCTATATTTCAATGTGTAGATTGTTTATTTATGAATCATTAATAATTGTAATTTTTCATATATATATTCTAGTCTGGAGCAGAAGAATCTGTCTCCAGCAGTGACTTCGAAAGATTTCTAGCTGAAAGAGCTGCTGCTGCTGAAAATTTACCAACTATTAGAGGTACTGCAAATGCAAATATAAAAGATTCTTCTAAGCAAGATAAGAAAACAGAGCTATTTTCATCTTAAATTATTTATGGATACCTAAGTTAGGTAACTACAATACCCCATTTTTTTATTCAATGTTAATATACTATAATATTCTCGAGATATCACTAACCACTAATCACGAAACAAACATATGGCATGTTTAATTAGCATCATCACTCCTATACGAAATGTGAAAGTAATTATACTATTTTAAGATACAATATACATTAGCTATTTAATTAAAATGGTGTAACAGTTTCTTTGCATCATTTAAAGCTAACTAAACAGTTCATTACTACTCTATAAATATTTAAGGTAATAAATTATAAGTACTTTAGTGAGTTTTAATGAGTTGGTAGTATGGACAGTGTAACAAATTATTTAGAAAAGGGGATATGCCTATAGTTTTAAACTTGGCTGTTATTTCCTTATTTCCTATATGTTTTAATTAGTAAATATATTAGATTATTGCATTCTATTTTAATTTAGTCTTCTATAAACTAATTTATAGATAACACTAACTGAGTTTTCCACAAAACACTATACACTACACACGACGCGCGTTTCGCCAACAAAGTTGGCATCATCTGGAAATGATTAAAACTAATCTTATACTAACAATGTATCCTATTTATACCTAAATTATTGACTATAGCTCAGTGAATCCTGACCGTTACGGTTGCAGCTCGCCGAACTACAACCGTCACGGTTGTGGCTCACCGACCTACGACCGTCACGGCTGCGGCTCACCGAACTACGACCGTCACGGCCGCGGTTTAGTGAGTCGTGAGTAACTACGACCGTCACGGCTGCGGCTCACCGAACTACGACCGTCACGGCCGCGGTTTAGTGAGTCGTGAGTAACTAGCCAATAGAGCGGGCTATGTGGAATAGGCCCTCTGTCACTGTTCATACTATTTTTACATTTTTCAATTTCTGAACTTTCAAATGCATCTAGCGTCTTGCATTTGTTACATTCCTAATTAATCTTAAGTTCCTAATATCTATCTTATGGTTGTTCTTGAAGGCATGTTGGGCAACACTAGACTTATCTATTCTACCATATTTGAGATGCGCCATGTGCTCTTTGAATCTGGTTTGAATAGATCGTCTGGTCTGTCCAACGTACCTTTGACTACAGTCGTTACAGCTGATTTCGTAAATCCCCGACCTATCATTTGTGTTAATTTTATCTTTTGGATTGCCTAAAAGTTCTTTTAATTTAGTTTTTGACGAATGAACTGTCGTCATTCCTATATCTTTAAAAATCTTACTAATACCGCGAGTGAATCGAGAATCGTAAGGAATAGATACATATCTTTCTGGATGTTTCCTTTCAGTTTGAAAGGTCGAGGAATTTCGAAAGTGTTTATATCTACGTTTCCTAATCATTTTTTTCAACTGTACCAATAGAATATCCATTACACTCAGCTATATCCTTGATTAGCGCTTTTTCTTTTTCAAACCTCTCTTTATTGAGAGGGAAGCTTAGTAGGCGATGGACTAGAAAATTGAGGCTCGCCATTTTATGTTGAACGTAATGGTGATATATCTGAGAGTACTGGTGCCTTTTCTGTATATTTCGAATTCCAACTTATTTTCGCTATTTCTAATAACTAATATATCTAAAAATGGTAGTTGCTCATTAGTTTCAACTTCGTATGTGTATTTTATTGACGCGAAACGGTTATTTAATTTGGAAACGAAGTTATCAATGTTCATAACTTTTGTGTCAAATACTACGAACACGTCATCCACATACCTAAGCCAAACCCTAGGAAAGTAATCCATTTCTTCTTTTGCTTCTGTTTCAAATCTATTCATGAAGAGACTGGCAATGAAAGGTGACAGTGAGTTACCCATGGCTGTCCCATCATGTTGTTCAAAGAAACTGTTATTAACTTGAAAACAATTCTGTTTCATGCAAATTTTAGTGAGTTCAGTATAGTCTTTTACTAGATCTGGACTAAGATTATTTGATTCCAGTAAATCTTTAAGGTAGTCCAAAGTTTGTGGTATCGAAACACTCGGATATAATGATCATACATCAAAGGAAATCAAAATTTCATCCTCACCCTCTTGCAACTGAATATCTTTTATCTGATTAATGAAATCATTGGAATTTATTACTGAGAAACTGGATGATGTATTGGGTAAACTTTCGAATTCCTCAGTGCAATTCAACATCTGCCTGATCCTTCTAAAGGATTCGTGAGAGAAGCTTGCAGGAATAAAATCTCCACAAATATGATAAACAATAAAATGTCAAAATCCACGAATAATAGAAAAATTATCAAACTATTGCGAAAGAATGACTATTTTTATTTAAAAGCTGTAAAGGTAATAAGGTTGTTATATTGAATAAGAAGGACTATTATGGAAAGGTAGACAACCTGATTAGTAACGGTACCTTATAAAAAACTTCCCAGAAATCCACTGCCAAAAATGATCAATGAAGTGAGAGATACTCTCAAATCTTGTAACAACCTTGTACTCCAGCTCTCAGAATAAAGTTGCATGTATCGAATCCAATTATATCAGACTGTACTGCTTGCCTAAGATACATAAACCAGGTAAATCGATGCGTCCTATTGTGTCTACAATTGGATCACCGACTTACCACCTATGGACATGGTTAACAAAGAAATTCGAAAGTTTACCCAATACATCATCCAGTTTCTCAATAATAAATTCCAATGATTTCATTAATGAGATAAAAAATATTCGGTTGCAAGAGAGTGAAATTTTGATTTCCTTTGATGTATGCTCATTATTTCCAAGTGTTCCGATACCACAAACCTTGGACTACCTTAGGAATTTACTGGAATCAAATAATCTTAGTCCAGATCTAGTAAAAGAATATATTGAACTCATTAAAATTTGCATGAAACAGAATTGTTTCCAATTTAATAACAGTTTCTTTGGACAACATGAAGGGACAGCCATGGGTAACTCATTGTCACCTTTCATTGGCAGTCTCTTCAGGAATAGGTTTGGAAAGAAGCAAAAGAAGAAATGGATTACTTCCCTAGGGTTTGGCTTAGGTATGTGGATGACGTGTTCTCATTATTTGACACAAAAGTTATGAACATTGATAACTTCTTTTCCAAATTAAATAATCGCGTAAGTAAAATTCACATACGAAGTTGAAACTAATGAGCAACTGCCATTTTTAGATGTATTAGTTATTAGAAATAGCGAAAATAAGTTGAAATTCGATTTATACAGAAAAGGCACCAGTACTCTCAGATATATCACCATTATGTTCAACATAAAATGGCGAGCCTTAATTTTCTTGTCCATCGCCTACTAAGCTTCCCTCTCAATAAAGACAGGTTTGAAAAAGAAAAAGCGCTAATCAAGGATATAGCTGAGTGTAATGGCTATTCTATTGGTACAGTTGAAGAAATGATTAGGAAACATAGTTATAAAGAAACACTTCGAAATTCCTCGACCTTTCAAACTGAAAGGGAACATCCAGAAAAATATGTATCTATTCCTTACGATCCTCGATTCACTCGCGGTATTAGTATTTTAAAGATATAGGAATGACAACAGTTCATTCGTCAAAAACTAAATTAAAAAAACTTTTAGGCAATCCAAAAGACAAAATTAACACAAATGATAGGTCGGGGATTTACGAAATCAGCTGTAACGACTGTAGTCAAAGGTACGTTGGACAGGCCAGACGATCTATTCAAACCAGGTTCAAAGAGTCCATGGCGCATCTCAAATATGGTAAAATAGATAAGTCTAATGTTGCCCAACATGCCTTCGAGAACAACCATAAGACAGATATTAGCAACTTAAGATTAATTAGGAATGTAACTAGATGCATTTGAAAGTTTAGAAATTGAAAAATGTAAAAATAGTATGAATAGTGACAGAGGGCCTATTCCACATAGCCCGCTCTATTGCCTAGTTACTCACGACGCATTGAGCTGCGACTGTGACAGTCGTAGTTTGGTGAGCCGCAGCCGTGACGGTCAGGATTTACTAAGCTATAGTCAATAATTTAGATATAAATAGGATACATTGTTAGCATAACATTAGTTTTTATCACCTCCAGATGATGCCAACTTTGTTGACGAAACGCGCGTCGAGTGTAGTGTATAGTGTTTTGTGGAAAATTCAGTTAGTGTTATCTTCACACCAAAGGTTTCAACCTACTCCAGTAATTTATAGATTATAAAGTAAAAACTTGTAAAAAAATTATTGTAATATTTTTCACAGATTCTGTAAAATATATCTCATGCATTTGGGTTTTGCTCGTAGCATATTAATTATAATTAAAGACTGTCTGTGATACGCATGAGTCTATTGAAAATTTTGTACATTTTGTATATAAATATTCAACTTGCAAGTATAAAACCCTGTAACAGGATGTAAAGTTTTATATAATTTATATTTATAGATTCCTTGATTTTGGTATATAATTTTTAGCTGCCAAAAGTAATTTAAAAAAATGAGTGAGAATGCAGTATGATATTTATTAAAAATACATATCTTTTTTTTATATATATAAAAATATGTGAATATCAAAATAATTTATACACGAATTTTCCTGGAAATAATTATAGCATATTAAATTCTATCGATGATAATTCTATTTTAACTGATTTATATGTTTGATATATTGTCTAATCCAAGATAGACTTATCTTGGATTAGACAATATATTTGATTTATATATTTGATATATTGTCTAATCCAAGATTATAATCCTAGTTTCAAAACCGGTTCAGTTATATTATTAAACTATTTGTATTTGTATAAAATATAAATTTTTCTCTGTATTTATCTTTCATTGTCCAATTTGGTGTAAACTAAAAGTTTATGTACACTAACAGTTTATAAAGTAAAACATCTCTGCTGTATTTTTATATTGAAATATTTATTAGACTTTGTTATTGTTCTATTTTGTGTATTGAATCTAAAGAAGAAAATATGTCAAAGCCAAGTTAATAGGATACCCTCAATATATAATTCATTTTCAGTTGTTAATTACAAATAATGAAGATATTAAATAATAGTCATATTAAAACCATAGAAAGGCCATAACCTTCAGTTAATATTAACCCACTTACAGAAAATTATTTCTAAGAGGGTTAATTACAGCTAGAATACAATTTACATAAAATTAAATATTCTGTTTTGGCTGTTCTGCAGCGCATATTTAAAAAACTGAAACTATATCAATAAAACTGTCATGACTGTTGCATTGTTGGCTCTATGGAATTATTCCATTGAATTATCTATAATAAGCCAAAGTAGATATGTAGAATGGTACTAAAATATAGGTACTCAAACTTGTATAAAGCATAAATGCATTACTGATTTCTAAAAATATGTACAAGATAAATAGGGAAAACAGTGCTACCTTGTAATGAAAGTTGTAACCAAATTTTAATTCATGTTTTCTTTGTAATATTGATTTTGAATTTCTAATAGGATATATTATTTGGAAATAATAATTTGTATTAATTCGTTGAAAACATAGTAGAAGTTTAAACTTCAGCTTTGAAAAACCATCTGTATCACATCAAATTTCTTGGTTAAGAGTATGACTAGTATAGTCATTAAAATTGAACTCACAATGAATTTCACAGAAATGATAATTTAGGTTTAGATTTAGTATGATTGTTCATTCGGTATAGCATATTGTCATTTAAACTTAACATTTAAAAAGTGTATAGATAAAATGAATAAATAACTAAAAGCACATAGTGAACATTTTATGAATATAACCAATTTTTCTTAGTTTGTTTTGAAAAAGAAAAAAGGGAATTTTTATATAATTTAACTTTTATATTTCGTTGTAAATTTTGTGTTTTACAAAAATAGACTTTTATTATACAGAAAGAAAATTTTATAGATTACCAGTCCTATTTATGTTGAAGTTGATGTATGCTAATTATCATATTATTGTGAAGGATGGGGTATTGTATTATTTATTATTATTATGGATTTATATCATACTGTACTTATAGTAATATTAATGTATGTACATAGTTCTTATATTTTATTACTGTTTATAAAATTATTCAAATATGTATTTGATAAATATTATAGTCAAAGTGAAAATATGTTAAGCTTACCATGGTAGTGACCATAATAAACAGATTATATGTATGTATAATGTTTTTTTTATTATTAAAGTGAAACTTTTTTTCCATCGCCTTAAATTTTTTCGTCCATCTATCGCATGTCGCATTACAGTCGGCCGCGAAGTAGGGGTAAAGTGAAAGGCGCTCGGCAGAGCAGCCAAGGCCAATATGGCGGCGCCCATGGCTCGCATCAGCTGACCGTGTAGCATTTATATTCTCACTCATTCGTTGCAAGTGCTCCGCGGTATTTGTGTGTTTTGATCAGTGTATTGATGTAAATATTATTGTGCACTTGATCGTAATGGGCAATGATACAGCTAGTGAGGCAAATATACCGGTCAACGAGGGAAGAACCAAGAATAGTGCAAAAATATCCGACGATGAATTAATTTTACGTCGTAAGAGACAGAATGCCGAGAGAGTTCGTGCTTGTAGGGAAAGGAAAAAGGCTCTTGGTGAGTTAATTTAATTTTTATAGTGAATTTATAAGAATTATTAGAACTTTCTGCTGGTGCATATCGTTGTTTATGTATTAATTTTAATTTTGAGTGCTTGAATTTATTTTTACTCATTTCATATGAATATTTGTTGAAGTATTTTAATTTATATCCATTCAATATATTTAATTTTATTTAGGCCTCCAGTCATTTTCACAAACCGAACTAAACTCTGAGCCGCCGAAAAAAATTAGTAGATTGATGACAGGTGCCATGCCGAGTACTAGTAGGGGTCCAGCGTCGAGTCCTGGATATAATACATCTATCGTTCAAAGTGGCGAACCTGTATCCGAAAATATTGTTGCAAAAAAAAATTCTGAAAATTTCCATTGTGTGAGTCGACAAAAACATATTAATTCTATATATGGTGGAGTAGCTCAAAGAGATATTACAAAACAATGACAGTTCATTGAGAGTTCAGTCGGAAATGCAAGCATACATAAATAACATGAGTATTGGTCAAGCAACTACTTCCGAATCTGCTGTGGGAGATTTTTGTGCAGCTATTTGTCAACTTGATGACAATAGAAAACTTGTAATCGCGTCAATTTATATTAAAGTCAATCAAAGAATAGATGACATCATGGATTTTCTAGGTTTTCATCTAGCTCCATTTGCTACGTCTTCGGCACAAATTTTCCGTTCTCGAGAAATAGATTCGCGAAAGCCTGTTATTTTATCTGGTGATTTCAATACAGATTTTAAGAAAGAGGAATCTGCTCCACTTACTGAATACTTGAGAGAAGTATTTAATCTTGAAATGAAAAATGATAGAAATATACCAACCACGAGATATGGTACTACGATCGATGCGATTTTTTCTAGATACATTGAAAAAATAGAATGTAAGTCATTGTTTACTTATTTTAGTTACCATAAAATATTAGTTACATTTATAGGCTGTGTGACTCAAGGCGAAGATGAAGTTATTGATAGAATAATTGAAGTTCAAAATGATTCAATGATTTAAATAAATATTGGTCTCAGTTTTTAACATGCGTCTATCATCTGAATGATTGTATTTATTATGCATTCCGTACTCTAATATGCAGATTGAAATTAAAATTTATAGTTGGATATCTTGTCTGCTATTGATTTCCCATTATCATCCCCATTTTCCAATTATTAAGTTAAGATTAACAACGCGATTTTAATACCCTAAATCGAATAATTTTCCGAAAATTTTCAGTTAAATGCCTACAATCAGAAAAAAAGTTTCACTTGCATCGTCGTTTCATAAAACCACACAATGTTTTTTATTATTTTGCCCCTGCAGTTAATGCATTACTTAGTTCTGCTGCATTTTTAGCAAACATTCAAGAATTCTAGGAGGGGAAGTCAATCAAAATTCAAGATTCTTGATTGGCTTGTAAAGTGTTGGTTATGGTATATGTTTTGATATAATGGGCATAGGGTAATAAACCTTAGGTATGGCAAGGTACAGATAGGTATATAAGGTATAGGTAATACCCCTTATGTATGAAATAATAAGTGTTGCTAATTGCAGCAACTTTAAATAAATGAAGAATAAAAGGTGGAAAAATATTTATTTCCAAGGTGTTTAAAATCTTATTTAATGAAATGGTAGATTCAAACATGTTGCCATGAAAAAATATAAGTAAACGTTAAAGACAATAGTAACGGGTGTTATAAAATCGCCAAGAACCGCATATAAATTAAAGTAAAAATTTGTCGAATTTTTTTAAGCCATGAAAACATGGTATTAAATTCAGTAAACTCTAAATTAAATTAAATTTTGAGGGTAGTCCCAGAAGTACCCGATCTGACGTATAGATGGCGATTGTTTGAAAAGAATACATATGATAGAAAGTACCAACCTTATAAAGCTTAAGTTTGAAGCTACGAGCAAAAAGACTTGCTCGTAGGTTTGAAGTTAAGACGACACTACGTTGTTTAGTGTTTGGTAACCATCAATAGTGAATGCTCTCAGTGAATTTGTAAACATGGAAAAAATTGGTCATTATGTGATACATTACTTTCATTTAAAAGGCCTCAGTTCAGCCTATATTATAGTGGAGTTAGATTCCACTCTGGGGGAGTCTGCTCTTTCGTTTACAATAATAAAATATGGGGTGGAAGATTTTAAACGAGGCCGCACGAATTGCCAAGACGAACATCGCAGTGGTTGACCAAATGAGGTGACCACCCTAGAAATGGTGAAGTCCACAAAATGGTATTGGATGACTGTCAACTGAAAGAGCGCAAGCTATCAGACATGATAGGTAGGCATTTCAAAAGTGCTGTATATCGTATATTGACTAAAAATTTGAACATGAAAAAGCTGTGTGCAAGATAGGTGCAGTTTCACAGGAATACAGCCGAGTTTTTGCGTCGATTCATAACTATGGATGAAACATGGGCCCATTACTTCACACCTGAGTCGAAGGAACAGTCAAAACAATGGACTGAAAGGGGAGAATCGACTCTAAAGAAGGCTTCGCGCCTTCTTTGATCTGCAGGCAAAGTCATGGCATCAGTTTTTTGAGATGCACGTGGGATAATTTTCATTGATTATCTTTAGAAAGGAAAACAATCAACGGCTAGTATTAAGCGAAATTATTGCAGAATTTGAGTTATGACAATCAAGACAAAACGGCTGCATTTGGCGAAAAAGAAAATTTTGTTTCATCAAGACGATGCACCAGTTGACATCCATTATCGCGATGGCCAAAATCAATTAAAAAATTCGAATTGCTTCCTCAAACACCTTATTCGGCAGATTTAGCCCCCTCGGATTATTTTTTGTTTCCAAACTTGAAATGGCTATGGCAAAAGATCCAATAATGAAGAGGTGGAGTTTGCGGTTGATGGCTATTTTGAGGAGCTCGACGATTTTCACTATAAATAGGGTATCGAAGCTATTGAACTGGCTGGGAAAAGTGTATCGATCTGAAAGGAGACTATATAAGAGAGAGAAATAAAGATATTTTTCCAAAATTTGTTTTTTGTTAGGTCGGGTATTCCTGGGACTGCATGAAAATGTTTTTCCATACGAGGGTACTCGCATGAAAATATTTTGAAAATATATGTTACCACTAGCAAAAATATTTATGGCGGCGGCACTTCTACCTGTCAGCACGCACGTGTTTGGAAGAACTGACATCCGATATGCACTTGTAAAAGGATCGTAAACTTAATATTTGTCTCCTAATATTTTACATGTATAATGGACACATTTATGCCCTAATTGGCACGTTTATTTGTATTAGTGTCCGGCTCTCGGCGTTCTAATAACCAAAACATTGATGACTCGAGGGTATGGCGAGAGTCCAGGTTTGAGAGGAACACATTCTTATTATAGACTTGATGCTGTTAAATTGCTTTATCCGAAAAAATTGAAAATATAGTTTTTTGAAGAAAAGTGTGTCTTTAAATTCTTCATTCTAACAAAAGAATTGAAGTCAGTTTATTAGTTTTATGTAAAGTAGATAATTGATGCATTTTATATACAAAAGAATGTGTAAATCTTAAGAATATAAAGAATTTTTGGACTTTGGACATATTTTCTGTTTTCAATCAGTGTACGTTGCATCCATGTCCCTTCATATAAGAACTCTGTGAAGAACGGCTTTTGTTAAAGTTCACAGGCTAGAATAATTTTGATGTCAATGGACACAATATTGACATTTTACGATTCGCAGTGGCAAGGACAGAAGAGGATGATCCTGAAGATGTATGAACTTCCCAAAAAGATGCCTAATGCGATGCACCTATTTCTATTTTTTTTATTTTGTTTCATGGGTTAAAATTATTTTTAATGAGATAAAATGCATCTACAATATCACAAAATTAAAAAAATATATATACGAGTGTACTTCTTTACATATTTGTAATATATTCACTCCTATTGATATTAACATGAGTTGTTTTGTTGTGAACATTTACCAAAAAAGTGTTGTGTACCTAAACTTTAATGAGGAAAACTAATGGTTTGATTACATTCTGGCATGACATTTTAATTTTTCACGTCATCAGATAATTGACCATATTTATTTTTGATAATTGTAAGTGTACATTATATTTTTTTACCCGCTTTATAATATCTATACAATTAGGTATTCTATAGATATGTGTTAAATTAAATTTACCACTGGCTGATATCAAATACTTCTTGTAAGTAAAGATAAAATTCTTTGAAAATAATCTCTTTACAAAATCTTCATTTACTCTTTAAAAATGAAAATAATTCATATAATTAAAAATGTTCTTTTTTTATCGCTAGACATTGTAACGTTTCGATGTATATTTTGGTCAAATTATAAAATATAACTTGTGAACACTTTCTTGTTTTGCTAATACAAAAGTATTTAAAAAAACATGGAATTCTGATGGCATGTCGACTATGTTTGAAGCCACATGAAAAATACAAAATTTTAATTTCACAATTGATCTCTATAATGGGGAGGTACCTTCTCGTTATAAAAGGTGTTACAATAAGAGTGCACAATGTAAATTATAAATAAAACATGGTTTTCTGTAGTGAAGTATTGAAATATTTATTGACTTATAATTATATTTATTTTGGGAATTATGTATGGAACAACACATAATACGGTAAATGGCCGCGACGGCTTTGGTGGTACATGAGTGGCGAAATTTTCAATAACGGTTTTGCATAAATGTGGCAGTATTTCCTTGATCCAACATTCAATTTTGGTCTTCAATGCTTGGGTGGTCGTGGGTTTGTCGCAAATCTTTAGTGATAATACGGTGAAGAGTGGCTGTTGAAATGTCCAACTTTTGTGCACGATGACGAATCGATATGCCTGGACTCTCGGCCACACTCTCGCGAACTGCCGTTATGTTTTGTTTTGAACGACCGCTACGAGCTCGTGTCGTGTGTTTCACATCAATAACTGAACCAGTACTTTCAAATTTTTCGATTATTCTTTTCACAGCTGATAAATTTGGAACATTATTTCTACCGAAAATTGGACGCACTTTACGAATCGTAGCAACCAAACTTTTACCATTTTGATAGTAATGTTTAACAATAAGGATGCGTTGTTTTATCGTGTAACGCTCCATTTAACTCCTATTCCATGACAGCCAATATGGCGCGCAATTCAAATCTTGGGCGCTTATTGTAACACCCTTTAGTAATGTCTATTCTCTATCTTCCATATACAATAATGGACATTTTATCCTTTACGCTGGCATTAGAAACCAAAAGTATTGTTATGTGCACTAGTTTTCCCTTCTTTCACTGAATTGAAAGCTCCTTAGTCAAGTTTGGTAATGCTAGTTATTTGTAAAATTCCTTTTATACTAATATCAGCAGCATTAGAAATTTATGACTGCTCTAACACAAACTCTTCAACAGTTGCTGTTCATGCAGTGCTAACATCTGACACTTCACAGTGTCATTTTACAGTATTTTCCTGGTTTTCCTTTTTATGTTGTACTGTATTTTCTGAGTTTAACATTCATTTTTTGTATGTAATTGTGGCAACCTGAACCCTAACTAACTCCAGCCCGTACATGATTTTATAGACAATATAACTATAGAAGTGTTTAATTGGACTGCCAATCAGACATCCTACATTATTATTCTGTACTTGTGGTTACCTGCAACAATCTGTTTTGTTGTGCTTGGTTTTTCGGTTTAGAATAATTTTTTTTTCACCTAGCCGCAACGTATGTATATAGGATTTTATGTACAATGTAACTATTGTACTCTTCATTTCATCGCTATTTGCCAAATAAAAACTCTCTTATCTTGCCGATAAACGGAAGAGTCTACCTGAGCCTAGCCATAAAACAAGGCAAGATTATGTTTTGAGATTTTTTATTTGGCAAATAGCGATGAAATTAACTATAAGAAGTAAATAATTTTAACCTTTAAAATTGACTTTAATCTCGACGTCTTTTGCCAGCGTTAAATAAAAGCAATCCGATACTTTGTTTATTTTGTTGATCCGTAACCTAAATATGGGCCCGAATTTAGATACATATATGTTCTCTGGAATACCAGTCCTTAAATAGACATCTGAAGTAAAAACTATGTATTTCATTTATCGTGTTTATGTATTTAGTGCAATATCCATCAGGTGAGTTTGTCTCACAGGGCAGTCAATTCTATTATATTGTTATGTCGATTTACACGACTTTTTTATTAGTCAGTTGCATGATAATTTATTAGATAATATAATCTAAACGTTCCACTACAAATTTAGTGATTAATTCAGAGCAAGACGTGAGTTGAGAAGGCGTGCTATTATACTGTTTACCATGGTAGATACTCTGACTAGTTTAACGTCTGGGGAGGTCTTTTGCGAGTTAACCCTTAAGACCGTAGATCCAGAAAATACATACGAATTTGTAGATATTATTATTTGTCTACATTGAAGTAGTGCTAATTTTCACATAGATATTTATGCCAGCATTATTACAGGGAATTGGTAATTTACCAAGAAATTAAAATACAAGAAACCCAACAGAAAAATAATTTAAGACGTGTAAGCAAATCGCAATAATATTGCGCAGCCCCTCGCTCATATGGAAGGCACCTCCGGAGAATGCCTGAGGCTTCGGATCAAAAAACAAAAGTTACCACGTTGTTCGCAAGGGTCGATTTACTATATTGATTTTGTCAAAATGCCGAAATTCGAACGACAAGTATTTCGTACATCGACCTAAAAATTTCGTGACACACGAAAACAGCCGCTTAGTAAATAGACGAGTAAGCAAATCGCAATAATATTACGCCGCTCCCTCTCTCATATCGACGGCACCTCCGGGGCATGCCTCTAGAGGCTTCGAATCAAAAAACAAAAGTTACCACGTTGTTCTCAAGGGTCGATTTTCTACGTTATATTGATTTTGTCAAAATTCTTAAATTCGAACGAAAAACATTTCGTACATCGACCTAAAAATGTCGTAACGCACACGAAAACAGCCGTTTAGTAAATATAGACGAGTAAGCAAATCGCAATAATATTGCGCCGCCCCTCGCTCACATCGAAGGTACCTCCAGAGCATGCCTCTAGAGTTTTCGGATCAAAAAACCAAAGTTACCACGTTGTTCGCAAGGGTCGATTTACTATATTAATTTTGTAAAAATGTCGAAATTCGAACGTAAAGCATTTCGTACATCGACCTAAAAATTTTTTTACACACGAAAACAGCCGTTTAGTAAATATAGAAGAAGGTGTCTTATTGGCAGTTCATTTAACTACCTTAATAGCTATTGACTACTTCTATATAACATACAATATTAATTGTCATGTTGCCGCAATGAACTGAAAAGTTTTAAATATTAGCTATGAAACTAGTATACAAGAATTCAACAGAAAAAGAACGTATGATGTCTCATTGATAGACCAATTAACCATTTCCACAATTGTATTCTCCATAAAATTCTGTATGGGTTGGGGGGTAGTTAGACTACAGTTCCAATTACTACAATTCCATAACAAAATAATTGTCAAGCAAGAAATTTATGGCGGTCTTCGTGGTGCTGTGTGTGGTGAAATGATACTAGTGGTATGTTATTGCTATAGCTACGTTTATTTAGAAGATAAATATAGCGAGCAAGCTAGTACCGAAAGCGGCGACAATGTTTCGGGGCGAGATGCGAGAATGGACTGTCTTCAATTTATCGCAAAAGCTGATGGCCTGACCTGGGATGGTCACATTTTTACCCTTAAGAAACAGGTGTGCCAAATAGTTAAACAAGGGTTTCTACTTTCTAACGTGGACAACACTTAAAACTAGTGGGTGGTCCAACCATAATGCACGATATTAATTGTGAGTCACACCTTAACGTCAAGTTTTTTGCCCAACTTAATTTGACATTTCTTTGTTTCAGTGTTTGACAAATTCAACCATGGAGAGGTACACAATTGAGCAGCGCGTTAAGATTGTCGAAGCATTTTACGAAAATGGGCGTTCAAATCAAAATGCATTTCGTGCACTTCGTGACTTTTTTGGTGAGCATAATCGACCAAATGTGTCCACAATCGGGAGAATTGTGCGCAAATTTCAGCAAACCGGGTCTGTAGGAAATGTGAAAACACCTGTGCATGCTCGCCCAGTTCGTTCTGCGGAAAACATTGCTGTTGTTCGCGATAGTGTAGCAGAAGAGCCGTCAACCTCGACTCGTCGCCGTGCCCAACAATTGAACATCTCACGAACATCACTGATGCGAATTTTGAATAAAGATTTGAATTTACACGCTTACAAAGTTCAATTGACTCAAGAGCTGAAGCCTACTGACCATTTCAAGCGTCGTCAATACGCCGAATGGTTGGTTGAACAGACAGAAGTGAATGATGACTTTACAAAGAAAATCATCTTCAGCGACGAGGCACACTTTCACCTCAGTGGATTCGTTAACAAGCAGAATTGCCGCATTTGGGCAAATTAGAATCCACGAGTGATTGTTGAAAAGCCGATGCATCCACAAAGAGTGACTGTTTGGTGCGGTTTATGGGCTGGCGGCTTCATCGGGCCGTACTTCTTCGAAAATGAGGTCGGCCAAGCAGTTACCATTTCGCTATCGCGAGATGATAACGAACTTCTTGTGGCTAGAAATTGAGGATATGGACCTGGACGATATGTGGTTCCAACAGGATGGTGCCACTTGCCACACAGCCAACGAAACAATGGCACTTTTGCGCGAGAAATTCAATGGCCGTGTTATCTCACGTCGTGGCGATGTTAATTGGCCGCCACGATCATGTGATTTGACACCGTTGGACTTCTTTCTTTGGGGATATTAAAAAAAAAAAGTGTACGTCAATAAGCCAAGAACAATTCAAGAGCTAAAGGATGAGATAATTCGGCACATTAACAACATTGAACCTCAATTATGTCTCAGAGTCATTGAAAATATGGACCATCGGATGTATGCCACCGAAGCCGTGGCGAGCATTTGGCCGATATTTTGTTTCACACATAATTGTCATAGATCCTTCCATCATAATAAAAAATATTAAGATAATTCTCTGAAAACTTTTTGTTTTATTTACAATTAACATCGTGTGTTTTGGTTGGACCACCTTTTATATACAAAAATACCATCACGGCGGTCAATAGGCGTATGTGGAGCCACGACTTATATACCTCGTCGCCGATTTTCGGTTAAAAAGAAAACAAAATTTTCACAATTAAGTTTTCGTTTAATTAAAATATTTATTGTAAGTATGTCTTTACAAATTGAATGTTAAATCAGAACTAACTATGTGAATAGAGAGTAAAGCCTAGGTTAAAAGATGTTGTTCTCAGCATTTCTCCAGGAATTAAGATAACAACTGCTAGCGTAGTTGTAAGGTGGCTGACATAATTCACGTGTGCCCACAAACTAATATACAAAAAACAACAATAAGAAAATAATGTAAGATTGCTTATTGGCAGTCCGATTAACCATTTCCATAGTCATATTACCCATAATAGCATACATGGGTTGGCGGTAGTTAGGCTACGGTTGCAGTGTAGTTAACCGCTTCTATTATATGGCCTATAACATCTTATATCGAGGTAGGTAACCTAGAGTTGAGGTTGCCGTAATTACATAAGATATTAAATATCAGGTTACCACAATTAATTGAACAGTTAAATGGCAACCAAGAAATTAATATGCGAAACATCAGCAGGAAAATATGAGACATCTCACTGATAGTCCAATTAACCACTTCTATAGTTAAATTGTCCATACAATCATATAGGGGTTGGGGGTAGTTAAGCTAGGGTTCAGGTTGTCATAATTAGATCAGTACTTTCACAGTGATATTGCTCATAAAACCATATATGAACTGACCGTCAGGCTAGGCTTTAGGTTACCACAATTACATAAAAAATAATTTAAGGTTTAAGAAACTAAAACACCAGTAATCGACAGGAAAATATTGTAAAATGTCGTATTGATAATGTTGAACTAATCACTTCTGTAGTTATATTGCCCATATAATTCTGTATACATTGAGGATAGGTAGTGTTGTTGTCGCATCCCCTCTTCAAGGGGGCTTCGCTTTTTCTATCGCTTCTCCAGCTCTGCTTTGATCCTATCCCTACTGGAATGCGTGGTACCGGGTGTTGTGGGCGTGCGAATGATAAGTACGAGGGGTTGATCTTTGGCTTTGCTCAACCGCTGCAGTTACGGAAACTGAACTACTTTCTGCACTTCTCAATCCACGAGGCGCTTTCCGGTGTTCCGCATTGATGCCTGAACGGGCACTTCCATCGAAGTGCAGCCGGCATGCAGGGATGTTTCTATAACTATATATATATATATATATATATATATATATATATATATATATATATATATATATATATATATATATATATATATATATATATATATATATAATAGGGATTTTATAGGATTGTGTATTGGTGAGGGACCGCTTGGGTATGGCGTCCTCTCCTTGCTTGTTCTTCTCTGAATCTCCGTGGTTCCCGTATTGGCGGAGGCCTGGTCCTGCGGTCTTACTACTTCTACGCGTCTCCATTGGCTTGCGTTTCCTTCCTTGTTTTTGCTTTTTCTTCCGTACACTAACCTGGGTGGCTTTACAGGCGTAGGCCTTAAGATGGCGTTCTTCGCGGTGTCGAGCTTAGCCGATAAGTGCCACCTAAAGTAATCGCAACGGACTTACGAATTTCTTTCGTCTGGTGCTGCTTCTCACTGGTGGCCTCCGGTCCTCGTCTCCAACATGGCACTCACTCCCGTCGACCAGCGACGGTCCACAACACTGGCCTCGCCCGCCGACTCGCAACGCGATCGCTGCGTCTTGCGTCCCTCGTTGCAACCTCTGGACAGTTGGTCTCCCTCAGTGGTAATCCTAATGTTCTTAGAAAGGTAGGCGGTGAAAACCCCTTGATTCCTCGGTGGTAAATATTTTGCAAAGTATAAATTATTTCCCCGGAATCAATCTATATGGAGTTTAGCCACACAAAAAATTCAGCTTTCGCTATCCACTTTGAATGCTAGGTTTCGCTACTACTTGGTTCCACTTTTAAATGTCTCGTACCACTGTCATTAACTGACAAAGACTTGCCCAGTCATCCTGTATATATCTGTTCGAGAAAACGACCGCTAGGAAATCACGACGTCACCGCAGTGGCATGATTTCCCGCCGAGCATTCCGATTGGATACAACAGTGAGGCGGAGTTTGGGTGTGCTATCTTGACGCGTATAAATTGTATTGGATGCTACAGTTACATAAAAAATTAAATGTCAGGGCATCACAATTGAAATTGAAAATGACAGGGCATTAATTGAAAAGTTAAATTTCAACCAAGAAATTAGTCAAAAATTAAAAAAGGATGAAAACTGCTTCATTCATAGTCCAATTAACCACTTCCTCAAGTTACATTGTCTATAAAATCCTGTATAGGTTAGGGGGTAATCGATTTAGAGTTCAGGTTGCTAGAATTATAAAAAATAGTTATTGTCAATCAAGAAACTAAAATACCAGAAATAGATAGAAAAATATTGTGAAGTATCTTATTGATAGCCCATTTAGTGACCCTAAAATTCTATATCAGTTGGAGGTAGGTCAAGTTGTCACAATTAATTAAAAAGTTAAATGATAGCTAAAAACAGTCCATTCAATCGCTATGCTTGTGAAGATAAGAACAAAATTATTAATTTATATATTTTTATTTTTAATGATGCTTAATTATACTTATATACACGACATACAAGATTTCAAGATATATATATATATATATATATATATATATATATATATATATATATATATATATATATATATATAGAAGATTTCTTTCTTGTCTCTGACATTTACAAAAGGGTTGACTCAAAAGATCTAGACGACTTAGATAGAGTTATTCGATTCGAAGTGAAATGAAGACATTTATGGGCATATCTTGACTTAAGTAAAATATTATGTGAAAATACAATGTGTGTACCTACATTGTATATTACACAAATCTTAATTTCTCATTATTAATATTAATATGTATAATGAGAATAATAACGCGTCTTTGCCAAGGACTGCCTTGGTTTTTTGCATTTATGACTATCTTCTGGCTCTTTCAGGCATCTCGTCACCTCTGATTGCGCTTACTGCCACCTCGCAATAAACGCGGTGTCATTGGTGTGAATCACCATGTAACCATGATCTGTTCGCGAGAAGTCTGCCTGAATATAAAGAATAGGTGATAGGATGGTCCCTGCTGTACTCCTGCTGACAGCGCTCTGTAATAAAGAGAATCTCTTACATTTACCCTGGGGCTTCGTCCGGCTAAGTACGATTTCACCAGTTTTATTGTGGCCACTGAGAACCCCATGTCGAGTATTTTGACTAAGTGCCGTTACACACTCACGCGGATTGTCCGCACACCGCTATCCCTGCGCGTTTGTCTGTTCCGCGTCGGGTGCTTGCACAGTAGGGCGAAGAATCTGCGATCTGCGTCATCAGTTTTTTTCGAAGTCAACTTTGAACTTCAGTGTCCAAATCGGGGTCGCCATATTTTAAAGAAATAATAATAAACACTCCAACGATCTTATTGCCACTGTAGTAATAAATGATATTATGTTAAATGAATAATAAGTGTCTTATTCCGCTCTGTCCGCGCGCGGTTTCCGCTGAACTATGCAAGCACCAACTTATCTCTGTGGATTCAACTGACGCGGACGGACCGCGACGCAGAGAGGCTACACAGATGACTCCTTCGCATGCGGATCATCCGCGCAACTGTAAAGACTCCCATTACCGCAATCGGAGCGCGGAACACGGACACTCACATAAGTGCCGTTACACACTTATGCAGATTGTCCGCTTGTCTGTTCCGCATCGGTTACTTGCACAGTTGAGTGGAGAATATGCGATCTGCGTTATCAGTTGTTTTTTTTCGAACTGTCAACTTCAAACTTGAGTGTCAAAATCGCTCGGTATGTTTTAAAGAAATAATAATACAAACACTCAAATGCTCTTATCGCCACTGTAGTCATATATTAAATGAATAATAAGCTCCCTATTCCGCTCCGGCCGCGTGCGGTATCCACTGAACTATGCAAGCACCAATTTGTCTCTATGGATTCAATTGACGCGGACAGATCGCGATGTGTAGGGGCTACGCGAACGACTCGTGCGGATCATTCGCGTAACTGTGAAGACTCCCATTATATTAAAGTAATTTAAACCACGTGCGGAGCGCGGACACTCCGCATAAGTGTGTAACGGCATTAACATATCGTCGTGCCACACCCTGTCGAATGCTTTAGAGATGTCCAGGAACACCGCTCCTGTGACCTTTTTCTTTTGAAACTCTCTGTCGCATAATCTGCGGGTCTCAGGATCTGCAGCTTGAGCTCGAGTTGAGTGTTCATTCCGGTAAACAAACTGCTCGTTCGGTATGACGTTCAGGGCCTCCATCTGATCTCTTATTCTGTTGGGTAGTATTCGACTGTACTTATTAGGGGGAGCAAGCTAATGGGCCTGTAACTCGAAGGGTGTATCCTTATCTTGTTTCGGGATGAACACCACGTCTTTTTTTTTTTCACCTTCAAGAAAAAATGTAGGAGTCTCAGTATTCTATTGGTTATATTCAACAACGGCGCTATTCATTTCCTCGGAAGTTTCTCAATGTTTAGTTGTTGAGCACATCGTAGTCTGGAGCATTCTTAAGCTCTAGGCATTTCAGGATATCGGCTGTGGCTGGTCGGAAAACGAACTCTCTTTCTTCGTTCCGGCTTATCAGCCTGGATCGCCTTTCCACTTCCTCAGTCTTCGTCCTCGTTATTCAGTTGGTTTTCCCTGCATCGGCGTAGATAGGTCGCTTCTCACTAGATCGATGGGACTACAATTTAGTTGGTTCAGGGTGTTCTTGTTCTCGGGTAGACTCGTTTTTTGTACCTCCTATTCACCGCTCTTCTTCTTCTGATGAGCTGTCTCTCTCTTATGAACAGCGGTTTTTATTGCTGTTTTCAGTTTTACCCCGATTTGGTTATATTTTTTTATCGAGGTTCTAGTCGGTTCAGGTGACGTGGTGTCCATCCTCTCTTCAGCCAGCATCTTAGTTATTCGCTGGCGTGGGTCTGGCTCCCGCATAGACTCGGCGTGTTGAGTCGCTAGCTGGGCCTCCAACTTCTCGATCCCAGTCTGCTGCTATTTGCAGACTTCGGTTATCCTATTTAATTGGATTCTGAGGATCTGAGTCCGGGCTCTTAATGTCCTCTTTTCATTGTCCTCGTCTAGACGCGACCTGAACCGCTGGTCCAGGTCCCCAATCTCTCGCGAAATTCTTCTCACATTTCTCTCTCGTCTTGGGTTGGAGGGACCAGTCGCTTCCTGGACTATGAGTCCAGGGAGTTTCCAGGCTTTCTCGTCCGAGGACTCAAAGCGCATGCCGCCATTCGTGGTTTTGCTCCTTTTCTGTCCTCTTGTTTCCTCTACTCCGGTCCTCTTTTTATAATTTGAAGGAATGTTTTATGGCTCTTTACACTTACATACTCGTAACAATTAGGTAACACCGACAGTTGTCCGTCTATGCTCTTCTCGCAGTAATTAACTAAGTAAATAGGTTTTCACTGGCTGAAATCTCGACATACTATGATGAAAGTAACACGCGCCCATCTTGTATCTTGGTAATAGCTTAATATAATTGAGTTTACATGGACCAGTGCTGCTGCTTTTTATCGGCGTGTAGACCTGGGCCGCCTTATTTAGGAGTATGCCCGATGTTCCCCGCTAGTTCGTGGGGAACTCAGCGTCCGGACTGATCTCTCTTCCTGATCCTAATGCAGGAAGAAGTAGCTGTACACCCTTTTGATGGTTCATTGAACGGTGCGCGGCATAACGACTCCGTGACTTGGCTGCGTAAAACGGCAGAAAATTTTTAAAATTATACCATTCCTATGATAAGGTACATTAATTAATAACAATAATACGTAATTCTAAAATAACGTGGTTCTGTATTATTCTGATTATTTGTACTTTAATTTGTTCAAGGATTTTAACTCTGGCTAAACGTAGTCATAAAAGCAATCCACTCACAATCTGTACCATAAAGTTGTAGGTGGATTGCGTCGTAATAAATGTTACTAAAGTTGAGAGACGACCTACATATCACAGATCATTTTTTAATAACCTTGTTATCAAAAAGCATATATTTCTTATCTGCAGTGGCCATAGAAATATATTCTTATGAGAAAATTTATGAGAATTTCTTATTACCTATTACAGAACTAGATTTGTTATAGGAGAATGTATATTTAAGCTTAAGAATCATGAAACAATAAACAAGTTATAACGCAAATTTATATCTTGCAAATAATTTGTATTCACTATTTCCATAAATATATCGTTGATAATAAATATATTGTCACATTTTCTTATATAGCTATTTATACTTATAATTATTGTATATCTATTTAGACCGCAAATATTTCCTTTCATTTGCGTTTGGACAATTCATGATATCAACATCTAGCTCTTTTAGGAGATCAAGCGTAGTAGTAGATTATGTTTTCTTGCTTACTTTACTTACATAAAATTCAGGTATCTACAACTACTGAATAACTATTGATTTTTCGTTTGATAACTAATTAAAATCAATTTATTATGCAAATTAATGTAACTTTAGCTTGATTGGGACATCAATAAATTTCTAGTATCTTTGATAAAATTGATTTCAACTATAAATAAGTAAAATATGCAAGAATATTTATGAAATCATTATTTATTTTTTTAGTGTTTTTAAATTCATTAAATTGTAACGATGATACACTGTTAGAGCTAACTAAAAATTATAATACGCGCTCAGAACCTCCCTGGACGAGTTCATTTTCCTTAATCGAAAACACGCATTTGTTTTAAAACGATGAATACGCGGCCTAAACTCCTGCTGACTCTTGTTTTTAAATAGGGCTTATGACGTCATTCACTTTAACCAATAAGAGATCCACACGATTGTGCCATGCCACGTTGTGTTGCATACATCATACATCATCATCAGGAAGTTCCTGCTAGTAACATCATTACAGCTGTTGAGTTAACGTTGTAAAAATGTATCCCATAAGAATAATTGGATATTTTGTGTTTGTAACAGCGTTAGTTTACTCAGCTGAAGAAATTAATACCGATGAGGGTATTTTAGTGTTAAATAAGGGAAATTTTAAAACAGCAACAACTTCCAACGAGTACGTTTTGGTTGAATTTTGTAAGTATGAACATTGATTCAGTTTTCAAATACTGGTATGAGTATCTGTATAAGTGTACCCATGATGTCCATTACATTCTTAATCTCTTATTTCGTATGTCTGACTATTTCATGACTGAACACGTTTGGATTAATAAAAAACAAAATATTTTAATGTCGCTCCAAAGCTTTTATTAATACATATAAGGAATGTTGATGTAAATAAAACATATATTGTCTTTTCTTATATAAAATATGCATAATTGTTTAATATTATAGATTACTTGCCTAATATAGATGGATTTGCTGGGTTGAGCAGTTTTGAAATCGTGTAGTTAGAAAAGGTGTTACATTTAAAGACCACGGTGACAGTGGTAAAGATTTATATTGCCTGAATAAAATCATGTAAATATTACAATATTTGTAACTTTAATTCCTTCAAAAGTATTACTATCTCATAATATCTTATATTGTCTAAAAATAATATGTTAATATGAGCCAGCAATGATACGAGTATTTTTCAGTAATTTTTTTTATCATCGCAACTCTATTAGTAGACCTATTTAGACATTTTTTTTAGAATTTTCTGGTAATGGTACTTTCACATTTTGTATATTCTGTCTACATTCTTCTGTCATTTTAAAGTTTAATATGTAGGGTAAAAATATGTATGACTGTTTTTATTGTTTTTTGGTAGAGTAGGTATTATTCTAGCTAACATCACTAATGGTGTGTTACTGTGAATACAAAATTATCGTTATATTGGCATTATGGACGTATTAAATATTTTACTTTGTTAATGGACATTTTTTTTAACTAAAAAATCATTCTATACATACTATTCTTTGATAATGGTTGTCAAGTGACATTCTTATTATTCATTGTTTCTTTTTCTAAATTTTGTTTCTTTTTCTAAAATATTCAAAATATTGATTTTACATCTTTATATCTTGATAACTGTATACTAAGAAGGTAACAGTAAAATAAAACATGAAAGTAAAACATATTGGTCATATTAAAAAACTTCATTACATGTTTCAATTCGACTACTTATCTGAGAAGGGCTAAAAAGAGGCTATCTGTTGTTTATAAAATAAATTTGTAAGTATTCCATATTTGATTTTAGATGCACCATGGTGTGGACATTGTAAAGCACTTGCACCTGAATATGTTAAAGCTGCTAAAACTTTAGCAGACAAAGAATCATCCATTAAACTTGCAAAAGTTGATGCAACTGAAGAACAGGAGCTTGCTGAAGAACACGGTGTAAGAGGTTACCCTACATTAAAATTCTTTAAGAATGGTACTCCAGTAGATTACAATGGTAAGAATTTTGTTTATATTTATATAAAAGAAAACTAAATTAGGTCAGTATTTTTATTGCACACAGAATTGTAGTACATTTTTTTGTCATATTTTTGTTTGTATCTATAATAATATTTCAAACTCATCTATATAATAAAATAAATATATAAAAAAAAAAAACAAAAGTATAAAGAGAACAAAAATATAAAAGGTGTAAAAGGGAACAAACAGTTATATATTTGAATTTCAGAGTTGCATTTATAGACATTTGTACTTATAATAATACAAAAAAAAGTGGCTTAATTATAGTTAAAAAATCATCATTTAACTGAAGTATTACATGGTGTCACCCCATTTCAGATTTCCAAAGGTGCGTCTAGATAATGCAACAATGAAGCATATCGTAACCCTGATGCGTAACTTACCATCATGACACAATGTTGCAACAGCACACATACTTTTCATCTGCAATAGCACACATACTTTTCATCCGCAACAGCACACATACTATTCTTCCGCAACAGGGCATCAACGCGTAAAAGAATTTGTAACACCTACCTTCCATCCATTCTATTTGTTGTAGTCCCGTCCAGACATGGAAGGGGGATGCATAACGCCACCGCAGTACAAGCCTTTGATGTGACGCTAAAAACCGACAATCTACGGAACACTCTGATCTTGCGCGACGTTACGATGTTATGCTGTGAGCCCTTTAAACAGTCGCTGGCGGCGTTATGTTATGCTTCATTGTTGCGTGTTTGGATGCACCTCAAGGGTTAATCGATGGGAGAGAGTTGCAATACTATGTGAAAAAGTAATATTGGCATATTTCGAGGAATTTAATTATTGCTTTATTTTATGAGATATTCAGCATGGGTACATCTGATAAACTTGATTTTGAATTGTTTATAATTTCTAAATTAGTTAATCTAGGTTTCTAAATATTCGGCATCTTTACAAAGAAAAGTAAAATATCCCTGTTTCAGGAATTTTCCGTAAAAAAATAAAAAAGTTATTCAGGTTTTTTTTTCTCTGTAAATGACCTCACATTACCTTTACAATGTAAAGTATAATAAAATCTATAGGGAATGAATATTTTCATTTGCAAAATGATGCAGATTTACTCACATCCATAGATCTTTCTTTTGAAATATTACAAGAAAATTATAATATGTCAGCCCAATCAACCTAAAATTTGAATAATAACTTAATAATAATCTAATTTCTTATTACCGATTTCTAATGTGTTCATTTAAACTTAAAAAATATAGGAATTATTTTACTTTTAAAATATATGTAATGCTAATTATATGTGCTATATAATTAGCACATGAATTTAATTATAGTAATATAGTAATTTGCATATGAATAACAATTACAACACAATTACAACAATTACATATAAGTATTGATTTTGTTATTTTTATTAGGTGGAAGACAAGCAGATGATATTGTAGCTTGGCTTTTGAAAAAGACTGGACCTCCAGCACAGAAATTGTCTACTGTTGATGAAGCCAAAGAGTTTATTGAAGCCAGCAATGTCGCTGTTATTGGGTTTTTCAGTGACGAGTCCACTGATATTGCTAAAGCATTTTTGACTGCTGCTTCAACCATAGATGATATTCCATTTGGAATTACAGCAGAAGATAGCATTTTTACTGAATATGAAGCCACAACTGATTCCATCATTTTGTTTAAAAAGGTATTTTTTATAATATTTAGATCTGGGTATTTTCTTATAATAATATTTCCACATGTAATAGCAAATAATTACAAAATTATATTGCATTAAATTTTGCATATTTGACTTTTATATTAAGTTTTTTACTAACATTATTTGATATAAAAATTTATCCTAAGACAATTTATAAACAAATATCAATATCTGCATACTGTACATTAAACACTATCTAGTCACCACAGGTGCTACAAACAATAAGGGTAATATATGAGTGGCAGTTTTATTACATTGAGATATGAAACCTGGACGGAAGTGAACAATTGTGCAAAATTTTGCATTCATATTTACTGAATTTCTGAATGGTTTACAATTTACATACAAAAAAAATTTACATACAAAAAAAAAATACAGTATTTTTTTTTTATTTGGTACCATTGGTTAAAAACATTGCAATTAAAAAAATCACAACACTAAAATTAAATGTTTTTTTATAACGAAAAATAATACATAAATTAATATTCTCACAAATAATAAAGAAAATTAATTTCAGATTTAAAAACTAAAATAATAAATTATTAGTAATTTAAATTAGATGCAAAAAAATGGTTCCTTTTCGACAGGTAATAAATAGGTCAAGCTATTGTAAACACCTGATATTTAGACAATTTTGAAAAACTGAAATACTGAATCCTAGGGTATCTCTCACATGTATGCATCAATTTATTGCAACAAAAATTGGCTGATTAGAAAATAAGTTATTCAAGGACTGTTGCGCAAACCGTTATCCAATTTTTCCTGTTGGATACAGTAGGTTTTTTGTGTTTTGTCTGACTTGACAACTATGCCACTCAAAATTTTGAACAATTCTGTGGGTTGTTAACCAAGTAGGATCAGCTTGTCCTCAAATGTTCCAAGTAGTTCTTGTATTGTTATTTCACGGAAAAATTTTGCATGATTCCACATGATTGTTCTTTTCAATAAATTGGTTTAGTTATTGATTCAGTAAGAGTATTAATTTATCTCTTGGTCCATACCAATTGGTTTAGTTGCTTGGAAGTTAGAAGCGAAAAATGATTGTATTATATCAAAATCAAGTATGCATTCATGCCTCAAGTATATATTCCATCCTCTTACTACGGTGGTTACGTAGTATGGCACATGGGTAGCAATTGCCCGTTACTACGGTCAATTATGCACACTGCTACCGATTGCTGTGTTCATAGTTCAGTGGTTTCATCAATATACATGCAAATCCAATTTTTTTTTGTTATGAAAATATGTTTCATCAGTTTTTATGAAATCTGGTTCCATATTCAAGTATATCATATCATTTTTTCCTTTTTTATATATTTTTTCGTAATAATCGTTTTATATGATTTTTCCCTTTTTAGTTCGATGAAAGAAAAGTTTCATATGAAGGAGAAGCTAATGAAAACGATATTAAGAAATTTATACAGACCAATTCGCTGCCATTACTTGTTGAATTTAACCATGATACTGCCCAGAAAATTTTTGGAGGGGAAATCAAAAGCCATTTACTTCTATTTTTGAGTAAAAGTGACGAATCATTTGAAAAAGTATCCGAAGCAGCCCGTTCTGTTGCAAAACCATTTAGAGAAAGGGTTTTGTTTGTTACTATTAATGCCGATGAAGAAGACCATCAAAGGATACTAGAATTCTTCGGTATGCAGAAGAAAGAAGTTCCAGCTGCTCGGTTAATTAAGCTTGAAGAAGATATGGCTAAATATAAGCCACAAACTACAGATTTAACTGCGGAATCCATTGAGAAGTTTGTTCAAGATTTCCTTGATGGTAATCTTAAGCAACATTTGCTAAGCCAAGAGCTTCCTGAAGATTGGAATAAAGAACCAGTTAAAGTTTTAGTTGCAAGCAACTTTGATAGTGTGGTATTAGATACCGACAAAGATGTTTTGGTTGAATTTTATGCCCCTTGGTGCGGACACTGCAAGCAGTTAGCTCCTATTTATGATAAAGTAGGAGAACATTTCAATGATAACGAAAATATCATTATTGCCAAAATGGATGCCACTGCAAATGAACTTGAACATACGAAGGTTACCAGTTTTCCTACCATAAAGTTGTTCACGAAAGGTGAAAATCAGATAATTGAATATAATGGACCGAGAACTTTTGATGGACTAACAAGATTCGTGGAATCGGGAGGCTCTGATGGTGCAGGCATTGAAGAGCCTGTAGAAGAAGTAGCTGAAGATGATGATTCTACAAGAAAAGATGAACTCTAAAACTGTAAAAAAATACTATATGAAAATGTAAGGTACTTTCAAATTGTATATTCCATTTCGTAAATTCTATTTATATTGAAATTTTATTTTTTACCATTTTTTAATGTATTTTTTTTATATAAATGTATTTCTATGGTTGAACCGTTCCTACAGAAACTTACTAAGTTCATATTTTTCATTCGTACTGTTGGTACAGTTTAACCTCAAGGAATATTATAAATGTCTCTATTTATAGAGGTTCTCTGAGACTGGTTGTGTATATCTGCCAATATTACAAAAATGCATTTATTTGTGCTTAAGCGCAAGTTGGCAGATTTAAGCATAATAAGGTAGGAACCATTTTATTGATAGTTTTAAGTTAAGTGGATGTGTTTTACTAAATAATAAAGTTAATGCTGCTATAAATAGTACAAAAAAAAGTTTTCTTTTGCTTGTACCTATAATTCGTTTTTTAGATTACTACTCACATGGTCGCGGATACACGATTTTCATATGAAGTTTGTTAAAATATAAAACTATAGGCTTTTTTAAATGAGATTAGTAATGTAACAAATTTGGTCGAATTTAAATTATTGAAGACTATTTGGTAAGAGTTGTGCCAAGAGATCTCTAGTCTTAATTATAATACTAGATTTCATATTTACCTTGCTTGTATTATGTCAATGTACCATTGAGAAAGAATCTAATGAAACGCTTTGGTACCTTCTGAAATAAATTCAGTCAATGGTGTTGGTCTAATAATAGTCTATAACCCTCTGGTGGCCAATGGGACAATTAATTACATTTTGCCTTATTTCAAGAGCACAGAAAATCATATCCTTTCTCAATGGTACATTACTAGCGCTCTTTGAAAAATGCTTACCACTTGCTCTTGCAATGGTACATATATCTCATATGAAAGAGCTTCTTGATTTAAATAGTTACTAGTACAAAGTCTGCTCATAAATTATGGTTTGATTGTTACTGTAATAGTGATTGTTACATAATCTGAAAAAATTAAACTTGTGTTTAAGTTAATGCTAAACATTTGCAAAACATTTACAGACCGTTTAAGAAGACTAGATTAATCCCATGGATTTTGAAGTTGTGTAAACTTATTAACAAAATTTAGCACATAAATATGTGCAAAATTTTGTGCTCCTCCTGACGTCTCCTCTGTCAGAACAGTAGAAAGGAATGTCATCTTCTATTTAGTTTTCAGAGGATGAATAGAGATTATCATATAAATAAGTAAAAAAGGTATGAGCTGCATTAAAAATGCATAACTGTTGAAGGTTTTAGAAAACAATGCCTCTTAAAGGAATATTTTGATTTCGGAACTGAATTTGTGTTTGAATGAATACTCTTATTTTAAATAAAATAAGGCATGTTGAGTATGATGTATTCTTCTGAATATGCAAAATGTGTAGCGATTTGTGTTTATCAACTTGATCATGTAACAATAATGTGCATAATTCTGTCCTTGCGTATAAGTTTAGGAATTTTTAGTAGTTTGATTAAACATTTAGATCTGAATTTGTTTGTGAAAATAAGTACAATTACTGATTATTATTAAAAATCTTTTACTGAACAATGTCAATATTTATTATAGAGTAATGTTAATTGTGGTTATGGCATCTCAGATGTAATTTTTTTCTTTTAGTATCTTTGGAAATATGCTTTTGTAATATTTTTCTAAAAATGTAAAAATAATAAATAAACAATTATAATAGTGACTTACTCTATAGTCTCATTATATAAAATGTGTGAAAATTAAACGTCTTGAATAATTACTGTTAGGTTTTTTTGTAGATATGAATTGATGAATTCCTGATAAGTGGTAAAGTAAACTAAATAGATTAATCACGATTGACTAATAATTTTTTCAAAAGTAAATATGTTAGAATATAAATATTAGTCATATAGCTGTCCTTCACTTGACACCATTTTGATTGTGATTACTTGTTCACATGAATTTAAAGTTGAAAACGAATCACCTGATGCTAAATATACATATCTTCAGTTCTCCCTTTCCCCTTAAGCACTGCACTACTCATCCTTAGAGCTTACACTGAACAAACCTGATATATATATATGGTATAGAGCACTTGTTCATATGCCTTTGATGTTTAAACCATGGTACTAACACCAGTCATGCTGACAAATGAACATAATCAGCATCTGTCTACTTTTCATTTAAACCACCAGTTTAAATGAAGATAGTCTGATGATTTTGTTCAGTTCTTGAATTGTTTAACTATTTTGTTTGACATTTACAAAATTTCTGAATATTGAATATAAAAAAACAAAACAGATGGACTAGTAAAAAAGAAATGGAAATTTTGTTAAATGTTCTATGATTTTTAACGAATTAATTAAGACTTCATAAGTTAGAACTTCTGGAAATAAATGCTATGACACGGGTAATTGGTTCTATAGCTACATTTACACTACGTTTACGGGCAGAAAGTTCTTGCCACCACTAAACTTGCTTGTTTTGAGTTTATATATTTTCAAGTTTACTTGTTCAGTAGTATAAAACAAAATGGCTCCAAGTGCTGTAGTACACCACTGAAGGTTCAGAATTCTATAAGAATTTTATGAGATTATCGTCCGAGATGTTTGAAGCTCGAGCCAAAACTTGCCAAATCGGAGACGTGGATGAGGTCTCCAATTTCTCCATGAATAAAATTGGAAGTAACATTACGATACCTAGCTACTGGTGACAGTTTTGCTTCCCTACAGTATTTATATAAACTACCAAAATGTACCACTTCATGTTTTTTACCTGAGGTGCTTTTGGCAATAGATGAAATTCTTGGCAAATATATAAAGGTAAGAAAAACAATATATTATTTTTTATAACGTAGATAAGAGAGCATGCAAGATCAATCCAAAACAAGTAGACATATTTAAGAAGCTTTATTTCAAAAATCAAAATAGTACATTTTAATTCGTATTATATTTTAAATGTTATAATCAATGTCAGTCTGAGAAATGGCTTGCTGTAGAATGTCGGAATAGTTTGAATAATTGGAATGTGATGTTGAGGATCTGCTGTCCAACTGCTGCTGATGACATGGCTGCGGATACTGGTCTACCAACTGGGGAGTCTGTATGCTTGAATAAGTTCTATTATCGGTCTGAAAAATGTAGTTTGAGGTTGAAAGGTGGTCTAATCCTTTCACGATTGATAAGTTGCTGAATTTCTCCTTGCAAAATAATAAAACTTCTTAAAGGAAGCTGTCTCAGTTGGGTAGCAATATGTTTTACAAAGGCATCATATTCATTGCCATGCTTATTGATTGATTGTGGCCATGATTTGCTTTAAGTTATCAATTGCCTTGTCGACGTTAGAATTTGAATTAATATTCCTAGCAGTTTTCTGCCGTTTTAAAGCTTAAGGTTCATCCATGTTTGATACATTCCGTTTAGAAGACTAAGTTGTAGTTGGCTGGTTAATGCCGATTTTCATCGTCTTCTGTTTCTTGGTCAGTTGGGGTCTGCAATAGTATATTGTACAACAAGTGTCGAAAAAGACATTTTTCGCACGCAGTGAGATGGTTTGTGCACGAGCCGAAGGCGTGTGCAACAAGTCTCACGAGTACTTTTCCTACGGTTGCACTTAAATCACATTCGAGGAATATATATCTTTTTCTTGTTTAAGTTTTGCTTTCAAAACGATGATGTTTTGACATAATAAAACAACAATTGTTTAATTTTAATAAACATTTACTTACTATTATTAGTATTAGCAATAAACATCATTATTAACAGTTAATGATAATTTTTTTAATAATAGGCAATAATAATCTTGTTACAAACAATATCTATTTGAAGTTGTAATTAATAGTAAATTTACTGCAATTTTCTAAATGAATTCCTGGCATTTCTTTGTGCTGATTGATCAAATTTTTTACAATAGATGTTATTGTTTGTTTTTGAAGAAGATGGCATTTAATTTTGTGGTAGAACATCAACATGTACCTCTGAATCTACGGAGTTTAACGAATTTACAATTTTATTGGACATTTTGACTTTTCTTGAATGGATTCATTTATGTAGCCTTCCGCCACAGTGCTAGAGCGCCATCCACCATGACGTTTGAGGATCAGTAAATCAACACCTGCATCCTGCATTAACTAACAAGATAGCAGAGGATCAGCGGAAACAGTGTCCCGTATACGCCGAGTATCGAACACGGGTCGCTTGGATGCTAAGAAAAAACGCTATCACTACTCCACGATGTTTTGCGCACAGCGTGCGTAAAATGCCGTTTTACAGTTGCGTTTTTAGTGTGCTTTTGCTTATTTTCTAAGCAACCGTAGGAAAAACAATATATAGTGTACTATGGAATGGATATAAAAATATTTAATATAAATAAATATTTGAATATTACAATTACAGAAACATTATTTTTTTATCACAGGTACCCTTAACAGAAGAATGGAATGCTATTCAAAAAGGGTTTTCTACAGTGGAATTTTCCTCACTGTTGCGGCACAGTAGATGGAAAACATGTTCAGGTGTAATGCCTACCTAGTAGTGGATCAGAATTCTCTTAAGTGCAAAGGGACTTGCAGCATAATTTTATTTGCATTAGTTGACGCAGACTATTGTTTTAAATATATAGAAGTTGGAACAAGTGGCAGGGCAAATGCCATATTTAGAAATTCTGACTTAAATGAAGAAGCTATGTGGAATGGATACTTAAATTTTCCACAAGATTCTGTTATTAACGGCGATGATGCATTCCTTTTGAGAACAAATCTGCTAAAACCTTACTGTGGGACATTAATTGCCAAACAAAAAATATTTAATTATCATTTGTCACAAGCTAGAAGATTTGTAGAGAACGCTTTTGGTATATATTTTAAATGCAATATTTCGATTATCCCAAAGCATTATTAATTCAATTAAAGTCAAGCACTGTGGATTTGGCTGAAAAAGCTACTTGTGCTTTGCACAACTGGCTGAGAATAACGTGTGCCCGAGAACATGTTCCTTTCGGAACAGTAGACCGAGAAGACAATGATACAGGAGATATAAGCTGGGTACTTACTAGCGAGCTGTAGCTGTAACCAAACAGATACAGTTACGAGGTTCTAGTGTGTACGCGTGAAACAATCCTCACTCGCGACGTCCACCGAGCGTACTCATTAAGCGAGCGGAATTGTAACCGAACAGATACAGTAACGCGGTTCTAGTGTGTACGAGAAGTCTACATCACTGTGACCGTAAAGACAAGCCGGATCTATCCGCAGTGTTGGTTTGTAACTCCACGATGTCGGACAAAGTGTCTCTCGCTTGTGCAGCATACATACTTATAGATGATTTACTCGATAATTATAAACGGCCACGAAGATGGTGGACTAATCGAATGTATCGGGAAAGAAGTGATCTCCTTCTTATTTAAAAGAACAAATCACTGGTCATTATAAAAATTTCACGAGAATGACTCCAACTGATTGTGAATATCTAATAAATTTAATCCGGCCCAAGATAGAACAAAAAAACACTGCGTTTCGAGAAGCAGTCTCGGTTCAAGATAGGTTAACTGTGACGGTAAGATACTTAACTACTGGTGATTCTTTTACAAGTTTTCAATACAATAGGGGTCTTCTTTCAATTGTTTTTTTTTAATAATCTTTGTCCTTGGGGTTCCATAGTACAGTGTTGTCTTTGTAGGTGTCTATCAGCAGAAGACATTTATCCTCTAACCATTCATTCATGATAAACGAATAAACAATTAAAATCAAAGGAATAAACGCTGGAAAATATTTGTTGGTTCGCAACGTTGCAATGACCTTCACACACGACGTCCACGAACGCATTGCGAGCGCCCTTTGACTCGCGGCAAAAAAACCGACAATCGTCGGCTCACTGCGAGTCGCACGTGTTCCGCTCGTGGCAGGCTCGCGAACCACGTACACACTATGACTTTTGGTAACAGTAACGTGCAACAGTTACAGCTACAGGTCGCTAGTGAGTACCCGGCTATAAATGGATCATGGTATTCAGAAGTTGAACCACTACAACCAATCAGACATTTGGGAATTAATAGCCATTAATAATTAATAGCCAGTAGCTGCAAGTTGCGTGATGAGTATGCAGAATATTTTTCTTGAGAAGGCGCTGTCGCTGTACCATGGCAAGATAGAATGATTGGTCTATAACAATTATAATGAAAAACAAAATATAAATAACTAAAATATGTATATCTAATAAATAATAAAAATTTTTTCTTAAACACTTACCTTGTTGTCTGCCTGCTTATGACTACGTTCTTCAAAAAACTATCTGCCCTGGCAAACCAAATAAACTTTGACTTGTACAAATCATCTATGCCAGTTCCACTTTTGTTTGACTTTAAAATCTTATTCTTGTCTGTATACGATTTTTATTGTTTTCAACTTCATCTTCAGCATGACCAAGTCAGTGTTTTTAAAACCCTTCTATTTCTCTTAATTCCTTTAAAAGTTGTTCAAAGGCCATATCCCGTTTTAGTTTATTCATATGCTCTTTCATTCTTATGTTCCTTAGAAATTCATATTTTTCATAAACATTTAAGAATGTAATTATTTGATTTGCTATTCCACTTCATTTTTATAGTTTATAACAACTTGCACTGTTAGAACCCGTTTACACGCAGAAAGCCGGCAAGTAAACTACCCGGTTCCTCAACTTCAACTTGCCACTTGCTGGCAAGTAACAAGTGCACATGACAAGTTTAGTGGCGGCAAGTACTTTCCGCCAGTTAACTTGCTAACAATAGGTGTAAACGTAGCTTTAGGGGTTAAGGTAAACAAATTTTTATGTTCGCTTATTCACATAAATTTTATATTGGAAATGTACCTTTTAATCTTAACCACCTAATATTAACGTGACATACGCACTCCCTCTTCACTTCTTAAGCACTATTTGATAATTGTGATTCAGTTCAGTTGAACTATATGGCAGCTGCATTTAGCAAAATTTCTGAAAATCGAAATATAAAAAAGCAACAAACATACTAGTGAAAAAGACATGAAATAAACTAATAATGTTTTACTATGAAATTAATAACAAGATGGATTTATGAAAAGAATTAGCGATTTGTTAATTACTTTTCTATTAACTATAACCAATTAATTATCATTTATTTTAATTTGCGAGTCGCTATTGACTCTGATATAAGAATTATTATAAATGATTCTAATATACCTATTCTATTTAGTTTACATAATTTAGAATTTCTGATATTAATAACAATAATTTCTATCATTATAAAGGTAATTTTAAATATAATATTTAATAAAGGTAATCTTTTTATATACCATCTCAAATGATAATTGTTGAATAATAAGTATGAGTAAAAGGATCATGTCCTGATTGTAATGAACATAGCCTCTAAAGTATTCTATTTGTATTCTGATTTCTGCATGAAACAACAAATGGCCATATTTTTTCACTCTTGGAATTGCATACTACCCAATTATTGGGTTGCAATTATCTCATGTATGCGTCCCGTATAGAGAGAGTATTCCAGTGGCGCGGCGGTTTCTGCATAAGAGCACATGAGCACGTGAACCCCCAAAGCAAATTAGAATTCAAACATTACAATAAATGTAAAATATACTTTGTATTAATAAATAAAATCTATTGTGAGACCCTATCTAAATACAAATATCTAATACAAATTCACAAATACAAATACCACACAAATACCTAATACGAATATCTAAACGTTATTTTATTAGTGTTACTATTTGAATTAGTGGAATGCAGCGCGCCCCATATTTATTTTATTTGGGACTCGGTTTGTTATATTGTACGTCTCGTCATGGTGACAACGACGGAGCACGTGCTATAAATGGGCGTGATTTACGTCGAGTTTGTAGGCATCTGCAATTTGGCGGGTGACGGAGATTATATAATATTTCCGATGAAATGGAGCACAAATTTGGTGTGAACCAGAGACTAAATTGTGTTGTGAATACATTACATCGCAATTAGGCGTTTAGTGAATTACGTGCGGTTATTTTGTAGTATTCTTACGTTATTACGGCATTAAATAAATATCGATATAAATACATATAGACCACAACTAAAATTTAATTAAACATTATGGATTCGAACAGTTTTACCGTATAATATTTGAAAGACAATTTTAATTCTTTGAGTTATGAGCAAAAAATTGAAATTAAAAATGCGGACAGATCAAAACCGGAACTTAAATTGACGCAAACTACAAAGTCCAAATCTAGAGATTTTAACAGAAAGCTTAAAAAGGAAATGTATAAAAAAAAGATTGGATTTGTGGGTGCAGTATAACTAACAGTTTATTTTGCTTCCCCTTCTTGCTATTCAGTCGCGGCGTTGAACCGTCCTGGTCAAAAAGTGGAGTAACAGACCTGAGTCATTTGGCACAAAAAATAAAAAAAAACATGAGAATACCCAAGCTCATATTAATGCTCAATTGGATTTGAAACTGTTGGGAAAAGTAGACATTTGACAGTGCATACAGACGCAATATTCAACAGCAAAATGAACAGGTAGTAAATAATCGGTATGTTCTTTCAAAAATTATCGATTGCATAAAGTTTTGCGGAGCTTTTGAACTAGCACTTCGAGGTCATGATGAAAAATAAGATTCCTCAAATCTCGGAATTTTCAGAGGTTTAATACATTTCAGTGACGAATTAGATACAGCATTGAAAGATCATTTTGAAAAAATCTGTTGTTTTTAAAGGTACTTCAAAAACAATTCAGAATGACTTGTTAGGTTTCATATTAGTGGTTGCTCAAGAACATTTGAAGAAAGAAATTTTGAAAGCTGAATATGTCGCTGTTATTTTTGATTAAACTACGGATGTAGCAAATCATTATCAGATGACTATAGTATTTAGATACATTTTACCAGACGGCACCCCAGTTCAACGGCTTTGGTGTTTTATTAATCCCCCTGACCATGATGCGGTTAGTTTATCAGAATGCATAAAAACTATTTTAAAACAAGTGATAGATAAACCAGAAAAACCTATTTTACAAAGTTACGATGGCGCAAGTGTAATGAGTGGATGTCATTCAAATGTTCAAACTCTTATTCAAACTGATTACAAATATGCCTTTTATGTTCATTGTTACGCCCATCAACTAAACTTGGTTTTATCTCAATCAACAAACCAGAATCAAGAAGTGCGTGTTTTTTTTGAAATTTAAGTGACATTACTAACTTTTCTTCTCATTCTCCTCAACGAGTGGCAATTTTAGATAAAATTGTTGGTCAAAGAGTTCCCCAGTCTTCTGCCACCAAATGGAATTTTAAGAGCCGAACAATAAGTACGGTATATGAATATCGCGAATTATTGATAGAATGTATGGAAAAAATAGAAGCAACTTCAAAACAAACTGTAACAATTAATTAGGCAACTGCTATTTGTCGTATGTTGCAGGATTCAAAGTTTGTGTTTTTGTTAACAGTATTTCATCGTATAATGCCGCATACCGATATTTTGTATAGTCAACTACAAAAAACAGTGACGGATCCAGTACAAATACACACAGCCATAACATGTTTTGAGGATTCTATTAAAAAAGAAAGAAATAATATAGAGGAAATTGAAAGTGAAATTTCTGAGTATGCTATTCAGACTAAGAGACGCCGTATAAATGAAAATTCATATATCTCAAAAACTGTAACAGTCAAGGAAATTTGTGACACAATTACCCATGCAAAAGAACGGTTTTCTTTTGCTAAACATTTAAATGCTTCTGTACTTTTTGCGCCAGATAGATTTTCGCAATTGGAGAAGAGTTTTCCATTGCAGCATTTAGAAGCCACAGTAGAGGCATATCCATTTTTAGATAACATTCGCCTGCAGACTTTATAGAAAACCTGATTTTAGGACTATGAGTAGTGCTATTCATCTGTTGAAATTCATAACAGATAATAATCTTCAAGATATATTTTCTGCCACCTTTGCTCTTTTAGAAATAATTGTTATTATACCAATGACCAAGGCTGAAGCAGAAAGAAGTTTTTCAACACTGAAGCGAATAAAAACATTTTTACGTAGTTCTATGAATCAAGAAAGGCTGACGGCCTTACTAATGTTACCTATTGAGAAAAAATTATATAAGGTTTGCCCGACTTCAACGAAGCTGTTATAACTAAGTTTGCTGAGAGCAAGAATAGAAGAATTTACTTTACGTTCAAGCAATGTAATACAGTTTAGACATTAGGTGAACAGTGACTGTACTAACAAAAAATAATGGATTCCTCCTGCATGTGAGTATTTTTATTATGATAGTACGATAAAAATTTGCATACTCTTGATTTTGTGAACCCCCTATGCTTTCGACCACCAGCCGCCACTAGAGTAGTCTGTGATACTGTGAAATTCTTGCCTTTATATCAACGTCAATATTAAAAATCCGAAGAAAATAATGTGATCGGGACAAGCGACTATTATTAATTTCAGAACAAATCGATGTTCATACATATGTATGCCGTTGAAAAATGATGACCGAACAGAGTACCAAATATAAACATAGATTGTATTTATCTATGATATGAAGTTACTACTCTGCTGCAGAAGTAGATATTCTGTCACACCAACTGTACGAACCTGTTCTGTTTTATTAAGTAACCTAACCTACAAATATTCAAAAATAGATGGTTGCAGTCGTGAATGAAAAGTGTATTCTGTAAATCAGAATATAATTTGTGCAACTCCATTATTAGTATTTTTTCATCATGTACTTTATTTTTTAAATAGTCATGTTGCGCAAGGTTTTTTCATATTTTTGGAGACCTTCAGATGAAAGTGAATTATCTTTAGAAGGAGCTTGTAGTATTTTAAAGGAAGAATTGGTTGACAACGATGCAACAAATAATGTATTTGAAAGTAAATCTACTAACAGTTTTTCTGTTAGGACAGGGACAGTAACAAAGTGTGATGGCAATAATTGTGTTATAGACGATAGATATATATTTTATACAGACAAGGAAACATTTGCTGTTGGTTCAAGAGTATCATATGATTATTATATTTGTGATAATACAGAAAATATAGCTAATGTCCATTTAGTTGAGAGTGATTGGGAACTACAACTGAGCTCTGACAGCCTTTGGAATACAAGAATTATTATTGCTAAAGTAGTTCAACGTATACATAGAAATTTGATATTATCACCTGAAAATATTACTGTGGATTTAGACAATATATCTATAGAATTTTTACCAGTGGTAGGTGATTGGTTGGAATTAGATGTTAAATGTTCTGTAAATGAAAATTCTCTCAATTTAAGGGGACAAATAATAGAAATAAATAAAATATCCCCTGTTCGTGCACACATTGAAACTGGAACTGTAACTAAATGGGATAGTAGCAAACAAAATGGTATTATAAATAAGAATATATATTTTAATAAATTTAGTTTATCTTCTGGTTATGCTCCAATTAATGGTGACAAAGTTATAGTTGAGACAATTGAAAGTGATCAAAACCGATGTTCATGGAGAGCATTAAAAGTTATTCCTGAAAGTATTACCAAATTGAAAAGTAACTCCAGTACACCAAATTTAATGAAATTAGAAGTTCAAGATCACCCTGGTTTATGTATTGATGTTCCAGAATTATCTTTTACCAGGCTTAATGAAAGCCGTACTTTTTTTGTCACAATTTCGAATATATCTGAAGAGAATGTTGTTCTACTAAATGCTACATTTTCAATTAATAGTCAGTGTAAGATGTTGGATAAAATTGAATCACCAGTAGTGATATCAAATATCATGCCCCACAAACTTTCCTGTGAGTGTATAGCAAGAAATGTTGGTGATAATAGAGAATCGTTACTATTGTCTTTTGAAAATTTTGATATAAATAAGTGGATTAACGTTAATGTTACAATTAATTATAAACGAACAACAAACAAATTTGAACAAAAGTCTAAATTACCATTTCAGAGTTTATCTAAAAATCAGTTGATACGAGGTCAGAGAGTTAATGCTCCTCCTCGATTTATTGCTGCACAGCTACCTGATTATAGAATTCCCCAAAAATTACTTGACATTGTTTCTAAGTGTGATTCTGACAGGATGTTAAGAGATGAATTAAACACTGCAAAGCCGTCTCTTTTTTCAAATTTAACATATATCAACTATGAAGATAAATTTCATAATTTAATACATTTGGAAGAAATTTCAAATTTAATAATGATTAGAAATTATGATCAGGAAAATGCATGTTTTATTGCAAATGAAGAATATTTAATGTTGGAAATAGAGAATTTAGCAGAACGTAGACCGTCTATAGTTTTGGGTGATAAAATGATTGCAACTGATCCACTTAGCAAAAGTGGAGTTGATTTTGAAGGATATGTGCATAAAGTAGGTGCAAAACATGTATACATAAAATTTTCACAATTATTTCATGACAAATATGGTGGAGAAGATTACTCAATTAAAGTTGTTCCCAGTCGATCATGTTACAGAAGACTACATCATGCAGTTTATTTAGCTGTTCGAAATTTGGGTAAAGATATTTTATTTCCTACAAGACTATATGAAAAAGAACCTCAAGTAGATATTGTTTTTGACGAAAATTATTCAGATATATGTGGTAATGATATAATTGACAAGAGAAAAATAAATCCTTCTAATGTCTTGGATAAATTAATTCAAATCAAGAACACTAATGAGCAGGCCAAAGTTGATATAAATCCAGGTGATATGTTATCGGAAACGAAGCATTTAGCTAAACTTAAATTGGAATGGTATAATAATGTGTTAAATTTGAAACAGAAAGATGCTGTTGTAAATGTACTATTGGGTATAGCGAGACCTTTACCGTATATTATTTTTGGACCCCCGGGAACAGGAAAAACCATAACCATAATTGAGTTAGTGTTGCAAATTGTAAGACTTATTCCTCATTCTAGGCTGTTAATTACTGCAGCTTCTAACAGTGCCTCTGATTTGATTGCTATGAGATTAATACAATCAGGAGTTTTAAAGCCAGGCGACTTAGTTAGATTGGTATCATATAATTATGCACTAAGTGATCTAATACCAATCACACTGGTTCCATATTGTGCAACAGCCAGTCAAGCAAGAGATGGTACTACCAACCATGACATGACACATGCTGGAATTCAGTTTGGTAAATATCTTAAAATTTGCTTACATTTTTTACTTGTGTATCACATGCATTACTTATTACATTTACATGTTTATGTAAATATCATTTGTCCTTTCTTAAATAAAATCAACTTATTGTAGTTACTCTAATTGGGATCTATTGAGAAAATGGTAATGAATACTGGTCAATAATTTCTTTTATATTTGATAATAATAACTTTAAATTCCTGTTAAAATTTGATAGTAAGTATTATAAACATTCATTTGAACTTTTTATGGTTAGATTGCTTGTAATAATGTACAGAAACTGACTTGCTCGAAATATAAAAATTTAAAAAAGCCAACAAATCAAAAATGGTTCAGGAATATTTTTAATTTCATAAGCCAGATACATTTTTTTAAAATTACACTAAAATATCTAAGCATAATCTATAATGTGATCTTAAATATATTTTCATTATTAAAATATTGTTGTCAACATATGAAAATAGCTTGTTTTATACGCTAGTAAAGTGTCTTTGGCGGGCAGCCTTTGCACCATCTCGTGTTTGTTTTTTAAACCTTGAGTAGGTCGAAGCCTCAGTGTCATATGTTATGAATGGATTTTAAAAAGGATTTCTTACTAAATAAAATGAAAAAGAAATAAGACATAAGTGTTGTGTTGTTAATTGTGAAAATATAGAGGGTCAAAATCCAGAATTACAGTTTTACTGTTTTCCTGGACAATATTATGAATTAGAGAGGAAAAGAAAATGGATGTAGCAGTGCATGTTAAAGATAATTTTTTTGTAGAACTCATCATAATTAAATACATAAATCATATAATCGCCGTTTTGTTAAAATAATACAGGTTTTTTAGGCTTTGCAGATATAACAACAGACGAAATGATTGAGAAATTTATTGGAATAGACTTTTTTTCTAACTTTTACTCAAATTTATTGTTCCCTGAAAATACAGTCAACCTGCTGAGAACAGACTTTTGATATTTCTTATAAAGATGAAACTTGGATTACCTTTCGCTGTAATTGTCTGTTTGTTTACAGTATCCCGTACGTCTGCTGTACACTTTTTCAAGTGTTTTGAAAATGTTAATTGCTAAAACAAAAAACGTGGATATTTTGGCCATCAAAAGAGGCTATTAGAGAAACATTGCCTCAAAGTTTTTTAAACTACCCAAATTGTCGAACAATAATTGATTGCATTGAACTTTGTTCTAACACACCACCAGCAGTCGAACAGAGAATTTTGATGTATTCAGCTTACAAATCTAGCTTTAAGTCTGTTGTCAGCAGAAACTTTTTTTAAAAAATGGCTATCTTTTCCAGGAACAATAATGTTGAGTAAAATTTGGAAAACTAAAATCCATTTATAACATATGACTGAGGCTTCCATCTACTGAAGGTTTACAAAATAAAACACGAGATGGCGCAAAGGCTGCCCGCCAAAGATACTTTACTATACATATAACTATACTATTTACTATAGCATATAATTATGCTGTATAATAGTAGGCATATTTGTAGTTATGCACGAATCCAAATATGGTCATCTAGCCTCGGAATCCTTTACAATTCCTTGGTGCATTTTGATATTTTCTTCTGCTTCTTGAATAATTTTAATTTTTCTATGCTTGCACGTCATGTATAAACGTAAATTTCCGATTGGCTTATTGTATCCCGTTCATAGTATGGCACTTTGTTTCTTTAAATCACCATCATAACCATCAATTTTAAAATTGTAATGTGAGTTTCGATGTGTTAGTGTATAATAGTGTTTATAATTGAAAATATGTTGTGTGGTGTTATATTGGTGGCTTCCCAGTTCAGTGCCAAAAAGCGTTGAATAAAAATTTTATAAATATTGATTTACAAAATCTTATTAGAATAACTTTTAAGGTAGCTTTGAGCTATCTCTATTCTTTATATTTCTCCATTTTTTTATTTACTTAATTTTTTGTTTAAATGTTTACACTTCATAAATTTTACCTTATACAGTAACCAAGAAATCAGACTAAATCTGAAGAAGAATAGAGTTATAAATTGAATAAGTAGTTTAAATATTTTGAAGCTTATTGTATATTATTGTATGAATATGTGTTTTTACAGACTGTAGTCGTGCATCCTTGGGTAGACATAGAATTACTGTGTCAACATGTTCTACATCAGGTCAGTTATATTCCATGGGATTTCCTAAAGGTCATTTTTCTCATATAATCGTTGACGAAGCAGCACAAGCTAGTGAACCAAATGTTTTAATACCCCTAGCATTTTTGGATAAATTCAGTGGTCAAGTTGTCTTAGCTGGTTAGTAATTATAATAATTATTAAACTGGGCAGGTTATGATTAATTTATGTTAAGGTGATCCAATGCAGCTAGGCCCAGTACTTCTTTCCAAAGTCGCAGTTGAATGTGGTTTAGGGGAGTCATATCTGGAACGTCTGTGCTGTACATTTCCTTATTCAAGAGATCCTGAAGGATTTTATAATAACAGTGGGTATGACCCTAGATTAGTAACGAAATTGCTACATAATTATCGTTCCCTTCCATCTATTCTAAAATTAACAAGTTCTCTTTTTTATGATGATGAACTTATCTCAACTGTAAGTAAATTTAGTTCTAAATACATAGTACATATTACACCGAATACTTAAATTTTAGATTGATGATGAGAGTAGCACAGAAGCACGCTTGTGTTGTAAACTTAAAGACATTTTACCAAAAAATAAAATGAATAAAATTTCTCGTGTAGTTTTCCATGGAGTTAATGGTGTAAATTACCAAACTGCCGATTCTCCATCATGGTATAATCCTCATGAAGTTGCTCAAGTTTTTTATTACATTAATGAATTCTATCGGATGGGATTGTCCGCCAAACAAATTGGTATTATAACTCCATATATAAAGCAGGTGAGTAAAATTAAAAAAAAAAAAATGGAAATGTTTATTATATTGTGGTATGCTAAAATTTTTAGGTGAAAGAAATACGTGCACTTTTAATAGAAGCAGAATTTGATATGCCAAAAATTGGTACTGTAGAAGAATTTCAAGGTCAAGAATTTGATGTAATTGTTCTTTCCACTGTACGATCATGTGAGGAATTTATTTCCAGTGACATTATACACAGTCTAGGGTTTGTATCTAGCCCAAGAAGATTAAATGTCGCTATATCTAGACCAAAAGCATTGTTATTTATAATAGGCAACCCCAAACTGCTTTGCCAAGATATTTATTGGCGGTCAGTTATAAAATACTGTTTTGAAGAGGGTGCCTATACAGGATGTGACTTTTCACTTTGATGAAATTGATATGGTATGTTTGATAAATATATTCTTGTAATTATGTTTATAATTCCAATAAGTATAATACAAAAAATATATGTTGTGAAGCTTGTATCTGAAAAAAAAAAACTTGAATAAATTTTTAAATAAATATATTATTGATATATGTATATGCTATATAGAATTTTTTTTTAAAGTGACAGGTCACTTGACATTAGGTCAAGATTGTAGTTCTTACAAAAACTGTTAGCCTAATAGGTAGCAATTGATTTGATTCAACATTTATATTTATATTTTAGTATAAAAATTATACTAAAAGTTAATTTATATGGAAAAGAGCTGTTTTAATCGTTCGTTACACGCCTTCTTAGTTCTAAACACATCGCACATGGAAATTTTCACAACAATGTCCTGCCAACGACTGCCAGAGAGTCGAGGAGACCCAACTCCTTATCTGTGATCTAAGTACAATAGAAGAAGAATACTAGTGGTTCTCCCTGACCCTAGATGCGTAGTTCCCGCGCTAATTCAACTTTCGTTGAAAATGCGGTCCTGAGGACCGCCTGGCATGTAATGAATGGTTAAATTGTTGTAGTACCAGTTAGACTAGAGCCACAGGAAAGTAGTGCTCACAAGTGTTATAACATCATTATATAACTATTGATATATTATTATGCAGCATAATGAATAAACATCCCACTGTAGTTTCATTAATTTCAATATTGAAATTTTATTGTCAGGGGCATTTGACGTGAAGCGGACAATGAAAAAATGTGACAACCTGAAACTCGTTCATATTAGGGATAGTTGTACTCCTAGAAGGCATGAATGTAAATACTTACATATATTTTTTTTTGTATGAGCCTTATTTGTCAAGTTATTGACTTCTAATAATTGATGAAATGCGAGACAGATTATTTGGAAGTTTGTTCAAATTAAACAATGAATAACAAAATATTTAAAATGATGTTTTATATATAAAAATTTACTTTTCTTTTTAATTATAGAATCAAGTTCGAAATTTGAATTTTTTTTCGTGTAGAAAGCCGGAAATGAACATTTCAAATTCGAATTTTAGTAACTTTAGTGACCATTTTTTTTTAATTATTTAAAATTCAAAATATAGCTTGAAGTATATAAATATTACACTAAAAGTTTTAAAATGGGATCTGCATTTGTTTAAGAGATAGAGGTCTTAATGTATAAAGGCACGTATTGAGCGCCGCACCTGGCATATGCTTAGGTTGGCTGGTTTACACGAGAACTTATTAAAAATACTGCTATATTAATAATAACCTGTTTGAGCATACTAGTGCTATAATAGTGATATAGACCAGTTTACTATAGCCACTGCAACTGGTCCCTGCTGATGATTTTGGTAGCTTGTGTAACGCTTTGGACATTTTGAAGCCACTTGCCTACATTGCAGAACAATAAGCGCTTATACAATAACACAAAAAATTATCTATTTACATTCATGTCTTCTAGAAGTACAAGTGTCCCGAATACGAACAAATTTTAGGTTGTCACATTTTCAGGTTGTCGTCCGCTTCATGTCAAATGCCCCTGACAATAAAATTTCAATATTTAAATTAATGACACTACAGTGGGATGTTTATTCATTATGCTACATAATAATATATCAATAGTTATATAATGACACTATAACACTTGTGAATTGTGAACGAAACGAAAAGAATGTGACAACCTCAAGGTTGTCACATTCTTTTCGTTGTCCGCTTTACATGAAATGCCCCGTCAGCGAATGGAAAATAAACTAAATAGACAAACTAATACTTTTTATATTTGAGTTTCAAGAAGCGATTTTATTCTAACATCTACTTGGGGTGGGTTACAGCAAACAAAACAATCAATTCCTGTTATTTCAGCATCTCGTAGTGTTTGTGGTAAATGTTGGTTTAATGTCTCTGGTAATAACAATGAAGAGAATCCCCCAACTACTAACGTGGCACCCATAATAATTAGTGGCAAAATCAACATATCGGAGCCCTGGAATATATACATAAAAGTTAATAATTAGTAAAATAATAAGTTTTATAATAAAACATAGACTCAGTCCTTCATTAAAAGTTTTTGAAAAATTGAGAAACCTACTGGAAGTAGGTTTTTTGCCAAGATATATTTTTTATATAATTTTTTCATTTTATGTATACACTCAACAATTCATATTAGGTTCCCCTATGTCTAAAATTGACCATTATTGGTATCAAAAGTTTCTTATTACATCCTTTTTTTGCTGGTACGCATTAGTTTATTTTGTGTAAATATAAATTTGTTTTGTTGATTTTATAATTAATTAATGTCACTTAGTTTTTTTAATGTTTATTATTAATTGATTATTAATTTTACAAAATTTACGAACTTACAATTAAAAAAAAAAATTAAAAAACTATTGATTGGTAACTAAAGTTTGGACACCTTGGCAAAATTCAAACAAATGTTAGATATCTGTGATGTATGTATTTATCTTGATAGGAAGTGCATAGTTTTTAAAATGCTGCTCTATTAAGGCCAATTTTTTTTTAAATCAAGACGACAGAATCATAATTCTTGATACAGGGAAACCAAATATGGATTGTTTAAATTTAGTGATATAATAAAAACTGTAGCTTTCTATTTAAAATAGAGAAATTGGGACTTACTTTTGGTGTAACTGAGGGTGGTACAGGGTTGTACCCACCAGGGTACAATATTTCAGATTGGTATTCGTTGACATATGTAACTCACTAATTTTTAGAATATAAAAGACAGGGTTCCCGAAAACTTTTATTGAATGTGTTGCATGAATTTATTAGATTTAAAAAAAGTGTACAGTGAAATATATTTTGTAACCCTATTAAGGTTATAGTATATGGAACTGAATTTTAAGGTAAAATTTTTTTATCAAAGGTTTGTTGTGACAACTGCATATGTGTATGATAATCATATCTGTAAAGTAATTTTAAAAGTAACAATAATAATAAAGGAAATTAAAGTAGTGGGGTTGGAACAGACTTTGATCTATGTTAGTAATTGTAGGCCACAAGGATTAAAAGTTTAAAAGGAGTTTGGCTGAAAAGATGAAGCAACAAAAAGAAAAACCGAAAATAGGTAACTTCAAAGTAATCAAAAAGAAATGTAGTGACTACTGCACATCATCATTAGGTCATCAGTCCTAAGACTGGTTGGACGCTAACCTCCAGCTTCTCCTATCTTGTGCTAACCTACGCATTTCGCTAATTGTGCTACAACCTACATCCCTTACTATTTGCGAGCAGTAGTCTAATCTCGGCCTACCTCTGCCTTTCTTCACTCCTATTTCTGCCTCCAAAATATCGCGGACTATTCCCCCATGTCTCAGCAAGTGGCCTACCATTCTATCTCTTCTCTTCTTTAAGTTTTTCCACATACTTCTTTTCTCACCGACTTTCTCCAATACTTCTTTTCTCACCGACTTTCTCCAATACTTCTTCGTTTCTAACCCTATCAGTCCATGGTATTTTCATCATTCTTCGGTAACACCACATCTCAAAAGCTTCTAATTTCTTCCTACTTGCTTCCCCTACCGTCCAGGTTTCGCAGCCGTATAGTGCCGTGCTCCATACATATGTTTTCAAAAATCTCTTCCTTGTTTCTAAGTTTATTACCCCCGAGCATAAAAGTGCTTTCTTTTCGCTAAAAGCTACTCGACCCTGCGCTATTCTTTGTTTTATGTCTTTATCGCTTCTTCCATCCCAATTTATTTTACTTCCTAAATAAGTGAAGTCTTTAACTTCCTCCAACCTTTCGTTATTAATTTGTACTTTCGTTTTTGCTCTGCTCTCGCGCCCTCTGCACACTAACACTTTAGTTTTGTTTTTATTCACCCTCATTCCGTATTCCTCTGTCAACACTGCCTCCATTTCGTTCAATGCTGATTCTAATTCCTCCTTACTAGATGCTAATACTGCTATATCATCCGCGAATCTCAGCATTTTTAGTTTCTGTCCCTGTACTTTAATCCCGAAATCCACTCTATCTTTTACCACATTAATCGCCTCTTCGATGTACAGATTAAAAATTAGTGGTGATAGCGTACATCCTTGTCTTACTCCTTTCCTAATACCTACTTCCCTTTTTTCCCCTTCTACTTCTATAACAGCAGTTTGCTCTTTGTATAGATTGTGTACTACTCTCCTATCTCTATACTTCATTCCCGCGCTCTTTAGTATCTCGAACATTCTTTCCCATCTTACGTTATCAAAATAATTACTACTGCACATCTGTATTATAATAAACAAATGTGCAAGGAATAGTAATTATATAAATAACAATAATAAAGGGAAATGAAAGTAAGAAAGTAGCAGTGATGCTGTAATGTTACCAACTATAAATAATGCTACTATAATTCATTACTTATGGGCTCAGAAATAATTAGTTCTCCTAATAGTAATCTATCTGAAAAGCAACTATCAAGTCTAGTTATAAGAAGTAAAACGCAAGCTAAAGCTGACCTAGAACAATTTGAGACTGGAGTGAGATGATTTTAAAAGTGAAAATATATGTTTATACTGTTACTATTAGTTTTGTCAATATTTCAATAGGTAATTTAAATTTAATAATTTAATAACAAATGTGGTTTTATATTTGAATATATTACATATGTATACTATATATACTATACTATTACATCATAACTATTTATTGTAAAAAAATTATTTAAGAAATTAGTACTTAATATCAATGTTTTAGGTATTTTCTAAGTAGATTTTTAATATCTCACCAGATAGTTAACTAGAGGTATAAATATAGGACCCAACATTCCTACTACTGAACTGAAACTCATTCCAAGTCCTCGCACTACTGTAGGGTAGAGCTCCGAGGCCATTAATGGTAATACTACAAATGATGATGATATTCCCATTTTTCCTATGCAATATAAGGCCAATGTAATGATGTAATCTGAAAAATAGGTTGTAGTATGTACCATCAAGAAATAATGTAATGAAACACATTTTCCTGAATTATAGGCAATACTGAATTAATTTTTGAGTAAATTATGCTTCAATAGAGGATTACTTATTTTGACTAACAGCAACCCCAAAAATTCAGTTCAAATTAATTTGCCTATATTTCAGGGAAATTTATCGAAAAGAGACTCATTATACTTTTTCTTGATAGTACATGTTCAATCGAAACTTGTTATTGAGTGTATTCTAATGAGCATTTATAATATTTGCCTTTCAGAATTTTCATGAAATTCGTTTAGAAAGAAATTGTCAATGAGAATGGATTGCACGAAAATGTCCTATATCTACATTTACTTCTATGGTCCTAAATATTTGCGAATATAAATATCATAGTGATTAACTTTATGTATTAACAGGATTAAGAAAGGGTTATCCCTTTTTTAATCTCGTTTCAACCCCAAAACAGTTCTGTTGTGTTGAAAATGTATAGAATATATAGAAATAAGATTACATAGAAGTATTATTTTATATAATAATATTATTTTAGAGCGAAGTCAAAGTTTGTGGATGACAGGCAGTTTTCTATACTTTTTAGACTGCTTGCTATTTGCAAGGTCAGTTTTTATTAATTCAAATCATACTCCATATATTGGATATACATGGAGTATGATTTGATGTAATATATTTACAAAATATAATTATGTAATAATTATATTTTGTAGCTTTTAATTTTATATCTTTTATTAAGTTATCGAATCAAGCAGTCCATTTGATTGTAGATCCCTTGGGTATTCTTTTTTAGATAATTTTATTGATGAAAGGGTTGTGTATTTTATTTGTATATACATTACAGAATTCTTCGAGGTCAAGATAGGGAGGCAAAGAAACAATGTTTTGTTGTATATTATTTTAAGGAGTTGGTTATGTGTGTGCTTAGAGCTAAAGCATATTTTCTAAAAATATGCGCATGTACATATGTACCTTTTTGAACTAAACATGTAGCTAGACAGGACGTCCCACCAATAATCATACTAATGCATAATGTCCATCGACGTCCAAGACGTTCCATTGCTGGCCATAGAAATAGATATGTAGGCAACTCAACAGCACCTGCTAGGAAAAAGTTTAAAAACCCACTCCCTCCTAACGCCGGGGCATAATATGATAAACCTACATACACGCTAGTATTAGTAAATCACAGAATAGTTACTATGATTGTTTTCCATTTTAGATTGGGGGAAGATAATAGATCCCTAATTCCATATGTTTGTTGTACAGGGATGTTACTTTTTACAAATATTTTATTGGTATGGTTAGTAATAAAGTCCTTTGCAATTGGTTTGCCGTTCACTCTAAAATAAAATAGATATAGCAGTATATAGAAGAAATACCGTTTAATCTTAATTGAAATGCCGTGCCGGCAGTGTAAGTTGTACATTTTATTGAAATAGTAACATATTTTAATTTTATTGGTTTCAGTATTCACATATAATACATCAAATTTCTTAATAAACAATATATATATATATATATATATATATATATATATATATATATATATATATATATATATATATATATATATATATACATACATACATACATACATATGTACTGGCTTTTTGGTTTTTACTTACAAGTGGGATTGGAAAAATAGTAATTTTACGATATAATGGCTAAAGCTAAAGATTATTTATCATTGTCCATACTAAAATAACAATAAATGGGACGGTTTAAACTAATTTGTAATAATATATTATTGTTTGCTAGTAAGTTGAGATGATTATTTTATCAGTAAAATATATGACAAAAGGCATTTAGACATATTAACGTTAACCTATGAGAAACGGTTATTTTTTAATGAAGCCCAAGGGAAAATGTTTAAAACTTTAAATCAGACAACGATACAAGCATAGTAGCATGTTGCGATAGAAGCAACAGGCAGTGAAAACTTGAAAGTAGAATGATATTATCAAACAAAATTATCTTAGTCAAAGACGGCCGTGGATTTTAAAATAATTAGGGCTAGTGCCTGGCTAGAGCTAGCGACCGTCAGTAATTTATTTTATTGTCAATATTTGTCAAGCAGTTGTAATGAAGTATTCTTGTTGTAATTTAAAGCAATTTTTGGATTATTGTTTTTGCCACAGCACAAAATTTACATGATAGAAGTCTACTTTCGAATTGGTGTGCTATTTAATGGAACCTGAGAATTCAGTCAGTTTATGTTTAGTCAATTTTTGAGGACAGTTTCCATATTTAGCAGGAATACCAAAGGATGCGTGCCTGAAATTATTTTATTGTGCTGGTGTGTTTTCCGAAATGGCTCAGTGACTCATAAAAATAGTATTGTAGACTAACCATACGTATGGAAGACATTTTTAATGACGTCCTTCAACGTATGGAATAAGAGCCTATATAAACCCCTTGAAAAGAAATTGGAATTTCTTATGGAACATACTGAATGATTGTAAACAAAACTTGGATATGCATCCATATAAGATGCAATCAGATCAAGCCCTTTTGCTTGAAGACTACACCACATATGTTATATACTCCCAGTGGTTTATTAATAATTTTATGCATAACTATATGTTAACACTTTTTGTTGTTGTCTGACGAAGCAACGTATTATATTTCAAGGTACATAAATTTTCATAATATGCGAGTGTGGAGCACTGATAATCGATATATTTTTGTTGAATCTGCAGTATATCATCACAAAATTGGTGTTTGGATAACAGTTTTTCACAGAAGAATAATTAGGGTTGCTTTTTTAATTTTACCGTCAATGTAGAGTAGTACAGAAACAACATTTTGACTATTCGTTCAGCATGATGATGAACGCTAGTATGGCTAATCTCTATGACACGAGACGCTTTAGATATGACCAGCGATCAGTTTGCATACGCAAGTAGAGTTTGCTCCGAGGTCTCTTTGTTTGACATTTGCTGCAATTTATCTTGTATTGTAATTTCTTACTATTATCCCGCATGATTCATGACTAAGGGCTCATTTCCCTATGAACACGATCTTAATTCATCAAGCCCTTTTGCCTATAGATCACCCTAGACATCGGGGTTTGTTAATAACTCGATGAATGGCAACCTGTTGTAAAATTTTTTTTTGAGGAAGCATGGTTTTATTTGTCGAGGTACGTAAATTCTATATATACTGTTTATTAAAATTGTATTTTATTATCGAAAGTTTTGTGTTACAATGGAAAATTGGCCGATTAGTCAACGGATCTTTGCTGTTAAATCATTAATCCCTGACCCAGTCCATCGTGCAAACCCAGAGGCGTTTTCGCCGTGAATTTAATTTCTCAGTGCGCGCTGAAGTCCCATCAAGAAATGCAATTTTGAGATGGGTAAGAGATTTCGACGGAAGGGGCAGGGTAAACTCAAACTTTGTCGGAGATACACATACAGTTCGTACACGAGGTAATATTGAAAGAACCAGAGTAGCCTTTGAACGCAGTCCACAACGTTTTGCAATTCGGCAATTAATTGCACTGCGAAGAGCGAAGTATGCGACGAATTCTAAATCTAGATTTGAAATATCATCCGCATAAAGTACAGATAGTCCAGAGGCTGAACTCTGTTGATAAAGTTAATCACCTCAATTTTTGCAGGCAATTTCTTGAAACATTGAACAACAATCCAGGAATTCTTGATAAAAGCTCACTTCTACCTCAGTGGGTACGTACACAACCTAAGAGAAATGCATGAACACCCACTTTATGACCAACAGGTAACGGTGTGGTGTGGTGTGGAGTGTGTAGATTTGGTGTGATCGGGCCATACTTTTTTTTAACAAAACGGCCACATCGTTACAGTCAATTCATTTCGGTACGTTGAGATGTTGGAAACATTTGTGGCTGTGGAACTTCAAAGAATGGACCAAGATGAAGTATGATTTCAACAGGACGGCGCCATAGCGCATACAGCTAGACGAACTATTTATGTTTTACAACGTATGTTCCTGAATCGTCTACTTTCAAGGCTTGACGACTTTGTATGGCTCGCAAAACCACCGGACCTGACGGTCCCGAATTTTTTTCTGTGGCGATTCTTAAGGTCCAAAGCGTACTCTATCCGTCCCCAAACACTTCTGAAACTCAAAGAAAGGATTCGTGAAGAGTTAAATTCGATAAACGAAGATTTACTCACACGCGTTATGTTCAATTTCAGAAACAGATTGCAGCAATGTATAGAAGAAGACGGTGGTCATCTTAGGGATGTGATCTTTGCAAACTAAGTGTTATAAGAAATTTCCAGAATTGTCTTTTCAGTTGTAATAATAATTAGTCCAAAATATTATATTTGTTATATACATATTTGTTTCTTAACAGTAGCCTATTAAAAACCGTTCAATCCTGTTGCCGGACCCTTTATATCCTCACATAACTGGTATTATAGAATAATTAGGCCTGTTTATTTTGATTTTGCCGTCAATGTAGAAACAAGATTTTCTCTCCTTATTTAACCATTATGGACTGGATGTTATGTTCCTTTACTTCAAAACAATAGGATTTTCAGAACTCCTGTAACTGATTTGCAAAAACTAAAACAGAATTGTTGAAATATGTATATGCAACGATAACGCTAGAAATGCTGAAAAATGCTTTTGAAACCATGAGGAGGTGCGTAAATTTGTGCATCGAATAAGACGACACTTTCAACAATTTCTTTAATTCGAATATTTCTTTTGCTATAAATAAATATAAATATAAATGTTCATTTTTATTTTCAAGCACATTAGCACGTTATCGATGTCATTATGACACGTAACTTGACAAACATTGATAGAATTATTTCAAAACGATGATAATCTAAGACGGACATTTTCCATTTTATTATCATCTTTTATCAAGATAATTTTCTATATCCTGATATTATACATAACAGTTTCTTACCTTCCTATCGCATAAAGTATTTTTTCGGCTTCCTGATATCTGCCCTGTGATAACAACCATCGAGGACTCTCTGGCAATGTCCACCAGTGCAAGAATAATGTAAAAAATGGAATCGTAGTTGCTAATGACATCCAACGCCAGTTACGAATCGCCCACACAGTTACTGATAAGGTGACTAACGAGAGTGAATACGCGATATTAATTAATATCGTAACAGTAGTCCTATCTTTTGGACCTACCAATTCAATAGCTAAAAGTACATAACACATACATAATACATAACATATTCAAAAATATATACAAATTCCACATTCGAGCAAACTTAGTAATTGTTTCTATGACTAACGCATAGATTAGTTGTTGGAGTTAATTAGGTAAATTAAGGGTATATAAAATTCAATATATCGGGATCAAAAACTATATTAATTAAGAATCAGTCGAGCAGTGGCGGATCTTGGTTTTGTGGGGCCCTAGGCATAACCTGATCTGGAGGCTCCCTATTGATTCTACTAAGAATTGTTCACTAAAATGAACAACGCAGAAAATCATAACGTTTCTTATTTTTGGAATCAACAACATAAACACCAAAAAAAAATCACATTTCTATTTAAAAGAAAAAGTAACATCTCAGGCAAAAAAAATTCTGCATCATATTTTTAATAATTTATATTAATATATAATATTTTTAATAATAAATAATATTACTAATTAATAAAGATGAACAGTGTTCCACTTTAATCGAGCGGTGCTCGTGTAAAGTGGAACTTTTCTTGCCTTCATGCTTGCGAACTTATCAATAATTCATATTCATAATTTAACAGTTGAACAGTATCATATTCTATTATATGATACTGGATGAACAGCCTTAATCTGTTCATCCAGTTAATCATTCTACTATTGTTCACTTCATTGATTTAATGTTTATTAAATCATAGAAAAAAGAGCTCGTGGACACTGGCGTAATATTTTACGCAAATATGTTTCCTTTCCTCTCTTCTGCCTGGTTTAACTATTGAGTTATAATTTATATATAATCTCACTAGATCGTTGTGGTTCTTTGATTTTGCTGGCGGGAAGTTGATAGAGGAGGTAGTAAGCTTTTAATGTACTATAGCACCTTACATAATACATATGGAGTTCCAAGTATAGCTGGCACTGTAAAACCAACACCGATTCGGAATATAGTCCACACGGTGTAATTTTGTGCAAAAGCTGTTGCAATTCAAAAAACGCACTGTATAAAGAGATATATAAAATAGGCAGGCTTTCTACCGACTCCATCCTGAATATAGCCAAATATATAATTTCCAATTAATCCGCTAGCACCAAATAACATTAATGCCAGTGTTACGGATTTTTTTTTTATCACACACTAAATTCCACTAAAACAGACGAAAAGATAAATTGAAAAAAAAAATACATACAACATAATAGTTATTTATGTATTAATAGAGAAAAATGTTATATTGTTATACAAGGCAGTTGATCTTGGTAAAGTAAAACGGTTGAATAGGAAACAAAAACACATTTCCCACATATATGACAGGTTGAAAATTTGTTGGCTTAAATTAAAGTTATCATTTATTTAAAGAGCATCCTTATTTTGTATAATATAATATACTATATATCCTGTTTAAATAAAATACGGCCTGAAATTGGACGTGCAAAAAGTTGTTTCTTTTTGAAGTGATAACTTCTTATGGGAGGGTAAACCGCTTCGTTACGTAACGCGTTACAGCGCCAGTCTCTCTGACTTCCTTTTCTCTCACGCATACGGCAGCGGTAGGCAGGCTCCTCCTCTCTCACTCTAACCCACAGCGCTAGCCGTATTTCGGACAGACGCTTCCCCCTCTCTCGTACGATCTCGAGCTCTATCTCCTCTCTGCGTGCTTTCGCTGTCTACATCTACGTGCATGTGTATGTGTGCGTCGCTGCTGCGGCGGGGCCACCTCTATGATTTAGTAATTAGTAAATTTAGTAATTTTACAGCATATCATAGTAAAAAAATAATTATACACGTTCTGATAAACATAATTAAAAAAAATATTATAAAATTCCGTTAATTTTAACCGGAGATTTTAATGTTAATTTTGCTGCTGATCGAGCTAAAAATTTAGTATCTTTCCTACAATCAAAATTACAATTAAAAATGATTAATAAGCCAGAAGAAGCTACAACAAGTCATGGAACTGTACTTGATGCAGTCTTTGCAAGATTTTTAGATGACATACAATGTAAAAATTTCGTTGTTTATTATAGCTACCATAAGCCAATTGTTACTTTTATAGGATTAAATAATGATACTAATAATGTACATACATACAAAATTCTAATGTACATATTCAAGAATTGTAACTAAAAATAAAATATATTTTATAATCAATAAAAGATTTAATTAATAAATATACCTTTCCTTACATTATCATATTAATATACATAAAATTTAAGTAATAACCTAATCTTTTCTCAAGTTAAACAATTTCAATATCAAATAGTTCAACTTAGATTAGTTTAAGTTATCACTTCTGTTGGGCGTCCCGTGACGCACACGTTTTTACTATTTACATTTTATATCACTTTTTATTTAATTAACTTTTTAAAAATCGTTTTATATTATTTTTACGATTTCTACATTTATTTATGTCGAAAAACAGAATTAACCTCTTTTTTCTGATTTGATTCTATACTGAGTACTTCTTTGATGATTGCTTGATTATATCTCGGAGATTACTTAATAATAATTCGAGGATGATTGGCGTTTTTTTGGTGGATTTCGTTATTTAAAACCTTGCTGTCGCTGAGGTGGCAGAAAGGTTCCAAGAAGTGTTTCTCTAAAGTTTTGAAATTCGTAATGAACGTGATAAATGTTGGACCAATTTGTGTTAAGGCACAGAATCATCTAGTTACATAATAATTATAATGACTTTATGTAGACATAGGTAATAGACATAATATTTACTTTCTTAGACATAATATCTTATATGTGAATGACCTGAATTATAACTCTATACAGGATGATATTATACCAAGCCTAAAAGAACAGTAGGGTAGGATTTTATATAATATACATATTCGTTGTAAATAAATAAACCTTTGGCCAGACTCGATAATTAGTTTAATAAGAGTTGACTTTCCTCTGATCTTGAAAGTACATGTATTGTTTTTTAAAATATTACAGATGTTATATTTATACTAACAATATTGAAAATAATATTCTGGCAGGTCCTATCGCCTTTGAATGAGGGGTTGTAGGCCAAGCAAGACTACTGCACTTTACTCGATTAAATAAATACGGAAAGATAAATAGAATGGTAGGTTACTTAATATAGTAACATATTAATCCTAATTGTAGATACAAAATTCAAATATTTGTCAATTTTCTATAAGCTGACCAATTTTACAATAGACATATGTAGTGCATCTGTGCATCTTTTGTAATGTTTTGGTTTTAAATTTAATTTAAATTAAAATAAATTTGAAACCAAAATTTAAGTAAACGGTTCTATTTTCTGCGTACAAAAAAAAAAAAAAAGAAAATAATATTTTTAATAGTTTCAATAAGTGTCATCAAAGTTTGCAGTTCACTACCAAAAGAGAACAAGCATAAAAAACATGAATATTCTAGATATAACAATCCAATAACTAAATTGAAATTATTGAAACAAAGTGGTACATGACACATATGTATATAGTCTCAAATATATCTAAATTTCCGTACACATACACTCAATACTTACACAATTATACCCAATAAAAAAGTGTTCATCAAAATACAGACAAAACAACTTATATACAATAAACAAAATAAAGGACAAATAAATATGTATCTATGCTCCATATACCAAAAATATTTGAAAATATAAAAAAAAGATACATGAAAGAGTACTAACTTTATAACATAAAAAATTTCTTACAATAAAACATAAATCTAAATTAAAAACATAAAACGAAACCAACATAATACAAAATAGATAAATAAGGTAATATAAGTCATATTTTATACAAGCTATTAAAAACAATACCGACATAAAATAATATACTCACATAAGGATAAACTAAAACATTAAACCAAAAATTCAACAGCACTTAACAAAACACGCACTAAAACATTTATATGAATATTTATTTATTCTTATCCGTTTACAAATAGGAAGTATTAATTTCACACCAATTTTTTCTCTCTCTGATTTTTGGGAAAAACTGATTTTTTTATAATCGCAAAAAAAACATTACTTTAATAGTATATATATTTGTCTGAAATAAGGGGGGATATTACGAATTGAAAGTGTATATACAAAAAATATTCGAACTAGAAGTTATTGATTTTCTATTTAGTACTGTTACTCTTACTGTTATTGATCTTCAAAAAGGAAAGCGATGATAAAAACTTCACCTATCCCTGCCTTAATAATTTAGTATCCTTTGTGTAATATATTAATATTTGCTAAGGTTATGTACCATCAAGCCATAATGTAACCTGAAGACCTTAATGTAAAACCCTTTCGATACGTTCTCCTGAAATATAGGAAATAATGACTTTAATTGTTGGAGTTAATTATAACTTTGGTCACTCTCAAAATTGTTACGGAAAGTTCGGAAATGTACCGAAAGTGTCTCATTACTGTCTTTCTTGATGGTACATATAATTTTTCTTTATATCACAACTTTGAATTCTTCGACAATAACTTAATTCGAGAAAATAAAACTGTGATATTAATGGTGTCACGACTATTATTGGTCCTTAAAAAATTACCCGTAGTTTTAAACTACCCTCGTATAAAAATGTAATACCTCGGTTACTATGGAAATAATGCTGTTATCTTCAGTTTCATAGATCCATCCATTTCTGCAAGGTATTGTTTTTGTCATTTCATTTGTTATATTTGCCATAATCGTATAATTGAAGTCATACATGTAACGCTGACTAAATTTTTCTTCTCCATGAGAATTAATTTCAAGTGATATACTGAAAGAAAAATATGTGGCCTATTAATAATATTTTATTCTCATGAGTTTACAGAATATAATGTGACAACTTGAAAATCATGTCACGTAAAAATATTTCATGAATGATGATGATATCATTGTTATACAGTATATGTGATCATATGTTTGGAATTGAAATAAACATTTAATTTTTTTTTTATGATAATGACATTTATTAACAGTGATTATCCGATGACGTCAACTTGGTTATGCAAAAGCGCTTAGGCAGCGAATTTTTTCTGTGATTGGCGGAAAAAAGCTTTTCCTTTTTTTGCCTATTAACTGTCAATGCCATTTTACAACGAAATAAAAAAATACAAAGAATCTATAATGTTGCAAATGCTACCCACTCGATATGTACAATGAAATATACAGGATGTCCCATTTAAAAAGAAACACCCGAAATAACTGTTTAAACACATTTTTTTTACAGAATAATGTCATGATACGTACATTTCTTTAAGGGGACATCTCTTGACACCGTCCCTCTCGCAAACATCTACCCCCTTAAAATATTCAAATGAGAACATAGGGGAGTGATATCTGATTGAAAAGTGTTTCGATCTTGATATCAGCGGTGGTATATTGTTCGTTAACTAATCCGTGATGGAGGCTTTGATAAAAACTGTTTTAGAAATGCATTTGTTCCATATGGGTATAATAAAGATAAATGACTAGACTCGCAGTTTTCCAATTTTAAAGGCATACGTAGAAGTACAAATATAAAAGTGCAGGAAGTAAATTTAACATCAAACCAAAATTTAATTAAGAGTAGTTATTTAACAAAATAACGTTAAATTATTTACGTAATTAAGCGTTCCAAATAATCTGCAGTATAATCGTTGTTTGAACTGTATATGAACTGCTTGTAGTATCTTTGGCGTTGTTCCTTGAAATTTCTGTGAAATTCTTGCCCTCAGTCCTTCTACATTACCAGATTCAGTAGCATGCAATTTTAATTTCAGGTGTTCTCACACAAGGAAGTCTAATAATGCCAGACGTGGCAGTCTGGTCGGCTACGGCCATTGGACCTCGGCTGGAAAATTCTCTGGTTCAAAAATTCCTTTACTCGCACATCAGCCTCTGCATTATGAGCACTATCCTGTTGGAAGAATAACCCATCCTTGTGCAGATTGTTATCGTGTTCTAATACTCGGATAATCATAGGATTCAAATTATCATATTCTCTAATAAATCAAAATATATCTTTAAATTTTCGGAAATACAAAGAGGGCCAATAATATTGTAACGAATTTACTAGAAAGTTTTTTATTTCGAACACTTATTTACAAATATACTATTTACAAGTCCAACTAACTAAATAACTTTCTTTCTACTTTAATTTTATAAACTAACTTTCGCACTGTATTACACAATGTCACTCTCTTCTCACCGTATCGCTCACTATCGCGGCCCAGATTCAACTAACTCCTGGCTGGACGACACAATTCTTATATAGGCAATAGGACATCTCTCCAGACGTTTCTAGATAAAGAACTTTGACGAAGCTTCTAGTATAGAACGCACTGGAAGTCAACTCCACATGCTCTTGATGGTTTCAAATATTCCCGGCGTTCGGGATCACTCGAGGCGTTCGTGACAATATGATCACCCTAAATGCTCGCCCAAACAAGTATTCAGGTCCTTACCAGAAAAACCTGTTAATATATGTTTCTAAAGAAATAATACTCTCATGATTTGAAGAACAGATTTTAAAAATTAGGATTCTCTCGAATACAGGACATGAGCTCGTAAAACTGTGAGACCAGCATATCCCAGACGAATTTAGCTGATATAAAAGGCTTGGTTTAACGACTTTATGAACTGGGCACACCAAATTCTCGAAACAGTTCGTGTAATATTTTTCCATTGAATTCTGTTAATAGACTAGAAGTCGAAATACACCGATACGACCAACTTCATTGGTTACGGTACGTGTGCGATTATGTGTCCTATTTTCAACCGAGCTAGACCTATCAAACTTTCTTACTAGTTCCATTATATATTTGGGTTGAACGTTTTACAGGAAAACGTTCACCAAAAATGCGAGCAGCTCCTCTAGCGTAATCGTTATTGTGACGATACAATTTCAGTATTTTTTTTTCGAGAAAATAAACCATTATTTGAGATCTTACAATCACGAATAATATTAGACTGAATTAACTGTCGGTATACAATAAAACACACTAGGTTCTTTTTTATGGTAATACCATACAGTTCTTAAGCGAATGATAAATTTTGATTTCCTCTTTTGCATTATTTTCTTATGCTGTCTTATCCTTAAAGATGAACAAATGAAATTCAGTTGTCATCTATACTTTAGGTCATTATGGTAGGTTTGAAAAGCTCATATGGGACGGATGCATTTCTGAAACAGTTTTTATCAAATAATTTGATTACGGATCAACTAATGAGCAAAAATAAACCACAATCGTTTCAGTTAGGGTTTAGAGATATCTCAGATGATATATCACTCAATTTATATTTTTATTTGAATATTTTAAGGGGGTAGTAGTTTGCGGGAGGGGGTGTCAGTGATAGTAACATATTTTATAAAAAAATGTCTCTTTAAAACAAATATTGACGTGGCATGACATTTTACTTTAAAAAAAATATTTACTTCGGATGCTTCTTTTTAAATGGGATACCTTGTATATTCAGTAGCATTTGAATTAATTACCTTATATTTCTTGCAAATTTATTATCAATTTTTGATAATTCCGGAACTTTACACCAATGATCAAACGTTGATGCTATAAATAGTTGATTATAAGCGTGAAATCCACAAGGAAAAACAGCGGGCAACAGAATGAACCACAGAACTAACTTTTGATATTTGCCAAACTCTCCTACCCTCGGAAGTATCCCGTCCATATCCATTTATGTGCTTTTGTGAAAGTAGAAGCGTGTGGTCTTAGCTCATCCGCAACATGTTCACTACTGTCAGGCAAACCACTTCATTTAATAAATGTAATTTAATAAATGTAATGATTTAATTATGTCAATTTTAATTTGTTCTGAAATAAGGAAGTTATTTGCGAAGGCTTTGATGTATGTGTGTATTAAATAGGAATAAATAAGTACGATTACCTTATGAAGGAAAGTATCCGTGTGCAAAAAAGTTTCATAAAAAAATTTAGTTAAAAATCACTTTCCGTCGTTTGTAGAAACTAAAAGTAATTTAAAAATATTATTTAATTCATAATTCCTAGTTGAATTAATCTTGTTTATTTATTATTTAGATATAAATAACAAATGATATAGAATGCTTTCGTAAAATAATGAATAAATTCGTTAAATATTTAAGGAATATCTTTTGAGAAAATTCTTGGACTCGTCAAATTTTATTTTTAGTTGCAAATTTTTTAAATATAATGAATATATACAGGGTGATTCGTGTAGGAGGTCATTTATATATATATATATATATATATATATATATATATATATATATATATATATATTAATGGGGAGTCTCTTTTTGATACCGAAATGTGAAAGAGCACATTTTTTGTACATACGCTACGGTAATAACTATATTAGCTAGAGTAGAGGTTAGATAAAAAATGAAGAAAAATTATTTTGCAACTTCAAAATACTAAATTTAATGATAATAATTATTTAAAAAATATACAAAATTAAATGTTCAAATTGTGCACGGTTGACTGCCTGACAGTAGTCTTAGTGACCAATAATGCTTTTTATTGCTGTCAGATAAAAACTTGAAGTCGTACCGACAATCCTTGATGATACAGTATAATACTCCCTAGAAAGTGAATGTGGGGTGCGGCATAGTTAACGGAAGAATTGTGGGTCCCTACTTTTTTGACGTGAATTTAACCGATGCAAGATATTTATATTTTCTTCGAGACGGCCTTATTCCTGCATTAATAACTTTATATTCTGGTACAAAGGAACTTGATCTTTCGATAAATGATTATTTTCTTTTTATTATGCAGCACCTGTCCACATTTATTTAGGTGAGATATTCCCGAATCGTTGGGTAGAGAAAAGGGGGTCCAATCGAGTGGCCAGCCAGATCGCCAGATTTGACACCTCTAGATTACTTTCTGTGAGGATACTTAAAAATTAAAGTATACGTAACTAGGCCGGAGAATTAAATTAGAAGATTTAAAGGCAATAATTCGTTACGAAATAAAATGTATTGAAGTTATTGACAATGCTCAAAAATAATTCATTAATAGTTTTGGCTATTGTCAGGCAGCCAACGGTGCACAATTTAAACATTTAATTTAGTCTATCGTTTTAATAATCATTGCCATTAAATTTAGTATTTTAAAATTGTAATAAGGTTTTTCTTATTTTTTTAATCTAACTTATACTCACGTGAATATAATTATTACCGTAGTATATGTAAAAAATTGGCTCTTCCACATTCTGTAATAAAAAAATGAGGTTGCCCTTAAAATTTTCGATGACGTCATACCCCATACACGAATCACATATATTAATTATATTTTAAAAATGCGTAGCTAAACATAAAACTTCACAGGTTTCCTCATGGTTTTTGCAAAAAGTTTTTCCAAAAAATGTATTCATTACTTTAACACATTAAAGCACAATAATATCTATTCAATATAATAATATCTAAAATTGTAATTAACATAATTTCAATCGATATATATATATATATATATATATATATATATATATATATATATATATATATATATATATATATATATATATATATATATAATATATATAGGGAATCCTAATACAGATTGAAATATAACTTAATTCTCCATTACAGAAAGCAATAAAATACAGGATGTTTCATTTAAGAAAATTGACTTTTGAGCAGTTGAAGTTTGTCAGAATGAACTAAATTTTTTGGACACCCTGTAAATAATAAAATATCAAACTATATACCACCTGAAAGCTTAATAGTCCGCCTAATTACAGCCCAAAATTTGCTACTATAACTTTTATTTTGAATAAGTGACGAGCACTCCAATGGGATACTTCAATACCTAATTTTTTCAAAAAAATTAAAATATCTCAAAAACTGCTGAAGATAGGTATAGGGAATTGTTAAGAAAGTTCACTTAAAGTCAGCAGGGTAATTCAAAAATGTAATAATATACTTGGTGTTCTATTTAAAATAAGGAAGTTGATAGCTACTTCCGGTATAATCGGAAGTGTCAGAAAATCAAAAATAGTTTAGTTGAATAGATCGTCCTCCCTAACCCCTGATTCCAAATTTTAAAAAATGAATTCCAATGGGAAGTTCATAAACTTTTAATGAACGGGTTAGCTGAATCACCCTGTATATATATATATATATATATATATATATATATATATATATATATATATATATATATATATATATATATATATATATATATGTTGATTATATAGCTTATTTTTTTTCTTTATTTACTTTTTATTTTAATTAGTAAAACTATACCCACATTCAGCATAATCTGAGAAATAAAAAAACATTTTTTATAATTAAAAGTGAAGTATATTATTTGTCTTATTTCAGCTTTATCTCAATAAATATTTAAGATGCGAGTATGTTTTTTAAGTTTCCACCTAGCGTTTTTAAGACTCGCGGATACTATTTTTCTTTTTATATATGTACATATTTTACGTAAATCATAACAAAGTTCTTCCTTATTCTCTATTTGGGATAAAATTTTAATTCAAATCAGGTTGTTATTTCCAAGACCTAATTTATAATTTTTGTATTTATCTACAGATGCCCTTCACTTCAGATTTTTTATTGGACAGTATTTCATTGCTTCATTTTTTATGATATTATAGACACTTATGAATCGTATCCACAGGTATGATACTTAATTTGCTGACATGTGTTCTTTTAAAATTCAGTCGTATTTTCCAATAATTTTTGATTTTGTGTGTTTACTTTTTGTAGCCTGTTGCTGTAATAAGTCATAGAAGTGTTAGGTACCGTAAAAAATATAAATTAAAATTAACTGCAGACTAATACGGGTAGTAAACAGGTGATCAGTAAATAATTACTTTTAGTTGATTTAAGAATACATATCACATTTTTTTAAGAAGAAATTTAGAATGTGGTACTTTTAACATTTCATTACCCATATTATATTTAATATTTATTGTGACAAGTGTTTCCAAAGCTAATTTACAAAATTTAAAATCATATTACGAAATATAATTGAATTCAGAAAATAATCTATTTCATGGTTAAATAGTGTTATTAAAATCTAATGTAAAAATTGTTAAAAGTGTAACATATCTGTAAAAGATGAAGTGATGCATAGTATATAGTATACTGTAAACGAAATGACAGAATAAAATATATAACATTCTTATTGAATATACGGAGAAATCGCATATGAAAATTGTGAATTTAGTTCTTCTACAAGTAATCTCCTATATACTTTATTCACTGTTACAAATGAACTATGAAAAACCATTATCTTCACCGTTACCAATGTCTAAACCATCAAACCCAAAGCACGATGATTTATACTGTATCGTGTACCACCCAAAATTTACATTATTTTTTTTTAATTATTTTGCAATCAAATTTAAAGATTAAAAATGATATTTCACCGAGAAGACAAACTGAGGTATCCAATAATCGAATTGTACGGGGTACTCCATTAAAAATCTCTACGGAACAATTTTTACATGAAATACTATGTGTACTTTAAACTAATTATAAAATAATATTGCATTTATATTCTTGAAACTTCATATTTTTAATTTTTATTTGTATTTCTTATTACAATGAAGCTATTGAATTTTGCCACACTAATAAGATCACTTTATACACATCTTATGTAATGATAAATTCGGTAAGTACAATATCCAGTAAGCGTAGACGATCAGTATTATCTGTGTATTTTAGAGATATGTCTCTTAAGATAACGATAACAAAACAGGTGCATGTTTTAATTTTGATAACTGACTAGCAATTTAATAAATTACGGGTGCTAATCCACTGTTCATATACAATGGTTATTATCGGAATTATTATTGGTTTATATTATTATTTGAAAAAGAGTCGAAAAGAACCGAGGAACATTTTTGGAGTTTATACTCGGCCTGGAAAATGGTTTTTCGTGAAATATTGGTTATTTGTATTATTTTTAGTTATTCGACGAATAAAGTATTATCTGTATGGAAAAACCGTTTCTTATAATGAATCGCAGTTGGAGAAGTTACAGCCTCTGTCGAGTCATAAATTGGTAAAGATTTGGTAAATTTACGAGGAATCTAATAAAACGATGAAGTTGCGTAATTATTTTAGGCTTGTGATGCAGTATTTTTCCAGGCAGTATCTCAGGAAGGAATTTATATTTGTGGAGGTATTGAACGAAGACATGAAGCTAAAGTTAACGGACTATTTTATATTGTGGTGAGATAAATGTGCAGTATATGTAATAGATGCTTAAGAGCTAGATAAAAGTAATATAAAATATATAAACCAAGCGTATCTGAACTCACAAGACAATCGTATAGGGCAGTACCGAAAATAATTTGAATTGTTTTTTAATATTATGTTTTGTATTATTTTATAGATTCTAAATATTTTTAACTTATTTGTTGAATGCATTAAGCAATATGAAACACAATATTGCAAAATACTTGTAGGTCCCCTTTACTTAAAGCTTTCATGTTACTTTTATCTACTATTTACGTAACTATTGTACTTAGTTTTGTTAATATAATTATCACGTAATATTAACACATAAAATGAGTTAAAAGGGTTTAAATTGATTGCAGTGGCGCGCGTTCATAAATGATTATATTGTATATTTTTTTTACTATAGTAACAAGAAATTACTTTATAAACAACGTATATTAGTGTCAGTAATTGTTGCAGGTGTAGTAATACGCAATCATAAATACACAGAAATCTGTGTTCGTAAACTACAGGCAACAAGGTACCTAGTCCAAAACTAATACTTTATTGTAATTTGTAATCCATTCTTGTTACCAAATGAAGGTGAAGGTATCCTAGAATGTACCTTCAGATGGCTTTACATCAGTCATCAAAGAGGGCTTTTAGTGTGACAATTTTAGGGTGAAAAGAAGAGATTTCTGAAAAGGGCGACTTTTATCCCTTTATCACCACTTTTATTCCTAACCTCATAAATATTTACTAACTCGATGCATTTGTCTCTTACTTACTCTGTGATATTCCATTTATTAAATACCAAGCACGGAATTGCTTTGTTATATATCACTTTATTTTTTTTCCTTGCTACTGCAATTTCGTAGTTACTAGACTACATTTTCAGTATCCATGAATATACAAAATATGCTATACTGGCAGACTCTTGTCATTCTTTTTCACATAAATTCGGTGCATATCAATCCATGGTAAACTGAGCATTTTCTATACCACTCTCAAAAGAGAACTTAAATAACGAAAGATAGCTCATAAAATAAATAGTAACTAATAACGGTTTTCGGTAGACATAATAGATAAATCAATAAGACACAAACATAGGTAGTTTACAGTTCGTAAACTCTATTCGCATATTAAAGAAAAAATCACAAAAAATTTGCATTACCAAAAAACATTAACATATTTGTTGTTAATGTTGGCCCTCTGTTGGAAAAAATCTCATACGTGATATCAAAAGATAACTTACAAATATCTCACAGACCTAAAAAAAAAATCAAATATTCTTTATAATGCAAAGCAAAAAACAGAAAAACAAAAAATCTGGGGTTTATAAACTTTTGTGTGAGGAATGCAATAGCTGTTATGTCGGTCAAGGGCGAAAAAGACAAATACGAATGGACTCACTGATGATATGGCTTAACACCAATACATCAATATTAATTGGCAGGCGTAATAGCCTTAATGGGTTTTGTCGGCAAGTCGAACGAGATTACTGCTGTTTACTCGCCCATCGTGTAGACCGGGACCATTGTACGAAGGTAGGCTGAGATTTGCTTCCGCTTTCGCGGTCTCTACGCGAGAGGCAAGTGCCGTCCGCAAACAAGATCCGCGCGACTAACAGCGGTTCGCTCCCCTCGACCTCCTTTCGCCCTGAGGCCTTTAAGTCCCGTTGGCAGGGACTTCTTCTCGGCTTTTTCTTAATCTTTGGTCGCTTTGGTATGGCGCATCGCTTCGCCAGCGTCAACTATCCGGGGGGTGTCCTGTCCTGGGCGCCGACAGCACGCATGGACCAGCATGACGCGCGGGAATTGGGTCATATCAGGCGATCTTCCACGACAATGCGGACGAACCGCGTCGCTTGAATCGCCGTCAGGAGAGTGAGACTTGTTACTCGGGTGGCGTCTTTCCCTATTAGAAAAGGATCCCAGGATTTGGAGTCAGGTGTGTATGAGAGGGAAGTCTTTCCTGCAACAGAAAATGGTTAAACGGCCGTAGGGCCCTCTGACATAAAAAATGGTTAGTGGAGCAGTAGGGCTTAGCTGTAACGAAAAGTTATGTTTGACCTGTAAAGGGGGTCTATGGATCTTGGGTCTCTTGTGTCTTCCTGGTCTTCCTGGGTCGTAGTCCGAAGCTGCTCGGATGAGCGAGTTGCCATGGGCACCTGCTTGATCGTAGAGATTCCGAGCCCTGGCTCGGATTTTTTCCGTCACAGTGGTGAAGTCTAGGTCTCTCCGGATGTCGATGTTCCTCACGTACCACGGGGCGTCCACGGCACGGCGGAAGGCAACGTTTTCGACGGCCTGAATACTCTTCATGTGTGTCTGAGTAGTGTAGACCCAAGCTGTCGATACGTACGTCAGTTGGGGCTGAAGGACTTGCCGTATGAGGAGCAGCTTCTTTCTGAGGTTCAGCTGGCTGTTATTTTCCTTCATCGTTTAGAGTCTGGCCTCGGTAGCTTTGGCGTGTTTCGTCACTTGGTGGATGTGGTCTCTCTATGTCAACGACTTGTTCATGACAACTCCAAGGTCTTCTCCCGCCATTGGATGTCCTCGCCGTTGAAGCTCACATGCCCTTCCGGGGTTTTCCCGCGTCTTCTTGAAAAGCACTTTTCTCTGCATTGATGGCTACCTTCCACTTGTTGCACCAGTCAGCTAGTTCGTCCACAGTACGCTGCAGGTACGTCATTGCCATGCGCTCCCTCCTCGACTTCGCGACGATCACCGTGTCTGCGGTACTCCGGCCTCGATGATCTTGTAGGCCGATACAGAGGTCCTTACTCTGGCCGAAATCACCTTCCTGTCAAGTAGGATAGTTTCACCAGGGCCATCTGGTATCCCAAGTCTAACATCTTGATTAGAAGTCCGTCGTACTAGACTCTATCGAAGGCCTTGGAGACGTCTAGGAATATCGCTACAGTGACGTTCTTCCGGTTGAAACCCTCCGTAATGTATTCCACCAATTGTAACATTTGCAGCTCTGTCGAGTGTTGAGGTCTATAGGCGAACTGCTCGTCAGGGAGGTGGACCAGGATGATTTTCTCTATCACCTTGTTGAGCGTGGGATGAAGAGCACGTCAGCAATTTTTCATCCTTCCAGAAAGTGGTGGGTCCGCAGAACTCTGTTCGCGATGTTAGCAACGCGGGGACTCCTTTCCTTGGCGGCTTCCTTAGTGCTTTGTTGCCGACGCCATCGTGTCCCGGGGCTTTCTTCATTTTAAGGGTATTCAGAATGGCCTTGATTTCCTCCATCGTAGCTGGTCGGAAGTGGAAACCGTTGTCGTCGGCGTCGCCGATACGACGTGCCCTCCTCCTGACGTCGTCCGTCCAGTCCTCATCCCCGTCGTTCAGCTGATTTTCGCGGTACTGGAGCTTCAGACTGTCTGCTAAAGGCCACCGCCTTGTCCTCGTCATTGAATACCAGCTCTTTCTCCGTGTAACGGCGGGATTGAAGGTCTAGCTCGGCGGATGACTCTGCGTGCTTCACAGGCTGTTGTCCGTCGGGTTGAGGGACATCAGGTGGCGATTCCACGCTTCTTGTCTGTCTTCGTCTAGGGTTGCTGGTGGGGTCTGGAACGAAGCCAAAATGTTGGTCATTGTTCCTTACCGGTATCTCCGTGGTACTATCTCTCATTGCGGCCTGGATGTCCTTGGTGAACCGAATCGCTGCTGCCTCGTCATTCTGCGCTGTTTCCAATGGGGGGATGACCTCGATGCGGCGTTCCAGACACGTCCGGAACTTATTCCAGTTCATGTGTCTGGTGACGATGTCTCCTCTCCTCATTCTTCAGGTAAACCAGAATGGGGTCGTGATCCGAGGATCCTTCTCTCAGGTTGTCGATGTTCTCGACTGATGTTTGCGGGGCTGGTTTCATGGTGGAGGATGTTGCTGCGGTGGATGTGGTAGGGGTAGCAACCCTCCTTGCTTGCGGATTTACCTTCGGGATCTTTTCACATCCGCGATAATTTACCGGATGCGGTCCTCCACAGTTGGCGCACTTCGCCGAGGTTGTCATTTTCTTGGTGCACTCCGTGGTTAGGTGATCCTCACCTCACTTTACGGATTTGGGGTTTGCCGTGCGTCGACTCGTGTCCGAACTTTTGGCAGCGATGGTACTGCGTTTTCTGAGCAGTACTCCTTTGTTTCTCAGCTCACACAACTAGCCCGCAGCAGCACTTGATCTGCATCGCTGCATTTCCAGTTGGACAGTTGGACGAGCGGCATCGCTGTCTTTCTCCTGCAACACTTCATCCGGTGAACGGCAACCGGCTGAAATCCTTGACTGCGGAGGTCTTACGTCATCCTCAGTTACGCAATCTGGGATTCCGCGGATGGCAATCCGCAGCGTTTTGTTTTCTGGCAACGAATACGTATGGTAACCATACTTCCAGTCGGCGAGCGTCTTTGTCAGCCTCCTGTGGTCCTCAGGGGTGGCGGGATGTATTTCCACTTCGTCCCCGATTAGCTTCGCTTTTGTGTAGTTCATCCTCTATTCTCTGAGGATCCGGCTGACTGCTGCCCAGTTCTCCTTCTTTCGAAGGACGATTGGTGGTATATTCGTAGGCGACTTATCCGACTTTCACGTCGTCGCAGTTGTCGGCTGCTCGGGGACGGGGGACGGCACGGTGGCCTGCGGCGTCTCCGTGGTGGTGGCGGCTGTCCTCGCTGAAGTGGTGTATTTTCCTCGCATTTCCCTGGCTGGAGAGGTCCCAAGATGGGGCACCTGTTTTCTTGCTGGCTCCGGCTCTCTGTCCGAGTTGACTGTTTTTCTTTTCTCTCCTTTCTGGGGGCGCTGTTTTTTAGTGGAGGACTCCATCGTACCCTTATCCTCCCGGGCGGCGAGATGCTCGCTGATTTTCGCGAACTAGATCATGGATTCCTCATGTTGTCGTTCCATGCGCCGCTTCAGATCCTCGATCTCGATCCGTTGTCTTTCGCAGATCTCCGCCATCTGCACTAGTTGTTTTTTGAGAGCCTCGTTCTCCGCCCGTAGCATAAATTCACACTCCTGGATGGAAGAACGACTCCTACTTGTGGCCCTCGGCTGCGGAGAGTCCTTCCTCTCCAAAGTCGAGGAGTCCAGGTCGGTATCATCCGACCTATACATGTCACCGTTCTCCTCGGTAATTTCATGTTTTTCCACTTTTGTACGTAGATTGTCAAGCATCCAGTTCAAAAATCATCAAGGATAATTTACCTCTGCTACATGAGGACGAGTTTCTTGAAGAATGGAAAGATTGTGTAGATTTTGTGCGACCTTGGATAGCAGTAGCTATCCTCAGATTTAACTGGAAAAATCTGCAATATTAAAACTCGTTTTCATAATTTCAGATAGACATAATAAATATTTAACGATATCGTTAAGACATTTAAAACACGGACAGGTGGTTAGCAAAATAATTATAAAAAGCCGTAGAATCTTCCTGACGTTTGTAAAGGGGCTTTCCATAAGGTCGCTCGATTTTTAAATGTAAATAAAACAAGTTGTGTGTGAAATATCAAGTAATTTTTTTTATTTGAAAGAATATTCTATGGCATTAAATATAACGTCGCTCAAATGTCCGTCGCGGCTTTGCTTGGTGATACGTATTTGGGAGGTCCAATTTTCGATGACATTGTCGCATAATCTGGCTGAATTTGCTGGATGACGTTCGTTATGTTAACTTTCAGGGCATCAATTGTTTGCGGTTTATTCGCATAGACCTGCGATTTAAGATAACTCCAAAGGACGAAGTCTAAAGGTGTTAAATTGCATGATCTCGATAGCCAGTTCACATCACCGCTGCGTGAGATAACCATGTCTTCAAATCGCTCGTGCAGAATGCCCATCGTGGCATGCGCTGTGTGGCATGTAACGCCGTCCTGTTGGAACCACATGTCGCCGCTATCCATATCATTCAATTTAGGCTATAAGAAGTTGCTTATCATCGATCTGTAGTGCTCGCCGTTGATGGTTATAGCAATGCCAGTTTCGTTTTGGAAGAAGTGCGGGGAGATTATTCCGCCAGACCAAAATCAACACCAAACAGTGAGATTCTCGAGATTCATTTGGTGCTGGTGTATCTCGTGTGGATTGATATTGTCCCAAATCCGACAACTTTGCTTGTTCACATATTCATTCCAAATCCAAAATGGCTAAAGATGATTATTTTGGCCAAATTTGGATCTACTTCCAACTGATCCAGAGCCTAATCAGCAAATACACGGCATTGTCTATGGCCATTTATCTTAAGTTCCTGGGTCAGTTGGATTTTATACGGATGCAGACCCAAGTCTCGTCACAATATTCGCCAAGTTGAAGTCGCAGAAAGGCCAAGTTCTTGTGAACGACGAGAAATTGACTGCTTCGGGTTCTCCCGTACACTCTCATGCATAGCAGCCATGTTTCAGCAGACCTTGCGTTTCGGTGACGTACGAGTGTTGGTTGATTATTTATCAAATCGGTTGACTCGAATCTAGACACCAAATGTCAAATACTCGACCTGGCGGGACGATTGTGGCGAGGATAAAAATTTACGTAATGCACGGAACGTTTCTCGAATGGAGCACTGATATTAAAAATAAAATTTGATGATTTGCCCACGTTGTTAAATGCTATAACCTTCCATGGTGATTTGTGATACACAACTGAAAAATTCGCAATAAATTTGAACAATTTGGCCGCTATAACCTAACAAATTTCGAGCGTCCCTATTGAAAAACCCTGTATATACTCAACAAAACGGTTTACAGCATTTTTCATAATTTCTTATATTGTAAATAAATTTTTATTGACACTCATCGTTTAATATTATCCTACTGTAAAAAGGGTTATACTCTTTCAGTTTTTGTTGTCTGATATAGCGAATGTATAAATTGTTTTAGGAAAACTGGATTCCAATTATTCAAGTCAAGTATAAATTAAGAATAAGGCAGTATTATATCCAAAATATATAGGAATTATATTTATTAGTTGATAACTAGGTTGCCCACTTGGATTCGTCATTATTGACGGCGTTGTATAAGCAATTACGTTATAAAAATGTATTGTCGTTGATCTCTCGTTCCCTCATTTCCACGGGCGGTGGAAACTGGTAGTACCAGCACAGGTTGAGTGTTGCGCGAGTCGGCGCGGCGCGCTGGAGTCGCCATTCTCGAACTCCTGGACACCGCGCCCTCGTCGTTGATGATCTCGCGGCTAGACGCCGCCCCACTTCGCGCTCCTGCACTGGGGGTGGATGCGCTTCTCCGCGAAACGTTGATCGAGGCTTCCCCTATCCTCGATGCGGCCGTTCGCAACTTCGCTGGTGGAGAGACCCGCTGGCCGGCTTCTAGCGGGCGATTTGGGGTTGACGTTGACGTCGGCGGTTCCTGCCACCCGTCCGAATCTCATTAGCATGCCTCCAGACATGCCGGCGGGATATACGTAGGTCTTGCGGTCACCCATCCTAATAGCAACCGCTACCTGCGCCACTTGATGTTTCGGCTATCAGAGATAACCTGTAAAGCGGCCGAAATACGCGACTGGCGCGGATGGCTTCTAAACGTAGTGCGGCTTCCCGCGCTTTCCCACGTTGGCTTCGGAGGATCCGGCCTCCCGACCTAATACCTGTTAGCCGGCGCCCCTCGGAAGAGATATCCACTTTAAGTACGAACAGTGTTTCGTGTCACGTCCAAGAAGCAGAGATCCCAACGGTACGGCACGCCTAGACTAGCGGTAAGTGATCACCAGGGGTCGTAACCCCTGTATGTAGGTGCTAGGGGACTTAGTGCAATGTCGCACCTAGTTGCAGTTCTTCTTCCCGGTACTGACCCTGGAAGAAATAAAAACACGGGTTCAAATGGGTACAAAAAGAGATTACTCACCAAAGATCCTCGTGTTAACGTAACTAGGGCGATATAACCCTAGCCGGAAGTCCTGGAACTGATCACTGGCGAAGCACAAGTCCAAACGACGGAAAACGGCACCTGGGTCGGTTCGAAACTGCGACGTAGGCTGGACTGATGACCACGTGGCGATGATGAAATCCCAAGATGGCGCCACCCCAGTGTCGGATGATCCTCGGAGATGATGAAATACTCGATTAAATAACTCACCTGGGTATTCTACGAAGCCTTACCAAATCGGCGGATTGATACGCGGTGGAAGATTGCTACCAATCGTGATGGACGCCCACGTGGCATGGGTCGGCGGCACTAAAATGGCGCGGCCACGTGACGATCGTGATCGTCGACGTTAAATGCACCGAGTGCGATGACTTTTTGTTGATTTTTTTGTTGTGGTTAATAATCTCTGTGTGAAGCACAGTTCACCAGAAATTTCGCTGCAGAATCTAGTCGACGACTGGAGTACACGGCGGAGATCGATGCGCGTTGGCTCTGCGATGTGGAGATCACCAAGCGAACCGAACAACTGATAAAGAGGCAGGTCAGAGAGTGCCTGTATCGACGCGCTTCAAAATGGTCATGCCGAGCGGGGAACCAATCGTGTCACGGACCGAGGTTACTCATAGAAGTACTCATTTTCGGAGAGAGGCATATGACAGTATACAATATGTATTATTGCATTTATATAATGTGTAGCGGATCAAACACGACGGCAGAACTAAACTGAATTGCTTTTATCATACTTACATCCATTTAAATATATCTCAAATCACCAGCTTATCAATAATAGGAACAAGTCTCAAAACTGCTCGATATCGAACCGCCCACGAGGTGCGCAGTAAATAGCCTATCTTTACTCAGTCAAATTGAGACCTTTGTAGAGTGAATATCGAGTGCACAATACAGAATGTGAATATATACAGAGTTTGATCTGGCCGCGCGTAAAGTGCATCCTTTTCCCTCCGAATGCTGCATCAATCTTTCTTCTACGCATATATCAGAATCTCACACTTTGTCCTATTATCGATGCGCAGTACTATTCATTTCATCGCTATTTATCAAATAAAAAAAAATCTGATTTTGTCGATAAACGGATGAGTCTGCCTGAGCTAAGCCATAAAAACAAGCCACGGTATGAGATAATAGCCGTTTGGGATTTTTTATTTGGCGAATAGCGATGAAATAAACTATACGCGAAAGCATATTGGCTACAACAGTGTTACTCAAGTGCAACAGCACTGACCCAGCATTCACGGTGGGCACGTTTAGTCATCTACTTATTATCATTTATAGCTAGAGATCTAATTATACTGATAGGGTAAATTAATACGTGAATAGTCACATTGAAATCTGCTCAAAGAGATTTTAATATCTAATATAAAGATACACAAGGTACTTAATAAATATTGCACTGCATATATACGAGTATGAATCACTGTTTATTTAAATTTCGTTCAGAAGACGTACGTTTTAGATTAAATATTGACGAATTTCAGAGAGTTTCTTCCAAAAGTCTCTAAAATAACGTCTAAAAAATGATTGTATTCCATTGGTGGTTTCCACCCTGCATTCTGATCGTCATTTCTTATTTCATAGGTGTGTAAAATTAATAAAATCCATAAATTATGATTACTTTTCTGTGCTTCTGATATACTTCTTGTAATCTTAACCAACATACAACGAATTATTTTACTAAACGATTATAGTAAACTTTAACATGCTTAGTGTATCTGTTTATATCGATCTGTTCTATTAAATAATCTGAAATTCAAAAGTTTCAAAAATTGTATGCCTGATTAACAAATTATAAAAATAAATATAAAATACCGATACAAAAACTGTATCGGTAACTGTAATTGAAAATTACATTCTGACGTAATGTGGTATTTGTCGGATTCAATAATTATATATTCAACATAATAAAATACAGTATGCTTGCAGTTACCCGAATATGGAGTACTGTCGAGTGAAAAGCTCCCTAAAACAACTCTAAATGCAGACCCAGTGTCCCTTCTCGATCATAAGAGTTATGCAGCTGAAGGTATTTGCTTTACTCCCGTGGTGCCAATGAAAGAATGGAAAGTGTCATTTAAAGGAAAGATGAGGTTAATATTACGAATATTTGGTTTTATGTAAAAATGATCAGTTCTGATAAGCTTGATGATATACGAATAATATAATTTGAGCTATTGTATAATATTAATTTTTTTATTGTAAAAATCATACGAATATCATACGACCTTAATTTTTATGGATATCTTTTGCTCCAACTGCCTTACTTGTGGAGAAAGGTTGGTGTCTTTTTAATGTTCTGTTAATTCTATGCTGTACTCGTATACCCTACATGCCGTTTATCAATATAACTGTATTATACAGTAGAAATTAATTCACATAAGCAAATGCTTAATATGATTATGTAGCAGGTATTCTTTTCTGAATCTGTCCTGTTTGCAATCCTTTTCAAAAAAGCAAACAGATAATGAATATTTATATGTATTGTATATAGTTAGTCAATAATAACTAGATTTTTGAAGAATTTTACAAGAATTTGCTTTGTGTAAATAAAATTAGACGTGAAAGAAAACCTAAGTTGTATATTATCGCTAATTTAGTGTATACTTTCATAAAAAATAGGGAATCAGTTTTTCACAAATACCGAAATATAACACATTATTCCACGCGCGTATCGCCAACCAAGTTGGCATCATTAAGGAATGAGTAAAATTAGTTATCACATTACCTCTAGTCTCTATTTATACCTAAGTTTTGTCTGGCTTCAGTAAACCCTTACGAACATTGTTTCTGATTTTACTGTTCTGTAATGAATTTACTAATTGTATTTATTTTTCTTCAATGAAGGAATGATATGTCCTAGTTTACTGCACTACTGCTTCTCGTACCTAACCCATTATAACTATTTCCATCCATGTTTAGTGAACTGTACTGAGACAAACATTCAGTTCTCTTATCGATTAATGTCGTAATTCATTATATCAACTAAAACAGTGGACTGATAGGTATAGGATCCTTATTTTGGTTCATGTTACTATCACTTATTTACTTAGCCATATTAATATTCTCAAACACATACAATAGCCTGTACCCTTAATTAAGTACTTTTAGCTAAGTTTAAGTACCTAGAGTCTATTCTGTAATTATTTTCGATATGTTGTTGGGCAACGAAATCATTTTCCAATCGATTATGCTTTAAGTAACCTATCTGGTTCTTGAACATAGTTACAAGTGCTCTTATTGTCTATCCAATATACTTGTGATTACAATATTGGCAACGGATTTCATATATCCCACACCTTTCGTTGTTTTCAACGTTATCGTTGAGATTCCCCAAAAGTTATTGCGATTTCTTTCCAGAGGATTATACTAATGTCCTTTCCAAATATTGAAAACTCACTTGAGACGTCTGGTAAATCGCGGTTCATATGTAATTGATACTATTTTCGAGAAGATCGTAAAATTGTGTTGAATTTGTTGTGTTGCATTTCTCTGAAAACATGACAACCTTCACGAAATTTCAAAAATTGAAATCGGCGAAAAGTCGCGAAAATTTATGAAATCAGTTGTCACGATTGTAGTCAAAAGTGTATTGGGCAAACAAAAAGAGCAATTTTAACTAGGTACAAGAAGAACATGGCTTATATAAAATATGAAAGCTTGGAAAAATATTCCATTGCTTAATATGCTTTTAACAAACTATTTGATGCCTTTGAAAGTAGTAATATAACTGAATGTGATAATAACTTGATAAAAAATAAAGGTTCTATACCTAACTGTCCCCTATTTTGGTTGATACGGTGAATTATGACATTAATGGATACGTGAACTGATTGCTTACCTCATTACAATTTCCTAACCATGAATGGAAATATTTATAAGACTTATAGGAGATTTCGTATTAGAAGCAGTACTGCAGTAAATGGGAACATATTTTTTCTTCACTTTTCACCCACCAGGAAGAAAAACAGTTACAATGAGTAGTTAATAGTGCATTAATGAATAGTGCATAAAAATATGAACCTGGACCGGAGTTAGGTAATTATAAAATTAGTTTCAAACTTTTGATGATGCCAACTTGGTTGGCGCAACGTGCGTCCACTAATGTGTAATATTTCGTTACTTTGGAAAACTGTTCCCTGTTTTTGTGGCTACATCGAAGGTTCCAGCCCTTTCCTATGATTTCTTTTTATACTGGCCTTTTGTAGTAATCTCTTTTCATTGGATTGTTAAGATTTGTTTATTTCTTATTGACTTTATTAGTTTGGTTATCGAATTTTAAGTAGTTGACAGAAAAAAAACATCAAATAAAGTTGGACGAATATGGAAGAGGGAATTCAAAACTTAATAGTTTTAAATCTTGTATTTATTCCTATCTTTTCATCAAGGTATACATATTTTCTTAATAATATGAAATTATTATATAATTATTTACAGAACGGTAATATTCATATGTGGTTGTAGATAAAAGTAGGCAGTAGTAATACAAACTACTTCGGACGAATAATGTCCGGTAGGCACATAAAAATAAACAATTTTTGAGGATTTAGCGTGACATATTTTGTAGGCATCCAAATATTCCAAATCAATTTGTGGATGTGGACCTTCAAGCCGAATGGAAAAGCGATTTGCCTTGGTTTCTTTTTGAAACTGATGTACCTGTTACAAATTTGGCAAGAGCAATGGCAAGAGAACCTTGGTCAAAAGAGTTTTTTAAATCTTTGAAAGAGTAAGTGGTAATTTTTTTGTTTCTTTTCCCACTTAACTATTATACAAATCCTATGGAGATATAGTTATTTCAATAATCTTTTGAGACAGTATACACATAATTAATGAGTATTTTAAATGTTAATTTTAATTTATTCTTAAGATGACCTTTTTGAAATATTGAAGATATATTATGATAATATTTAAATTGAGATTGCGGAGTTAAGTTTATCAGGGTGAAAATGCTATTGTACAACGTGTGTAAATAATTAAATAAGAAAACAATATGAAGATACGTGAGGAACCTGAAACTATTGTCAATATAAGAATAAAGGTTATTTGCCCGATTCTAAGCTAATATCAGTATACATTTTACTTTGAGTCTACTATCTATCGTATTCTTCTATAGTAGTGCTTGCAATAATGTTACTCGTGCTGTGGTCTGGGGTAGCGGTTGCTTTCAGTATTAAGGGTGTTATTGTATGCTTGGGTTCCAGTCGCAATGGGGGGATAGTCGCCCTCAGCATACCATGTGTATCTATCAGATCTATATGTAACCTTGCCTTTTACAGCCTGAGGCTTTAGAGGATAGAGGTTGATTTCTGTATATCCAATCGTCCTAATTTAAAATATGAATTTCTTTCTATATCGGAACCAGAAATATATACTGGGAAAATGCAATAGTTTCGACGTATTTTTGTACATTGGATATACAAAAAAATTTCGCACATTAATCTAGACGAAAATTTCAAGGAAATCGTGGGAGCATGTCAACTGTATACCTATGGCTGGAAAATATTCTATCTAACGTATATCTATATGCATTGAATCTCTATATTGTTCAAAAACCTGACCCCATGGATCACACCTTAAATATTGCAATGCACGAATGAATAAAAAGTTAAACGCACTTCATCCCATTAGTTCTCGATAAATATAAATTATACTTTCAGAGCCCATCAGACCCATTATGAGCAGATGGGCTATCTGAGTGGAACCTTGAAGGTGAACGATAAAGTTATTCCAATAAATGAAATGGATGCTTTTAGAGACCATAGCTTTTGTAAGTATTTTATTAAGTAAGAATGGTGTATTGGAGATTTTTAAGTTTACAAAAATCATTACAATTGTGAAGTTTAACAAAAAGAAGAACACATTTATAAAGGAAACAGAATCAACTTTACATGTTGAAGGTTTTCATGTCTCTCAGTATAGGGTATTGTGCTTATTACTATTAGAAGCTTACTTTGTAAGTGTTGAATTTGATTTGGTCATTTATGGCTTATTTATTTACTGGAATAAAATAGATGCAAAAGCACGAGCAAACTAAATATATTTCCATTATATGTAAGATGTAGCTCATGTGGTATACACGTAATATGTACTAAATTAGTACATATATTTTTGAGAGAATGACTATACATACTATGAAACTACTACTGCTAGACTACGAAAATACTACCACATACAGTAAATATTACTAAGAAAAACAATACTTGGTGTGTTTAAAGTTGATTTTTTTGATGTAGTAATATCAGATGCAAAATTGCTTAATTAATAACATTTTTTACTCGTTAGCAAATAAGTACGCATATGACAGTCGAAGCGAATTAACTATATGTACGTACACTTGATCCGCTTAACGTTTTTCACCGACTGTTTTTTAGAATTTGACATCCTGTTTTTAAATCAGGAATTTTCCAAATATATCAATTCTATCGGAGGTTGCTTCAGCTGTTACGGAATTACTCGACTGTAACATTATTGATATATTCACGGTGGGCAAATTTAATAATGATGTATCATAAACAGTATTCAAACTTAAAACTTCCTCTATAACTAAATTAAATACGATGGACATTCAGTACACACGCGATGGACGCGCAAGTAATAGAAGTGCGGCATCTTTCCTTGTGGCTACCACAGGGATCGATGACCTATAGCATTCTCACGGGTGTATGTCCTCGTCTCTATGTTATCTTCCCCTACGCAGCATAATGCTTTAGGAGAAGGCGGCAGATTTCGGTGCGTGCAAAGATTTAACTAACACAGCTATGATATAAGTTTCATATATGTATGGATAAAACAAAATTACCATGATATAAGCGATCATCATCATCATCATGTCATCAGTCCTAAGACTGGTTGGACGCTAACCTCCAGCTTCTCCTATCTTGTGCTAACCTACGCATTTCGCTAATTGTGCTACAACCTACATCCCTTACCATTTGCGAGCAGTAGTCTAATCTAGGCCTACCTCTGCCTTTCTTCACTCCTATTTCTGCCTCCAAAATATCACGGACTATTCCCCAATGTCCCAGCAAGTGGACTACCATTCTATCTCTTCTCTTCTTTATGTTTTTCCACATACTTCTTTTCTCGCCGACTTTCTCCAATACTTCTTCGTTTCTAACCCTATCAGTCCATGGTATTTACATCATTCTTCGGTAACACCACATCTTAAAAGCTTCTAATTTGCTTCCCCTACCGTCCAGGTTTCGCAACCGTATAGTGCCGTGCTCCATACATATGTTTTCAAAAATCTCTTCCTTATTTCTAAGTTTATTACCCCCGAGCATAAAAGTGCTTTCTTTTTGTTAAAAGCTACTCGACCCTGCGCTATTCTTTGTTTTATGTCTTTATCGCTTCTTCCATCCCAATTTATTTTACTTCCTAAATAAGTGAAGTCTTTAACTTCTTCCAATCTTTCATTATTAATTTGTATATTCGTTTTTGCTCTGCTCTCGCGCCCTCTGCACACTAACACTTTAGTTTTGTTTTTATTCACCCTCATCCCGTATTCCTCTGTCCACACTGCCTCCATTTCGTTCAATGCTGATTCTAATTCCTCCTTACTAGATGCTAATACTGCTATATCAACCGCGAATCTTAGCATTTTTAGTTTCTGTCCCTGTACTTTAATCCCGAAATCCACTCTATCTTTTACCACATTAATCGCCTCTTCGATGTACAGATTAAAAATTAGTGGTGATAGCGTACATCCTTGTCTTACTCCTTTCCTAATACCTACTTTCCTTTTCTCCCCTTCTACTTCTATAACAGCAGTTTGCTCTATGTATAGATTGTGTACTACTCTCCTATCTCTATACTTCATTCCCGCGCTCTTTAGTATCTCGAACATTTTTTCCCATCTTACGTTATCAAAAGCTTTTTCTAAATCTACAAATCCTATATAAGCGTTCTTTCCTTTTTCTATTGTTTTCTCTAACATTACTCTTAGCGCTAGAATAGTTTCGCGAGTTCCCCTATTTCGTCTAAACAAGAATTGGTCTTCTTGGTGAATTTTTGACGCGTAGGAAGTTAGGCCAATCGTTCTAAAGTTCTCGCATTTGTCGGCTCCTTTCTTTTTCGGTATAGTAACGATAATGTTCCTCTTATAATCCTCCGTCATCTCGCCCGTTTCGTATATGTATTTTACCAGTTCAAACATCCTATTTACTACTTTCTGTCCCGCACATTTCAAAATTTCCGCCTGTATTTTATCTACACCCGGCGCTCTATTGTTCTTTAGCCCCCTTAGTGCTATTTCAAATTCCTCTCTCAATATAGGTTTTCCTACATCTTCCCTATCGATGCTAGATTCTTCCTCTAATATCTCTCCTAATTCCTGACCCTCGTATAAATTTCCTAAGTACTGCTTCCATCTATCCGCTTTCTCCTCTCTTCCGATCAGTATGTCCCCCGATTGACTCCTAACGTTTCTACTTATTGTTCCTATATCCCTGAAGTTCCTCTTAATTATTTTGTAAGCCTCATCGGTCTTACCTACTTGCAGATTATCTTCTACTTCTTTGAATTTATCCTCTATCCATTGTTCTTTCGCTTTTCTACATTTTCTAATGATTTCCCACTTTATTGCCTTATAAATTTTCAGTCCTTCCTCGTCTCGTCTGTTTTTGTAGCCTCGTCTCTTTTGCATTAAGTTTAAGATTTCGTCCGTTATCCAGGGCTTCCTAGCTTCCCTTTTCTCGGAATATAAGCGATCGTAAATTATAAAAAAATATTATTGTACGAGCATATAAAAATAAATGGTATATATAATTTCGTTATACAAACAGAATATTATGGAAGGAATAGCTCGTTATAGTCACTTACTGATTCAATTAAGACCAATACTTTCTTAAAATATAAAGCGCCAGCTAATTCGTAAAATACATTATAAATTAATACAAAAGGAGCACAAAGATGACAAAGATCATAAAAAATCTCGCTTGCCATTATGTTCGCATGATTTTAAACTGTCATGCAAGCATGATGAAAAAGTTAGATGTTTAATTTTTCATGTATTAATATCTATAAATACTTTTATAATATTTAAATCTAACACAATTTTATCTAGAGTTCTGTTGAATTTATGTAATTAAATCTAATTAATTTACAGGTTTCAAAAGGGACTGGTCGCTAATGCATCGATATATTTTTCATATGTTTTATCTCTCTGACAGAACAAAGATATCGGTAGGAGTCGTTTGTCAACCCTGTACGTCGACCCACTTAGAAATGGGACACGTAACTCACCCTAATGGTAAACTAGATCCCATAGAAAGTTGCGATTTGTTACTTTATCAGCACGGGGAGAATGGAATTCTCAACAAAGAATTGTCTTTCACGTTTGTTGCTGACGGCGAAATCTACGAGGTAAAAGTAAAATACGAGTACGATGTTGTACATTATAAAGGAAATGATGTAGAGGCCAAAATGAATGAAAGATTTTTTACTTGTGAGGTTAATGGAGTACCTGGAAGGGGTATATCAGAATGGCATTATAATAATATAAATAAATGATTTTGAATGATATTTTACGAATGCATATAAATAAAGGAATACGTAATATGGTTTTTATGTAATATTTTTGCAAATCAAACTCATATAGTAAAACATTTTTACTGAATATAATACTTTTCATTTTTAATTAAAACAGGACTTTGTATATAAAACAATTTAATATACTTATTCTTTAGATTCTGATTTGCAATATATGTTATTATTTAATATTCGATTCAATTCAAATAAACCTGCAATCAATTTATTAGATCTCTTTCATTTTGCTTTGGAGAATTTTATGTATTTCTAAAGGGCTGGAAAGAACATTCAAAACAACAATCACCTAGGAAAGAACATTTTGGTAAAACATTATGTTCCGTGTGCCGTTACCAACTTCAGAATTATAGATCGTGGTAAGTAAAGTGGTTTTTATGAGATGATGTGATTATTGAAAGATAACATTATGATTTGACAAACTTGAAAAGTGACTTGGTCAACAAAATATTTCGCCACGCGATTCTACGTGGAATAATTTTCATATTCCCTTTTCTTAAGCATGTAATTTACAATTAAACGAAATATAATTTCGGCTTTCAAAATATCTTTTATTGTAAATTTTTAACCATCTCGTTAACCAACTCGAAATCTTCTATTTCAACAAAATATGATTATCTGAAAAAACACAAGGATTTATTTAACACTGCATTTCAGATAGGTACAAACATTTCGTATACCTAATAGATACTTTAAAAATATCTGCTGACGCCTACAATTTATATCAGCTATTTAACTGTTTCTAAAACAGGTTCTTATTAAATATTTATTTAAATCAAAGCATGGAATGCCCGAGTCTTTAATACATAATTGATCATTATATGAAAGACAATTAAATGGAAATTTTATTAAAAAGTTTACGCTATCACTATAGTTTCTTATTTGATTTCATTATTTATGGCAACCTTTTTTTAATAAAAACTGGAAAAAATGTAAATAAAATCTTCGCTTACCTCAACCATAAGGTACAATATAACAGATACTTGGTTTGTCACAGCTACTAAATATATTTTAAAAATAACAAATAAATCCACGCTTTATAATAACATTTAGTCAATCACAAACATGAAACACCTATGGGACCGTACAATCAACTGGTCATTGCTTAAAGTAACAGCGTAAGATGCCTCGTGTTTGATTGGTTTGATATAAATGCGACGGGGCTTCTAGATGCTTAAATATTTGCTGAGAATTTATATTTACCTACAGAAATCTTAGATTTATTAGCTATATTTTTAAATCCTATGATCTGTTAACTGAATATAAAGAGATTTGCCTCGTTCATCATCGCCAGAATTCGCAACCGCTGATTTCTTATCATTGATGTTAGATGTACTAGAAAAGTACAAATACACATTCGAATTTAATGCAAACTCAGATATTTAAATGCATATTACTGAATTTTTATCATTCTCTCTGTATCAGATTACATCACTTCGGTATTTTATTAATATAATATGAGGATATTAATTAATGAATAGCAACTATGGATACCAGAATAAGGATTACAAATTAAAATTAGATATTAAAACAGTAAATAAAGTAAAAATAATATCTATTTCAGTTTTTATTGGCGAAGTACGGCCTCACCGGCCTACCCTGATGAGCCGATACTGAAAACAATTGTACCAGTTTTGATCAATAGCAACTAAAAATTATCAGACTGTCAAATATTTTTGATGTCATCTTTCAATTGTCATCTTATCTCGTGGAGTTAGATAACATTATATTTTTGTTACCATTTGATCTTCACTCTTACTTTTTGCCTGTGGAAGTAGTGAATGAAACATTGATCGTTCACTGCCCTCAGAAACTAACTCGCGTATATGATGGAGATCTGCGAGAGGCAGCGGCTGGAGATCGCGGTCTTGAGGCGGCGCATGGAACGGCTGCACGAGGAGTCCATGGCCTAGTTCGCCAAGCTAAACGAGTATCTCGCCCCTCAGGATGAGAGGGACGTGAGCCCCATTCCAAGCGGCGCCCCTCGAAAGATGAACAGAGAAGAGCGACAGACTCGGACGAAGAATCGAAACCGGAAAGGAAGCAGGCGTTACGACACGGAGCGTTCCCAGTCGTGTAATGCCGGAAGAACCCACCGTAACTGAGGCGTTGCGACACGGGGCGTCTCCGGTTCGTGTAATGCCACTGTACAGCAGGCAGCGAAGACATCGGAAGTAGCGAAGCCTCCGGCGAAAGTGCCTCCAGTAGTCCTTCGCAAGAAAGACAATTGGGCAATAGTCGGCCGAATCCTCAAAGAGCTAAGGATTAATTACACGAAGGCCAAACTGGTAGGAGACGGTGTCGAAATACACCCAGCCACCCCCGATAACCACAGGAAGTTAACCAGGACGTTAGCAGACCGGAAGTACGAGTACCATACATACTCGTTGCCGGAGTCCAAAACACTGCGGATTGTGGTCCGCGGAATACAGGATTGCGTCACGGGGGACGACGTAACTCAGGATCTCTGAAGCCAAGGACTCCACCGATAGCTGTTCATCAAATGAAGTGCAAACATAAATATTTGTTTATAGTAATTTTAAGCAGAGGCATACATCTTTGTAGGGGTATATAATATAAATAAATATAAAAAGTAACTAAAACATAAAAGACGATTTAGAAGTTGATCATTGGGAAAAATTGCATGTAAATCAATTTTAGTTAATGAACACAGTTGACAATGGCGAATAGAATACAGTTAGACAAATCATTAAGAAGTCTATTAATCAATTACGAACAAATTAATTGTTAAATTAAAAAGCGCATATGTATAGTAATGCTAGCAAAATTGATAATTGGGATGATTTTTTAAAACATATAAATCATATGTCGATATTTTGTTTTGAAAAATTTAACTATTAAATAAGTATATACATATGCCAACCAATGTACATAAGAGAGAACATTAATGTTAATACATAAAAATAATGTAAGACTATGACTGTAGTTATAGTCCTACTTATAGTCAAGTTACATATATTTGATTATGTGTACGTACAATCAAATAAGTTGATGCTCAATTTAGTGGCTGAAATATCGATGGATTGAAACGTTTTTCAAATCTCAGTCATTTTACTGTTTATGTGAAAATAATTTTGAGAATACTAACTGTAAGCACATTTACATTTTAATACTTCTGTAAAGATTAACTTAAATTAAGTTAGGGCTACGTTCATAATGATACGTTCATAATAATACATAATTCAATGTTGTTGAGAGTCAAATAATAAAGATATAATAAAGAAGAAATAAGAAATAAGATATTTCCAGGTAATTATGAAGTATAACAATATATATATATATATATATATATATATATATATATATATATATATATATATATATATATATATATATATATATATATATATATATATATATATATATATATATATATATATATATATATATGTTATATAGAATCCTCTCTTATATTAGGTTAAGACTTAGATTAATATTGTATTTTATAATATTGTAATATACATTGTAACAGGCCATTAGCATACAGGATGTTATGTCCAGAAAAGAGTATACCAAAGTCATTGCGGTTATCGCGTAACTAAAAACCTTTCGTGCTTATCATAAACCTACATTGTATTTTATCGCAATTATTGCAACTTGCGAAAAGCTTGAGAAAAGCACTTCTTAGAACATTCCTGCAGCATCAGCATACAGAAATGTTTTAAATAGAGAAACAACCATTGGTAGCTTCAGTAATCGGCAAATATAGTAATCGGCAAATATAGTAATCGGCAAATATAGTAATATTCAATTAGTCGTCGAGTAAACGTCGAACAAGTCTAAATTAAATTATATAAAGTCGGTTACTCCTTTTTTGGCATAGCAAAGTGTTCAAAATCGTAAATTAAAAATAAATTGTTTTTAAAAAGTTAATTAAATAAAAAGTGATATAAAAATTGGCGCAGTCGGTAGGATTTTCGCGCAACTTTAGAACACGGACATTGCCTAACTAGAGTTGTGGAATTCCAATTCCTAAGCGAAAGAACCAATAGAAGAAAGAAACAGGAAGTTTCAAGGAATAAGAAGAAATAATTCAAGAAGAAATAATTAAAGAAGAATAAACAAGAAAGAAAAAGCAACCTAGTTTTAAGAAGAAAAGAAGAAGGACACCCAGATAGAACACGGACCTTGCCTCACTGTCTGCGGACCTCTTCTCCACGATATTCAACATCAGCCAGGACAACCCTATCCAGAACACGGATCTGCCTCACTGGAAGTGGACCCTAGCCGACGAATGAAATCGACAACTTGGTAAGTCGCAAAGAATCATCTCGCTTACCTCATTATACAATTTTTTGTGTATATTTTTATTTTACGTACAATACGTACGAATAACTGATATAAACCAGTGAAACGAAATACATTTTTTCATAATTGAAATTTTTTAATTTTAAAATTATTATTTTTTATTTTGTTTTTATAAAATACTTGATAATTTAATAACCAAAAAATGGCTGAAGAACATATTGAACCGTATAGGCTATCGGAAATTTTTTCCATAGTACCTGAATTTGATGGAAATCAAATTTTCCTTCAAACTTTTCTCAATGCAGTAAGATGTGCTTACGATATGGCCATCGATAACCAAACAATTTTATTAACATTGCACGTAAAAAATAAGCTCAGAGGCAAAGCCGCCGAGTTAATAAATTCCCGTAATCCATCCACTTGGGATGAGATTAAATATCTACTAGAAACGCATTTTGGAGATTCTAGAGATCTCACAGCTTTAATTCAAGACCTACAAAGAATTAGCCAAAACTCTAACGAGTCTGCACTAAATTTCGTCTCTAGACTACAGACTCACAACGCAAAAATGCATGCGGCAATACAAAAGCAACCGCTTACCGCAGAACAAAAATCAGCGCAAAGTACCCCGATTGAAACTATGACTCTAAACACGTTATTAACAGGTTTAGACCCCAAATTAGGCTCCATTATTAGAGCAAGTAACCCGAGTGATATGCTTCAAGCTGTCGCCCGAATAAAACGAGAGCTACAACTATCATATTTTGAAACACAAAAATTTAATAGAACTAACAGACCACCCACTAATATTCAAAATTTTCCAAATAAGAAAATTTGTAACAAGTGCAAAAGAATTGGCCATACTTCTAACGAATGTAGGAGTACCCAACAGAATTTCGGAACTTTTCAGACTAGACCAAATTACACGCCAAATTACACACCGAATTTTTCGCAAAATTCAAATAACTTCCAACCACGTCAACCATTTAATGCCAATAACGTCAGACCTCAAACAAATCAAAATTTCCAACAGTTTCAACAAAATAGGCCCTCAGCTATAAGACCAAACCCTAACTATTCGCAACAACGACCATCTATTATTAGGCCAAACCCAAATTTTACCCAACAAAAAACTCATCATATGAATCAAAATTATTGTGAGTATAACGAATATGACGATACAGCTCATCAACAAGAAATAACCCCACAATATTACCCGGATGATACCGCTCATCCATATAACTTTCAAAATCAATACTGTGAAGAATATTCACCATATGAGAACTATAACACATATGATGATACTGCTCATCAATTTCATGACCCTAACGATCCGACAGAACAAAATACGAACCAGGATTTTCACATCCTCGACCATCAAGACCACCCTCCAGATTCGGAGACAACCAAAATTCAAATTATAAAATGCAACAAAAACCAACAACCCAAAGACAAAAAATTCATGTAGATCAAAACCTCTTAACTGTAAATTCAAAAAATTTATATTATATTAAAGATATTAGCAAAACATTCAAAATTTTAATCGATACAGGCGCAGGACTTTCGATATTTAAACCCAGAACTTGTGAGAATTACACTAAAAGATTTTCGGAAAATGTTATTATACAGGGAATAACGGATGAACGAATTTTTATCAAAGAGTCAACACTTATACCATTCACAGATTCGGACCCTCATAAAGTATATATTCATGACATTGACATAGAATTTGACGGACTATTAGGTTCTGATTTTTTAGAACACTACAATTGTATAATCGACATTAAAAACAGACAACTCATAACCAATTTTAAAACTGTCCCACTATTTAAAGTTACTGACGATTACGAGCAACAAGAAAACACACCACCAAATTTAGAAACCAAAATTATTAAAAATAACATTTCGATCGCCCCTCGTACTGAGCAAATATTTAAAATTCAATGTAATCTCTTTAATACGGACGCTATTTTAAGCGGTCAAGAAAAAGACAAAGTACGAATTCCAAATGCTCTTGTAAAAATTAATGAAAAAGGAGAATTTTTAACATCAATAATTAACGCGAATGAAATTCCAAAAATTATACATTTCGATGATTTAAAATTAGAGCCCATTAAAAATTCCAGTATATTAAGTACAAACACAGTAAATAAAAATCAAAATTACACAGACCGAAATTTCGAAATTGAAAATCAATTGCGAATTGAACATTTGAACGAGGAAGAACAATTTTTAATTAAAGAACTATGTTTAGAATATTCAGATATATTTTACTTAGAAGGTGACAATTTGACATTTACAAACGAAATTAAACATACGATTGACACGATAGACACAAAACCTATTTTCACAAAATCATACCGATACCCTCACATCCATAAAGAGGAAGTAAAGACACAAATTTCAAAAATGTTAGACCAAAGCATAATAAGACCATCTATTTCTCCATGGTCTTCACCAGTATGGGTCGTTCCGAAAAAATTGGACGCCTCCGGGAAACAAAAATGGCGCGTTGTCGTCGACTATCGGAAACTAAATGAAATATCCATAGGAGAAAAGTATCCTCTCCCTAATATATCCGATTTACTAGATCAACTAGGTAAATGTGAATATTTCACAACTTTAGATTTGGCTTCAGGTTTTCACCAAATCGAAATTGATTCAAAGGATATTGCAAAAACAGCTTTTTCGGTAGAGAACGGACATTATGAATTCACTCGTCTTCCCTTTGGTTTAAAAAATGCCCCCGCGACATTTCAGAGAGTTATGGATAACATACTCTTAGGTATCCAAAACGAACGTTGTCTGGTATACATGGATGACATCATAATTTATTCACCAACAATACACGAACATATTAGTAGATTAACTGAAGTTTTCAAACGATTAAGGAACGCGAATTTAAAAATACAACCCGACAAATGCGAATTTCTCCGCAAAGAAGTCGCTTATTTAGGTCATATAATTACACCCGACGGAGTAAAACCAAATCCAACAAAAATTAATTGTGTAGCTAATTTTCCTCAACCGACAAATCAAAAAGAAATTAAACAATTTTTAGGACTAGCAGGATATTACAGACGATTTATACCCAATTTTGCAAAAATCTCTAAGCCTTTGACGAAATTGTTACAAAAAGACATATTATTCCATTTTGATTACGAATGCCAGAAATCCTTTAAAGAATTAAAAGAATCGTTAACTTCAACCCCTATTTTGATATATCCAAATTTTAATGAACCCTTTATCTTAACGACAGATACAAGCTCATTTGCAATAGGAGCAGTTCTATCCCAAGGACAAATAGGAAAAGACTTACCTATAGCTTTTGCATCCAGGACCTTATGTCATGCCGAAACTAAATACTCCACAATTGAAAGAGAGCTTCTCGCTATTGTCTGGTCGGTCAAACACTTTAGACCTTACCTTTTTGGACGTAAATTTAAATTAATAACTGATCATAGACCTCTAACTTGGCTACTATCAATAAAAGATCCAGGAAGTCGCCTAGCGCGTTGGAGATTAAAGCTTGAGGAGTATGATTATGAAATCCAATATAAACCAGGAAAAATCAATAAAAACGCTGACGCTTTATCTAGAATAAAGATCAATCATTTCCAAAAATGTTCAGAATTTCTTACAAAAATTTTAACTTCAAATTCAGACAATGAATCAATAAATTCAGAAATTACAGAAATATCCCCAGAAACATGTACACAGGAATTAGAGACATTTGTAAAACTTTATAAGACGCAATCTTTAATTGACTATAACAAAATTAAATTTACTAATGACCAACTATTAGACAAAAAACACAAGGACGTAATAGTATTCTTTAGGAAAGATAAACTAGAAGATCTTCATTATAAAATAATAGAAGACATTTTTGATGAGAACCCAAAATTTGATCACAATAAAATAAATACCGTATCTAGCAAAACTATAAAACATCGCAAATATTATATAATCTTATTACCTTTTGATGCAAATGAAGTAATTGAAACAATGTTTGTTACCTTATACAAGGATAAAAATACTCTCGACCTTTCGAAAACATATTTTGTCGAAAATAATCCAGACCTTCCAATTTTAGAAATGCTATCATTCATCTTCACTGAATCAGATCTAAATTTAACAATTTGTCAAAATTTAACAAGAACACCGGACGAAGATCAATTTCCTATAATAATAGATCAATACCACAACGGTAAAGCAAATCTTCACCGTGGTATAAATGAAACTATCCGTAGAATACGCGAAAAATATAATTGGCCAGGATTAACAAAACACGTAGAGAAATACATTCAGAACTGCGAAATTTGTCAAAAAACAAAAACGTTACGTAAAAATTTAAGCAACCCTTTAGTTATCACGGAAACTCCAAAAACACCTTTTGAGCGAATCAACATAGATATTTTAGAAATTCCAACAAAAAATCACGTCCTGACAATTAGGGACGAATTAACAAAATTTACACAGGCATACCCTCTTCAAGACAAATCAGCTAAATCGACAGTCAACACCCTTCTTTTGTACTTCCAACATTATGGAACACCTCTCCGAATTCATTGTGATTACGGCAGAGAATTTGACAATACGTTACTAAAAGACTTATGTACTCTTTACGACATCAAACTGACTTTCTCTAGCGTCAATCATCCACAATCAAATGGATCCGTCGAACGATTCCATTCGACATTATTAGAAATGATACGAGTCAATAAAGCGGAAAACCCAAATGAACATCCCTTAACGGTTATTCCATACGCAGTAATATGTTATAACAACTCTGTAAATAAGACCCATGGTTTCACACCATATGAGTTAGTCTTCGGACATACATCTAGTCGTCCTCCCTAAACACTATACAACCAAAAAGAACTGATTTCTAAATATGTTCGAGATTTAAATAATAGAATCTCATGGTACTACAAAATAGCACGATCAAAAACGAACCTCCAAAAGGAAAAAGCGAAAACGCGATTTGACAAACACATTTCGGAAAATATACCTAAATTTAATATCGGTGACAAAGTCTATGTGAAAGAATCACAAATAAAAAACAAACTTCACAATAAATTTAATGGCCCATTTAGAATAAAAGAAATATTTCAAAATTCAGCAATTTTACAAAATTTAGAAACGAATCAAACTACGAAAGTAAACTTTGATAGGATGAAACCTTATTCTGAAAATTAAAATTTAATTTCAGGTTTCTGCTTCTGATCGGAACAGTAGCCTCACAATACACCATATCTCCTATAAATAATACCATCGGAATATATTTCCATAAGGAAAGTGAAGTAGTGATTTCAAACAAACAATGGACCCTATTAGTTCACAAAAACATATCGTCATTGAAAAATGCTTTCAAACATAATGAAAACTTATTAGAAATTCTTTTACACGCAGTCAACCCTACTTTCGAAAATATGAACCTATTTCGAGGAGAAGTTAAAACCCATGTAAGCCTGCTTACGCAAATCTCTAAATCAATACAAGAGAAATTAAATGAAATTTATTTCGACACCAGACGCTACAAACGAGGACTTATTAACGGTATTGGCTCAATATTTAAAACCATCACAGGAAATTTAGACTCTGCAGATGGAGAATATTATTCAGATTGTATTAAGAAACTAGCAAAAGATGAATTCCAATTAGAAAGTTTATTAAAAAACCAAATTTCAGTAACAACCTCTGTTATCAAAAACTTTAATGCCACTATACAAAAATTACAAATTGACGAAGCCACTTTTAATAGGGACATAAAAATTATTTCAGACACGATTTACAAAACAGCTGACAAAATAAAAGTCATCGAAGCCAAATTGAGATTTCTAGAACAATGTGAATTTCTAATGGAGAGTTATTTGTATATCGAGGATCAATTAAACAATATCATAAATTCAGTCACTTTCGCGCGTTTAAAAATAATTCATACATCAATAATTAATCCTGAAAATCTGGTTACATCACTTCAGGAAATATCTCAAAATTTACATCAAAACAACCTGCCATTGGTTATCAAGTTATCTAATATTGCTAAATACTTAGACATAATGGAATTAGAGGCCTTTCAGACAGATTCAGATCTTATTTTTGTTTTGAAAATTCCATTAATTGATCAACAAAGATACACACTTTTTAAATTATTTCCTATACCAATTCTAAATCACAGAACTGGATTATATCATGTACTGTCAACTTCACAAAGATATATTGCGCGTGATGATGATTCTTTGATGTACATACCCTTGTCAAATTTGAACGGATGCAAACAACTTTATACAGGAACAAAACTCTGTACAAACCTTTTCGCATATCCCATAGATGACAATGCCATGTGCGAGGCACGCATCTTGAAAAATCTAAAAACACTACCCGAAAATTGCGAAACGTCCTTAATATTCGCAAAAGGATATAACGTTCAAAAACTAACCAACTCATGGCTCATCGTAAACTCTGAACCACTTCAAATCACTATAAATTGTAAGCAGATAAATACCAAGACAGAAATTATTTTCAAGAACTCCATTCTGACATTACAACCAGAATGCAGTGCATTTGTAGGAGTTACTAAAATACAATCCAATTCGAAGGAAACCACCGTAAAGGAGCTCGATGCTCATCCTATTTTAATTCCATACAACTGCTGTCATGACATTCCCGACGATTTCGAAATTCCCAAATTACAACCATTAAAATTAAATAATCTCAATACCGAAGACCTCGAAATCGCAAAACATAAATTAGACGAATATTCAAAAACGTTGGATAATATGATTAATGAACCGTTCATCACCAAACATATTTCATGGTTCACGTACTTCACAATTGCTGCAATAATCGGCATTATCTTATTATACATCTGTTGTAAATGCCGAAAAAGAAATAGATTAGCCATTGCTATTACATCCAATTCACCGCCACCTCCACCTAGACCAAGGAAAACATTTAGAAGCTTCGTCAGCACCCTTCCCAGGAGAAGACCATCAATCAGACCAGAAGAACCATCCGAAGAAGATATTGAATTGAACTAATTTTCAGTGCTACAGTGCTAGTGCAGTGCTAGATTCCGTTTCAAGTTTTAATTTTAACTTTTAATCAGTGTAACTCACTTTGTTTAACCTTTATCCCAATGTTTTAATTTAATTATATTGCTATTTCTAATGTAATCCCATGTCAATTTAAAGAAAAAGTTTATATGTAATTTCATGTTTTTACGTGCTTGCATGAACTTAACGCCATCGATTTTGTAATCGATTTTTACAAAAAAGTTGTTGTATGACACCAACTTTTATTATAAGGGGGGAGTTGTTATATAGAATCCTCTCTTATATTAGGTTAAGACTTAGATTAATATTGTATTTTATAATATTGTAATATACATTGTAACAGGCCATTAGCATACAGGATGTTATGTCCAGAAAAGAGTATACCAAAGTCATTGCGGTTATCGCGTAACTAAAAACCTTTCGTGCTTATCATAAACCTACATTGTATTTTATCGCAATTATTGCAACTTGCGAAAAGCTTGAGAAAAACACTTCTTAGAACATTCCTGCAGCATCAGCATACAGAAATGTTTTAAATAGAGAAACAACCATTGGTAGCTTCAGTAATCGGCAAATATAGTAATCGGCAAATATAGTAATATTCAATTAGTCGTCGAGTAAACGTCGAACAAGTCTAAATTAAATTATATAAAGTCGGTTACTCCTTTTTTGGCATAGCAAAGTGTTCAAAATCGTAAATTAAAAATAAATTGTTTTTAAAAAGTTAATTAAATAAAAAGTGATATAAAATATATATATATATATATATATATATATATATATATATATATATATATATATATATATTTTATATCACTTAAGTTAAATTTTACTTTTTAAAAAATATTTTATTTTACTTTGAAAAATTTAATAATTATACAGACGACGTGATTTAATTTAAAAGACAAGTTAATGATTTAAGACAAAAAGACAAGTAACAAGTGTGTGATTTTTTGGTGTAACTTATATTTATAACATTTCTTTGTTAACGCAAGCATAAGCATTCTGGGAGTTATATGCTGTGCTTGCGTTTTACATGAGAACGCTTTTTGTCGTTCAAGGACCTTTATTGGAAAATGTGTTATGTTTGCATTTCGCATGGGAAATGCTTTTGTTACTGAGGGAGCTGTTATCGCTTGATAATAGGTTTCATATTACGCAGTATTGACATTAATATGTCTAGATGGCTTAAACTTGCATTATATTTTAGCATATAACAACTCCTCTTTTTTTTTGAAAAGTCGGTGTTATTAGCCGACTTTTAGGGAAGATCTTGCATTTCTTCTTCGGTGTGCAGATGGGGTCTTCTACGCAGGAGGGTATTAATTCTTTTTAACATCTGGTTGGAGGTTGCTTCCTTAGACTTTCTAGAGCAACAGCACTGCTTCTTGCATTTCCAGACGACGTAGATGATGAGGAGACAAACTACGGCACCAATAGTTATATATGTGGTTAAGGCATTATGTTTTGTTAAAAATGGTTCATTTATTAACTTATCCAGGTCGCGGGAATATTGTTCTAATTTATAATTAGCTATATGTAGATTTTCTACGTTTAGGTGGTCGAACTGGAGAGGTTCCAATTGGGGCAATTGAAGTTTTTCTGGGATATCCTTACAACAGTCATAAGGTATAACCACGGGGTGTGAATTGTCTGTAATATTAAGGGTTTTGCGGCCTTCTGCCTGAACTTTTGTTATGCCGACAAATGCGTAACAGTCCGGTTGTAGTTTTAATATAGAGTTTTTATTTACACTGGTAATTTTAGTGTCCATTGAATCACAATTTAACAGTAATATGAATAGGTTCAGAAACAATTATTAACCACACATTGTCCTGTAGTTTCTGCACGTTGTAGCCTTGTCCATAAATTAGCGAACTTTCACAGTTTTCCGGGATATTTCTGAAGTTTTTCAGTAGTTGAGCTTCGCATGCTGCACTGCCGTCGATCGGGTAGGCGTAAAGGTCAGAACATAATTTTCTGCGAGCAGCTAATTGTTTACATGTACTCAAATCTTTGACAGGGATGTACATTAATGAATCATCATTACGCGCTATAAATTTTTGAGAAAATGACAAAACGTGATGTAGGCCAGTTCTATTGCCTAGAATTGGGATAGGATATAGATGATACAGAGTATAAAGTTGTTGTTCCACTAATGGTATTCTTAGAACAAATATAAGATCAGATTTCGACTGAAACGCCTCTAATTCAATTATTTCCAGGTATTGAGGAATTTTTGAATATTTTACTGGAAGGGGTAGATTATTTTTGACTAAATTCTGAGAGATTTTCTGAAGTGCAGTAATCAAATTTTCAGGTGTAATGATCGAAGAATGTATTATTTTTAAGCGGGCAAAAGTGATTGAGTTTAGAATGTCATCGAGGTTGCTCTGAAGGTACAAGTAACTTTCGCTTAATTTTTCGCATGTTTCAACAAATCTTAATTCAGCCTGAACTAATGCAACTTTATCATTTACTTTGTGCAATGCTACTTGAATATTTTTCATGTCTTCATTAAAGGTTTCAAAGTTAATTTGTAAATTTTGAACCGTTTGGTTAAAGGTTTTTATAACGGTAGAAGTAACAGATATTTGATTTTTCATGAGATTTTCAATTTGATGTTGGTCATTATTTAATTTATTAATACTATCTGTAAAGAATTGACCGTCTTCGGCATCTAGATTGCCGGTGATTGCTTTGAATATACTACCTACACCATTTAATATACCACGTTTGAAGCGTTTAGTATTAACAAGGATTTCTTCAAATTTTACCTTAAGGGAAGTTGATATTTGATTTAAAAGTGTTATGTGCGTTTTGACTTTCACCAGGAATTCTTTTGTTTCACGTGTGTCAACTGCAAATATACTAACAATGGATTCTAAAATTTTGTTGTTGTTGATGAAAGCTTCTTCAAGGCTTGATAAGTTTTTATGAACTAGAAGAGTCCATCTGTCGTTGGAAATTACTATCCTCGTCTCGTCATGGTAATAGACTCCGACGGTGTTATTGATAGGTGTTATCTGATACTGGCATATTGCTGTTCCGATCAGCAAGGTGAACCTGCAAGGTAATTACGTTTCAAAATATGGTTTTAACCTATCAAAATTGACTTTGGTTTTTTGGTTAGGTTTTGGGTTAATTAGAGTAGCTGAATTTTTATGGAGTTCCAAAATTTCAAATGGGCCGTAATTTATCGGTGATTTGCGATTCCTTTAGGTAAACTTTTTGACCAATTTTGTATTCCGGAGGTTCTCTTGAGACGTGAGCGTCAAATCGAACTTTTGATTTTTGTTTCTGTGCATCCGTTCTTGCACGCGCGACTTTATAATAGTAGGAGAGACGATTATTCAGATCTCTAACGTATTTAGTGACTAGTTCTTGTTGATTATATAATGTCTCGGGTGGTCTGCTGGACGTATGTCCGAAAACCAACTCGTAGGGTGTAAACCCATGAGTTTTGTTAGCGGAATTGTTATAACATATTACAGCATAAGGTAATATGTTGAAGGGGTGTTCGTCGGGATGTTCTGTCATATGTATTCTGATCATTTCTAATAGAGTGGAGTGAAACCTCTCTAGGGAACCGTTAGATTGGGGATGTCCTACACTAGAGTTGCTTTCTCTATGTTAAATCATAGAGAAAGCACAAATCTCTTAGGATGGCATTGTCGAACTCTCGGCCATAGTCGCAATGGATTCGAAGGGGTGTTCCGAAATGTTGGAAATAGACTAGGAGGGTGTTTGCGACTGATTTTGCCGATTTATCTCTAATAGGATATGCTTGACTAAATTTTGTCAGTTCGTCACGTATTGTAAGTGCATAATTTTTTGTGGGGATTTCGAGAATGTCAATATTTATACGTTCAAAAGGGACCATTGGGGTTTCTGTGATAACTAAAGGTGTATCTAAATTTTTGCGACAGGCTTTTGTTTTTTGGCAGGTTTCACAACTTTTTATGTAATTGTCTACGTCTTTTTCGGATAACAAAAATGACAAAATTTCTAGAATAGGTAGGTCAATGTTATTTTCAATATAGTATGTTTCAGAGTCCTTAAATGTTTCACGACCATTGTATAATGTGCCAAACAGGTGTTGAATAACGGTATCAGGATCATATGGTAGAGCTACGATAAAATAGTTTCTATGTCGCACTGACTTACTGGATAATTTATTTAATTCTAAACTCCGAAACTCTGCGTTTTCTTCGAACAAGTCTTCAAGGATTTTATAATGAAAATCTTTGAGATTGTTTTGTTGGAAAAATGTAACTATATTTTTGTCGCTTTTGTCTAGGAGTTGTCCGTTTGAAAATTCGATTTTGGAATAGTCAATGAGTGATTTTGTTTTGTACAAATTTATAAAGGTTTCAAATTCTTTTACGGCGTCATTTTCGGTTGTTTCTGTCGTGTCACTATGGTTATCAGAATCGGGTTCTTTTGAAGTCGAGGGTCTTTGAATAGGGTACGCTGATAGTTTAAATTTAATTTGAAAGTTAGAATAGTCTTGAAGGTGATGTATTTTTATACGAGAAAGAGCGTCCGCATTTTTGTTAATGCGACCGGGTTTATACTCGATTTCGTACTCGTACTCTTCAAGTTTTAGTCGCCAGCGTGCTAGGCGGCTACCGGGATCTTTTATGGAGAAGAGCCACGTTAAGGGTCTATGGTCGGTTATTAGCTTGAATTTTCGACCAAATATGTAAGGACGGAAATGTTTCACGGCCCAAACAATGGCGAGAAGTTCACGCTCTATGGTCGAGTATTTGGTTTCGGCTTTACAAAGTGTCCTTGAAGCGAAAGCAATTGGTAAATCTTTACCAATGGGACCTTGTGAGAGCACAGCTCCGATGGCAAAGGCACTTGCATCAGTGGTGAGTAGAAAGGTTTCGTCGAAATTCGGATAGATGAGAACTGGGGTAGAGATGAGAGATTGTTTCAATTCATCAAAGGATTTCTTACATTCGGAATCAAAAACAAAGGGGACATCTTTTTGTAACAATTTGGTGAGGGGTTTAGATAGCTTAGCGAAATTGTTGATAAATCTTCGATAGTAGCCTGCCAGACCGAGAAAGGATTTGATCTCTTTTTGGTTAGTAGGCTGGGGAAAATTTTGAATGCATGATATTTTATCGGGGTTCGGTTTAACTCCTTCTTTAGTTATGAGGTGGCCCAGATACGCGACTTCTTTACGGAGGAACTCGCACTTATCTGGCTGGATCTTTAAATTTGCATCGCGAAGACGTTTGAACACTTCTGTTAGACGAGAGAGGTGTTCGTGTACGGTTGGGGAGTATATGATGATGTCATCCATATATACGAGACATCTTTCATTCTGGATACCTAAAAGGATATTATCCATCACCCTTTGAAAGGTGGAAGGAGCATTCTTAAGTCCAAAGGGCATACGAACGAATTCATAATGTCCATTGTCCACACTGAAAGCGGTTTTCGAGATATCTTTTGGCTCTATTTCGATCTGATGAAACCCAGATGCCAAGTCCAATGTCGTAAAATATTGACACTTGCCTAGCTGATCTAGGAGATCTGAAATATTTGGTAAGGGGTACTTGTCTCCTACAGTTAACTCATTAAGTTTTCTGTAGTTTACAACCACACGCCATTTCTGCTTACCGGAAGCATCGAGCTTCTTGGGGACAACCCATACTGGGGAGGACCAAGGGGAATTCGAATGACGAATAATATTTTGATCTAACATTTTGGACACCTGTGTTTTAACTTCCTCCTTATGTATTTGGGGATACCGATACGATTTTGTGAATATTGGTTTCGCATCATTCGTATCTATCACGTGTTTAATCTCGTTGGTAAACGTTAGTTGGTTACCTTCAAGGTAGAAAATATCCGAGAAATCTAAACAAAGTTGAGGGATTAGTTCACTTTCTTCCTCATTTAAATGATCTAGACGGAGTTGGGATTTTATTTCATGATGTCTGTCTATATAAGTTTGAGAATTTCCTTCGTTGATATTGTTTAGTGAGAAATTTTGTAAAGGTTCTAATTTTATGTCTGAAAAGTTGATGGTTTTGGATATTGCGTTTGAATTTACTATAGATGTAATAAATTCACCTTTATCATTTACTTGAACTATAGCATTGGGGAGTCTTACTTTGTCTATTTCTGTAGCTAGCAGTATAGCTTCAGTATTAGTCAAATGGCATTTAAGTTTGAAAATTTGTTCCGTACGCGGTTCTATTGAAATCATATTTGAAATGCTATGAGTATTATTAAGAACGTTTGGGTTTGTAGAATTTTGTATGTCTGTAGAGAAAGACTGGTCTGTGACTTTATGCATCGAAATCGTTTTAAAATTAGTTATAAGTTTTTTATTTTTTATGTCAACTATACACTTATAATGTTCCAAAAAGTCAGAACCAAGGAGACCATCGAATTCTATGTCAAGATTGCAAATATATATTTTAAATGGGTTATTGAGATCAAACGGAATATAAACAGATTCATTAATAATTATTTTTTGATCGGTTATACCTTGGATCGTTACATTTTCAGGACATCTTATACTATAATTTTGACAAATTTTAGGTTTAAATATAGATAGACCTGCGCCTGTGTCGATCAGTAGTCTATGTGTATTGGTAGCGTCGTAGATATAATATAAATTTTTTGATTTAACAGATAATAAAGGACTTATAGAAACTGTTGTTCCGGGAAATTCAGATTCGGGTTGAAACTGTCTAAGTTCATGTTGTCGAAATGGGTTTGTAATACCGTCATGTTGGAATCTATCGATTTTTGATAAGGTGGGTCCGACTGGGAAGGTGGGCCTGTTCGAAAATCCTGATTGTTTGTAGGCGTCGTATCAAAAGAGGGTTCATTGAAATAATTTTCGGAAGAACTATTACCAGTATAATAGTTTATATAGGTATCATCGTGTTCCGAAGTATTACCAGTATAATAGTTCGGATCTGTGGAATGATTATTATCTGTATAATAATCAGAGTTATTATTTTCATAAAAAGTTTGATTTAGTTGTGTATTTCCTATTTCATTATTTTGGTTAATATGTAGCGTCTTTCTGGTGGAATTTGGCTTATAATAATTAGGATTCGGTTGAATCGCAGGGGGTCTTGAACTGTTAAAGTTCGGGTTTGGTGTGATGACAGGTGGTCTTTGTTGGAAATTTTGTGAATTTCCAGAATTTTGATTATAATAGTTGGGTCTTTGTTGAAAATTTTGTGAAGTTCCGGGGCTTTGAGGGTAATAATTAGGTCTAGAAAAATTTTGAGGGATGCCGAAATTAGGGGGTCGAGAACTTTGCTGTCTCTGACGGCACTCACTGGCGATGTGTCCAGTGCGCTTACAGAATGAACATTGTTTTGGAGGCAAAGACGAATTTGTATTGCGTATATTATTATGACGATTTAATTTCTGATTTTCAAAATAATTTAGTTGGAGCTCTCTACGAACTCTCGTAATTGCCGTTAACATATCCGCTGGATCACTTGCCCTAACAACATGCGCAATTTTAGGTTCTAACCCTGTGAGTAGGGTATTTAAAACCATACCTTCGGTTAACTGAATTTGGGCTTGTTTTTGAGCTGGTGTTAACCGTTGTTTATGCACAGAAGCGTGCATTTTTGCTTCATGTGTCTGTAGACGTGCGATAAATGTAAGCGGAGATTCGCCGGGAAGCTGTCGCATCCTTTGCAAATCTTGTATTAAAGACGTTAAATCTCGGCTGTCACCGAAATGATTTTCTAATAAAGTTTTTATTTCATCCCATGTCACTGGGTTTCTAGAGTTGACTAGTTCAGATGCGCGACCTTTCAATTTATTTTTTATATGAACAGTTAATAGTACCTTCTGGTTACCAACTGACATGTCATACGCGGTTTTACAAGAATTTATAAATGTATTTAAATTAATTTGATTACCGTCATATTCAGGTACGATAGAGAAAATTTCATTTAATTTATAGGGTTCAACAACTTCTTGCTGAGGCTGGTTTTGTTGCTGTTGTAGAGCCATATTTCTTTTCAAATTAGTAATTACTGGCATAAACTAATTTAAAAGTTTAAGTTTATTTATTTATTTATTTTAAATTGCAATGGGGAAAGACAATAGAATTGTACCTTTCGCGAACAATTAATAGACACAATTATTAAATATATATTTTTACACTTAAACGAGATGATTCAATAAGTACTTACACGAAGCTATTCATCTGTTGGTTCTGTGTGGAAGCTGGTTCTTTCTTTGAGTAAGGGATTGAATCCGCCACCCGTACTGAAGTTCTCCTTATTCTGGCGATCCTTTTCCTGGAGTTAGGCACTTCTGGAGTGTTGTCCTTGTTCTTCAGGTGGTTTTCGACAGTTAGGCTCCCATACAGGGTGTTCTTCAAATCCGCACGACTGCGCCAATTTTATATCACTTAAGTTAAATTTTACTTTTTAAAAAATATTTTATTTTACTTTGAAAAATTTAATAATTATACAGACGACTTGATTTAATTTAAAAGACAAGTTAATGATTTAAGACAAAAAGACAAGTAACAAGTGTGTGATTTTTTGGTGTAACTTATATTTATAACATTTCTTTGTTAACGCAAGCATAAGCATTCTGGGAGTTATATGCTGTGCTTGCGTTTTACATGAGAACGCTTTTTGTCGTTCAAGGACCTTTATTGGAAAATGTGTTATGTTTGCATTTCGCATGGGAAATGCTTTTGTTACTGAGGGAGCTGTTATCGCTTGATAATAGGTTTCATATTACGCAATATTGACATTAATATGTCTAGATGGCTTAAACTTGCATTATATTTTAGCATATAACATATATATATATATATATATATATATATATATATATATATATATATATATATATATATATATATATATATATTTGAGGCATTAACCACCAACTTAATTGTTGAACAGAGGATTTAGTAAATTCCACAAAACATAAAATATTTAAAAGTTATTTGTTGAGAACTGAACGCTGGTTAATTATATTTGTGTCTGATTGTGGATTTTATTTATTTGGTTGTATGCTGGGTAGCAGTGGTGTGTCATTTATTCCATAAAATAACATTAATCTGTTAATGGCCTCTCCAGACTCTCGCGGAGTAGCACGAAGTTGAGCGAGGTACGAGAGTGTGGAGAGGTTGCTCGACCTGCCTCGTGCTTCCTTGGCGAACTTCGCTCCAGAGGAGGTTTTTTGTACCCTAGCTAAAGGGTAACGAGACACGAGTACAAGGAAAGGAGAGATAACGCCTCCACATTCTCGTGTGGAGAAAATATTAATTTGTGTTGTTTTATTTGTTTAAGAAAAATATTAATTTTTTAAAGTTGTGTTTTATAATTTGTTTTTCATTTTAAAATAACATTGTTAAATAATGAGTGATTGGTCCCAAAAACTTCAGTTAAATTTCCGTGAAGCTTTTCAAAGGGAACCATGTTAAAATATAATTGTTATTGCCCTGAACCATGTTAACATATAATAGTTAGAACCCTGTTGCATATAATAGTTATATGCAACAGGGTCATGGAAACAATAATGAGGCTTGCCCAATTTGTCTGAAGAATGGACATAGGGCGGACACCATCAAGTGCCTAGTGTATAAGGAAGGGGTGGAGACGAGGAGGAGACAACAGACAGGGTCGCCGGCACGTTCAGGGTCCTATAGATAAACCTGAACAGGCGTCGGGTGGCCCAGGACCTCCTTTGGGCTACCATGAAAGAGGAGGGCACTGACATCGTTATCATCAGTGAGCCCAATGTAGGGATGATAAGGGAACAAGGATGGTTAACATGCGAATGGAATGGAGGGATGCGACCATTGAGAGGATTGTCGGAGGAAGGCATGCGGGGAGCGATACCGGTAAGGGCCCGGGATTTGTCTGGCTTAGGGTAGGGGCAGTCATCCTCTGAAGCTGTTTTATCTCCCCAAACGCTGCATTGGAGGAGTTCAGGGCCTCACTGGACGGCCTGGAGGAGATGATCTCAAGCATAGGCGGAAAGATCATAATAGCAGGGGACTTCAACGCCAGGGCCCCTGAATGGGAGCTGAAGGCACGAACGGGAGGGGAAACCTGGTGTTTTCACTGGTGTGTATTGTGATGACAAGGTCCATCCTCGCAGCGCACTTGTCATCATCAATAAAGGAAGTGCGCCTACGTTTGAGAGAGGAGGGGCTGTATCCCACTCAGACGTCACCTTTGCCACACAAGATAGGGCTGGGAAGGTGTAAAGATGGAGAGTGTCGTGCAATGAGTCCTTAAGCGACCATAAGTATATACTCTTTGAAGTGAGAGAGGAGGTATGTCCTAACATCACGAACACTAGGCATAGGGGCTGGACCCTAAGAAGATGGGACAGGGGTATATTCCACGCAAGTTTGGGGGAACAGGTGGGGGAAGGGAGGATATTCAACCCGGCCACCCTAACGAAGGCAATCGTTCGGGCATGTGACGCATCTATGCCCAGGAAGAACCGCAGAAGATGTGGAGTCAGATTGATATACTGGTGGACGGACGAGATTGCCGTCCAGAGGAAGAGATGCATTGCAGCCCGAAGGAGGTTCACCAGGGGAAAGAGAATGGGTCTGGTCATAGCAGAGGAGACGAGGAGCTTACATACAGGGAAGAGAAGAGGAAACTGAGGGAAATGAATTTAATCATTTCCCTCAGTTTCCTCTTCTCTTCCCTGTATGTAAGCTCCTCGTCTCCTCTGCTATGACCAGACCCATTCTCTTTCCCCTGGTGAACCTCCTTCGGGCTGCAATGCATCTCTTCCTCTGGACGGCAATCTCGTCCGTCCACCAGTATATCAATCTGACTGACTGACCCAGGAAAAAAGGAAATGGGAGGAACTATGCCTTGACTTAGATAGGGATATGTGGGGAGAGGCCTATAAACTAGTAGTCAAACGAACTGGTGACTACCAGCGGTCTCTACCCCTCGAGATGATGAAGGAGGCGACGGATGCTTTTTTCCCCGCGAGAGTGCCGGTATCGTGGGATACAGGGCGAGGTGGCTCCGTTCACGGAAGGTGAGCTGAAGGGTGTGGTTTCAAAGCTTAAGAACCGAAGGGCGCCCGGACTGGATGGCATACCGGCGGAAGTGGTCAAGGTTGTCGTCAAGGATTATCCAAGGGTGGTGCTGTCAGTAATGAACAGAGTCATCAATACCGGAGTCTTCCCGGAGTGCTGGAAGGGTGGGCGGTTGGTGCTGTTGAGAAAGGAGAGGAAGCCGGAGGGAGATACAGGGGCTTATAGGCCCATATGTATTATGGACGTCCTCGGGAAGCTGCTGGAGCATATGGTTCTGACTAGACTCCTCGGGGACATTGAACGGAGTGGAGGGCTCTCCCAGAATCAATATGGCATTAGAGAGGGGAGGTCCACGGTGGACTTAATTATGCGCATCAGAGAGACGGCACTGGAGGCTTGGGCAATCTGGGCTGCTGGTAGGTTGGGCGCGTTAATTACGCTAGATGTAAAAAACGCGTTCAACTCGGTGGACTGGGAGTATATAATGGACAGCCTGAGATGGAGGAGGCTGGCTGACTGCGTATATAATATTATTGGTAGTTACCTGGAAAGTAGGTACATCGAGATGGAGGCCATGGATGGGAGGCAGGAAAGGAGGATGGTCACATGTGGCGTTCCAAAGGGCTCGGTTCTTGGGCCAGTTCTGTGGAACGTCATGTTCGATGGCGTGTTTGGGGTCAGGGTCCCGAGTGGCGTTACCATCCTCGAGTATGCGGATGATCTGGCGGTTCTGGTCGTAGCCAAGAAAGGGTTAGATATCAGAGAGGGTGGTACCTTGGCAGTAGAAAGGATTAGAAAGTGGGTAGAGAGGAGAGGCCTGACCCTAGCGGGTGAGAAGACAGAGGCCATCCTCCTTACTCGGAAGAGGAAGCCACCCGAGATCGATCGTTTTCCGTGCGTGGCATCGTCGTGAAACCAGGAGGGACCCTAAATGAGGGTATGGCTGAACCCAGTATTGTGTTTTAGGGACCCCGTTGGGAAAACGTTAGGGAAGGTGGGGAGGACGGTGTCGGCCCTAGGAAGACTATTGCCGAACGTGAAGGGTCCTAGGGCGGGCAAGAGAAGAGCCCTGGCGGGTGTTGTCCAATCGGTCATCCTGTATGCTGCCCCGGTATGGGTGCGTATCTTTGACCGGGAAAAATGGCGGAAAGAGGTGCTGCGGGTCCAGAGAAGAGCGGCGCTGCGGGTGGCCAGCGCCTATAGGACGGCGTCGGGACCTATATGCTCTTTGCGATTGGTATATGGAGGCCGGTATGCCTCCGATAGATCTCGTAGCGAGGGAGAGAGAGGAAGTGTACTGGGGGGATGGAAGGCGGAATGCGAGAGAGAGAGAGGCTGTGAGTGAGGTGGCAAGAGAGATGGGAGAACGAGAGGGGTGCCGTGTGGACAAGGATCATCCCTGATGTTAGACCTTGGGTTGAGAGGAAGCATGGGGAGATAGGGTACTATCTCACGCAGGTGATCTCGGGGCATCGATGCTTCGGGGAGTATCTGCGGGGGATAGATAAGGCGGAGAGTGAGGAGTGTATGTTCTATGGATAAAGGGACCATCCAGAACACACATTGCTCAGGTGTCCGAGGTGGTCGGTCGAGAGGGAAGAGTGTATGGCTGGTATAGGTCGGTGGGAGAGTGTGAAATAATTGGTGTCCAGAAAGAAGTGAAGAGTGGAATTTCGAACATCTAACAAGAATATTGACCCCTACCTCGATGAAAAGCGAGTGCCGAGGTAGGCGGGATACTGATCTTGGGGGCCGCTTGTCCGGCTAGCGTAAGTTTTATGTATGAGGTATTTACAAAATGATAAGTTGGTTGTTATAATTATCTTGTTGGTTGTCATAAGTATCATTACAGATTTGTTATGGAAATCCTACTATGGTTTTCCTACTTCTTGTATGGGATACTTAAACTCTTTCAATTAGTATTATATTTTTAAAATATTATTCACCAGTTCTACTCCTGCTGTTTATTACAAATATATAATTGCACATGGAATTCAAGAAAAGAATCAGTTCTAACAAAATATAAAAAATGGAATTCAAGAGAATGTATTGACTTACATTTTGTCTCATAGCTGTTGTAGATCTGTATAACCACTATGAGAAAAAAAAAAGACCAACCAGACCAACCTGCAACAATCTTCTTTACAATGTGTTTTATTCTAGTTAATTTATTTAGTTTATTGATTTTTACATAATACATACTAGTTTACATAATACGTACTAACACAAAATACTGAAATATTAATTTAAACTTTATTAAGTAGGTCAACTAGGTGATGGAAACCAAATTTGTGCAGCTGGTGAGTATCATTTTAGTCCGTTACAAAATTTCAATATGTACTCAATAGCTTTTGTATCAAGTATTATAATATGACTTAATATGAGTAGTCTAACATTCTAGCTTCTAGCTGTCGTCTCGTTTAATATTATGGATAAATCTGAGAGTCAATGTGAAAAATATGAACACTGTTGTGGATACCTCTATTCCCCGTATTTGAATGAAAACTCCGATTCTAAAACTTTGACCGTTTTCGAATTATGTAAGAATCTTTTTTGATTTTCTTGCATCTAGTAATAAAAATGCTTGCAGCAATGTCGGGAATTCAGCAGTTTATACTCTGGTTTAGGAAGTTTATACATCCTGTGTCTATATACATATTAATTTGGCCATGGCCTTCGTCTGTATAATTTTTAATAGAGTAACGAATTGTCCTGAAATTTCATATTAAACTTGGAAAAATCGCTACTAAACCTTATCACTTATTAAAAGAAGTATATGGCAATGAATTTTTACCACGTGCATGGGTTGAGTAGTTTAAGTGTTTCCAAGATGTCGTTGAAGAAAACACACGCCCGGGACCCCCTTTCACGTCAAAAAAGGATAAGAATATTGAAGAAATTGGCAATCTGCTCCGATCTGACCGTCGGTTAACTATTCATGCGATTGCTGAAACTACATATATGAATTGACAAAGAATGCGTAAGACAAATTTCACATAATAATTTTAACATGCAAAAAATGTGTGTGGGAAAATGGTGCCGATAATTCTCACAATCGAACAAAAAGAAGCTCGTGAAAATATTTGTAGTGAAAATATTTGTAGACCATCCGCCTTATTCGCCTGACCTAGTAGCATGTGATTTTTATCTGTTCCCTAAGGACAAATATTTAAAAGGAACAAGATTTCAGACCGTTAAAGCTGTGGAATAACAAGCCGCACGTGCCATGAATGAGCTCACAGAAGAAGACTTCCAGTACTGTTTTGAATAATGGAGAATTGGCATGGAGTGGTGTAGGGATAGACGAGGGGTGTATATTGAAGGGGATAATAATTAAATATGTCATCATCATGAGGTTATCAGTCCTAAGACTGGTTGGACGCTAACCTCCAGCTTCTCCTATCTTGTGCTAACCTACGCATTTCGCTAATTGTGCTACAACCTACATCCCTTACTATTTGCGAGCAGTAGTCTAATCTAGGCCTACCTCTGCCTTTCTTCACTCCTATTTCTGCCTCCAAAATATCGCGGACTATTCCCCCATGTCTCAGCAAGTGGCCTACCATTCTATCTCTTCTCTTTTTTATGTTTTTCCACATACTTCTTTTCTCGCCGACTTTCTCCAATACTTCTTCGTTTCTAACCCTATCAGTCCATGGTATTTTCATCATTCTTCGGTAACACCACTTCCTACTTGCTACTTGAAACCCGTCCAGGTTTCGCAACCGTATAGTGCCGCACTCCACTATACGCGGAAAAGTAATGTAATCGTGTAATTTTTTTTCTAGCGTTTATTTTTCATTTTTCGGTCTATAAAAAAATGGTTTTTGAATCATTTAGTGTGTGTGTGCGCCCGCGCGCGCGGGTGTATGTGTGTGTGTGTGTGTCGTTGTCGTCGGTATTTATTCTTGTTAGCACGATAACTCAACTAAATCGTGTCGGATCGATCGTGTTTTGACTGATTCTGGTCGGGGATGTCTCCCAGACGACATCTATAGGTTTTGAGGCGGATAGAACACACTCTACCACGTTCATGGGTCATGAGAAAGCACAATGGTGGACTATTTGAGAATTTTTTTTTAGCACGATCACTCAATTAAATCGTGTCGGATCAATCGGGTTTCAACTGATTTTGATTAGGGACGTCTACCAGACGATATCTATTGACTTTGAGGTGGATAGGACACACCTCACCCTGTCCATGGGTCATGATAAAACACAATGGTGGACTATTTAAAAAAAGCAAAACTGTCGCATAAAACACTTATTCTGTATTTGCGAAAAAGTCCGTTTTAAGGTTCTAAAACTGTTTATTCATTGACATAGTCTTTGTATTAACGAGATGAACTAGTGTTTAGCCGCCTTCGAAAATTTTCTTTAAAATGGTAATTTATACAACCAATTAAAGAGTGTAGATTGTTAACTGGTATTATGAAAATAATACTGCTTCGGAAGTTTACATTTGCATTTGAAGATAAACTCATTCTGACGATTCAAATAATTATGAATGTCGTTCACAAGTTCAAAAAATATTAGCGATGTGTAACGTATTGTGGAACGTGTAATAATTTTAATGGTGATGATAACGACGCTAAAATTCCGTCTGTTTGACATTGACCTCGAGGATATTTGGTATCATCAAGACGAGTGTCCTATTCACAATGCTAGAAGGGTACAAGCGCTTTTGGAGAATACATCCGCCGATCACATTGTGGAAGTGGAACAGACATAATTAAATGGTCTCCAAGATCTATCGACGTGGCCCCAAATGATTTATTTCTTTGGGGATATACGGAAACGAAAATTTACGGATACGGACATTAAAGAGCTTATAACCTTGATGAATTACGTGGTATAAGTTATATAAGTTACATTGTAGCTGTCCTAAATAGTGTGACGCCAGAAATGCTCGTAAATATTAGAAAATAATTCTTTGATCATTTAAGGCATTGTCTTACAAGGAGACAGTTTTTGTAGTTTGATAATTGTTTAAAATTATCGCTTCTTACATTTTGTCCTTGTTAGAAGTGTTAGAACATTCTGTATTACTTATTTACGCTATTTGATATATTTAGTTATAGAATACTTTCATCTACTAGTTTAATATAACGCTCAATTCTAATAAATATTGATATAAAACATAGCTTAGTGACCTTACTTATTGAACATTTCTAAAGAATGGATCAAATAATTTATTTCAAGTAAATTTTAATAACATATAAAGTAAGTAGGTATATTTACGGAAATAGTACATCTCATAAGTTCTCAAAGTCGACTAAATATTCTGGGAAGAAGTTATTGGTAAAAAAGGTCATTTAGTAGGAGCTGCTAGTCCTACTTTAAATGAAGTAATATGAATAGAAGGGCATAATTGGATTCAGTTACAAAATAAAGTGTGTTCCCTAAATTAGTAAAATAAATATACCTGCTAATCTTAACCATGAATTTCTTCAATTATGATTTTTTACATTAGAAATTTAATTTATAACGTATGTAGCATATAAATACTTACTTCGTGTTCATAGAGTTGTAGAAACAATAAACTTGGTGTTGTAGTCCATTCAAGATTTATACTTGCCAGGTCTGAAAAGAATTATTCTTCCATAATGAAAACTTTTATTAATTAAGTTACAAATTTATATTCATTATTTAATTACTTATTACTACAGTTATTAATATAACTGAATTTGCATTTAGATGTAAGACTGTAGCTTAGATGTAAGATTATACGTGAAGCGAACAGTATTTCTTGTAATAAATTGGATTTATTTCACGTCGATTTGTTTGTCCTTAAATTGGAGCATGCAATGCATTTTACTATAATATGATTGCATTTCCAAATAGGATAATTTCTTTATAAAGGGATTATTTTATCAGAAATATGTTTGCCTATTGTAAAATTACGGTTTACCATAATCAGAAAATTATATATTTTTTTGTATAGTCCTATGTGATCAATCCACTTTTTGAAAGCACAAAGTATACTTTTCTGTTGAACAAATCCTGTTTAATACTACTTGTATCTGTCTCCATATTATATATTACATAAGGTAAGATGGCATAAGACAGCCAAATAAAGGTATAGGTTCAATTAAATTATTAGTCTCAAATTGTGTCTCATAGATACTTAATCCGCATGTTGTTTTCATATACATACATTCAGCTGGATATTGGACTAATATGTATCTACTTTAGTAAAAATGATTTTTACTAAAGTAGATATTTTACTTTTTTAATTTGATTTTCAACGAGAATCACAGCTGAACTGAAATAGATATATGGTATTAATTTAATACATAGTAATTTTTAATTTATTCAACATAAACTTAAATAATTGATTCTAAAACAACATTTATTTCATATAAACAAGTCTATTAAGGCATCTCACTTGATATTTTAAATAATATTAACCCTTAGTTTTATTTCAAGACAACATTTATTTCACATAACGAATGTGTTTTTTACTAAATAAATCAATATTAAATCCTATTTACTACGTTTACATTGATTTGGGTTTGCTAACACTTTAAAATTACTTGGCTGAGAGAAACTTTTACATACCTATTTGTTTTGCCATATCCAAAACACCACTTATTTACCATACATATAATTCATTAGTAATAAATAAATAGTTCTCTTGACATAAAACAAAGGAATGAATATATGTATATTAGCGAACAAAAATGTAATTTTATCACTTTAGTTATAGCTCGATTCTAAAGGGTTTTTCAATAAGGCCGCTTGATTTTTAAACGTAAATAAAACAAGATGTGTGTGAGATATGCACTCAATTTTTTTTTATTTGAAAGAATATTTTATAAAAAGCCGCGGCATTGCTTGGTGGCACGTATTTGGGAGGTACAATTTTCGATGATTTTGTCGCATAAATCTGGCTAAATTTGCTAGATGACGTTCGTTATGTTGACTTTGGGAGTAATTGTTTTCGGTTTATTCGCATAGACCTGCGATTTTAATACACCTGCAAAAGAAGAAGTCTAAAGGCGTCAAATCTCACTATCTCGGTGGCCAGTTCACATCGCCGCTGCACGAGATAATAATCGTTGATGCAGAATGTGCGACACGTAGCGCCGTCATGTTGGAACCACATGTCGTCGGTATCCATATCATCCAGTTTAGGACACAAGAAGTTGTATCATCGTCGTGTCAGAAGTGTTATCATCGATCTGTAGTGCTCGCCGTTGACAGTTATGGCAATGCCAGTTTCGTTTTGGAAGAAGTACGAACCGATGATTCCGCCAAACCAAAATCCGCACCAAACAGTAATCTTCTCGGGATACATTTGGTGCTGGCGTATTTCGTGTGGATTGGTATCGTCCCAAATCCGACAATTTTGCTTCGTTACTAAATCGTTGCTCGTCACTAAATGCTCGTCACTAAAGATGATTTACGTATCGTGTATTGCGCGGAACGGTTCTAGAACGGAGCACTGATTATCAAAATAAAATTTGCTGATTTTCACACGTTGTTGAACGCTATAACCTTCCCTGGTGATTTGCATACACTGCTGAATAATTCACAATAAATTGATCCGTATGGAAACATGGCTACTATAACCTAACAAATTTCGAGGATCCCTATTGAAAGACCCTATAGATAACTGGCAGATATAAGTTTGTCTTGATTCAGGACATTGGAATTGGATTATTAAATATTTTTTGCAATTTCAAATATTAAAACATACAAGTTAGGCCATTAATGTAAGAGCGTTAAACTCTGATTGTCAGACAATTTATTCCCTGGTACAACATTTGCTCATTGCTTTTGGAAATATTTCAAGTAGAATAAGAGTTAAAATATATTAAAGGGATAATGGAGTGATAAAATTTTGGATTAAATTATTTAGAAATCATTCGGAAATAATTGTGTATGAACATTTTAGTTTGGGAATCAATTTAACGACAAATGACTGAAGGAGATCTATGCTTAGGATCAACCTTAGAATAATGAAGGTAGGTTCATCGATGAAATCAAAAAGATACCGTTTCTTAACATATGTAGGTTAAAGAAAAATCAGTGTTAGCAAGACTTATCGAGATCAATTAATTCAAAAGCTTTCAGATTAAAAATACTAATCGACGATTGCCAGATAATTAGGTTATATTTAAGAACAATAATTAGTTTATACTGCAGACTAAACTACCACTCTTACAGGTTTAACAAATACAGTAAACTGAGCTAATCTAATTAAAACTGTATGTCGAAGATGGAACATGGTTTATGGAGCATCTCGTTGGTTTTCGTTATTCGACATACGTCAATTATTTTCAGACGACAATTCATAACTCAATAAGATTATTGGTTTTATTAAAATGCTGATGTTATTAGGTGCGGTGTATAATGAAATGTGCATAATTTATTTTACCCTCCTTATATTTTCAGAAAATTTAATAATAATAGGAGATTTTAACGCAGTCGTAGGTGAGGGGAAAGAAGGAGAATTTGTAGGTCCTTATGGATTAGGAAACAGAAACGAGAGAGGTAGCAGACTGATAGAATTCTGTGAGAAGCACAAGATGGTAGTCGCGAACACATTGTTCAAGAATCACGTTAGGAGGCGGTACACATGGAAAATGCCAGGAGGGATAGACAGGTATCAGGTAGACTACATTCTGGTTAGGAAGAGATTTAGAAATCACGTGAAAGACTGTAAGAGACTGTAAGAGACGTAAAAGACTGTAAGAGTTATTCAGGAGCAGATGTAGACAGCGACCACAACTTGGACATATTGAGGAATCAGAATATGAAAGATAAGTTCCAGGAGAAAACAGATCAATTAATAAATAAAGCGAGTAAGGATGAAATCAAGAACGCAGAAACTGAGTGGGAGGGTATGAAGAATAGTCTAGATTCTGCGGCTACGGACGTTTTAGGACACGACAAAAGGGAAGCTAGGAAGCCCTGGATAACGGACGAAATATTAAACTTAATGCAAAAGAGACGAGGCTACAAAACAGACGAGACGAAAAAGGACTGAAAACTTATAAGTCAATAAAGTGGGAAATCATTAGAAAATGTAGAAAAGCGAAAGAACAATGGATAGAGGATAAATGCAAAGAAGTAGAAGATAAGTTGCAAGTAGGTAAGACCGATGAGGCTTACAAAATAATTAAGAGGAACTTCAGGGATATAGGAACAATAAGTAGAAACGTTAGGAGTGAATCGGAGGACATACTGATCGGAAGAGAGGAGAAAGCGGATAGATGGAAGCAGTACTTAGGAAATTTATACGAGGGTCAGGAATTAGGAGATATATTAGAGGAGGAATCTAGCATCGATAGGGAAGATGTAGGAAAACCTATATTGAGAGAGGAATTTGAAATAGCACTAAGGGGGCTAAAGAATAATAGAGCGCCGGGTGTAGATAAAATACAGGCGGAAATTTTGAAATGTGCGGGACAGAAAGTAGTAAATAGGATGTTTGAACTGGTAAAATACATATACGAAACGGGCGAGATGCCGGAGGATTATAAGAGGAACATTATCGTTACTATACCGAAAAAGAGAGGAGCCGATAAATGCGAGAACTTTAGAACGATTAGCCTACCTTCCCATGCGTCAAAAATCTTAACCAGAATAGTGCAGAAGAGGATGGAAAATAGAACGGAGGAAATACTAGGAGAAGACCAATTCGGGTTTAGGCAAAATAGGGGAACTCGCGAAGCTATTCTGGCGCTAAGAGTAATGTTAGAGAAAACAATAGAAAAAGGAAAGAACGCTTATATAGGATTTGTAGATTTAGAAAAAGCTTTTGATAATGTAAGATGGGAAAAAATGTTCGAGATACTAAAGAGCGCGGGAATGAAGTATAGAGATAGGAGAGTAGTACACAATCTATACAAAGAGCAAACTGCTGTTATAGAAGTAGAAGGGGAAAAAAGGGAAGTAGGTATTAGGAAAGCAGTAAGACAAGGATGTACGCTATCACCACTAACTTTTAATCTGTACATCGAAGAGGCGATTAATGTGGTAAAAGATAGAGTGGATTTCGGGATTAAAGTACAGGGACAGAAACTAAAAATGCTGAGATTCGCGGATGATATAGCAGTATTAGCATCTAGTAAGGAGGAATTAGAATCAGCATTGAACGAAATGGAGGCAGTGTTGACAGAGGAATACGGAATGAGGGTGAATAAGAACAAAACTAAAGTGTTAGTGTGCAGAGGGCGCGAGAGCAGAGCAAAAACGAAAGTACAAATTAATAATGAAAGATTGGAGGAAGTTAAAGACTTCACTTATTTAGGAAGTAAAATAAATTGGGATGGAAGAAGCGACAAAGACATAAAACAAAGAATAGCGCAGGGTCGAGTAGATTTTAACAAAAAGAAAGCACTTTTATGCTCGGGGGTAATAAACTCAGAAACAAGGAAGAGATTTTTGAAAACATATATATGGAGCACGGCACTATACGGTTGCGAAACCTGGACGGTAGGGGAAGCAAGTAGGAAGAAATTAGAAGCTTTTAAGATGTGGTGTTACCGAAGAATGATGAAAATACCATGGACTGATAGGGTTAGAAACGAAGAAGTATTGGAGAAAGTCGGCGAGAAAAGAAGTATGTGGAAAAACATAAAGAAGAGAAGAGATAGAATGGTAGGCCACTTGCTGAGACATGGGGGAATAGTCCACGATATTTTGGAGGCAGAAATAGGAGTGAAGAAAGGCAGAGGTAGGCCTAGATTAGACTACTGCTCGCAAATAGTAAGGGATGTAGGCTGTAGCACAATTAGTGAAATGCGTAGGTTAGCACAAGATAGGAGAAGCTGGAGGTTAGCGTCCAACCAGTCTTAGGACTGATGACCTAATGATGATGATATATTTTCAGCTGAAATAGAAATATTTCATTAATACCATATTCACAAACGAAAAAAAAATGTATTTCTATAAGATTAAATATTAAATCGGCGACTTACCTTCACTAGCTCAATTTTAACTTAGAAATGACAAATAAAAAAGCACCTAGTAAACCATATTTATTTTGCAATAATTATACTTAATATCTTATTTACTGTAAATTGGCACCATAAAACATTTATTGACATAATATATACAAAAATTAATATTCGTTAGAAATATCTCCTATATATTCACTAACTTCTTCAATTGACGTCGGTTATCTGAAAATAAAAAGAAAATATATGTTAGTCATTCAATAATCGAGATATTCCAGAGGAACAAACACCTTATTATGAAGTATAAGATAAAATTTCTTTGAAGAATGTACATATTTGTCTTCTAAAAAATATTACATGATTCTCTTATATAAATAAAATTCGTTTATTGAGACGTATCGAAACATTTTAGGTCTATATGTATACTTGGTATGAGAGAAGGGTCACTAATAATACGTAATTCTATACTTATATCGTAAATTCAGTTAAATACCGCTGCCGCTGTATGTGTTGACAGGATATCAGTTAGAACAATAAAGTATCAATTACATCTTTTATTCCATAGCATATTTTCGGTTTCCTTGATAAACGGTTTAATAACATGCTTTCATTTAACGAAGAGACATTCATTTGTTCATTTTCTAGTATATGAACACGTGCCTCAATGGTTATATAAATGATAGCCATAAATGAAATAGAATACAAGTATTCTATTTTTTTTGCTTTATATAGAGTGCGTATGTTTAAAATGTAGTAATGTTTAAAATGCTCGAGGATGTTCTTTCGAGAATTAACCGAACAACTCAATATTTTTTTATCAATGCAATTCGTTTATCTGAATAATTCTTGGTTTATGAAGTCAGTTTTTTAAATTGGAATAGGATAATACAAAAAAAAATCCACAATATATTTCAGACATGAAACGGACAGTTGTTTGGCCGGATAGTGGATATTCGGCGAGATGTGAGGCCGGATAGCCGAGTATCCGGCTGCCGGATATTCGACCCATTGTTTCGTTGCATGCTGTGACGAGTTTAACATCGCACAGGTGCAGCGAACACGATCGGATCGATTCGGGCGGTTTTGGGTGTCGGCCACAGAGCCCGTGCGTGGCGTGGCGTGGCGATTGTGAGGAAAATCAGTTGTTTACTTGCTGCATGATCTGCGTCGTAAAAAACAATTGAAACATGTCATCAGTGAAACAAAGATCGTCTATTTGGCAATATTTCGAAATTGATAGTGAAAATAATAAGTTTGCGGTTTGTTCGTTGTGCCGGGTTAAAATTTCTCGTGGTGGTGAAGGGAAAACGCAGGTATGTTAGTGTTAGGTTATTCTTTTTGTTTGCAGTTGAATACAAATATGAATACATACCGTAAATAAGTACGTACGTTTATTTATACCACGATTGATTGTTTTGGGTTGGAAAATATTAACGTTATTAACCTAGCGGTATAATTTACATCTTAGGGCCGACCGATTTGCTAAGCGTGGTTTTAGTGTAGCATTACGTTTAGTGTAGCATTACGTTTCAAACTCCTTATGAAATAATGACGTGAGTTTATGAACGTTATCTAACTAATTTTAACCTCTTACTTTAGATTATACACATATGTCATGATTTTTTTTATCTTCCCTCAGGTACTTCTGCCATGAGTAATCATTTAAAATCAAAACATCCAGAGAAGTTTCTATTGCTGAAAAAAGGGAAAGGCCTACCTACGCCGCTTGTGAAGCCTGCTGTCCCTAATTCACCATAATTTACCACTTGTTAATTTTGAGTATTAAGATTAAGGTAATTGTAGTTTTTTGGAAGGTTCTTTTTTGGTCTTTGTGACTTTTTGTAACTTTTTCAGCTTTAAATAAAAGCCATCATAATTATAAGCCATTTTCTTATTGTTTACCTCACAGAGATTTATGTATTAAAGTTGATTTTAGGGAATTGTGTCGGAATTCTTGAATATCCGGTATCCGGCCGTATATGAAGCTATTATCCGGTATCCAGTCGGATAGTAAATTTAGGCCGGATAGGCCGGATACTGGATAGTTACCGAATATGCGTTTCATCTCTAATATTTATTATTACATAACTAAATTACGTTTCCACCAACAATCAGTGTGTCAAATTAGAAATATTTTGCAGTCATTGCCCATGCTTTGTCGTCGAGTGTCGTTCATTTATCTTACTCTACAGTTTCTAGCGATTTAAACGTGCGTCGTGGAATTTCCCCAATGTTGTAAAAATTATAGATACTGGACTCTACTGACTGGACATGATATGATGAATTATAGATACTGGCAACTCATGCTATTTTTAACTTTTATCATAATAATGGTTATATATTACATTCGTTGTGTATTTTTTTATTATATTTATAGTATATTATGATGACTTTTCACAGTAATATATACTGGGGCAGAATGGGGGTGGAGCGGAATGGGATGATACCCGGTTCTGCCCCACATGATTTTGTTATGATTTTATGTGGTTTTATCAATAATTTAGTTTATTTATTGCTATTATAGATGGTGCGTCACCATAAAAGAAAAACAAACAGGCTAAGCTGGTCGTTAGACAACATCCAACGTGCTGTAGAAACCGTCATCGCCGGAGAAATGGGATGTAGAAGAGCATCCGATACTTTTTCCATACCATCTTCTACTTTGGAGAGATACATATAGAAAAAACGAAAAAATCCAAGTTCAGTTGTTAATAAAAGTGCTAGGAAATTTGAGCCAATCTTCAATGCAAAACAAGAAACAGAAATTGTGTCATATTTAATAGAGATGCAAAGAATACTGTTTGGAGTGACAATCAAAGAATTTGGTCGCTTAGCTTTTCAACTAACTGAAAATAATTGTAAACATAATTTCGTCAGCAAATCGGGAATGTCAGGAAAAGACTGAGCTGAAAATTTTATAAAACGTCACTCAGAATTCAGTTTACATAAGCCAGAAGCTATTTCAGGAGCTCGGACGGTAGGGTTAAATAAGGTCGCAGTCTCAGTTTTTTAGTTTACTAACCCAAGCTATTGATGACACTATTTGATCGCTGACAGAATTTATAACTGCGATGAGACAGGTATTACCGTTAATCCAAAGCAGCTGCTAAAAGTAATTGCAGCTAAAGGTCAATGTCAAGTAGGTGCGTTAAGAGGAAACACTGTCACTGCTGAAATATTCTTTTCAGTTAGTGGGTTATAAAGGGTGGTCCAACCATAATGCACGATGTTAATTTTGAGTCACACCTTAACGTCAAGTTTTTTGCCCAACTTAATTTGACATTTCTTTGTTTCAGTGTTTGACAAATTTAACCATGGAGAGGTACACAATTGAGCAGCGCGTTAAGATTGTTGAAGCCTTTTACGAAAATGGGCGTTCAAATCAAAATGCATTTTGTGCACTTCGTGACTTTTTTGGTCAGCATAATCGACCAAATGTGTCCACAATCGGGAGAATTGTGCGCAAATTTCAGCAAAACGGGTCTGTAGGAAATGTGAAAATACCTGTGCATGCTCGCCCAGTTCGTTCTGCGGAAAACATTGCTATTGTTCGCCATAGTGTAGCAGAAGATCCGTCAACCTCGACTCGTCGTCGTGCCTAACAATTGAACATCTCACGAACATCACTGATGCGAATCTTGAATAAAGATTTGAATTTACACACTTACAAGGTTCAATTGACTCAAGAGCTGAAGCCTACTGACCATTTCAAGCGTCGTCAATACGTCGAATGGTTGGTTGGACAGACAGAAGTGAATGGTGACTTTACAAAGAAAATCATCTTCAGCGACGAGGCACACTTTCACCTCAGTGGATTCGTTAACAAGCAGAATTGCTGCATTTGGGCAAATGAGAATCCACGAGTGATTGTTGAAAAGCCGATGCATCCACAAAGAGTGACTGTTTGGTGTGGTTTATGGGCTGGCGGCGTCATCGGGCCGTACTTTTTCGAAAATGAGGTCGGTTAAGCAGTTACCGTAAATGGTGTTCGCTATCGCGAGATGATAACGGACTTCTTGTGGCCACAAATTGAGGATATGGACCTGGACGATATGTGGTTCCAACAGGATGGTGCCACTTGCCACACAGCCAACGAAACAATGGCACTTTTGCGCGAGAAATTCAATGGCCGTGTTATCTCACGTCGTGGCGATGTTAATTGGCCACCACGATCATGTGATTTGACACCGTTGGACTTCTTTCTTTGGGGATATTTAAAAGAAAAAGTGTACGTCAATAAGCCAAGAACAATTCAAGAGCTAAAGGATGAGATAATTCGGCACATTAACGACATTGAACCTCAATTATGTCTCAGAGTCATTGAAAATATGGACCATCGGATAGAGGTATGCCACTGAAGCCGTGGCGAGCATTTGGCCGATATTTTATTTCACGCATAATTGTCATAGATCCTTCTATCATAATAAAAAATGTTAAGATAATTCTCTGAAAACTTTTTGTTTTATTTACAATTAACATCGTGCGTTTTGGTTGGACAACCTTTTACCACCTATGTTGATATTTTCTCGTAAGAAAAAACAAAAGGAATTTAAATTGGGTTTACCTGCGGGAAGGTGGGCTGAAGTTTTTGATTCCGGTTGATGACGGCTCAAATTTTTAAAAATGTTTAGTAAAATTTATCGAATTTCCAAACGCAAAAAAGGATAATTCTGTTTTGCTGCTTTTAGATGGCCATGCGCCTTATCTCAAAAAATCTGCGTGTGATAGATTTAGCATGAAACAGTGGGGCTATCATGATTTGTTTTCCTCCGCATCGTTCACATCGGCTTCAGCCTCTAGATGCATCATTCTAGAAGCCGTTAAGTCTTTATTATGATGAAGAAGCAAGAAGAACGAACCCAGGAGAAGTGGGTAAAGTGGGCTTGCCCAAAGTTGTTTGGGCAAGCTTTTCTTAATTCTACCAATATGAAAACTGCACTGAATGGATTTTAAATGACTGGTATCTGGCCTGTAAATCCAAATATCTCTACAGATACAGATTTATATGTATAGCATCTATGACTATTGATATCGAATTACAAATTACACCGCTCCCTTTTATGATGAAATTCTGAGCACGTTAGAGATTGCTCTAATTCCTGAGAGAAATTCTAATATAAGGGAAGACATATTGGAGACCTTTATTACTAAATCTGTTCAAGATATCACAATTGCTCAAAACACCTCTGGTTATGAACCAAATCCTGATTCTTTTTGGATAACAGATAGTCCCACAAGAGACACAGAACAACATATTTCTTCTTCTATGTGTGTTTCTCTAAAAGATGTAATTCCTTTTCCTAAAGTTCAATCAGGACAAAAAGAGCTATAAAAGAAGGGGCAAAACGGTAGCTTTGCCATCATCTCCTTATAAAGCCGAATTAGAAGCAGCCATAGAGAGAATTGAAAAGGTAAAAAAAATTAAACTGGAGAGGATTACAGAAAACAATTAAGAGAGAGGACGTAAAAATCAAATAAAAAAGTTAAGGGAAAAGGAAAAAAATAACGTCAAAAATAACTGAAAAGCAAGACGAGGATTTAGAAGATGAAAACTATAAAGACACGGCCTGTTTTTACTGTAACGAGCTATATTCTCAATCAAATGAGGGCTCATGCTCTTATGTGAGTTGCAAAAAATGGGCACATATGTCGTGTGCTGGTTTTGACAACGATGATGATGAGTCCGTATTGATGTATGAGTTTCGTACGCAAAAGAAATAAAAATTTTGATCTGTAGCTATATCTCGTTCTGCTCCGCACCGTGGGGTAGACTGGAAAAAGGAGACTTTTTTTTAGATAGTACATTTTACTGTATATCAAATTATATATAATTCGTGTGATTGAATTAGTCTACATTTCACATGCACATTACATTAAGGGTGAAAGCAGACGAACCGATTCTCGTCGAGTCGATTACTGAACCAGTTTGACGGCTGAGACAGCTTGACGATTGATAACGTCTTTGAATCTGAATTGTCATATTAAAACATAAAATAGGTGGAGCAGTTTTCGGCAAGTCAACGGTTAATAGGGCTCGACCACAGATAACTTTATGGCGTCTGAATTATCAAATTAAAACTCGGATTGATGTGTCGATGATTAGATGAACATTGTTCTCGTTTTGTGGGGAAATTATGTATGCAATTGGTTCCCAGAGAAAATGAAGTCGCGCTGAAGATAATGTATCTTGATCAATTTAAATAGACAGTCAAGTTGACGATTGAATCGACCGAGGACTAGATGCGAGGACTCTGTTTGTTTTGGCTCAAAAAATACGGACTAATGGTCGACTTGGCGAGCATGAATCTCGTTTTGTGGAAAAATCATGTGTCAAATCAACCATGGTGGCAAATGAAGCTACGCTGAAGACATTATATGTTGGTTAATGTGAATAGACTGTTGATACGCCGAGTAGACAGTGGAATCGACCTTGGACCCGACGAGAATCGATTCGTCTGTCATATGAGCGAATCGTTTCTCATCGAGTAGCATGTAAGTCATGCTAAGTACTAAGTCTTGTGCCTTGTGTCTTGTTTGTGTCTTGTATCTGAGTTATATTAAATATATGCACTGATGTTTTAACTCTGTGTACTGTCTTGTGTCTGAGTTATATTAAACATATGGACTGATGTGTCAACTCGATGAACGTGCGTCTCGTCTTATGACAAAATCATGTGTTGAATCGACCGGCATATTTGAGGAGACAGGTCATATATTTGAAAAAGTCAGAAAAGACATATATTTGAATTGGCATCATAAGATGAGAACTCCTCCATCTGTTTTGACCTTAATAGTTTTCAAAAGTAGAGTAATTAATAATCTTCAGAGTAATTGAAATGGTGCTATCTCTCTTAAGAAGCAAATCTTAAGAGTGATGGTCAAGTTTATTAAAAATAATTCCGTAGATCTCTGAATATGTGTGGAATTTTAAGAAAACCGCTGGATGATATTTCTGTAATTGATATATATGTTACGGTAAGAGTACGTATAACGGCAAATGTACACATTCGCCGGAAAATGTACACGTTTGCCTGCTTTGTTGTATACTCTTGCCTACCACTCGATTGGGATGATGTTCACTTTAACCGGACAATGTACACATTCACCGAATTCGCACTTTTGCCGTAACACATACCTACATAAACAAAGTAACATAAAATCAAACAAAGTAACATAAACATCTTGCCTTTACTGTTTACTTATTAATAATTATATATTGTTGTCAAGAATGTTATCATGAATGTGGTCTTCCTCGTTTATAATAAATATATAAATGTATCTCGTTGTTATCCAGATGTATTTGGATATTTATTAATAATTCTTGCGGAACTTAGTGGCGTGGAAGCGGCGAGTAGCTAGTGGACTGTTGATTGTGTATTTTTATTGTTGTTGTTGTTGTTAATTCGCTACCATAGGTGAAAAACCATTCCACGTCACAATTAGCTCAGGGTTGAAGAATTGAAGGACCAGTTAATAAAACTCGGTATTAACAATAGAGTATATTAACAAAAAAGAGTTCGTGGTACGGGTGCTACACGAGAGAACGAGGCGTAAATTCGTTCCAGAAATTCGTGCGACACTGTGTCTAGGTTGTATGAGAAACCGAATTAAAGTTTAGTTGTATTACACTTGAAATGAACGACACTGGTAATTATCAGATTGACTCGTTGAAAAGTAGAATGTTTGAAAGAAATGAATTCGCAACAGCTTCTGGTTGCACACAATAACTTGAAGAAATAATTGTTCACGGTGAATAAAAGACAGCTTATACACTCGCAAACTTGAAAGAAAATCACTGTACTTTGTACTAGAAAATTGAAATATAGGAATTAAGCACACTGCGTTAATTCCCTTACTAAATACGTCCGCGTACGGAGCTACAAAAAGAATGTTTTTTTTTCTTTTCTTTTTCTGTCGTTAACTGCTATGCGCACTTGACTCGACTAGACTGATGACTGATACATACTGATGGAATAACTGTTGTTTCTACGTCGTATATTGCAACGGCTATCCACGTGCTAAAGACAGAGAGGGCGACGTGCTTGTTGCTACAAGAAATTATTTCAAGCGGGACAGGACCGGCTTTTAGAATTTGTTGACGTACTCTTGTTTGAAATTCCAACACTTAGTCTTTACCGAAAATAAAAACAATTTTGTGTTATTTATGTTATTGCTAATAAGGGACAACAAGAATAGCAACTATAAAATATTATTTCACTACCTACCCAATAAAATCCTTCAGCGACGTAACATTTTAATACATTTTTCAGATATCTAGCATTTATCTATTAGTTTTAATAAACTTTGTCATGACTCTACAATGTTTGATTCTTAGGATAGATAAATTATTTGGGCATAAGTTGATTATTCAAAAATCATAAACCACTGCTTTAGTTTGACTGTTGCTTTAGGTATTAACAATTGTTAATAATTCTCTTTATAGGGGTCTCGTTTTCTGTGAATGTAAAGGGCTTTAGTTTTCTAAAATTGATATATCATTGTCTACTTATTATTAAATAATAAGCAAACAATAAATGAGAAATGGCAGATACAAAATATGCGTTGTTCTGTACCTCATTTAATTCATCAACAATGTGTAAATTTACTACTTACTTAATATTAGTGCTTACTAACTAAATGCAAGATGTTGGATTTGTATTTCTTACATATTTTGTATAGCAAATTGTTAATGAAAATAAAGTAAATAGCATTATATTCTTACTCAATTGCGTTTATCAATTTATTACATTTACACACACACACACACACACACACACACACACACACACACACACACACACACACATATATATATATATATATATATATATATATATATATATATATATATATATATTTAATTGTAATTTCTCTTCCAAAATTCGTACCCGATAGGGTTTATTACTTTTATCGAGATGAATGAAGTTATTCCAAAAGTTATGTGTTAAGATAAAAACAATATGTCTATACAAATCGTAATATTTTTCTTTATTCGTATTCTTGTTATTACCGACAGTTAAGTATTTCCGTTTAATATTAATCCCAAATAGTTACTCCATCTTGTCTAAATGCAAGTTGTGCACTTATATTACTTTCACCAAACTATAGTTTTTATATACTCTACATGTTCTGTCAACACTTGCCATAATCTTTTAATTGTTAATTTTCTAGAAGAAACAAAATTTTTAGAAATACAATGACAAACTGATTTGCATTTGTATAAATAAATAAAATAAATAAGGTTACACAACACCCAGTTATACTATTTTTAATTTCAGTGAATAGCATTTATAACGAATTTGCCAATTTTAATTATCTATTGCGGAAACTTTCAACTCATAAATATATTGCATATAAACAGATTTTAATTAATGATGGTAATTAATTATCCCCTACAAAATATACTTTCGTGTGTAAATATCAAAGAGTAATCTACTTCGCTAAGTAAATAATTTCTGCAGAATCTTTGTAAACACATTGACTGTGCAGATCATTACGTTTATTTTTAATTAACTGATCCAGTCCGTTAGTGCCGACGATTATAGGCGATAATTGTTTTCTCTTGAAATAAATTTTGCCATAATAGCAATCAATTGTAATTAGTAAGAAGATACTGCGATATATTGGTAACTCCAGCCGCTGTACGAAAACCATATAATTTGCCCTTTATTCGCTCGATTTGTATGTTATATAAATATACTCCTAAAGCAAAGAGCTACTTGTACCGGTGTATTAACAGATAGTGTGAGTACACCGGATTCATTTATACAGGGACGGCCATAATCAAGTACTTGATTTTAAGTAGCGGCCGTGTACAATGCAAGGAAATAAAAAGCAAAAAAATATGGGTAGGACATTTATTTGTATTTAAAGTTTAAGCCTAAACTCAATTAAAGATGATGTCAGTCAAATGACCGCCTCTAACTGCGATGCATTTCTGAGCTCTTTTTACGGCACGTTCCATAACTCGAGTCAAGACATTTGGCGTTAGATCCTCTATTTCTTGACGGATATTCTGTTTCAGCTGCTGTAGCGCCTGAGGGTTATTGGCGTATACCTTTCCTTTGAGATAGCCCCATAAGAAGAAATCAGGAGCCGAAAGATCTGGCGATCTCGAAGGCCACGCTAAGTCGCCAAATCGAGAAATTAATCGCGCAGGGAACATGTTGCGCAACATGACCTCTCTGGATTATCTCTCTGGATGTGTGCGCAGTCGCACCGTCCTGTTGCAACCACATATCCTCCAGCTCTAGGACTTCCAACTGAGGTGACACAAAGTTATTCAGCATTGCTCTATAGCGCTCTCCGTTGACCTTAACAGCAGTGCCTTCATCGTTCTCAAAGAAATATGGACCAATTACACTTTGGGCAAAGACGCCAAACAATACAGTGACTCGTGAAGGGTGTAGTGGTCTTTCCTTAAGAATACGAGGGTTTTCTGTACCCCAGTAGCGGTAATTCTGCTTATTTACAAATCCATTTAAGTGAAAATGAGCTTCGTCGGTCATAATCAGTTTATGTGGAAAATCGTCAATATTGTCTTTAAGGTTTAGGAGACTGTGACAGTATTGCAGGCGTTGTTGATGGTCTCTGGGAAGAAGCTGCTGTGCCACCTGGATTTTATATGGAAATGCGTACAAATTTAACTTCAAAATTCGCCTCAGGGACGTCCAAGACATTCCTTACACGCCAGATATTTTCAATTGAGCGTCCTGTTCGTCCTGAGTCCCTGGAGGAGGGCAGCAGCTCTTTCAGTAGTCATAGTGGCAGAAACCGTGGGGGTTGGTATGGTGCTATGACACACGACTGCGATGTGGAAGGCAAGAGGAAACCACCACATTATAATCCTCAGAACCGCTAACAGAAAGCTTATCCCAAATTAATGATGGCGTCTCCTGGGGCAAAAAACACCGGAGGTAAAATAGTCCTCCGTTCGGATCTCCGGGTGAGGACTGTTCCGGGAGACGTGATCGAGTGCAATGGTAGGGATAGTAAGAAGTATAGCATTTCACGAGTCGGAGAGTGGAATGTCAGAAGCACGAGACAGACAGGGAAGCTAGAGAATCTGAATATAGAAATGGATAGGTTAGGATTAGATATAGTAGGTATAAGTGAGATGCGCTGGCCGGAAGTAGGAGATTTTTGGAGCGGTGACTATAGGGTAATACACACAGGATCGGTAAATGGAAACGCGGGAGTAGGGATCGTTATGCGGAAGAACGCTAGGATAGTGTGTAGATAGCTACCTACAATACAGCGAGAGAGTAACGATGGTCAGGTTAGATTCGAAGCCAGTGAGAACAGTAATAGTGCAAGTATACATGCCTACCTCTAGCCATAGTGAGGAAGAGTTAGAAGCCGTTTATTCGGACATAGATCAGGTAATAGGATTTGTGAAGGGTCATGAAAATTTAATAATAGTAGGAGATTTTAACGCAGTCGTAGGTGAGGGGAAAGAAGGAGAATTTGTAGGTCCTTATGGATCAGGAAACAGAAACGAGAGAGGTAGCAGACTGATAGAATTCTGTGAGAAGCACAAGATGGTAGTCGCGAATACATTGTTCAAGAATCACGTTAGGAGGCGGTACACATGGAAAATGCCAGGAGGGATAGACAGGTATCAGATAGACTACATTCTAGTTAGGAAGAGATTTAGAAATCAAGTAATAGACTGTAAGAGTTATCCAGGAGCAGATGTAGACAGCGACCACAACTTGGTAGTCATGAAAGCTAGATTAAAGTTCAAAAATCTGAAAACCCGGAAGGATAAAAAACGTATAAATGTAGACATATTGAGGGATCAGAATATGAAAGATAAGTCCCAGGAGAAAACAGATCAATTAATAAATAAAGCGAGTAAGGACGAAATCAAGAACGCAGAAACTGAGTGGGAGGGTATCAAGAATAGTCTAGATTCCGCGGCTACGGACGTTTTGGGACACGATAAAAGGGAAGCTAGGAAGTCCTGGATAACGGACGAAATCTTAAACTTAATGCAAAAGAGACGAGGCTACAAAAACAGACGAGACGAGGAAGGACTGAAAACTTATAAGTCAATAAAGTGGGAAATCGTTAGAAAATGTAGAAAAGCGAAAGAACAATGGATAGAGGATAAATGCAAAGAAGTAGAAGATAAGTTGCAAATAGGTAAGACCGATGAGGCTTACAAAATAATTAAGAGGAACTTCAGGGATATAGGAACAATAAGTAGAAACGTTAGGAGTGAATCGGGGGACATACTGATCGGAAGAGAGGAGAAAGCGGATAGATGGAAGCAGTACTTAGGAAATTTATACGAGGGTCAGGAATTAGGAGATATATTAGAGGAAGAATCTAGCATCGATAGGGAAGATGTAGGAAAACCTATATTGAGAGAGAAATTTGAAATAGCACTAAGGGGGCTAAAGAATAATAGAACGCCGGGTGTAGATAAAATACAGGCGGAAATTTTGAAATGTGCGGGACAGAAAGTAGTAAATAGGATGTTTAAACTGGTAAAATACATATACGAAACGGGCGAGATGCCGGAGGATTATAAGAGGAACATTATCGTTACTATACTGAAAAAGAGAGGAGCCGACGAGAACTTTAGAACGATTAGCCTAACTTCCCATGCATCAAAAATCTTAACCAGAATAGTACAGAAGCGGATGGAAAATACAGCGGAGGAAATACTACGAGAAGACCAATTCGGGTTTAGGCGAAATAGGGGAACTCGCGAAGCTATTCTGGCGCTAAGAGTAATGTTAGAGAAAGCAATAGAAAAAGAAAAGAACGCTTATATAGGATTTGTAGATTTAGAAAAAGCTTTTGATAACGTAAGATGGGAAAAGATGTTCGAGATACTAAAGAGCGCGGGAATGAAGTATAGAGATAGGAGAGTAGTACACAATCTATACAAAGAGCAAACTGCTGTTATAGAAGTAGAAGGGGAAAAAGGGAAGTAGGTATTAGGAAAGGAGTAAGACAAGGATGCTAGTAACGCTATCACCACTAATTTTTAATCTGTACATCGAAGAGGCGATTAATGTGGTAAAAGATAGAGTGAATTTCGGGATTAAAGTACAGGGACAGAAACCAAAAATGCTGAGATTCGCGGATGATATAGCAGTATTAGCATCTAGTAAGGAGGAATTAGAATCAGCATTGGACGAAATGGAGGCAGTGTTGACAGAGGAATACGGAATGAGGGTGAATAAAAACAAAACTAAAGTGTTAGTGTGCAGAGGGCGCGAGAGCAGAGCAAAAACGAAAGTACAAATTAATAATGAAAGATTGGAGGAAGTTAAAGACTTCACTTATTTAGGAAGTAAAATAAATTGAGATGGAAGAAGCGATAAAGACATAAAACAAAGAATAGCGCAGGGTCAAGTAGCTTTTAACAAAAAGAAAGCACTTTTATGCTCAGGGGTAATAAACTTAGAAACAAGGAAGAGATTTTTGAAAACATATGTATGGAGCACGGCACTATATTTTTGTGAAACCTGGACGGTAGGGGAAGCAAGTAGGAAGAAATTAGAAGCTTTCGAGATGTGGTGTTACCGAAGAATGATGAAAGTACCATGGACTGATAGGGTTAGAAAGGAAGAAGTATTGGAGAAAGTCGGCGAGAAAAGAAGTATGTGGAAAAACATAAAGAAGAGAAGAGATAGAATGGTAGGCCACTTGCTGAGACATGGGGGAATAGTCCGCGATATTTTGGAGGCAGAAATAGGAGTGAAGAAAGGCAGAGGTAGGCCTAGATTAGAATGTAGGTTGTAGCACAATTAGCGAAATGCGTAGGTTAGCACAAGATAGGTGAAGCTGGAGGTTAGCGTCCAACCAGTCTTAGGACTGATGACCTAATGATGATGTCCTGTTCGTGGTCGTCCAATATGCCTTGCATAAGCCGTTGTCCCACTATGTCGAAATTGTTGACATAACCGGCGTATTGATTGTCTTTCCAGTTGCAGCAGGACGGTGAGGATATTTTAGGCGAAAATTTCGCTGTGTTGAAATAACCGATTCATTGTTTTCAATAAATAAAATTACTATTTCTGCACGTTCCTCTAGTGTGTATCGATTCATAATAAAACTTGAATATGTGCACTGGAGAAATGTCAAAAGTAAACTAACGAAAGCTGTCAGATAAAACAATTACGAACGCTTCAAATCGGGTACTTGATTATGGCTGTACTAGATATGTACGTACATACATCCCAGTGTACCTAATGTATTAAGATTGTAGTATTTAATAAAATATATATCTTGCCTATTTTTCTGTTTATTGCAATTATGTATTCCTAGCAGTTATGAATTTTAAAAATAGATAATTTGGAATAACCTGAGATAAAACGAGCCCAAAAATCGATCGCATTTCAGATAGCTAAGAAGTTGCTTCTATAAAAGATATACTGTCGTCAACTTATTAAGTTCAAATAAACTTTATGTACACTCGAAACGTTCTAATTTCGTAATGATAATTTTTAATGTGTTACAATGCGTTATAAAGCTGTATAGAACACTTTCTCTGCAAAAGGGCTATTAGTCAAGGAACTCAGGTATCGTCTTAATTCTGCTTCCATAAGATCAAGAACAAAATTTATATGATAAACATATAACAACTATTTATTTTATCCGAGATTATATATACGTGTAATTCCTATCGAAGTCAATTTTAAGCATTTCCTAATGATGCCGAATTGGTTGACGAAATGTCAACCGTCGGATAACCTTTTGGTGTTCGGGAAAACTGGTCCTCTGCTTTTGTTGCTACATCGAAGATCAGCTCTTCCTCAGGATTAACTCACTGTAGATATTATAGCTATAGGACCACCATCTACGCACGCTAAATCACATGCTTTATTAGCGGATTAAATCAAATGGATGTTGCTGTCATTTTCTGCAAACTCATTTGAGTGTAGTGTTTGTTCGATTCCATAAATGCTCTAAATTCTTAGTTATAATCTATTACAACATTCAGAATGCCAAAACTGTTGCCATTGCGACATGCTATGATAAAATCTTATGCAGATTATGTAAACACATATACGAGTATGTGTCAGTTAGTTTACAATTTTCATTTTGTATGGTTCTGTAAAATATCAGTAGGCTATAATTCAAAAGATAGGCGAATATTACAGATGAATATCAGAAGTACCTACAAAATGATTTCATCGTGTCTATCGACGAAGCAGAGTAAATCGAGCTTGAATTGAATCAAGCGTCATACATTGATTATGGACAATTGATGGATTATGGTTTCATTCAGCGCCAGCTAATCTCTGGAAAAGATTCAGAGCAAGCAAGCATGAAAATTCAGGAAATGCAAATGTAGAAAAAATAATTAAACAATCAAAGTTAAGAACTAATAAGATATATTTCCAAATACTTATAAATTGCTGATGAGAACATGGGGATGCAGACATAGCAATGAGGAATATATTAAAAAAAATCTGTGATTTTATTAGGAGTATGAATTGTGCTTAATAATAATGTTATAGTAACGTAAGTTATAATACTTTGAGCCAAGCTGCGCCAATTATGATTTAGAATCCTACCGGCTGCGCCAGTTATAATATTTTGGTTCGAAATCGTATGTATAACAAATTTATTTGCTTGGTTTTAGCAACACAACTTTATTTTCCTATTAATTACAAAATTACTTAATGCGATATTTTGAGTGAAGTTATATAAAGCTTAACTTACATAGACATGTCTGAATGAATTTGAAAGACTGATTTGCTGTTTACTGAAATCTGGTATTTATACATATCCTTATCAGAATGACGTACATTGTTATTTTTAATAACGGTTACAATATTATACAGAACATATTTATTATAATGCATGAGAAACAAGGAAAAGATAAAAATAATATACAGTGTGTTCTTATTCTAAGGATATAACTCGTATGATACGCTTGATATGTGAAAGTCATTGATGGGAAGTAAAGCGTGAAATATCTCAGTTTTTCCTAATAGGATTACATTTACACATTTCCTAATAGGAGTTTTTATTACTATTATTTAGTTAGAACTATAGAGTTATGTTAGAGTTAGTATTCAGTAAATAATATTGATTAATATTGTTAATTTTATTTTTATTTTTAACAAATGTTTTTAGTTTTAATATGGCATAGAAGTTATTTTTCTGTTTTATTGTAGTAGAAGAATGTATTGAGTTTTTTGGGTTTTAAATGTCATGTGTATTTTATTTATGGAAATCCACAGTAAGATAATAGGGGTATACGTGAATATTATAGAGAAACAAGATTCTATACTGCCACTGACTTGATGTGTTACTTTTATTATTTTATGTATTACTATCACTTTTAATGATAAAAATGGAGTGCACTACTAATAAAAGTATATGTACAACTCATAAACATACGAGATTGGCGATAATTAGTTTTCATGTTTCCGAAATGTTTTCAAAAACATTTCCGGGAAGATACGGGGTTTTAAATAATGAAAAAAGAAATTCAGTAAACTTAGCAATACTTAGTAGAGAGAAAAAATTCTTTCAAATATGGATTAGAAGATAAGACCTAGCTGAGTGGTCGGCAAGATTTTACTTTACTCGATTTATCTTTTTCTACCCGTTCTCTTCTCAAGCCATCGTATCGTCGAAGTCACTATTTTAACATCGACCTCACTCCTTCAGGCATATCACTGTATGGATGTAGTAAAGAAAAGCACTTGGTGGTAGTCGACGAAGATAAGCTGTTTCCGGATAATAATACTCCAATATATATGTTCTGTTTGTTAAGAGGGAGGGTCAGCTCTGTAGGATATGTTCCGCAGTGTTATCCTCTAGATTGTATCCTCTATACATAAGACTATCAATATAGCCTATAAAGTGGTATCCTTGTTTAGTATGTAATGTCTCACCAATATTCTTATTGAGGCTAGTGAATTTGTACGAGACATTAAGTGACCTTTTGCGTTGCAGGATCAGACTAGAATAAGTCCTGAAACTATTTAGGGCCATCAAAGTTACTGTCTGTGAATATGCCGATGGTTTTACCAAATTTCTCTGGTCACCTGTAATACCTCCATAACCTCTGTTGGGAATATTGTGGCATAGGCGCCCAGTAATTTACTAATTTGGAAGTTACTTTCATAGAATATCTCATGTCAGACTTTCCTAGCAATCCTGAAGCATCAGTGTGGACCGAGATTCAAAATAGAGAAATTACCAAGGCATTTTTCACCAATTTGTATAATACCCCTTCTAATGTCCGGTTATCATAATGGCTAAGTCATACGCGTAGCCGACTGTGTAGTAACCAGATTTATTGAGGAGTTACAAAATACTATCTGCTTCCATGTTCTGTAGTAGTGGTGATAGAGTACGCCACATTGAAGACAGCCTTTTGTACCATGTGTCTCAAGTCCACAGTGTCTGCATTTATTTGTATTATTCTCCGTTCAAGTATATGTTTAACCCACTTAACAAGTGTTGATTGAATATCGTCTTTACGGAGGGCACTATCATGTAATTAAAAAACACTACCACCCACGCAACCGACAAGCGAACCACGATTGGCCTGAGAAGCCAGCCAATTAGAGAGCGCCGAACCTAACGACGCAATAACGCGCGTATAATTATGCGCACCCCATCGGCGCATAGTGGTCTAGGATCCTCGAAAAGCTGGCCAGAAGTTCAAAAAATTGATATCGCGTTTTAAGCTTCGCAAAGGTATGATATATTACTTTGATAATTGAGGAATTTTATGCACTTGTCCAAACGCGCCGCAATTCATACCTACGAGTAGTACGCCTCACCAAACACGACAGTAGTGGACCACTGGGAACTCTAAGGACGAGTGAAGGTGACTATGTCATCTTTTGAAATTTTTTTACTTAATTTTATTTAAAAGTATGAACTCAAATGAAAGTAAGTCATTTTTTAAAATTTTGAGTTTACATACCTGATGTTTGTTTTTGCGACTGGGCTACTCCGGGCCCTGTAGCTATACAAAAGCATAAAGGGGGACTCCGGGGGACGTAATTTTTTGTTTGTACTTAAAATACATCTAATTGAACACATTCGTTCAAAAGAGAATGTCGGAGCAGGCCGGTGTACATATTAAAAGTTTGTATGAATATCACTATTACGCAACGTAAATGAAAAAACAATCACCCATTTTTAGAATTCCCGGTGGTCAACTACTGCCGTATTTGGTGAGGCGCCTTGCTCGGAGCTGTGAACTGCGACATGTTTGGACAGGTGCATAAAATTCCTCATTTATGAAAGTAATATATCATATCTTTGCGATGCTTAGAACGCGAAATCGATTTTTGGACTTTTGGCCAGCTTTTCCGGGATACTGAACCACTGTGCGGCGATGAGATCAGTTCATACCGAGCATACGATCAACAGCATTTCAAGCGATTCCGAAATAACAGTTCAAAAGCTAAGGAAAGAAGATAGGATCCCGACCGACGGAACTTTAGGCCAGTTCTGGAGCCAGAGACTTATAGGAGGCTTTTCGCATCATTCTTCCGAGGGAGACCAAACCACACCGACACCCGCGTCTTAACGCATATCGGTTCCAGCAAGCAACACAAGCAATTTATCGGCATGTATCGAAAATTCACGCAGGGGACACATAGCTCCCAAACAATTCTAAAACAAAGAAATCTTTACATTTCGACTCGAACGAGTCCACGGACAAGAAAAAGTGAAGAAAAGGCGAGAGGATGCAGCCAGAAAGATATGGCCCACGCATCGTCAGCCGAACTCCATTCCGAATCGCTGTATCTTCCATACACCCAAAGGTTGTTTTATCCGAAGCATCTTAGATATTGATGAACGTCCCTAGGGCCCCTCAAACCCCGGTGATTTGACGGGCGAAAAGGTTTTTATATCTCAGGTATCTCTAATGTCATTGACTGCTTTCATGACTGCTACCCAGTCCTCATCTAATTGTGTGGAGGAGATTAGGGGCAGCTCAGGTTGAGGCGTTGCGATTGGGTTGTTGTCTGGGGTAACGTATTAACTTTGGTAATAGATAATATCTTCTTTATATAGACAGCTGCATGTATGGTTACTATTCCACCAGCTCCTCCACTATTATTTCTGCTTGTAGCAAATCTTTCACTACACCCACTCATTTGAATTTTATGTAGTAAACTTACACGAAATTTTTCAGTGATATATTAGGCACGAAACTATAAATTTTGACTAGAAATTGAGATTGTACCTTTAAATATCGGGTAGTATAGTTACAACTTAAACAGCGATTAAATTGAAAGTTTTTATTTTATATTGGTATATGATATAAAATAATAATTGTATTTCATTCAAGCGATAAGCGTATGTAAGGGTTAAAAACACACGGAGATACAATCCGTTACTCAAACAGGCGTAAAATAGGTAATTTGTCACAAAAACATTTCCATAAAACTGAATGTAAAACACTCACCACCTCACTGATGATTACTAGCGTGCCCGTCTCTCTCTAATTACCTATTTGTAAGAGAAATACAGTGAGTGCCTTATCCCAACTAAACCTTGCAACAACCAAGCTCAAAACAACTCGTCCATGACAGAGGTTATTGCTAATAATATTTAGATCGTTTCTCGTCTTCACTAACGAGCTCAAACTATCTGACCTTCATCAAAATCACCTGAACATTTATCGTACGCACTCAGGGCCTCGCCCCTACCCAATCAAGGCCACCCGCCAAGATCGACACTCAATCAAGGCCACCCGCCAAGATCTACACCATTTGTGAGTCCCGCTCGCAAATGACTCAGCTAAGGCCATTCCTCGCCAAAGCCTACCCATACGATTAAGGTCCACCCTGTATACAACATTAACAACGATCCAAATACCTCTTAGCCTCACACATCCTCAACAACCTGCATTTTCACCACATTCCGTAATTAATTGCAAGATAAGCAACTCTCTACCTAATCTAAACATGCAGTTATTAGTCTAACATGGAAATAAGAACACTCAGTGAAAAACTCACCAACTATAGAAAATATCCAAATTACTCGATAATTGCACAACGCACGCACACGTTTAGAATTTCGGATATACACTGAATTATAACAAATAACTTTTACCGGCCCTAAATTACTTTGGCTAACTCAAATCCGTCAGCCTTTAAGCTATATTATCTATATAATGAATCGTATCGATGCATATTCGGGCTAAGGAACCTTGAGCCTCTTCTTGCACTTGACGTTTGTCTAAACATAACGGCAATAACTCTCAGACATTTGTTTACATAAACTAGGGCTGGAATTTCGTTTCAGTCCTTATCGAAGTGCGTACGTATTATATTTCGATTACTCTTAAACTGATATACAGAGCGATTCACGAAAAGGGAATAATAATAATGTGAATATTAAAACTTACTATTACATTCGGCCATCCTGTATTAGGCTCGCCCCGAGTCTCCTTTCTCTTGCTCCTCATCGTCTTCTGACATTGGAACACCATCGGAACCACTGTCATCATCCGTATCGTCCGAAAATCCACCTGGGGTGATCTACGGTTTCATCTGGTCTACCGCTATCACATTTTCGTAACTTTTCTGAGATCTCGTGCGATACGAGTCAGGCATATCACAAACCACGTACCGGTCATTGTCCAAAACTACTTTCACAATCATAGGCCCACTGTAAGGCACTGTCCTTTTTCGCGAACCAACCGTAGCTTCCTGTTTCTGAATAACCACTAAATCGCCTTCTTTATACTTTGGCGGACGCTTTCGACGTTTATCAAAATACTCTTTCTGCTTTTGAGCATCCTGCTCCAATTTTAGTCCCATACATTCCCGCACAGCTATAATATCGTCTATCAGTTTAGGTATTTGACTGACTTCATCGAGCGAGTCTACATCTGATTCACTTCTAGGTCTAAAACCATGCATCAGTTCACTTGCAGTATGTCCAGTTGCTTTACTCTGCACGTTATTGATTGCAAACTGAATCTGACCAACGTGTAAGTCCCACTGATCTTCTTCGGAGCACATAGTCAATAAGGAGGACTTCATGGATCTGTTAAATCTCTCAACCTGGCCATTAGCCCGTGGGGTTGCCACTGCATTCAATACATGCTTAATTGTCAATTTCCTCCAGAACTCCCGAAATTTCCGTGAAGTAAAAGCGCTCCCCTGATCAGAGATCAAAACACGTGGTTTCCCATACAGATTAAAAATATCTTCCAAAAAGGCAACCGTGTATTTAGTGTTAGTCGATTTTACTGCTTTCATAAATGCAAACTTGGTGAACGCATCAACAGCTACAATAATATGCACGTTGCCTCTGCGTGTCTTAGGTAACGGTCCATAATGACCAATGTGAACTACGTCCATTGGTTCCGCCCTCTTTGGGATCGGATGCAAAAACCCTTCTTTCTTTCCTGAAGGTTTCTTTCCATAAATGCAACCAATACAACAAGCGATGTACTTCTCAACATAACTTCGCATACGCGGAAACCAATAATTCTGACATAGACGCTGTAAGGCCTTCTCAACTGCGAAATGACCTAACTCATCGTGTGCCGCTCGTACTATATGTTGTCGCATGCCCTTGGGTGCGACCCATTGTATCCCTTTCACAGTAATTCTATAAACTCTACCATTTCTTAGAGCATAGTTTTTATACACTTCTCTTTCTTCCTCGGTCTCTGGAAGTTTCGACAAAATCTGATGGATACGCTGTATCTTCTCGTCTGTTAATTGAGTGGACAACACCCAATCAGCCTGCTCAATTCGCATGACACTTTCTTCAGATGGATTTTCAGATGTCGACGGGTTTCGGTTTAAGGCATCCACATGACGCATACGATCTCCGGGCCTGTACTGTACCACAAACGAATACTCCTGTAACTGGAGCCACCAACGAGCTATGCGTGGCAAAAGTTGTTTCTTTGAATTACTCGTCTTCAAAGCGTTGCAATCCGTGACAACCACGAATTCTATTCCTAGAAGATATGTCCGAAATTTCTTTAGGCTTTCTAGGACTGCCAGCGTCTCTAGTTCGTATGAGTGGAATTTCTCTTCCAGTGGTGTGGTTCTTCTACTGAAATAGGCCACAGGATGTAACCTGTCATCATCCTGCTTTTGCAACAAAATTCCCGCCAATACTCGTGAACTCGCATCCGTATGCACCTCTGTATGTGCCCTTGGGTTGAACAAAACTAATACCGGTCGGGTTATAAGTATGTTTTTCAATTGTTCGAAAGCTTGTTCTTCTTTTTCCGTCCAAACCCAGTCTACACTTTTTCTAGTCAAATCAGTTAAGGGTTTCACAATCAAGGCATAATTTTTCACGAAATGCCTGAAGTAACCAGTCAGTCCCAGAAACTGGCGTACTTGGTGTACAGAACGGGGCACTTCAAACTTTTGTACAGCCTTCGTTTTCATTTCACCCGGTCTTACCCTACTGTTACTAACCTCAAAATCCAAATACTCGACGGAAGTTACCAAAAATTTGCATTTGCATGGATTCAATGTTAGCCCTTCGGCTTTTAATAATTGTAACACTCTCTCAAGACTCCGTAAAGCTTCTTCCAGCGTTTTAGCGAAGAGCAATATGTCATCTAGGTAAATGGCGGCAATGTCGCGAACAGCTTTAAGTACCCTGTTTATAAGTCGCTGAAATGCGCTAGGAGCGTTGGTTAATCCAAAAGGTAATCTGTTGTACTCGTATTGACCTTACGCAGTAACAAAAGCAGTATATTTTTTGGAGCTCTCAGCGATGCGTATCTGATGGTAACCTGCTCTTAAGTCCAAACTCGAGAGGTAAACACTACCCTGCAACTTGTCCAATTAACAAAGGCGTAGATTGCACATGACTAGGGACTACTGTTGTGGAAGTAGGTATACAAATATTATCAACTGTCAACTGAAAATTTACCGTCCCCTTTGACGGAACTACTCCTCCTCCATATCCATGTATCAAAGTAGATCGAGACGGATTACAATCAAGCGACAGTCTAGCAGCTTCATCTTCCCTAATAGCATTACAAGTACTTCCTAAATCAACAAACGCATCCAAATTCGTATCATTAATTTTAACATGTTTATAACATTTGCGGCTGGGGCGTGTTTATCGTTCCACGTCTTGGTTCACATCATTCGGATCGAATATAGGCACCACATCTCCTCTTATAATTCGTGACGTTCCAGGGAAAGACATATTTTTCAGGGCAAGGCTCATAGCTTCAGCCAATTTATTAACTGAGTCGTCACTTTGTACCGATTCATTGGTTAAATTAGGACTTGGAATATTAGCAGTATAGACAATGTCTAGCGGTGCATCAGTCATCCACCCACGCTGATCATCAGAGCTATTTCTACTTGGATTCATTCTGGCGTTACTCAAACAAAATATTACAACGAAAAAATAATCTAAAACACAAATACTACCGAACCAGACACGAACTCTCAAACATCAATAAGTTCGAATGACACTTAACGTCGACAACTTCAGCGTCGGTAATCTAATCGTCAGTAGTTCAGGCGTTGGTTATCTAAACATCGGTATTTCAGGCGTCAGTAAATCTAAACGTCGGCAATTTAGGCGTCGGTTATCTAAACATCGGTAATTCAGGCGTCAGTAAATCTAAATGTCGGTAATTCAGGCGTTGGTTATCCCACTTCTGATAAATTCTGTAAGGGTTAAAAACACACGGAGATACAATCCGTTACTCAAACAGGCGTAAAATAGGTATCTTGTTACAAAAACATTTCCATAAAACTGAATGTAAAACACTCACCACCTCACTGATGATTACTAGCGTGCCCGTCTCTCTCTAATTATCTATTTGTAAGAGAAATACAGTGAGTGCTTTATCCCAACTAAACCTTGCAACAACCAAGCTCAAAACAACTCGTCCATGACAGAGGTTATTGCTAATAATATTTAGATCGTTTCTCGTCTTCACTAACGAGCTCAAACTATCTGACCTTCATCAAAATCACCTGAACATTAATCGTACGCACTCAGGGCCTCGCCCCTACCCAATCAAGGCCACCCGCCAAGATCTACACTATTTGTGAGCCCCGCTCGCAAATGACTCAGCTAAGGCCATTCCTCGCCAAAGCTTACCCATACGATTAAGGTCCACCCTGTGTACAACATTAACAACGATCCAAATACCCCTTAGCCTCACACATCCTCAACAACCTGCATTTTCACCACATTCCGTAATTAATTGCAAGATAAGCAACTCTCTACCTAATCTAAACATACAATTATTAGTCTAACATGGAAATAAGAACACTCAGTGAAAAACTCACCAAATATAGAAAATATCCAAATTACTCGATAATTGCACAACGCACGCACACGTTTAGAATTTCGGAAATACACTGAACTATAACAAATAACTTTTACCGGCCCTAAAATTACTTTGGCTAACTCAAATCCGTCAGCCTCTAAGCTATATTATCTATATATTGAATCGTATCGATGCATATTCGGGCTAAGGAACCTCGAGCCTCTTCTTGTACTTGACGTTTGTCTAAACATAACGGCAATAATTCTCAGACATTTGTTTACATAAACTAGGGCTGGAATTTCGTTTCAGTCCTTATCGAAGTGCGTACGTATTATATTTCGATTACTCTTAAACTGATATACAGAGCGATTCACGAAAAGGGAATAATAATAATGTGAATATTAAAACTTACTATTACACGTATAAATGTATTGCATTACATATAATTATGTAGTGGTTCTAAAATGTAATTTTCAGCGGGGAAGGTTACGTCTCTTTCAGATATCTCTGGTTAAAATTTCTACTTTATATACACGCATATATGTATGTACAATGCATCGGACGGATATATAAAACATAATATACCTCGGTAATCTAGAGAACGTCATTAGATTAATAAATTTTCTGAAGTAAGTGTTCTATCGCGTGTGCACATCATGCTGTTTATAGAAAATGTATATTACCGATATTATAATAATATATTGTATTCCAATACTGCTTCACGAGCTTGTTCCTTGCTTTTCCATTTAGTTAAGAGTTATTGATATAAAACTAATCTAATAATTATATAGAATTAGTAACGGCGCCGGCCCCAGGATTTCTAAAATAGCTGGGCACAAACTGGTACAAAATTCTTGGGTTGGGCACATATTTGGAATGTGTGTCGGGGGGGGGGGGGTTCATTCATTATCAATACAATCAGTACAAAGATATAAACATATTAACATAAACACAATTTACAAAATAAATTAGTAGTACATTAGGTAATAAAGCTAAAATATTAATAAAATCATTTCAGTTTTATTGCAAATTCCTCAAAAATCTTATCCAAATCCAAGATTTTAGCTATTTTTATTCCTCTATATTTAGTACAGCCAAATAACTTCCAGCCAAATAATCTCTCGTGTTTCATTTTATTTCTTAAATAGTTTTTTAACCTTTTCAGACGTGAAAAGGTCCTTTCACATGCCGCACTTTATACAGGAATTGTGATACATATTGAACACAATTTATAAATCTCAATGAATGCCAATCTGTATTTATTCAGCACTTCGGATACCTGTAAAATATTGTTGATTTTAACACTTTGTTCGTTTTTAAATTTTGAAATAGTAGTAGTCAACATTTTATATTTATATTTTATTTCATATTATAATTTTGTAGATAGTAAATTTTTTGGGTGGGCACTGTTACTGATTGGGTGGGCACGTGCCCACCCAGGCCCCCCCTTGCGCCGTCACTACATATAACAGAGAATATAATCGCTATTACAAATATTATTAAATAACCATATAAACGGCCTGTACATTTAATTTTATACTAAATATTGTCATACAACTTGTTAAGTGTACCTTTTACATTTGGACCGTTACCACGGGCAAATGTACTAACTTTGATTTTTTTATATAATTGCACATTATCGTGCATCATCTTTCAATTGTGAAAGTCTACAGTGTGAAGATAAAGTCTCATACAATATTCATAATTTTGTTATTAAACGATTTTCTGAAAAACTGTGAACACATCAATCTTATTTTTATAAAAGACATAAACTGGCGTTAAATTTTTATATTTTTCATATTTTGTGATTAATCTGTGACTTAGATAAAGTCTTTTTTAAATTGTAACCCTTTCTTTTTTTTAACAAAAATTAATTCCTTACGAGAAGAGTATTTAAAATATCTTCCATTAACAATCTGATATTGGTCAGCACTTATGTAAATATTTTATATTGAATGGTTATGATCAACGGGCTGAAATTTTTCATTTTGTGTCAAATTAACTGCTTGATAACTGCGATTTTAAAGAACCCTACAAGAAGAAATCCAAGAGCACCAATCAGGTGAACGGGGTAGTCTTTCAATTAGATCTTATTGTCTTATTCATCTGCCAGGGAAAGTATCGTCAAGAAATGACCGGCCATGATCAACTTCAAAATGTGACGAAGTCTGAAGTATCTTGTTAAAACTGAATTCTCTGGTGGAGGACATCATTATCATCATCAACTGGATAAAGAATTACTAAAGCTGCAACTAAATCGAAACGTAGGAATTTTCTGTATATAGCAGTAGTAAAATTTTCTTCAAATAAGTAAGGCTCTAAAAAGCGACTTCCTATCATTCCGACTCTTCAGGAAGCGTGCTGTCTAAAATTTCTTGCAATTTGGTGCGTAGATAGTTAATTGAACGGGCTGGATGTTTGCGCAACTGTTTTCTCATTTTATGCTACAATGTTTCGATTGGTGAGAAGTCTGGACTGCTAGAGAGCCATTCCATAACAGGGACGTTATGTTCTGTAAACCAAGCTTTGGCAGCTTCTGCTGTGTGAAGGTGCGTACTCAGTGAGCAAACGAACGCCGAACGGACAACGAACTTCGAATTCCGAAGGTTCTGAGTTCATTCGGCCGCAATTCGCGGTTCCCTAACTATGAGCGAACCCGAAACAAATGTAGCTATTTTCAAAAGTTCGCAGTTCGCTCGGCAATTGGCAGACGGGTGTTTAGCAACAAAAGTGTCTGACCAAATTATCGCGGCGTCGGCTTTTATAATTATTGCAGGATCACTAAAAACCAGTAAAAAACAGAAAAGGAAACGAAAAAATTGGATGTCAGAAATGTATGAAAGTCGTGATCAATATAAGCGATTGGATCTTTCCTGATCTAAGGAGTGATTTGGGACAGTTCATTAATTTTTGTAGAATATCTCCTTCGGATTTTGAATGTTTACTTGAAAAAATCAGTGAAAAAATTTGTAAAAGGTCAACAAACTTTCGGGAAGCAATTCCTTCTAAAGAAAGATTGGCACTAGCTCTCCGATTTTTAGAAACTGGAGGCTCTTAAACAAGTCTTATGTGTCTTTTTAAGATATACAAGCAAGTGATTTCAAAAATAGTTACCCTAGTATATATAATGATATATAATAGTTGTAACATTTACCTAGCCTAGCACAGCTGACAGCGTCACACATAATGCAAATTCGGAGTTCGAGAAAGATTTTCAAAATTTAATCACGAATCCAATCCGAACAGCGAATCTCTTTAATGCACCGCTCTCTGAGCGAACACAGGCGAAGGCTAACCGAACGTTCGATCCGCCTTCGCTTTTACGTACATATTGAGCGAATTTAAATTCGGAGTTCCAAGTTCGTTGTTCGTTCCGCGTTCGTTCGCTCACTGAGTACGCACCTTGACACGCAGCTCCATCCTGCTGGAAAATATGCTGCACGTCAGTACCTTGACATATTGGTATTGACGGCAATAAACTGTTTATCGAAATTTGTTTATATTTTTCTGCTGTCACAGTATCATCTATGAAATGCAATTTTCCTACACCCATACTACTAATACACCTTTAGATCATAAGAGATGCAGGGAACCTTTCTTAACCAAACAGTCAGGATGACAACTTTTATGTGGGGTTCTTAGCACACGTTTTTTTGGTGTCACCCAAAAATATTTAAAACTTGAATTCGTCACTTCAAATTACCTGGTGCCATTATTGTAAAGTCCAGTGCCTATGTTCTCTAGCCCCCCGTAACCGATTGATGTTCTGTCATTTAGTTAATAACGGCTTTTATTTTGCCTGAAGGAGAAACCGGTAAGGTTAAAAATAGAATTAGCATCCTATTTATTTATTGAGAATTTAGCTGTGGATGCAGAAATATTTTTTTCAATGGCTTGCCTCCATAGTACCATAATTTCTTGTGCACTTGATCGTCGGTTTGTTGTTACAATTCTCTTCAGAGCATGTTGATTTAAGCATGAAATTTGGGATGGTCGACTAGTTTTGTTTTTTTCTGTTGTGAATTCAGTTTTTTATACAAGTTGATAATGCCTAGTAACTTTGAAGATATTTTCGAGCCGAAATTCCCTGTTTGTTTATGATCATTAACAATATATTTTCGCATACCGTAACTTAATGGTCACGCCACGTACCATTATTTTAGAAAATTTTAGCAGACGCGTCCACGACACATATTATAATATCCGGTTTTACATTGACAACAATTGAGATTCTATCTATATTTACTAAGCGGCTGTTTTCGTGTGAGTGTCAAGAAATTTTTAGGTTGATGTATGAAGTGCTTTTGTTTCGAATTTCGGCATTTTGACAAAATCAATATAGTAAACCCTTGTAAAAATAGACCCTTGTAAACAACGTGGTAACTATTTTTTTGATCCGAAGCCTCTAGAGCCATGCTCCGGAGGTGCCTTCGATATGAGAGGGGGCGGCGCAATATTATTGCGATTTGCTTACTCTTTTTATATTAAAACGCTACAAACATTTCAGCAACTGGTCAAACTATTCTGAGCCGCGAATCTTAATATTTTTATTAACAAACTTGCCATTGTCACATCATAACATAGTAATGTTTCATCGTATTTAAGTTAAAAGTTGATACTTTGTATCTGTTACCAATAGTTTTCTTTAATAAAATAAATAGTTTTGAGAGTGTTATTACTTTTATTTAAATATATTAATTGTAAAATTATGCCTGTTCGAACTATTATGAGCCTGGGCTCGTACTTTTCTAACTTTAACTGAATTTGTTTGGAACATCGAATTGAGAATGTTTTTCCGAGTATGTTGAAAGAAAAACAACACGTGTATTAGATAAATCATCAAGTACCAAGGTACTTTTTCCCACAATGTTTTGACATTTTTGTGGATTACAAGTTAAGAAAGGGGCGCTTTAGAGAATTAATTTCAGTAGATTTTAATAATTAATTGGAACAGTATCTAAACTGGCTTTAAAACGACGTTTAAAGAGAGCGTAGGTATATTTTACGTATTTTTATCTTAAAATATTTCCGTCGTGCGCTGCGGCGTGGAGTTCAAATGTATATAATCAAGTATACAATTTATCATTCTTAAGCCGTTTACACAGTCTCCCCTTAGACAAGCTGCTTTAGGTGACATTCGTTCGCAAGGATAAAAATGTTTGTCGTTTAAGAGCGATGGCAAATTGTGCTTTATTTTTCATTTCAGAAAATGGAGTAAACAGGATTATTTGCTGGAATATAATTTTAGACGCTTTTAAACGCGCTCAATGCACATACATTAAATAAACTCATAAAATAATATATTAAATTTGTCAGTAAAATTAACAATTTCTATAATAGATTAGCTTAATATTTTTTCAAAGTTCTCAGTAACTTATTTTATTAGTCATTAAGCTATAGGAATCCTAAAAATGGTTATTTCAGAAACATCGAAATGTTAATTTTACGGATAGAAATATATTAACAAAAGTTACTCAGAAAAGTGGGAACAATTCAAAAATTCGATAAAACTGTAGAATAAATACTTAAAATAATGAAGTGGATGACAACTCTCGACATAACCGGAAGTCACCCGTGATTAAAAAGATTTTATTCAAAATTATCATCAGCCACTATCCCAAATGTCGAATTTTCAAAGATTAACTTTTATGAGGATAGAAAGAAGTTATACGAAAAACTCTGTAAACTTCACGAATAATTTTCATTCATATTTCAATTTCATGCCAATCAAACAATAGTGTTCAATGAAATTTTATTGAATTACGTTGAAATTCATCTGATGAATTTTACATAAACAACCAATATTTGACAGAACCGATTTTCTTTACCTATTTAAGGTTAAAATTAAATACAAAAGTTTAAATTGCGAAAGATTGTGTAAACAAACTAGAAATAAACAGTTTTAAAACCTTAAAACGGACTTTTCCGCACGTAGAACAACTCTATCTCGAAATTGAGTGGCCGAGAAAAAGTAAACCAACACATAAATGCAGAATATGTGTTTTATGCGTTAGTTTTACTTTTTTCAAATAGTTCACCCTCGCGCTTTCTCATGACCCATGAACAGGGTGGGGTGTGTCCTATCCACCTCAAAGTCAATAGATGCCGTCTGGCAGACGTCTCTAATCAGAATTAGTCGAAATCCGATCGACTCGACATGATTTAATTGAATTATTGTGCTAACAAATAAATTTCTCAAATAGTCCACCATTGTGCTTTCTCATGACCCATGAACATGGTAGAGTGTGTGCTATCCACCTCAAAATCAATAGGTGTCGTCTGGGAGACGTCCCCGATCCGAATCAGTCAAAACCCGATCGATCTGACATGAATTAGTTGAGTTATCGTGTTATCAAATTTTTTTTCAAATAGTCCACCGTCGTGCTCTCTCATGACCCATGGACAGGGTGGGGTGTGTCCTATCCACATCAAAATCAATATGTGTCATCTAGGAGACGTTCCTGATCAGAATCAGTCAAAATCTGATCGATCCGACACGATTTAGTTGAGTTATCGTATTAACAAAACAAATTTCTCAAATAGTCCACCATCGTGCTTTCTCATGACCCATGGACAGAGTGAGGTGTGTCCTATCCACCTCAAAATCGATAGGTGTCATTTGGGAGACGTCCCCGATCAGAATTAGTCAAAACTCGATCGATCCGACACGATTTAGTTGAGTCATCGTGCTAACAAAAAGAAATTCTCAAATAGACCCAAGGGAGGGGGTGGTGTGTGCTATCCACCTAAAATCAATAGGTGTCGTCTGGGAGACGTCCCCGGTTAGAGTCAGTCAAAACCCGATCAATTCGACATGATTTAATTGAGTTATCGTGCTAACAAGAATAAATGTCGACGACAACGATGACACACACACAGCAAAACATTTTTAAAAACCATTTTTTTTGTTTTTAAACCGAAAAATAAATAAAAAAAAAATTAGTTTTTTCACTTTTTTTATACACGATTACATTACTTTTCCGCTTATAGTGGAGCGCGGAAAAGTAAAAATGAGATATGCTCGTTGACTGTAAACTTAACTGTAACTTAATTGATAGTAAAATAAATCATAATCATTATTGGTGCTACAATCTACAATAGTTAGACCTCGACTTTGCCGAGTCTACTACGCCATTCATTCCAATTTTGCCAGTGGCGGCGCTAGCATTATTTTGCGGTTGGTCGAAAAGCAGGAAATATTTAGGGTGAGCTAGGGCCTTAAATATATTATTTTATGTGTGAATGTGATATAGTGGTGTTATAAGAGGTTGGGCGAGAATGATTTTGCCTGAGCGCTCGCCCATCCCTGTTGCCGCTACAGTATTTTGCGTCAGGCGCAACAACACCACCCCTTCTTTAGTTTGCCGAGATTTCTATTTCCACATGGTTCAAACGGCGCTAATCTCTTAGACTAGAACGGTAGATTTATCTGTGGATTTGATGGAGTAATTAATCGTTCTCATTACATGACCCGCTGATATAAGGCATCTAGTTTTGACGGTGGTGGCAATATCTTTAGCATTTGCCACCCTGAGTATTTCGCTTACAGCTCAAAGGTACAGTTATCATAGGATGCATAGTCTGGCACGGGGCCAAATATTTTCCTTAAAATCTATCTTTCCAAGATTTGAAGAAATTTGTTCGCTGGCTTTGGATATTATTCATGTTTGAGAACCATATTTCAAGACAGAACTAATAAACATTCCGTATATTTGCTTTTTGTTTTATATTACAACCCTCGGCATCTCAAAGGTTTGTGGGCAATAAAACATAGTAACATTTGTTTGCCAACATAATTCTTCTTTTAATTTCCAATGTGATATATATGTTTTTCATGCTATATAAAAGCGTCACATATGTTACGTTGACTAATTTTGAAATTGTTCATTTTTTACTGTTGTAGGTACAGCTAACAGCGGCAAACTATTGATTACTATTAATTAATGCTGCTTGTATACATTAATAATAACCTAAAATTTTAACAAACCCAAGTTTACATACTTTTCTAAGGACAATGGTAACCGCAGAATAAACATCCCGTGTATAGGCGAAGAAAAAAAAAATTTCTCTTTGGTTTATTTTTCATATTTTTATATTTTTTTCAATTATATCGTAAACCATTTTTATCAATATAATTGTTTAAACTTATTAAACAATTTGTTTAATAAGTTTAGCAACTACAAATATTTATTTAATTTTATCTAATGGAAAGGCACTCGTAAACATATTTGATCAAATGTGGGATATGGTGGTGCTGCTAAAAAAAATCAGATAGGACCGTCCCGATATACGATTTCTAAAATCCAGGCATTCAGTGAAATGCTATGCACTTATTTGTTGGAATTCCATAATGTATATGTATTTTTTATTACGCCGTATTTTGCAAATTCATAATTCTTACGGAACGAGTATTGCAGATTTTTAAGTGTTCGTCGCGCGTGCTTCTTTGTATATTTTCTTGATTTGCAAAAGAAGCGCAAAAAATCCACTAGATTTTTTTTTTGGATCTTATACAGGATAATTTTAGTTGCAAAACAGTGAAAAGAAACTTATCCGGGCGAACCCTGCTAACAGTTAAAAGTTTTCTTGAAGTTGAGAAAGTCATTCCAGTAACATGAGACCTTTATCATTTCTTTACTGTAGTAAGCGATAAGCAACATACAAATATTTTTTATGTTCTTAATACTAGAAGAACTGCTATTTGAAACGATGTATAACATATTGCACTTTATTTAATTTTTAAGCACGAAATTGTTTATGTAAAATAAGCATCAAAACAGCATCTAAATCTCTCCATATTCCTACTTTTGAAGTATATAAATGGAGTATATTTTAGGATTTGAATTAGAATAAAAAAAATCCTGTTGAAGGGAACAACATTGAAATATGTACATAATTGTGTATTAAAAGGGATGCATTGCATGTGGTTAAAGGGAATATAAGTGTTGAAATTGAAACATCAATCGCTATAATAATAATACAAACAAATATAAGAATAAAACACTTAATAACTAGCATATCAACTAAAAAATTAACTGGAAAATACAATTTGTATTTGCTAATAAAAGAAAATGTAAGCGAAATTATATATACCGGAGGTACTGGAAACATGAAAAACTGATCTATCCAATATGCAATAAGCAACATTTTGATATTTTAGTTTAAAAAAAGTTACAAACAGTGTAATCATCAATAGTACGCATCAATATAGCAATACACGTAATGTCGCATATCACTATAATTGCGCAGCGCAATTTATTTTTACAGTAATATCCATATTGCACAGCTTAAAGTTTTGCTACATCTTTCTCACCACATCCATTTTTACATTTCCTAATAACAATTGCTGAGGTATACAAGTAGTATAGCAAAACCAGTTCTGGCTCACTTTTGATGCGGATGGCATGTGTCCATCGGGAGTGACCAAAGATGGGTTAGTTCGTCAAGCCGCCGCCCGGATATTTCAGGTGTCGCTGTTATAGTTCTGAAGAAGTGCTTGTTGGTCAATGACCAGAGGGTCTTCCTCGGCGAGGGGGTGGAAGTAAGAAAAAAACATGGCGGTGGAAAATGGCTGTATTAAGAAAAAAGGAGCGTGGTTGCGTTAAGAAAAAACAAACATGGCTGTATTAATAAAAAAGGGGCGTGGCTGCATTAAGAAAAAAGAGGGTGGGGGAAAAACATGTCTGCATTAAGAAAAAAACATGGCTGCATTAAGCATGGTTGTATTAAAAAAGGGGGCGTGGCTGCTGCATTAAGAAAAAAAGAGGGTGGGGAAAAACCTGTCTGCATTAAGAAAAAAACATGGCGGCGAAGGGGTGGGGACGCCGGTCAGTGGGCATCTGACGCAGTCAAAAGGACCTTATCTTAAACTTTATCCGATTTCAATCGAATAAAGACTAAAATTCATTAAAACATTAATTGAATTGATAATCACAAGAGAGAATATTTTAAATAGGTTAATAAATAAAAAAGTTACAGACAAAGAAAATGTATTTATGGTAAAAACAGGGGTTTTATTTTTCCTAAGTTGGTACTAAAAAGCCACTATATTTGGGTTGGTCCACCTGTATGATGGTACGACTTGAAAACGTAACTAAAATGTTTGCTATGCTATTGTAGACTAAATAAGCTGGTCTGGTGAATAAACAAAAATTATCTGCACGTAGATGATTAAATGCTGAGTCACTTTTTCTTTTAACCTACTTGTTGCTTATTACATAGAATGCAAATTCAACGTTAAAAAGAAGTCTTGACTTGTTGAACAAAGTGTCGCCAGCTGGGTTAAGGAACGTGACTTAAATGTAAACAAACTGGTGTTTTGCCACTATTGTAGACTGTGATTAAAGCCGACTAACATCTGAATTGAGAACAAGGTCATAAATCAGAATCGTATTAAATAACATCTGCGTCTTTTGAAAAAAAAGCACGTTACGTAAACAATTCTGTCTAGTTAGGAGCTGTAATTTATATATTTAAATAAAAAATATATATATTTTAAAAATGAAAACTGTACACACAAGTGTGCAAAATAAAAACAACAATTACTTTAGTAAAATATTTAATCAACTACATCTTCACTATAAAGATTATATTTTACAATATATTCAAAAGGTATAGTTTTTCTAATTGAGTATAATAATTTGAAGAAACCAGCTTCCAGTATTCCTCCGCAAAATTCGTCTAGATTGATGGATCCCAGTAAAATTTGATTATATAAATTTTCAGCACGACCATATGTTTCTAATGTATATTCAGTGTGATTATAGTGAACTACGGTATCAGTCTGACAGTCTTTAATATGATACATAACGTTGGAAGGCTCACTGATACTGAGTTCCTTGAATTTTTCTTGTGAAATATCTTCATAGAGTCTTATGATGGCATCTCTTAATTCAGCATCAACCATTTTTTGCTAATATTTCTAATAAGACACTTCAGAATTAAAATCGAAGAAAAGAGTGTAATGTAGTACAGTAGAATTGTAAGTGATTGTTGACTATTATAATCATTGAATATATCGACAGGGGTCACGCATGCGCCTTTAAAAATGTTCCAATCTAAATCTCCACTTGTACCATTTTGAAATTTTACTCTTATTTTATATCTTTTAGCATCATTCGGTATTGAAGAAAAAAACGTGGAAATATGATTATTTAGAATATAAGGTGTCATACTTTTTCAGTTATCATTGTTCTTTGTATCAAAGTAGACAAACATTTCTTTCGCATCATATGGACGATGCACATAAAGAACATTTTGATATATAGCATATAATAGAATAAACTGATGACCTAACGGCATCATGATTAATTATATACTATGCATGTACACATAGGCCATACTTATTTATTAACATTTTCTCTCTATATTTTTGTTGAAGGAATTTTTTCATGCTGTGGCGTAATATTGAAATTGGTAAAACTAATGAACATACGCTTTTTTTGTTCATAAAAGCTGATAGTTATTTTAAACTGCTCTAACTTTCTGTAATGTTTATTCAATAATAACTTGTATTTATCTGAAAGATGCATCTTACTGCTCAGACATCTAGTAAACAACTAAAAAAATTATGGTAATACACACAAGGAGATAAATAAAAAAACAGAGACCAATAGTTTTTTGTATTTATTTTGGTAAATTTGAATATAACCAATCATATAGTTTTACACTATTTCTTATACTACACCTACATTTAAAATTATTATAATGATGAATACATTGTGGAAAGTCTTTTAAAAAATTTGGTAGTGGTACACTGGTGATATGTTCGATATTAACTACAATAGGTGACGTTGTTGAAGTTTCCGCTAGTTCATGTAACTTTCGTTCAAGAAATTCCTTCTTTTGATGTCCCTTTACGTAAACTATGTCGACGTCAGCCCCATTCAATAGGTGATCGCTTAGAATGTCATTTAATATGTCGTAATTTACATAACCGCTGCTATATTTTAGACCATGATGAAAACGTTCCAAATAGTTTACTTGTTTCTTTACTTCAGAACTTAACGTATTGCATACCATTGGAGGTTTCAATAAATAATGAGCCCTTTGCACACCACTTACAAAAGATATTTCTATAGCATGAAATTCAGGAAGGTTGAACCTCTTCACATCGACGACAATCAACTTCATGATGTTCTCAGATACAATACTTTTAAAAAACTGAACTACTTTATTTGATACAAGTTTATTTTATGCTGCATTTCTTACGATTCCACTTAGGGGTAAATATTCGATTACGCGGTCATGAATAATTATACAGTATGCCTTGGTATTCTGGGGGAATGATTTTCTGCTTTCAATTTCCAGTTTAACATCCACAGTGGAAGATTTTCTAGAATCATTTCTTTTCGAACAGTCTATGACAAATACTGCTCGACCACTGAAAGCATCAAAGTCAAGTATCGGTTTATTATTTGAGGCGAATATTTTAGAGAACTGCGTATACATATAATAGGCTTCAGCATATTTTTTACAGCTAAAATCTAATTTCATATCTTCATAGGGATAATATTCAGAGTTCAATGTTAATTTAATATTTGATATATCGATATTATCCAAGTAAGTAACATCTTGCATGCTTTTATCTTTTTTATTTGTTTGAAATGCAACAATAACGTATCTGGGGCTCTCCACAT